>CAWUFW010010280.1:0-711211 GCA_963921515.1 Calotriton arnoldi | reverse complement strand
CTCACAATGAGACTTGCTCGTGGCCTGGGAGAGGGTCAGGAAATCCACTTCCTGGGCTGCAGGGACTTCGGACTCCGGCGGGAGCGGCGTGAGTTTGGCGACCGTCGTTGTCGTTTTTGGTGCCTGCCAAGCAGGGAGTCACCCTTGACTCTAAGGAGATTCTTCTGTCTTCCAAAAGGTAGTGGAACGTCGAAGGGCCAGTGATTCTCCTGTAGAGCGTCGTCCAGGGGTTATCTGCTCTGCAATGGTAGCGGTCTCCTCTTATACTAAAAAGAGGGATGGACTAGCTCTATGACCCCACCTATGGGAGTGGTCAAGGGAGGGGGTGGCTACACCCACTTCCCTTTGTCCAGCTTCGCATCCAGAGCAGGGGCAGGTAGCCCCTGAGCTGGTTTGAACTGGCATATGCACAGAGGAGCCCTCTGCTCCCCCAGTGCAGGACTTCAAAGCACTCTAAGAGTGCACCCACCCAGCCCCAATACACTAAACCCTGTCTGGAAGGTGGTTACACCTCCCTGTGACAGGATGCCTATTGTTGGGCTTCCTCCACTGTGAGTTTCGGGTCATCAGCAGGAGTGGGCAGCCCAGTGTTCATGACTGGTGGCATCCATTTTGTGATGCCAGGGCTCTTTAGGATTCTACCGCGTTTCCACAGCAGGTACATGTCTTATCCTCTAGAAGGGTGGAATGCTACCTCCGCCGCCAAGATTGGCGGGGGGTAGTATTCCAAGATGTTTGACACCAAACACGACATGTTTTGATGCAGCCATTCCAAAGTTAGCATTTACCGCGAGGATATAATGCACTTTAATAGTATATGGTTTAATCCAGCATCCACAAACAGCACCAGAGAATGGACTCTGAGAGCTGCAGAGGGGCCCTGCTCAGGCAGAGGCACTCCCCTCACATAGAAGCCAAGCACCTCTGCCCTCAGGATTGATAGGGCCTGCCTTAGGGGTGACTGATAGGTTTATATGTGTGTGCAAGAGAGATATAGGAAACCTATATCTCAGTGAGGGGTGCTAGCACCACCTCACCCAGGCTGCAGTAGCAGGCCTGGTGGTGTCAGATTTAGACTGCTTCCCAGGGTGGCATAACACATGCTGCAGCTCCCTGGGAGGCCTGTGAAGTACCTATGCCCTTGGCACCTAAGGTACCATATACTAGGGACTCATAAGGCACCACAGTATCCAATCACTAGTGCACCTAGAGTGCACTCCATGTCGCTTAGAGAGAACAGATAGACTGGGGCCCTGAATAGCAGGGTCCCAGTCCAACTAAGTCATAAACCAGCAAAACACCAGGAAAAAGTGGGGGCAACCATATAGTCAGATTCCACCTTCCTACATAACCCCCCCCAAACGAAAGGAGATAAGGCCAACCTTGACCAGTTGAGCCTATATTGACTAAGTGGCCATATAAGGAAGCACCTGCACTCAGCATGGTTGCCCCTCATGTTATGGTCCACTAAGCAATCCCTGCCCTAAGGGTATGAGAGGGTCTCCACCATGGGGAATCACTACCTCTGGTGTGCTTAGGTAAAGTACAAGGCCGGTGAGGTGTCTGAGTAGGGCGGAGGCCCTAGGAATGTTGGCCTCAGCTTCCTCAGATCACTGGTCACCATGTATGCCTGTCTTTCCATGACTGAGTTGCACTTTTGCTCTAAGGGTCAACCTTGGCTGCCTACAGCTGGGGGTTGGGTCCTTTGGATGGAACACTGGAGGGACATGGCAGGTTTGGAACCTTCTGGTCCCAGGTTTGCCCTTGCCTACCAGAGTCCTTCTGGGGGAGGTCCCCACATGTATGTGCATGGGGGATCCCCAGTGTGTAGAGGAATTTTCACCTGGCTAGGGCTACTAGACTGGGTGCCCCTAATCTGCTGATGGGGGCTTCCTCTGGACAGGGGCCCGGGGGGTCCACTGACCTCCCTGACCTCTGCAGCCCTGGGCTGACTGAGGCAGGGTAGAGAGGGGCAGGTTACCTGCTCCAGACTGGGTACCACCTTGGAAGGGTCCTCTGCCATCAGGGGTGTGGCCAGGCCAGGCCCGACTACCTCCTGTGGCAGTTCCTTCACTAGGGTAGGGTCAGCTCCCCGAGGAGGCTGACCCTTACCTACTGTCTGGGGGGAAGAAGACTTTTCTTCAACCCTTGTGCTCTCTTCGGGGGAGAGGGGCCATTCTTCTCAGGCTCCATCTCTCCAAATTCTTGGCTGGGGCTGTGGCCATCACAGCCCCACTAACCTTGCAGGGACGCCCAACATCCTAAGATGGGCTTAGTGTTCAACTTCAGCCCAGGCTGAAATTTCCAAATCATTGCCCATCAGGCAATCTACAGGTAGGGTTGGGGACACTGCCACCTTTTTGGGCCTGTGACCCCCTCCCAGCTGAGATTGACTATGGCCATGGGGTGATCTGTTCTGACACCATCAATGTTGGTCACCTGGTATTTAAACTCAGGTGAAAGCTGGTGAGGGGGGACTAGTTTCCCTGCCACCATGGTGACACTAGCCCCTGTGTCCCTAAATGCCACAGCTTTCTGACCATTAATCATTGGCTCCAGTCTGTACCTGCCCAATGCTATGGGACCCATGGTAAGCGGTGGCATATCCTACACCACCATCAGAATCTGAGGAGTCTGTTGAGGTGGTCCTGTCTAAACTAGGGGCCCACCTCTGTTCCTCTTGCAAAGCACCTAACTTTTTGGGTGCACTACTCCCAAATCCGAGGATTACTACTGGCAGTACCAGGAGGGGTGGTAGAAGTTGTTGGAGGAACATTTTCTTGATTGCCATTCCTGGGACAACTGGGACTCAGATTTCCAGTGCTCCAGGCTTTTACAGACATGGCAACACGGTTTCTTTTCAGGAGAGGAAGGAGTTTGGGACCCACCCCCAGAAGAGGAATTCTTCTGGGGCCCTGTAGTGGACTCATCCTTGGATTTATCCCCACCTTCTCTTGGGACTTGGTAGAATCTTTCTTGTGGTCACCGCCCTGATTCTTAGGCCTTACTTCTGGTTCTGACTCCATTTGTCTCGCCTTCTTTCCCAATTCTTGGGGAGAGGTCAGATCAGAGTCCACCAGGTACTGTGTAAAAGCTGGTTTTGACAATTATTAAGGATCTGTTCTCTCATCATTAGGATTATAAAATCTCTTGAAATCAGTAACCCTACTGCCAACCAGCCAACCTCTCCAGAGCCTTGGAATGCACAATCTCACAAAGTCTGTCCAGTCCTGAGTCTGTGCCTTCTGGGTATCTTCTGAACTTCAACCTGTACTCTTCAGTGGTTAAGCCAAACCTATCTATCAGTGCACTCTTCAGGACCTCATAATTATCAGCATCCTCTTTCTCTAACAGTGAGGAGCTTGTCTCTACCTTTATCTGAGTGCTGAGAGCCACAAGATTGCTGCCCACTGCCTTTGGGGGACCTGCTGCACTCTACAGGCCCTCTCCATAGCAGCTATCCACTTGTGGATATCATCCCCACTCTGGTAGGAGGAACAACCTTGCTCAGGCTCCTATGGTCAGGGACATATTCTCTGGCTCTAGGGACACTGCTGCTGCCACCAGGGGTCTCTCAGCCCTCCCTTCTGGAAGCTTCCTCTGGATCTCCAGGGCTTCTCTATCCAGTGCCAACTGCTTGGTCTCTGAGGGCCACTTTGGCTTCCTCATACTGGAGCAGTTTGCACCTTCTCTCAGAGGAGGTCTCTCTGGGGCTAGAAGTATGGAGCTCCTCTCTTGGACAAGGCTCCTTGCCAGAGTGATAAGAGTGCCTCAGATTCCCTGAAGGATCTGTGCCTCTCATCCACTCTGCCAAGCCCTCTTCAGGGAGAATCCCTCTGTCCTGTCTAGTGCTCCTTGAAGCCTCGGCTCCTCAACCACAGAGTCTTGGTCATTCGGATTGTCCTCATCTGACCCAGATACTATGATTGACCCACCCACTGATTCAGACCCCTTAGCTCCTAGAGCCACTCCAAGGTCATCTGCTGTCAGCAGATCGAATCAGGGTGTAGTGTTGAGGGACTCTGTCCTAGTCTCAGGTGTGCCCGTCAACACACATGGCTCTCAAGTCAGAGAAAGCCATGTCCTTATACTGAGGCTGAGTGGATCCACTGGGCCCACCTCTTTAAGGGACACCCTAGTGTTGTGCAGTGTTGTACTACCTACATCTAGTTTGTGGCCTACTGATCCTAGCTTGGAGCTGTGGAAAGGGTGTGCCATCCCCTGGCACTACAGCTCTAAGTTCAGTAGGAACTTATTGATACTAAGCTTGACTTTATATGTACCTTGAGTACCCATAATGGTTTTCTAGAGTTAGTGCATTCAAATAGAGAGATTTTCTGGTAAAACAATGGCAAGCTGGAATCCCACACGCTGCCCACCAATGTGAGAAGCTGGCCTGGTATATGCTGCTCACTAACTAAAGTGGACACCTTGCACCAGGGCAAATCGACTCTTATGGCAGATAGGTTTAAGACAACCTTTTAAAGAAAGCTATCCCAGTGGTAGCTGTGGAGAGCAGCCTCAGCTAAGTCTCGGAGGAATGTAAAGCAGCTTGTTTTACCATATAATCTCTTGAATCACCAAATGAAAAGACACCACACAGGTATATATATCAAATATATATGTATTTACTTCAACAATCCCTACTAATCTCTTATGAGATTAGAAGACAAACATATGCACAAATCAACGTTTCACAATAAGTTAAGCACAAAATATGGCTGGGGCCCTAGGGGCGTACCAGACCATATACTAAGTAAGAGACTTAGGAACAACGACTTGCAGGGAGACAAGGCCTAGGCCTTCAGAAGTGCTGGGGCCTCACAAAACCACCCAAGGCAGGTAAGTAAAGGACCCATCGGGGACGCTGCAGTGTGGGATACACAGGCGCTGACCGCCGCTAACTTCACATGGGGCAAGTCGCGGTTGGGAAATAAAGAGTTTAGGATACTTCTGGGAGAACCCACAAGCAAGTCACTTACAGGGTAAGTAGTTCTAGGGCCCACACCCACAGGAGCACCGTAGTGCTGGAGTTCACCTCACCCAGGGAAGCCGGGTGCACAGGTGTCCTTGGGTGTCGGGTCGCGGCGCCGTTTTCAATGGCGAACAAAGAAGACTTGCTGCTTGCGTGGAGCTGGAAGAAGTGTCCGTGGAATCCAAGCCTGGATTCTGAAGAAGGATGACCTTGAAAGCAGAGGGGACAGTGTTCAAAGTCACTTGGCAGTGACCCGGGGCAAGGAAGATGGATGCCCACCGTCGTCGGTCGCCCAGGTCGGTTGCAGGTGCCTTGACTCTTCAGCCACGTGGTCCAGGAGGCGTCGACGACGACCAGGAGCTGGATTCTGTGTCCCTCGACGCCTGCAGCTGACTGCGGTGTCGGCAACCTCGATCGGGAGCCAACAAGCCTTGGCAGCCGCAAGTCTCGGGAGATGAAGAAAAGTCGATGGCGCAGACCAGCAAGGTCTCGAGGACTCACCCAGCGAGGGTAAGTCAGGGCAGGCCTGGAGCAACCAGGAGCCCTCCTTTGGTTTCTTAGGAAGTCTTCTGGGGACCCACAAGCCAGCGGGCAAGGGATCGCGAAGACACCTCGAGCGGAATCACCCAACAGGGGCCCACGGTCACTGGGGACGGTGGTAGGGCCTCTGATCTTCTGGAGGATTCCTGCTGGAGGTCGGGACCACACGTGGTCCAAAGCACAGGTCTCGAGAACGCTGCCGAAGCCGGGCTGCACTCTCGGCAACAATAGTGCACGGACACCCAGGTCGCGCGGTTCCCCGCTGACTCGTGGGGTCCACTCTGGCCTCAGCTTCGCTTTCAGAAGCAGGGACCGGGCCGGGGAGCAGGAGTGGCTGGCTTTATCCACTACGCTGGCGGAGCGGAGTTTTCTGCCCACCCCGTTGGATAACATATTTATGCAGTACCATAATGGAGCTGCCAATCTAGAGTTTGCCCAGGTGCCAGCCCATTTTATCTTATGGACGGTCTATCACTTACAGTATACTTTAACGGTAAAGGCCACTATAGGGAAATATAAGTACCATATACTAGGGACTTATAAGGTGGGTGAAGTCGTTTAAAAGTCATAACCATCAGCATTGGAGCAAAAAGTGTGGGGATGACCGTACAAAAAGGGCACTTTTCTATGCAACATTATAGCTATTTTCATATAGTTAATACCAACACTAATAATACACCTGCTACAAGTTCAAAGAAAGCTACTCACTCCTCTAGCAAACAAAGTCACACCACCACCAAAACACAGTCTCTAGACTGCCTACTAATAAATGCTTGATCACTCTCTAAAAACATGTACCACATCTACAACCTACTCACTGGCACACAACCTGACTTACTCTTCAGAACTGAATCACCGTTGGGAGATAACGTGATACCAGTGTTGCATGAAGCCATTCCTCCAGGTTTCAAACTGTCACAGAAAATCTCATAGGCAAAAGAGTGGGTGGACTAGCTTATATTCAAGGAAACAATAAATCTCCCCATAGCTTATGACATTTCCATACTAGGTTGTGAGTCCCTCATCACCATATGTAACCCTACGCCAACTTCCTCCTCCAACTTCCTCCTTCTTTACAGACCACCACCTAGCAATCCAATATTCCCAGACACTAAACATGTTGTTTGACATACCCGATTTATCCCATCCAAGAACTATCATCACTTGCCTAAATACACTGAACCTACATCAGATCGTCCACAAACCCACACATCACAGGGCACATCCTAGATTTCAATTTTGCAAATTCAGAACTAGTTATCTTTCAAAGAATTACTCTAGTCACATGGTCAAATCACCATCTGGTAGCTTCCCCTCTCAAAACACCACAAATCAACTTACTTAAGGCCACCATACATGCATCCACCTATCGACTGTGGAACAAACTCAATTTTGAATACCTAGAAACACAACTAACTTCCAATCTCAAATCTAGACACAATAAATTCCATTCAAAATCTTTATGAGTGGTGCTAGGAAGGATTTGATATCCTAATACCACTAAGAACAACAAAACAGGACAAAAGAAAACAAGCTCCTTGGAGGAATGCAGAGCTAAAATGGATAAAACAACAAATTGCAAAGCTGCAACACACCTGGCTCATAACAAATAGTAATCAAGACAAGCTTCACCTACACAAACTTAACAGAATATACAAGTCAACAATCAAAAAAGCAAAAAAAGGTACTATTCAGACAGAATTCAAAATGCTAAATGTGCAAATAGATAATTTTACAAAATTCTCACTGAATTTCGGAAACCTAAGCTCACAGAAGGGACTCATCTCATGACTCAAGAATTTACTAACAAACTGGCAAATCATTTCTCAACCAAAGCATTCATGTTGGACTCCTATTTAAAACAAAGGAAAACCACCAGTAACAATCCATTCCCAACTTTCCCCTCCAAGATCAAGCTAACCTAGCCCCTGCAATCCTTTAAACAACTATCACAAAGTGAATTTATGGATTTGGTCAAAGCTAGTTGGCCGCACAGCTGCCCTTCTGACCCTTGTCCACCACAAATCTGCAAGAAGATTCTTTTAACAACCTCTGCTGCCACACCAATAAGAAAAATCAGCAACAATTCTTAAACTGCAGGAATCTTTCCAGAAAACTTATAAAAGGCATACATACGCCCATTATTAAAGAAAACAAAGCAGGACCTGCATGACCCAAACAACTACAGACTGATTATAAATGGACCTTTCCTTTGAAAATAGAAAGAACAGTGTGAGAAAGTGCCCTCTTTCTGCATGGTAGCCCCCACTTTTTGCTGAACTGCTGATGAGCTTTGACTGAGTGTGCCCTGGGCTCCTGCCAATCAGGTACCAAGGGCCTATGTTCTTTCCCTAAAACTACATTGAAAACAAAACCAAATTGGTATCCCTGGCCACAGGTCAGCCCCTGGTAAATGGTACCACAGGTACCCAGGGCACTGTGACCAGGGAAGGCCTCTAAGGGCTGCTGCACTTATTGTGCCAGCCTTAGAGGTCCTGCACCTTAACACTCACACACTGCCTTTGCAGGCTGCGTGTCTTGGTGCAAAACAAAGTGAAGAGTCAACATGGTACACATCCCTGTGTGCCATGCTTACAATCCACTGGCCTGGCATAGATTAGTCACCCCTCTAGCAGGGTGCCCTATACCAGAGGTGAGGGTACAGGTGCATGAGCCCTGTACCCCTACAGTGTCTAAGTCCATTCTTAGACATTGTAAGTGCAGTGCTGCCAATAAGTGTATACGGTGCTGGGAGCTTGCCATTATGAACTCCACAGCACCATAATGGCTACACTGAAAACTGAGAAGTTTGGTATCAAACTTCTCAGCACATTAAACCCACAGTGATGCCAGTGTGGGATTTAAGGAACAATTTACACAGAGGGCATCTTAGAGATGCTCCCTAAAAAATGACCCACCACTAGTGTCCAGGCTGAGTGGCTGCTTTCAGCTGCCACCACCAGACATGTTTCTGGACCCCTGGGTCGAGAGCCTGCTGCTCTTGGGGGCCTGAAACAATGCACATCCTGGGACGAGGTGCCAAGCCTCCTCCCCCAGGATGGGCAGGGTCCATGAAGAGTAAGCTTCAAAGGCTTGCCGCCTTTGTGAGCTTCCCAAGGCCACTTGCTGCTTTCATAAACTGGTCCCCACTGGTTCTGACCCCCACTTTGGGCGGGAGAACCGGTGGGAAAAGCAAGTGAGGAAGAGAGGTGTGCCCACCTCTTCCAACTCCACCCCTCAGGTGGAAGAGGTTAGGTGAAGCAAACTCTCTGCCCCCACCATCTTGCAGATGGAGGACCCAGCCAACTAGGGAAAGGCTTATGTCCCTCTCTCACTGGAGGGTGACCTAATAGGGGGTGAACCCACCCCAGGGAATGGACCCATGGTCCCAACCTTTTACCGACCTGTAACGCCCCTAAATCTAGTATTTAGTGGAACCTATGAACCTTGCTTCCTCAGACAAGAAATCAGAAGAAGAAAAGAAGAAGGACCGAACAGCCGTGCCAAATCTACAAGAGGAGGACGCCCACTGACTTGGCCACAGCCCTACCGTCCTGTCCCCACCTCGAACCTGCTCCAGTGAAATCTTGGTGTGTCCTGCAGCCAGCAACCTCGAGAAACCCAGAGGACTGGCCTGCCTTCAATCCCAAAGACTCTGTCTCCTGTGAACACTGGATTTGTTCAACAACAGACTCCAGCTCCGCAGGATCCACGGGTCTGCACTACTCTGCAACCGACGCCCACGGCCCAAGTTTGAGTGGCCCAACACCAAGAGGAGGTCTCCCTGGCAATTCTGACCCGAGATACCATGATCCCTGACCTGCCTCAATCCTCCAGCCGACGCCTGCAGCCTCAAACCGGAAGGTCCCCCCAACTGCAACCAGGATCTGGTAAGAAGATCTGACCCTAAAAGGCACCCCTGCACCCGACGCTTCACGGCCTTGGGTGGCCCAACCAACGGTGCCTAACCAACCCCCAACATCCCAACTTACCTCTCCAAGTGGTGGTTGCACCCAGAAGACCTTCATCCCTGAGCCTGCAGTGTGTTTGCAAACCGGAGACTCACCATTGAAAGTTACAGGGCACCCGATGCCAAAACAGCACTCTGTACCCGGCCGCCCCAGTGCCGCTGAGGGTGGATCTTTTGTGCTGGCCTAAACCCCATTTGCCCTGAGCTTAAGTCCAGGAGTTTTGCTCCCACAACCTGGTGGCCTGCTCGCCAGCAGCCAACAACCGGAGGCCCCCTATCCTCCATTGGATAACATTGGGCATCAGCACTCTGCACCTGGCAACCCTAGTGCCACTGAGGGTGTAACAAGAGTGCATCCTTGACCCTGGGGTACCCCTGAGTCTAACCCCAGAATACCAACTCCCACAACAAAGTACTTACCTGCTAACCGATAACACTATTTTCCTCAATAGGCTAACATTGACTGTTTTTCTACGAAAAGTTTTTAAGTGTGGAGTTGGAAAATCTATGAAAACCTTTTGAAACTGTACTAAATAACAAAAACGCTTTTACTCACCTGTTTACAGGAAATGTCCCAGTGTAGTATCCAGGTATACTACACTGTGTAAGAAAAGTAATCTAAAAGTAATGTACTGGTCATTTTACTAAAAAGCCCATTCAAACTATATGTACTGTATTTCCAAAGCATTGCATTTTTCAGTAACAATACTGTAATCAAAACAAAGTGCATATACAATTGCAATCCAAACTGCATTACTACTGTAAAGTATTTATTGCTTACCTGTGCCAGCCTTGCTTGGTTCTAGAAAATAAAATAACTAAAAGAATATTTTTATACAAAACCAATTGGTCTGAATTTCAGTCTTTGAGTGTGTGAATCAATTTGCTAACTGAGTGTGTACAACTAATGCTTAACACTGTCCTCTGATAAAGCCTTACTGCTCAACCACACTACCACAAATAGAGAGTGAGGTGCTATCTACTTTACCTCTGCCTACTTTTTGGGTTCCACTGGACTCTGTGCACACTATACCTCACTTTGGTATAGTATATACAGAGCCAGCTTCCTACAAGCAACATTTGCCCAGATGTGACAATTCATTGAAGATAACTCCACATAAGAAAAGAAAGGAGACAATGGGAGCAACCTATTCATAATGCCTCGGTTATAGCTTATGATCTTACTTGTGAACTTTTCTAGGTACGACTGTCATTCTAGAGATTGTGTGTACAGTTTTACTCCTGCACTTATCGGATTCAATGGTGACTTAAGTTTTATAAATTGCCTTTTGCTCTCTTTCATATGCACTATTGGAATTTTCATTTTGTCTTTCGCAGGCAAAAGTGTTCTCTCTTTTTGCTTTCTCCATTTGTATATATTGCTACTCTGATATAATTGTTATTATACATTAGGTCCACTCTGTGTATCTTCTCTTTTTCTTTTTTGACGGTACCTGTATGATAATGGGATATTAGAAAGTTTGAACCTTAAACTTTCTTTTCGGTTTTCAATTTTATTACGATACTGTTAGGGTTGACAGTTTTAAAGTGTGAAGGATTAAAATGCGATTTTTATGATTCCTTAGATGCGCTAAGATGGCCCTGACATTTCCTCACTGTTGGACGACGGCCTTTCAGGAACTGGTTCTTCTATCACCGGGTCATATGAACTTGACCTTTGGTTCTATATACACATGCTATAATGGTGTTGGCTTTTGTTACTTTCCTTCTTCACTACTTGTGAGAGGAAGGGATACTTATCACGGTAAGACAACCTGATGCGGAAAGGACATTTTCCTTAAGCAGTATGAATTACAGGCAAATTTTGTGGTGATTTGCACCATCATGTTCTTTTGCACGGAGTATTTACTCTTCTGTTGTCACCTAGAGAGTTTGTTTACCCGCATGTGTAATTTTCTGTGCCACAGAGGGTTTTCTTTGGGCCCCTTGGATGGTGCGCTGGCAAATGAGAGCTTTTATTGCTTAAGTTGTTGAAACACTGTGAGTTTCAGTAGTTGGGTGCACAAATTGTGGTGACCTTTGGGAGGGGGCTTTTTTGTGACTTTGGGAGTTACAGGCATTGGACTGTGTTATGAACCCCTATGTACCCCAATACAGGCCTAGGTAGTTGCACGACCTTTTACCAACATTTGTCCTACCATTGTTCTACATAACGGTTCTGGTGCTGATCTTTTACCTAGTTAGGTGCAGAATAAATGTCATGTGGTTTTCTATGAAAACTAGCCTCATTTATAATGCATGAGGATTCTTAGTATCACAGCAGGATCACCATCTTCTGCATAATAACTCTGTACAATGGTCACCACTATTGTCATTCTTGGCCGACATGCCCACAGTACCATGAAACATCTAGGTAGAACCCCTGAGGGTACCTTTCAGGTATATACGTACCACATCTTCCCTGGGCAAGCCAGAGGAGAAAACTTCCATGCTGACACGAGAAGCTGAAGTCCCTGCATGCAGACACTCCAGCACGCAGCGGTCTGATATCCCTCTCGGAGTGTCCAACTCGAGACCAAGATAGGGTCCTTCATTCTCTCACATCAGGTAATAGGGTTGGCTCTTTCCTAGGGTGATTCTTGGCTATACACCTAGGTACACTTAGGTACATCTAGTTAGGGTTTGCATCGTAGGAGTACTCATGATTACTGCCATGCATCTATATGCCTGCATATATTCATTGTTTTAGCACCATGGTAGAATTCTACCTTTTATTTACTCTATTGGTGCTTGTAACCGTATATATCTGTTTCTGTCTCATGGTTGTTGCAGCATACGTATTTTATACTAGAATGACACTGGTTCAATAAATGCTTATTGAAAACTTCCCCATTGTTTATTCTGTGTATCTCTCTGAGACAAAGTGGGCACAAGCGACTGAGTGAAAAGTACTGTACTGTTTCCACAATCCGAGGGGTCAGGGTTGTCATGTTCGATAGTTGCCAGAACTATTCGCTCCTTGGTAAGAGGGGCTCATAGAGGCACTGTTAGCTTTCTGGTCTACAGACAAACATCCTGTGGGGGTGTCTGGAATCAGTCTGGACACCAATACCATGGTTTATGTTGTCTTAAAGAGCAGATCATATATAGATTTATAGGAACTACACGACATGGCGCCACCAACTTTGGTTTAGGTCTTATTTAACGGTCAAATCTGAGTAGTTCAGTCGTGCTTTCTCAGAGACCCCTACTCGCATTTACCCAGAGACGCCTGAAATAGGGAGGGAAAAATCCGCCACAGCTGAGTAGGCATAAACTATGTATTGGCTTTATGTATATTCAAGCTTGAAGGATTATAGTTCCCCACATTGTGCAAAACCTTATCTCTTTTTCTATAAAGCTTCCACCCATAATGTCTCAAAGAGCAGACAATGGTGATAGTGGTATTAGTGGTACTAGTAGGGAGGAAGCTGAGCAAGACGGTGCTATAAACATTTCAGAAAATATTAGAAATTTACTTGCTTTAAAATTAGAAAATGTTGGGCTCTCAGTGTTAGGCAGACCGTAACCTTCGTGATTGAGGCACACAAGGGTGTTCTATTCGTTGGTCGAATTCCCACCTGCAGATGCACACACAAATATATTTCATTCTTACACTCCAGATGAAATACCAGATGAATGCAATCCATACGAGGACATAGACGTCCCTTTATCGTACCAGGAACACATAAACTGGTTTAAAGGCGCCCTCCCACATACCAAAGAAAAAGTGAGACTCAGTCCGCTCAGCAGAGATGGAGCCACTTGGCCTGTTCTAGCTGCTTACATACTGCACCCAGAAATTGACACATTGCCAGTTGTAGGCTTACGTCCACTTCACAAAGAAATAATAAAACTTTACAGAAATCTGACACAATTTGTTAAGTAAACTCTTACACTTCCAGCAAGGGACTGCAAAAAAATCATCACACAAACGCTGAACGCGATTATGGGAAGAATGCCCACTAAACGTGAGCAACTGCCATTCTGGATAGCACAGAAAATAGTACAGCTTGAGGCAGTGTTTCCACACACAGGCCCCCAAGAAAAACACAGAATACTGAAAATTTGTTTGCCAATGGGGATAGCTCCCCCGATAGAGGATTGTACCACTTTGGGTACAGTTTTCGATGCCGTTTATACCAGAACACATGGTACCACCTCAATAGAAGTCATACAGAAGTATTGAAACAAATACAGAATGAGTACGGGGAAGAACCTGCCATGGACTTAGGGATGAAATTAATAGGCAATTTTTCCCAGGTATCAACGATCATGTTAGCAAACATAAAAAGGGAGGCAGCTGCGGTGGCTGTACGTCAGTGCCTGAGGGAATGCACTCCTGCACAACAGGAGTGAGAATTTCCTAAAATTATCGAAGAGACCCATGCTTTGCAGGATAGAGATAATTTGGGAGCTAGACCTGTGAAACCACAATTAATGGGTAAACCTAAAAAGGAAAACTCAAAGCAAGCACCAGATTCTTCCAAAAAGAAATGGGATAATAACAATCATCAGCATAAATAAGCTTTATTCTATCTAATTTAAAAGCATTGATCATCAAAGTAAACAGAATAAAAAATACAATATCAACCTTCTTAATACACTAAAAGTTAATAGAAATTACCAATTAGAACAACACAATTTAGGTCACAACCCTCCAAACAGTCGAGGTATGGGCTTATGAGGTTAAACTGTGCAAAAAGGCGCAGTTCAATAATCATGCTTTGTGCAATTTATGCATAAAAAGTCGAATAAAGTGCTATAAATTCCCAATTACCAAATTAATTCATAGATAAATTATTAAAAGAAGTTAATTTAGATAGAAAATACACCCTTCAAGAATTATAAAACCGTTTAAAAGTATTAAATGTATTATACAAATCTTGTGTCGCATTGAGCCTGATTCAGATAATTCTCATAATGGTTCCAGGAGATTAAATAAATATAAAGCTAAGGGTTAGCAAGACTTTTGAAATCTAATGCATGTCTGTTTCACTTACAAGACCAAAGGAATAAAGCTACACAGAAACATACAAAAGGGTCATGGAGCTTCCTCATAAAGAACAGGGCGACACAACATTGTTTAAAATTGTACTGTCTTAAAAGAGGTATAATATATTTTGCTCTCTATTCACTATAAAAACGACAAAAGAAAAGAAGGTGAAAATCAGACTGGGCAGATAAGTTATCACATGGGCAAGTAATCAGATCACAAGAACATACTTTTTCAAAGGGAAGCCCAGCATCAGGGGAATTAGGTTTAGGCGGAACCTTAAAAGGATGAACCTATGCTGCAGGTTCTTTACCGCATCCAAATACAAATATTCACCCTCTGTCAAAGGTAGAATCAAGTAATGCAATTTTACAGTTGTCTTTGCCTTCTGAGATTCCTTCCTTTCATAAGCTAGCTTCGCTAAGAATAATGCCTTTAGCCTCTTTTTAGGCAACCCGGAGCATGAGCTAGGATTTGCATACAAAGCGGGTACTCCCAGCGAGTAGAGGGTCATTTTAACATACTCAACCAGGGGATTTTATGTGCCTTATCCAATACAAGACAATTTTGTGTAATAATCTGGTTAAGGTCCACTGTATCCCAGCTCTATATTGAGTGCCAGAGCATGATCGGGGCTACCCCTGCTATATCAGACACATAGGGCAAGTCCAGCTCTAGGTGAACGACATTGTTTGAGAATGAAGAAGGGAGGGAGACAATCCACTTAAAGAACCCATTCTCTATCTTCTGCAGGTAGTCGGTTGGTACTATGCCCCAGACTCCAGCCCCATACGTAGTTGCCAAGATTGTTTTGGCAATGCAAATCCTTTTTATTGTTGCTAGGGGCTTTGAGCCCAGTTTCTTAGTGAAACTAGAAAGTGCCACCAGAGTGCACTTAAAAAACAAACAGAATACATCAAAAGCATGAGGTGGGTCTCCTCAATAGGAGTCTTCTGACAGGAAATATAACCTTAGGAATCATGACAATATTAAAAAACCTGACAGGTATCAGGATACTGATAAATGTTCCCTTCGTTCCTTTTAGGGTTCATCAAAAACCTTTGAGAGGGAAAGACGGTCAGACCACAGATCAGAAGAGAGTCAAGCCACTAGACACACATTGCACTTCAGACTACATTATCAAAAGAAGATAAAACAAAATCAACACCTCAATTCAAAAAGAAGAAGGTAGCTGGCCTTAAAATAATAAATGCCCAGGCTACTGAGGACTTAACTTCTGAATGGGAAATGGGCTCTGACGATGCTAGACAGTGCAGCAGAAGTAACAATAGCTTGCCAGAACCTGATGGAATTTCTGGTGACAGCAGCATTGAATGAGCATATCACATTAGAAACACCTGATACAAGGGTAAGTGTCCCACATAAGTTACATGAAATAGCACTCCAGATGGAGGGGGACAAACCAAGGAAAGTGAAAGGTCTCTTTTGGGAAAACCTGACTTATGGATATAATATCCTTTTGGCTTCTGTAGATTGCCCCGCAGGTATAAGAATAGCCCCGGGTTGTTTTCAGCAAGAGTATCAGAGTTACTTCAAAATTTTGATGAGGAGGCATTGTCCTATGTAGATGATATTTATGTGATGGATGATGAACTATTGGATCATTTGACCTGGGTGAACAACGTAATTCTGCGGTTCACCTCTGAGGGCTACAAATTGAATTTATAAAAAGGAAAAATTGCCCACCTCAATGTCCTATTTTTAGGATAAGAACTCTCAAGTGAAGGCAAAAGCCTAGCAGCTAATTGTCTAGAAAAATGTGCGCTACTCCAAACTCCAAATACTCTGAAAAATGTACAGTCCATTTTAGGATTCCTTAATTTTGGCAGTACATACATTTTGAATTACACATAAAAAGTAAAACGTTTCTACAAATGTATCAAACCTGATTTTCTCAGTTCGACATTGGACACAGGAACCCACAGAAATCCTTCATTCATTACAAGCTGACATGATAGCTTCCAAACACTTACACACAAGTGTAATCATCACAAATTTGGTGATCCGTGTAATCGCGGGTCAATCCGGGTTCACTTGCCTAACCTTCAATGAAGGGGAAACTGTACCCATAGCATACTAATCACATCTGTACATAAACGCTGAAATGCATTTTGCAACAACTGAAAAAATATTAACAGCTGTACAGACTGCTGTAGTGAGAGAAAGAGCACTAGCTCAGGGGAAACGCATAATTGTGAGTCCAGTACCGAACTTAGAGGCTGTTAAGAAAGCAAGCTTTCTGAAAGCAAAAGCATTACATCTTCGATGGATTCTATGGGCTAATTCTCTCACTGCAACTGATGTAGACTATAAATCTTATTCTAAATTAAAAACTAAAGCATTCCTGCAGTACGAACAAGAATATCCTCTCCCAAATGAAATAATGCCTCTAGATCAGTATGAATACTTAATATACACTGACGGTTCTACTTAGCCTGCTGTAGGAAGTAAACAGCAATACAGCACTGCATGTGCGATTGTAAAGGGATGTGTGCGGGATGGTAAATTCTGTCCTAGCAATACACAAACTCAGCTCTAGGAGATTGCATGGCACAGCTGGCAGAACTAAAAGCCCTGATACTGGCACTAAAAGATACAGATCGGTAATTCCTCACACTTATAGTGTGCAATTCATTTTACTGTGTCCAGTCATACAATTAATATCTTCACTATTGGGACCAGAATGGATTTAGAGAGTCTAAAGGTTACATAATAAAGCACAAGTTGCTTTGGGAACAAGTGGCAGAGCTGAAAAAAGGCTTGCCACGGGCTCACGTGATTCATACACTGAGTCATCATAGTGTTGGTGTGATCGTTGAAAGGAATTCATTGGCTGATGAAGCCACCAAGGCAACAGTGAAAACTGATGCCATTGCTGCAATCACTTGTTCTAGTATGAGGATGGACATGGTAGCTGTCAACGCTACGCACAACAACAGCTCAGCCTTGCCGAAAGGGTTTCACTCAAGCACTCCTACAAGTTAGATGCACAAAACATTCTGTATGCTCAAATTCCAGGAGTGGGGGATAGAGTAATGCCAAACATGGATTGCAGGTTAGGTTTAATACTAGCTGCACACGAGGGTCTGGGTTCAGCACACGCAGGTATTACTGCAACAGTTTCACTACTGAAACAACGTTATTGGTAGCCAGGTCTCACTAAACAGACCAAAGGCTTTGTCCTTAAGTGCGACATCTGTCAGCAAATTAAGGGTTCCACCGTAGCACGTCCGCCACAAACACCACTACTGATGTCAGACAGACCACTCGCATGTGTCTATTTGGACCACTGCAGCCTCTTACAATCTGATGGGGCTTACAAGTACATCTTGGTGGCAGTGGATTCATGCTCTAGATTCCTGTGGGTTTGGCCCCAGCGCTCGGCTGATGCTCGAACTGTTATAAAGGATTTGCGAGTCTTTATAGGGACATATGTAATAGGCACATTACATTCTAACCATGGCCCTGCGTTCAGCTCTTGGGCTTACAAGGTAGCCACGGGAAGTTTGGATGCTGCATTGAGCTACTCCTCTTCGTATTATCCCGAGAGAAATTCGATTGTGGAGAGGAAATACTGGGACTTAAAGCAATCCTTAACAGCAAGGGTATTAGGTGCGGGCGGTAGTTGGGTCAATTCATTAGACAAACTATAGACTTGTTTTCTGCAAGCATATTGTACATTACTTCAGGTGCTGTTTCTCGAGTTGTAACCAAGTTCCTTAATAGTCGACTTTCTATAGCTTGTCTTCCATGATCTGTCAAGACACCAATTCTTATGTCTTTAAGTATTTTTCCATAATATTCATCTATTGCTTGTCGCATATTCTTAACAAGTTCTTTGTATTCAAAGTGTAACCAAATATTTACATTCCCAATACTTCCTAAAGATTTTCTTGTGTCATCATGGAAAAGAGTGTTAAAAACAGGTTATCCCTTTACAGGAGTTAGTTGTAGTAACCTTCCAAATACAATTAAATGTTTTTCTCCAAACAAAACATCGTAATCTGTTTTCAAAACCTGTTGAACTCTCAAGTGTACAAAGGCAAGCATTAAGTTTGAGACCATGCTCACCTCATCAATGATTAAAAGTTTAATTTTCTTTAGTACTCTTGACACTTCATAACAAGCTTTTCCAGATAGCTTCTGATATTCAAATTTATTATCATGTTCAACAGGTAGCATAAGTAATCGATGTAAAGTAATACCTTTAATGTTGTGTGCTGCTAATCCAGTTGGAGCTGTTACGACACAAGATAAATGTGATCATTTAGTTTTGTGTAGATAACTGGTCAAAACTTTAATTAAGAAACGTATTCCTGTTCCAGCTTGACCACTGGTGTCCAATAGAATAGGTTTAAATGAAGAACATTAACATTCTTTTTTTTCATGTAGCAAACCATGTTGTACCTGCTGTTTGACTTGTAGGTATATTACTTTTTGTTCAAAATGTAGTTGTTCTTCTAACTTTTCTAACTGAGTAACACTCTGTTGTGCTTGTTGCATTGCAGTTTCTACTTCATTCATGGCTATTGCTGCTTCATTTTCAATAATTGGTTATCCCAGTGGATCTTGACTCAGTGGACCAGAATTTTGACTGCTTTGTGAACGTTCTCTATCTATTTCAGCTGCAATAGTACTTTCTTGTTCAATCTCATCATTTAACATTTGTAGATAAGTTGGAAAAATTGTGCACTGAATACTGTCTTTAGTTGCATTAAAAGAATCTTCATAGCAGTCAAAATCCTTAAGCATTTCTTCTTCAGTATGCCAAGGCTTGAAAAGTTTCAAAAGTGCTAAATAGAAAAATTCTCTCTTATATGGAGTTTGGCAATGGAGGTTTCTGTGGTTAATAAGATTTCCTTTTGCATGTTTCACTAAACATCCATCGCATCCAATTACTGCATACTCTTCGTCTTTTATATTTTCAGTAACTTTTTTTTTAAAGCTGTAATGGTGAAGTATTTCATACAGACATACGTTTTCAAGCTGTGGACTCCTTTTGTGATAGTTTGCATCCAACCTATTACTTTTAACAATAGCAGTACTTTCTGGCTCATACTGTGCTAAGTATTCAATTTCTTGTAAATATTTCAACACTCTATTTCGTGTGGAGGCAAGACCTAGACTTACCCAAATGATTCCTCTTGACTTTGAATATAAACTGGGTGAGCTCAACTGATTCGAACATTCATACAATCCAATCTTTCTATGGGAAATCATTTTCAAACCGTAGCTGTACAATTTCTTGCTAAGACTCTTCTCTGCTGAAATTTCTTCCCACATTTCTTTCATCTCTGTCTTTTCAGATTTTGTAATATATGATGTAACATAGCGACCAACAGCAATTGAATTATCTGCAACATATTGACTATCCATGTTTGCATTCCACATTTTCAAAATAACTAGATTGTAGGCATTAATGTACTTTGAAGCTTCTGTTCGTGTTAAGTTGTATGTATTCTTGGAACATTTCTGAGTTATTTTATGCCTTACTGTATCCATAATAGCATGTGTATGTGAGGAGTACCTCTGGCTTGGTACTCTTTTCGCCAAAAGAAATTTGTTACCTCTCCAAGCGGTGGAACACTTTTATTGCAGATAAATGACATCATAGCTTGAAACCTATGGTTAAAATATCTCCAGACATTTACAGGATCCAAACAACAGAGTTCTCCAGTTGTCTTCAGTTCAATGATTTTCACATTTGAATTTGCTTCTCGAAGGTACTGAAGTAAATCATCCCACGCATATTCAGCACAGCTAAGTGTTACAAACCATTTAGGTGCACCTAAGTTTCTTAACATACACTTACATTCACCATGACGATGATACCAAAATTCATTGGTACCATATTGACACGCCATTAAATTACTTAACTGACATTCTAAATTTTCATCTCTTTGATGAACTTTGTCCATGAACTCTTTTGCAAAAACATGTTGAAAATGAACTCCTGTTTTTAATATGTGGTTCACTGCATAGGAAAGTGCAGACAAATCGCTTTCAAACAAAAGATGATTTATATATGGAATACACTGTCGAAATCTTGTATCTTCAGAGTCCATTCTTCTTGATCGATATTCTGAAGCTGGAATAAGTACAGCTCGCTCATCAAATCATCCACCTTCTCCAGTGGGAAATAGCTGTGGAAAACAACGAGTTTCTAAAAATGTTTTCCATACACTTGTGGGAGCTCCCTTTGCTTCTTTCCTTTGAAATAGTTCAATATTGCTTCATATTATTTCTATTGAATGCAAAGGCTGTATTGTATAATGTTCATAAATCTCTTCAGTCATGCACTTGTCCACATTTTTAATTTGGCCACTTGAAATTTCTGTTTAATCTTCTAAGCAGATCATTTCTTCATCGGCATTTACATTCTTATAATAAATATTATTCTGTATTAAGTATAGTGTAGCCTTTTGAAGTTTATTCACATCTACAAACTCTTGCCAGAATTTTCGACTCTTTGTTGGTACACCATTTACTAGAATAACTACAGGCTCATTCTCTTCTCTGTCTACACCAACAGTTTCAATGTTTTTCTTAAAATCTAAAGGTAAGTAGACAACTCTTCCTTTCCAGACCTTTTTGTAAATCTTTTGGTGGCAGGTTACCTGTTTTAGGCTTCATACGAACTATGGCCTGAAATGGGTGTACAGATTGAATAAGAATAGACTCATATGCATTTAAATCTGCCAGTTCCTTAGTAATAGGCACCAACTCTAAGTTGTTATGTACTTCTCTAGCTGGCATTTTATTTTCTTCTAATTTGTTGTAACAGTACTTACAAATAACCTGATCACTAGCCAAATCAAACTGACCCTCTACCAACAAATAAACACCAAATTGCTGCCACTTATCATTGTTTTTCTTTTCACTTTTTAAATATAAATCAACATTTCTATTTTGAATTTTATAGTGAGAACAAATACAAATATAGTTTGGTTTTTCAGACGAAACTGTGTTAAACTTTGTAATTTCTTCTGCAAGTTTATTAATACTAATCTCTTTCTCATGTTCTTCAACACCTACACTTATCAAACTGTCAGTTTCTCTCCACTGGTCTTCAAAACCAAAAAAACGAAACTGTATATCATCATAAACTTTCCCTATATCTGATAGAGAACCATGCAAAAGAGCTGTATTCATTCCACTTAAACTTAATGCAGGAGTTTTTACATAATAGAGTCTCCTTACTAACTTCCGCATTTCAGAGTGGTGTACAGCTAACATTCTTAAATGATGAAAAGTACTTTGATACACTTTTCTTTAAAGACAAGCCAGAGAATGACCCCAGAATGGATTTAGAGAATCTAAAGGTTACATAATAAAGCACAAGTTGCTTTGGGAACAAGTGGCAGAGCTGAAAAAAGGCTTGCCACGGGCTCACGTGATTCATACACTGAGTCATCATCGTGTTGGCGTGCACGTTGAAAGGAATTCATTGGCTGATGCAGCCACCAAGGCAACAGTGAAAACTGATGCCATTGCTGCAATCACTTGTTCTAGTATGAGGATGGACATGGTAGCTGTCAACGCTACGCACAACAACAGCTCAGCCTTGCCGAAAGGTTTTCACTCAAGTACTCCTACAAGTTAGATGCACAAAACATTCTGTATGCTAAAATTCCAGGAGTAGGGGATAGAGTAATACCAAACATGGATTGCAGGTTAGGTTTAATACTAGCTGCACACGAGGGTCTGGGTTCAGCACACGCAGGTATTACTGCAACAGTTTCACTACTGAAGCAACGTTATTGGTAGCCAGGTCTCACTAAACAGACCAAAGGCTTTGTCCTTAAGTGCGACATCTGTCAGCAAATTAAGGGTTCCACCGTAGCACGTCCGCCACAAACATCACTACTGATGTCAGACAGACCACTCGCATGTGTCTATTTGGACCACTGCAGCCTCTTACAATCTGATGGGGCAAACAAGTACATCTTGGTGGCAGTGGATTCATGCTCTAGAATCCTGTGGGTTTGGCCCCAGTGCTCGGCTGATGCTCGAACTATTATAAAGGATTTGCGAGTCTTTATAGGGACATATGCAATAGGCACATTACATTCTGACCATGGCCCCGCGTTCAGCTCTTGGGCTTACAAGGTAGCCACGGGAAGTTTGGATGCTGCATTGAGCTACTCCTCTTCGTATTATCCCGAGAGAAATTTGATTGTGGAGAGGAAATACCGGGACTTAAAGCAATCCTTAACAGCAAGGGTATTAGGTGCGGGCGGTAGTTGGGTCAATTCATTAGACAAACTATAGACTTGTTTTCTGCAAGCATATTGTACATTACTTCAGGTGCTGTTTCTCGAGTTGTAAACAAGTTCCTTAGTAGTCGACTTTCTATAGCTTGTCTTCCATGATCTGTCAAGACAACAATTCTTATGTCTTTAAGTATATTTCCATAATATTCATCTATTGCTTGTCGCATATTCCTAACAACTTCTTTGTATTCAAAGTGTATCCAAATATTTACATTCCCAATACTTCCTAAAGATTTTCTTGAGTCATCAAGGAAAAGAGTGTTAAAAACAGGTTATCCCTTTACAGGAGTTAGTTGTAGTAAGCTTCCAAATACAATTAAATGTTTTTCTCCAAACAGAACATCGTAATCTGTTTTCAAAACCTGTTGAACTCTCAAGTGTACAAAGGCAAGCATTAAGTTTGAGACCATGCTCACCTCATCAATGATTAAAAGTTTAATTTTCTTTAGTACTCTTGAGACTTCATAACAAGCTTTTCCAGATAGCTTCTGATATTCCAATTTAGTCTCTTGTTCAACAGGTAGCATAAGTAATCGATGTAAAGTAATACCTTTAATGTTGTGTGCTGCTAATCCAGTTGGAGCTGTTACGACACAAGATAAATGTGATCATTTAGTTTGTGTAGATAACTGGTCAAAACTTTATTTAAGAAACTTTTTCTTGTTCCAGCTTGACCACTGGTGTCCAATAGAATAGGTTTAAATGAAGAACATTGACATTCTTTTTTTTCATGCAGCAAACCATGTTGTACCCGCTGTTTGACTTGTAGGTATATTACTTTTTGTTCAAAATGTAGTTGTTCTTCTAACTTTTCCAACTGAGTAACACTCTGTTGTGCTTGTTGCATTGCAGTTTCTACTTCATTCATGGCAATTGCTGCTTCATTTTCAATAATTGGTTATCCCAGTGGATCTTGACTCAGTGGACCAGAACTTTGACTGCTTTGTGAACGTTCTCTATCTATTTCAGATGCAATAGTACTTTCTTGTTCAATCTCATTATTTAACATTTGTAGATAAGTTGGAGAAATTGTGCACTGAATACTATCTTTAGTTGCATTAAAAGAATCTTCATAGCAGTCAAAATCCTTAAGCATTTCTTCTTCAGTATGCCAAGGCTTGAAAAGTTTCAAAAGTGTTAAATAGAAAAATTCTCTCTTATATGGAGATTGACATTGGAGCTTTCTGTGGTTAATAATATCTCCTTTTCCATGTTTCACTAAACATCCATCGCATCCAATTACTGCATATTCTTCGTCTTTTATATTTTCAGTAACTTTTTTTTTAAAGCTGTAATGGTGAAGTATTTCATACAGACATACATTTTCAAGCTGTGGACTCCTTTTGTGATAGTATGGATCCAACCTATTACTTTTAACAATAGCAGTACTTTCTGGCTCATACTGTGCTAAGTATTCAATTTCTTGTAAATATTTCAGCACTCTATTTCATGTGGAGGCAAGATCTAGACTTACCCAAATGATTACTCTTGACTTTGAATATAAACTGGATAAGCTCAACTGATTCGAACATTCATACGATCCAATCTTTCTATGGGAAATCATTTTCAAACTGTAGCTGTACAAATTCTTGCTAAGACTCTTCTCTTCTGAAATTTCTTCCCACATTTCTTTTCATCTCTGTCTTTTCAGATTTTGTAATATATGATGTAACATAGCGACCAACAGCACTTGAATTATCTACAACATATTGACTATCCATGTTTGCATTCCACATTTTCAAAATAACTGGATTGTAGTCATTAATGCACTTTGAAGCTTCTGTTCGTGTTAAGTTGTATGTATTCTTGGGAGATTTCTGAGTTATTTTATGCCTTACTGTATCCATAATAGCATGTGTATATGAGGAGTACCTCTGGCTTGGTACTCTTTTCGCCAAAAGAAATTTGTTACCTCTCCAAGAGGTGGAACACTTTTATTGCAGATAAATGACATCATAGCTTGAAACCTATGGTTAAAATATCTGCAGACATTTACAGGATCCAAACAACAGAGTTCTCCAGTAGTCTTCAGTTCAATGATTTTCACATTTGAATTTGCTTCTCGAAGGTACTGAAGTAAATCATCCCACACATATTCAGCACAGCTAAGTGTTACAAACCATGTAGGTGCACCTAAGTTTCTTAACATACACTTACATTCACCATGACGATGATACCAAAATTCATTGGTACCATGTTGACATGCCATTAAATTACTTAACTGACATTCTATATTTTCATCTCTTTGATGAACTTTGTCCATGAACTCTTTTGCAAAAACATGTTGAAAATGAACTCCTGTTTTTAATATGTGGTTCACTGCATAGGAAAGTGCAGACAAATCGCTTTCAAACAAAAGATGAAATATATATGGAATACACTGTCGAAATCTTGTATCTTCAGAGTCCATTCTTCTTGATCGATATTCTGAAGCTGGAATAAGTACAGCTCGCTCATCAAATCATCCACCTTCTCCAGTGGGGAATAGCTGTGGAAAACAACGAGTTTCTAAAAATGTTTTCCATACACTTGTGGGAGCTCCCTTTGCTTCTTTCCTTTGAAATAGTTCAATATTGCTTCCTATTATTTCTTTTGAATGCAAAGGCTTTATTGTATAATGTTCATAAATCTATTCAGCCATGCACTTGTCCACATTTTGAATTTGGCCACTTGAAATTTCTGTTTAATCTTCTAAGCATATCATTTCTTCATCGGCATTTACATTCTTATAATAAATATTATTCTGTATTAAGTATAGTGTAGCCTTTTGAAGTTTATTCACATCTACAAACTCTTGCCAGATTTTTCGACTCTTTGTTGGTACACCATTTACTAGAATAACTACAGGCTCATTCTCTTCTCTGTCTACACCAACAGTTTCAATGTTTTTCTTAAAATCTAAAGGTAAGTAGACAACTCTTCCTTTCAGACCTTTTTGTAAATCTTTTGGTGGCAGGTTACCTGTTTTAGGCTTCATACGAACTATGGCCTGAAATGGGTGTACAGATTGAATAAGAATAGACTCATATGCATTTAAATCTGCCAGTTCCTTAGTAATAGGCACCAACTCTAAGTTGTTATGTACTGCTCTAGCTGGCATTTTATTTTCTTCTAATTTATTGTAACAGTACTTACAAATAACCTGATCACTAGCCAAATCAAACTGACCCTCTACCAACAAATAAACACCAAATTGCTGCCACTTATCATTGTTTTCCTTTTCACTTTTTAAATATAAATCAACATTTCTAGTTTGAATTTTATAGTGAGAACAAATACAAATATAGTTTGGTTTTTCAGATGAAACTGTGTTAAACTTTGTAATTTCTTCTGCAAGTTTATTAATACTAATCTCTTTCTCATGTTCTTCAACACCTACACTTATCAAACTGTCAGTTTCTCTACACTGGTCTTCAAAACCAAAAAAACGAAACTGTATATCATCATAAACTTTCCCTATATCTGATAGAGAACCATGCAAAATAGCTGTATTCATTCCACTTAAACTTAATGCAGGAGTTTTTACATAATAGAGTCTCCTTACTAACTTCTGCATTTCAGAGTGGTGTACAGCTAATATTCTTAAATGATGACAAGTACTTTGATACACTTTTCTTGAAAGAGAAGCCAGAGAATGACCCTGCAACTTAGTATATTTTCTTATCTTACATGGATCTAGTCCTTGTAACATCTTAATCTTCTGTTTAACCTTTTTTAGGCATATCCTCGCAAAACAATTCGTAATATGTCAATAGATTCCTATCGAATACTGCTACAATCTCACTTATATACAGGAGCTTGTGTACGCCTCCCTTGAACTTCCTCAGCTATTACTTCTTCCACAGTCCTAACAACTATTTTTCTTTTGGAATGGGAGAACCATCTTCCATCTCAAAGCATCAACCACTAGTATCAACTGCATCTACTAATGTGTTCTGTTGAAAATAGCTTTCTTTATTAAAGAAAGGCTCAGTACTGGAAATGTGCTTCCATTCACCAGTGAAAGTTTTACAAAAGTTACTTCTATTAACAAGTCTCTTTCTTTTGAATTTCTCCTTCATAAACACCATTGTTTTATCCAATGTTGTCATTCTCTTCAATTTTAATATATATAATTTTCTTTTTATTTCAAAAGCTTTATCTACTACATTCTCAATCTGTTGCTTTTTCTTATAAGCTGCTGTTCTTTTTTATATTTTTATAATCTTCCAATACATTTTGTAGTATTCTACTTCTAAACATTCTCCTCATTATGTCTTTATGTTCTTTTAGCCTTCTTTCAATATGCATAGTTTTCCCATGAAATGATTTTCTTTTACCATGTCATTTTTTCCTTTCCTTCCGATCTGTTGTAGAACTTTTCTTCTTTTCAACATTTTCAAATTTCAAATTGCTTTAAACTCTGTAAAACCCTTTTAAAAAACTGTGTAGTTCTCTTACCAGAAGACTTCCTTTCCTGTCTAACATTTTGCGCTTCATCTAATTTCCTCTTTGCAGTTTTCTTTAAGTAGTACTGCTTTTTTTCTTTCCTTCTCTTTAGATCTTTTCTTGCCATCTTCAATTTTTATCCTAAAAAAAGGTAAATAGCTAAAAAACAAAGAATAGTTTTAATACTTTGTTACATAATTCTAAACTTTACAAATAATAATATTTACAATAATAAATAATCAATTGCTTACAATTACATTAGCAGTTCTCCAGAACAACTAAATATGTATATCATAATTTGCACATTAGTACACCTGTCTGAAGAGAACACAGACCTTTAAACAGTCACACAGAAAAGATTGCTGTTTTAAATTAGGCTAGACCTAACATTCAGAGTACTCGGTGAATAGTGAAGGTGCAAGAGAAAAGTGTGTTTTAAGAAATGTTGGCAGGGGATTAGTAATTAGGCTACTTCGTATGAGCCTTTGGAAATGTACTCTTGAAGTAGGTCATATAAACTTAGGTATCTGCTTGAAATGAGAAGTGCAGTCTCTCAAGTTTAAAAGTGTACGTGCTCTCGAAACTGAAGTATGTGTCCACTTGTACATGTTTTCTCACATCTGTTATGCATCTGAAAATGCTAGCTTAAAAAGTTGATAGCTTCTCATACAGGTACACAAATCTTCTCAGTTGTGCTCTATCATTCACTTACACAAACAGACATGTCTTACATATATAGCTGTCATAGAGCCTCTCAAATAGACTTTTCAATGCCTACATACCCTGTTTTATGAACAGAAAGGAATATATACAGCTTTTTCTACACAAATTTAGATAGCATGTGATATAAAAGTCAGATATTCAAGTATTTGTATGTTTCTTTTTATGTATCATGCCACTAGCAAAAGCTACAGACACACACATGCATGCCTTCAGCAATATGGTAAGACTTACAATAGTAACCTAGGAAGGATTGCTGTTTTAAATTTGGCTACGCCTAACATTCAGAAAGTTAAAGAATAGTGAACCTGCAAGAGAAAAGTGAGATTTAAGACATGTTGGCAAAGGGATTAGTGATTAGGCTACTACGAATGAGTGTGTGGAAAGGTACACTCAAAGTTGGCTGTATTAATTTAGGTGTATGCTTGAAACGGAAACTGCAGACTGTCAAGGTTAAAGGTCTGCATGCTCTCGTGGCTGAGGTATGTGTCTATTTGTGGATCTATTTTCAGGTGTAATATGCATGTGAACATGCTAGGTTCAAAAGCTAGTACCTTCTCCTATAGGTCCCATTTCAAGCAGACACCAGAAAGTAGCAAGAGAGCTGTAGAAAGAACCAAGAGAAGTACACAGAGAAGCAAGGTAACTGCTAAAAGAGCCAAGAGGCATGCAAAAAGAGGCAAAAGAAGTGCAGAAAGAAGCAACAGAGGTGCAGAAAGAGGCCCAAAAAGTACAAAAAGTGGCAATAGAAATATAGAAAAAGGCAAGAAAGGTGGAGAAAGAGGGAAGAGGGGTGCAGAAAGAGGCAAGATGGGTGCAGAAAAAAGCAAGAGAAATGCAGAAAGAGGCAACAGATGCGCAGAAGGAAGACAGTGAGGTGCAGAAAGAAGCAAGAGAGGTACAGTAAGAGGCTAGAGAATTGCAGAAAGAGGCAAGAGAGGTAGAGAAAGAGGCAAGTGAAGTGCAGAAAGAAGAGAGTGAGGTGCAGAAAGAGGCAAGACAGGTGCAGAAAGAGGCAAGAGAGGTGCAGAAAGAGGCACGAGAGGTGCAGAAAGAAGAGAGTGAGTTGCAGAAAGAAGCAAGAGAAATACAGGAAGAGGCAAGAGAGGTATAGAAAGAGGCAAGACACATGTAGAAAGAAGCAACACAAGTTCAGAAAGAAGTAAGAGAAGTTCAGAAAGAACCAACAGAGGTACAGAAAGAGGCTAGAGAAATGTAGAAAAAGGCAAGAGAGATTCAGAAAGAGGCAAGAAAGATGCAGAAAGGAGGAAGAGGGGTGCACAAGCAAGCAAGAGGAGTTCAGAAACAAGCAAGACAAGTGCTGAAAGAAGCAACAGAGATGCAAAAAGAAGTAAGAGAAGTGCTGAAGGAGGCAAGAGAGGTGCAAAAAGAGGCAACAAAGGTGCAGAAAGAAGGAAGAAGGAAGAGGGGTGCAGAAAGAGGGAAGAGAAGTATAAAAGAGGCAAGAGAAGAGCAGAAAAAGGTACTAAAGGTGCTGAAAGAGGGAAGAGGGGTACAGAAAGAAGCAAGAGGGGTGCAGAATGAAACAAGAGAAGGACACATAGAAGCAAGAAAAGTGCAGAAAGGTGCAAGAGAAGTGGAAAAAGAGGCAAGAAAAGAACAGAAAGAAGCAAGAGAACTCCAGAAAGAGGAAGAGACATGCAGAAAAACAAAGAAAGGTGCACTGAGAAGATTTCTATGCCTGTAAAACAAGCTACCAGCTTTTAAGCTACCATCTTCAGATGCATAACACGTACGAGAATACATGTACAAGTAGACACATACCTCAGACACGAGAGCACACAGATCTTTAAATTTAACAAACTGCATTTCCCATTTCAAGCAAACATGTACATTTTTACAGTGTACTTTAACTATACAGTTCCACACACTCATTCAAAGTAGCCTAATCACTAATCCCTCTCGCAACATGTTTTAAACCTTACTTTTGTTGTGTAGCTTCACTATTCACCAATGACTCTGAATGTTGGGTGTAGCGAAATTTAAAACAGCAATCCTTCCCATATCACTCTTGTAAGTCTTACCCTATTCCAGGTAGCATTCATGTGCGTGTCTGTACCTTTTGCTAGTGCCATGATACATAAAAAGAAACATACAAATTCTTGAATACCTGTGTTTCAGACTGCATGCTCTCTAAATCTATGTACAAGAAAGTGTATGTATTCCTGTCTACTCATAAAACAGTGCACATGGGTGGTGAATAGTCTATTTCAGGGGCTCTATACCACCTACACATGTAAGACATGTCTATCTGTGCGACCAAATGACAACAGAACTAAGAAGATTTCTCCTACCAGCTTTTTAAGCTAGCTTCTTCAGATGCATAACACATATGTCAATACATGTACAAGTAGACACATGCCTCAGTCATGATTGCAAGCAGAACTTTAAACTGCACAGACTACACTTCCCATTTCAAGCACACATCTAAATTTATATGATCTACTTCGAGTGTACATTTCCACAGATTTATAAGAAGTAGCCTAATCAGTAATCCCTCTACCAACATGTCTTAAACATCACTTTTATCTTGCAGCTTCACTATTCAACAACTGCTCAGATTGTAATTTGCAAGAGAGGTGCAGAAAGAAGCAAGAGAAGTGTACAATGAAGCAACAGAAGTGCTGAAAGAAGCAAGACAAGTGCAAAAAGAGTCAATAGAGGTGCAGAAATGCAAGAGAGGTGGAGAACAAGGGAAGAGGGGTGCAGAACGAGGCAAGAGGAGTGCAGAAAGAAGCAAGAGAGGTGCAGAAAGAAGCAAGACAAGTGCACAAAGAAGCAAGAGAAGTGCAGAAAGAAGCAACAGCAGTACACATAGAGGCAAGGGAGCTACTAAAAGGCACAAGAGTGGTGAACAAAGAGGCAAGAGAAGTTCAGAAAGAAGCAACAGAGGTCCAGAAAGAGACAAGAGAAGTTCAGATAGACATAAAAGAGGTGTAGAAAGAGCAAGAGAGGTACAGAAAGAGGAGTGCAGAAAGAGGCAAGAGGGATGCAGAAAGAAGCAAGAAAAGTAGAGAAAGAATCAAGACAAGTGCAGAAAGAAGGAAGAGAAGTGCAGAAATAACCAACAGAGGTACATAAAAAGACAAGAGAAGTGCAGAAAAAGAGAAGACAGATGCAGAAAAAAGGCAAGTGAGATAAAGAAAGATGCAAGTGAGGTGCAGAAAGAGGCAAAAGAGGTACAGAAAGAGGCAAGAAAAGTGGAGAAAGAGGGAAGAGAAGTACAGAAAGAGGTAAGAGAGGTACAGAAAGAAGAGAGTGAGGTGCAGAAAAAGGCAAGAGAATTTCAGAAAGAAACAACAGAGGGGCAGAAAGAGGAAAGAGAAGTGCAGAAAGATGCAAGCGAGGTATAGAAAGAGGCAAGAGAGGTACAGAAAGAGTAAAGAGGAGTGCAGAAAGAAGCAAGTGGGATGCAGAAAGAAGCAAGATAAGTGCAGAAAGAAGCAAGACAAGTGCAGAAAGACGGTAGAGAAATGCAGAAAGAACCAACAGAGGTTCAGAAAGTCAATAGCGGTTCAGAAAAAGTAAGGAGAGATGCAGGAAGAGGAATAAAGGTGCAGAAAGAGGAAGAAAGGCATAGAAAGAATCAAGAGAAGTGCAGAAAGAGGCAAGAGAGGTGCAGAAAGAAGCAAGAAAGGTGCAGAAAGAGATAGGAGGTACAGAAAGAGGAAGAAAGGTACAGAAAAAGGCAAGTGAGGTACAGAAAGAGGAGTTATTGGATGAGTGCATGTGTACTACCTGAGTGAATGGATGAGTGCATGGTAAGTGCCTGAGTGAATGGAAGAGTGCATTGGTAGTTCCTCAGTGAATTAATGAGTGCATGAGTAGTGGTGAGTCTTTGAATGAGCTCATAGATAGTGCCTTGGTGATTGGATGAGTGCATGCATAGTACCTGAGTAAATGGATAAGTGCAAGGGTAGTGCCTGGATGAACAGATGAGTGCATGGGTAGTGCCTGAGTGAATGGAGGAGTGCATTGGCAGTTCCTCAGTGAATGCTTGAGTACAAGAGTAGTGCCTCGGTCATTAGATGAGTGTATGGGTAGTACCTGAGTGAATGGATAAGCACATGGGTAGTTCCTCAGTAAATAGATGAGTACAAGACTAGTGCCAGGGTGATTGGATGAGTGCATGTGTAGTGCCTCAGTAAATGGATGAGTGCATGAGTACTGGCTGAGTCTTTGAATGAGTGCATGGGTAGTGCCTGGGTGATTGGATGTCTGCATGCGTAGTGCCTGAGTGAATGGATGTGTGCAAGGGTAGTGACTGGGTGAACAGATGAGCGCATGTGTATTGCCTGAGTGAATGGATGAGTGCAAGGGTGATGCCTGGGTGATTGGATGAGTGTGCGGCAGTGCATGAGTGAATGGATGAGTGCAAGGGTAGTGACTAGGTTGATTGGATGAGTTCATGGGTAGTGCCTGAGTGAATGAATGAGTGGATGGGTAGTCCCTGTGTTATTAGAAGAGTGCATTCATAGTGTCTGCTAGGTTCAATGACTGCATGGGTTGTCCCTATGTAATTCCATGAGTGCATGGGCAGTCCCTGGGTGAATGGGTGAGTCTATGGGTATCACCTACATGATTGGAACAGTGCAAGAGTAATGTCTACATGTTTGAATGAGTGCATGAGTAGAATCTGAGTGATTGGATGGGTGTATGCCTAGTACCCATGTGAATGAATGTGTGGAAGGATAGTGCTTTAATCTTTGGATGCGAGCACGGGTAGTGCCTCAGTGAATGGATGAGTGCATGGGTAGTGGCTGAGTCTTTGGATGAGTGCATGGGTGGTGCCTGAGTGATTGGAGGACTGCATGCGTAGTGCCTGGGATACAGTTTAATACATCTGTGAACATGTTCTAAACATCAGTTTTTCCTACCACTTTCATTAGACACTCAGGAATGCACAACCTATTTTAATCTGCATTTCAGTACAATAAAACATGCTAAAATACACATTTGTACATTTGGTAACATATTTCAAATATCACATTTCTCTAATGCTTTGCAAGCTTTATAAATAATGCATCACAAAGTTAAAAATATTGTTACAAACACTAAACCACTCCTATGCAATACATAACACACCTTACACATCTGTAACCCATCTCTGAAATACTAATGCAGATTGTGAAAATGTCAGAAACTCCTGAAAGATTTTCTTTCCAATACAATAAATGTTTTGCACCACTCTCAACAAGGTAAAACCAGTAATGGCAAACTTCCCCTCTCATTTTGCACAAAAATGTATGTAAGTAACAAATCAAACTGCTCCCTTCAGTATTTTAAATTCTAAAACCCATTTCTATTGGCTATACATATTAACCCTTTATTACTCTCTTCTAAAACTACCCAATATGCTTCTGTAATTTATTGGAGTCGCGACTCCACCGCGGTGCCTCAGTGTAGCATCACGAAGGAGTCGCGAACCCTTACGGGAGTTCAAAAACCTATTTCCAATAATACTACTATTATTTTTCAAGAACACACCACTTCTAAACATAGTACTGATTTGGGAAATTTTACTTCAGTAGCATATCACTTATATATAACTTAGAATTTCATATTTTAAAACCACAGTTAAGTTTCAACCCTCCCCATTCTGTTTAATACTAGTTTCCATAGTAACACTTTCTGCAACATTCAACTGTACCAGCAGGTCACAAGTACACAATATTTTGAAATGCAGCACACTAGCTTGCAAATGCAAACAGCAGGTGTGGTTGACTTTTGCAAAATATTAGCTTATCCACTCTACTGTACCTTTCAAACTTTTTCCCATAACCAATCAGAAACATACTTGTTCAGCAAAGTAACATGCATCCTATTTTTGAGTGCACAATGTGCACAATCAGTAATCAGTTTCCTCAAAAACATCATCTTCTCCACCATTTAGATACCTCTCATTCTACCAACTGACTACCTCAGCTACAGACATCTTTTGATTCCTTCCAGACATCCCTTCAAAATACTTACAGTATGGATTGCAGGGCACAGCTATGTTTTCTGGTGCAAAAGGTATGCTGATCACAGAGGTTGTGACAAAGACCTAGGTTTGCAAAATGTGGATATTAAATGGTTTGCACATAGAGGATTAAAGTGGCACCAATTGATGCCTTTGGTTAAAACATTTTTGCATCTCCAACCCCCTGACCTCATGATTGTGCACTGTGGTGGCAATGACCTCGGCACATTGACTGGGGTAGGATTGGAAATCCTAACAAAGGATACCTTTTCACAACTGATGTCACTTTTCCCTCACACTGTCTTTGTATACTCTAATATATGCCAAAGACAGAAATGGAAGTGGTCAAATCAATTCTGTCCACAGATTGAGAAAGCAAGGAAGAATGTCAATAAAGCTGTTTCTGCTTACCTCAGAGACCATAACATGGGCTCTATTTATAACAACAACCTACGTTTTCACATGCATAACATCTACAGAAGTGATGGAGTTCACTTCACAGATGAAGGAAACAGAGTGTTTCTGAACAACCTTAAGCTGTACGTCCGGACTTACATGTAGCTGGAACAGAGTCATAATGAACACAACGGCTCTTCTTAGAGCCAACCTATAACCCAAAAGTGAAAGATATATATTTTTAAGCATGTATACTCTTTCTAAATATTTCCTGGATACGCGAACCCGTCACAAATACGCAAAACAAATGCACAAATTCAATGTACTACAACACATTTCACTTTCCAATTTTAACTTATTAATTTATATTTGTTAATATTTTTTCTAACTCTCTCAATTTAAATGTTATTATGAACTTCAATCTCACTAGCTCTACAAAAAACTTCACAACTGCAATACTACCTTATAAATTGTATACTATTTAATTATTTATTTAAGAAGGATCCGCAAATCCACCGTGACGTTACACTGGGTGGCAGCGCTGAGAGCTGCAATAGGTTTGCGACTCCTATCACGAAAGAAAAGAAAAATAATTATTGCCCCCTAGTTCCATGGGCCCATTTCGGCCCTGGGGACCCCATCCTCCGAGGCCCGGCCATTTTTAACACTATATAGTTTTTTTAAGGGAGGGGGCTGGGCGACCCCCCTCCACCAGGCCATTTTCAGCCCTGGGGACTCCATCCCCAGGGGCTTGGCCATTTTTATTATTATTTTAATTTTATAATTGAGGGGGGCACGCGGCTCCCCTCCACAAGCCGATATTGGCCCCAGAGACCTCATTAAAAAAGGTAGGGGGCACATGGCCCCCCTCCTGGGCCATTTTTAGCCCCAGGGACCCCATCACCTGGGGCATGGCCACGTGTTGGGGAACACGGGGGGAGCCCCAATGCCCCCATGGTTCCTGCCAGCTCCCCGCCTCCAGCCGGAGCTGGCATTGCCTTAGGACAAAGGGAGCTGCTAACATGCAGCTCCCTTTGCCCAAATGCAATTCTGCCTCACTTCATGGAAGCAAGAGCAGTTTTCCTGCTCTTGCTTCCATGAAGCGAAGCAGAAGTTTGCTATGGCATGGCGGGAGCAGTGCTCACAGCATACCATAGCAAACTGCATTGTCCTGGGGGTGGGTAACCTGGGACATTGCTGGAGCTGGCCCTGAGGGGTGGTGGTCCCCAGGGCCATGGAGGGCTTCACGAGGGGGGCAGCATGGCCCCCCTCCAACATGTGTTTAGCCCAGGGGAGATGGTGGTCCCTGGGGGTCTACAACGGACCACCGCATTTAAATAATTTGTGCCCCGGGGAGGTGGTGGTCCCAGAACAGTGTGGGGGGGGCTACAGCCCCAGCACACTTCATTTTTTATAAATAGCCCGGGGAGTTGGCAGTCCCCGGGGCTGTGGGGGTCCTGCATGGCCCCCCGCATTTATTGATGAAAGCCCTGGGGAGGTGGCGGTCCACTGGGCTGCATGGGGGGCAGGAGCCCCCCATGCATTTTAAAAAACAAACAAACAATAAACCCCCGGGGAGGTGGCAGTCCCCAGGGCTGCAGGGGACCCCGCAGGCCCCAGCATCATAATTAAGCATTACCCCCGGGACCTGGCCCACCAGGGGGCTTAAAGAAAACGAAATGTGGAAGACCACTGTTTTTTTTTTTTTTTTAAATGTCGGCAAATTCACGGACCCTACGCGACTCACGCCGAACATTAAAAAAAATGCCTTGTTTGTCCCTCTGGATCCCTTGAGCAGGCCTAGGGAGTCAGGGTGTTTCTACCCTGCCCCCTTTTGTTGTTTTTTTACCTTTTTTCTGGTGACTCACTTCAACCGAGTCACAAGATGGCTGCCAACACTTCCTGGTTTGAATTGTTGGCAGCCAATCAGAAATCAGGCTCAAGATCGGGAGGATTTGAGGATCCTACCCGGCCACCAGATATTAAAATATTTGAATTTCTCAGGAACTACTGAACAGATTTGCACCATTTCACCAAAATCATGTTTTCTGAACCAAGAGCTACATTTTTGCCAAATTTGGTGTAATTCCGTTAAGCAGTTTGGGCTGTAGCCTTGTCTAAGGTTTCCTATGGAAATGAACATGGAGAAAATGCGTTTTGGCACCCCCTTTTTTCTCGGCCTCCGCTTGACGAATCACCCCAAAACTTTCAACTCAGGAGCTGAAGTGATCAGGCTATTAGTTTTGAAAATTTCGTGAAGATTTGTTAAACGGCACCAAAGATATTGGCAAATCAAAAAATGCTTTACCTATGGGAACTAGGTCCTAACTATGACTACCTACTGGTGACCCCCAGTAGGTAATATATATATATATTCACTGAAAAAACCATAGGTTTCAGGCACCTTATAGTTAGAAATTAGCATTTAAAAAACCTTTGAAATTAACTGAAAAAAACATAGGTTTCAGACACGTTATAGTTAGAAATTAGCATTTAAAAAACCTTTGAAATTCACTGAAAAAACCATAGGTTTCAGACACGTTATAGTTAGAAATTAGCATTTAAAAAACCTTTGAAATTCACTGAAAAAACCATAGGTTTTAGGGACAGTTATAGTTAGTTGGACATTTCACTCGTACAAAACCCGTGAAATTCCCCGTTATAGTTAGTTCAGCTAACTATAACTCGCGCCCCCGCAATGCACTGCTGATGACGTCACATACTACATCACTCATGACATGGTCAGTGACATCACTGAAGACATCACTGATGACATCTCAAATGACATCACTGATGACATCACTGATGGCATCATCCACGTGATAATATTATGGTAATTTATTTTTAAAAAAGAAGCCCCGGGGGGTGGCGGTCCCCAGGGCTGCGGGAGGGCTGAGACACCAATAACTACATACCCACTCACTGACTCACCCGTACAGTCACTCATACTTACGGTCACTCAGTACAGGACTATCATATGCACTCATACACCTATATAGACACTCACACAGCGCCACTCATCCATAGATTTACTCACACACCTAGTCAGTCATGCAAATAATTAATCACACTGCCATTTACTCACCTATACAGTTATACACACACCAGCTCACTTACTCATACAAATACTAGCACATTCTTACGCTCTTATACAATCACTGATACAAGCACACACTCATCAATACAGCCACTCTCACAATCACACACTCTCACTTATAGCCATTTATATACTCAAACACACATATATACTGCCTTTCACATATGTAGTTACTCACACATGTACCACTGAGATATACATTCACTCACTAACACACCCATACACACACTCACCCACCCATACAGTCCATCACAGATACACTCTTGAAACCATGCACCCAGTGAATCACCCACTCACACATCTATGCACAGAGTCACACACACCATGTCTTGTGGTTTGTGGCCTCCTGGTCTGCCTTGCTACGTTGACTTAGGCCTGGCTGCCATGATGCCTTTTTGCGCATGTTACTTTGTGCCATTGTTTTTCCAGCCTCTGCTTCTGCCTGGCTATTTTAGAACTGTCTGCATTTCTGTCTTTCACCTTTTCTCCTGTTCCCTTTGGGCTACGTCTGCACAACATGTACAAGGTCAAAAAACAACGTCCCTTGTTCTTGCTGATCTGGCCAGTCCCTCGCACTTAGACATAACACTATGTACAGCTGTCCTGGAGAAATTTGTGTGCTTTTAATATTGTGATTTCACGGTTAGAGGCACTTGGAGAAAAACCTTTCCAGAGAGAAGAGCTGTGCTTGTCTGATGATGTAAACCTTGCATCTAGATATTGAGGTATGGGGGTTCTCTAGTCAAAGCCCAGAGGTCTTCTGTTTTTTATAATAAACTAGCTACTAGCACGGGGAGGGTGGTAAGGTCATTTAGCCCTATATCCACTGCTTTATGAAATGCTTTCCCCGTTTGTATTCTATGGAGTTGTAACTATGCTGATTATATTATCCTTATGCATTATGCTGATAGTACTGGCACGTGTACTGTATCTTAGAGCACGGTATTTGAAATAAACATTTTAAACTATACAGTGTCTCTTCTTACGCGCGTTGTGGACAGGTATGAGTGAGTTATGAAAGGGTGTTCTTGCTACTGCGAGTCCTGAGAGAGAGATACCGTGTTCTGGGTTGTCTAATCATTGGTAGCATTGTTGCTAATGAGACGCTACAGCTAGTTGGGTTGGGGTTTTGGGTGCTAAGGTTTATGGTTGGCTCACCACTATATTCTGAGGTCCTATGATCCTGTGCATAGAACTGTGTATGTGCAGAATCCCTACAACATGGCGCAACCAACTTGGGGCTGCTTATCTGCGAGACGCTTGAGTAGTATTTGTGCTTGTCCACAACTCCCTTCGCAGACGCTTCCGGAAGCGTGTGTGATGGTGATACCTCCTATATTGACGTTTTTATAGGTTCTTTCAAGCTTGAAGTTGTTAAAAGGTTTCTTAACTAATACCCTATATTGTGCTGCCTTACATTAAATTGTCAGAAAATTTTTGCCTAAAATGGCTGTTCAAATTGCTGCACATAGCCGCGCAGCGCTCCAGGCTCACTTGACAGTGTATGGAGTGCCTGACATGGGTGTCGATCTGATCTTTGTGGTACAAGCAGATCCAGCTTACCACTTTGAGGTGTTTTACTCTTGGGCCACTTTTCCGGCGGTGTATGGGACTGATAATATGTTCCATGAATATACAGCCACCGTAGTTCCTAATCACTATAGACCGTATAGGAACCTTGAAGTACCGCTCACGGCTTGGCAGCACCGTGTTTGGTTTGATGGCGCCCTCCCCCAACCGGTTACCGTGGTTCGTTTAGGCCCCTTATCAATTGAATGGGCCACTTGGCCTGTCTTGGCCGGGTATACCCCACATCTGCGTTATATGACAGTGGCAGTCGCTGAACTGCGTAATTTGCATTCGTCTTTGATACGAGTGCATAGAGCTTTAGTACAGTATGTTACAGGCAACATCCAGGGAGCCCTGCCTGAAGTTGCTGCCCATCCAGCTGGAGCAGGCGGTGTAACCATAAGTCCTGTCATGGTTAATTTGGTGATGGGCAAGCGCCCACAAAATAAGGATGATTTTCATTATTGGCTTGCAGAAAAATTTGACCAGCTGGAGGCAGTTTTTCCAAATACCTCTCCCGTGGAAAAACATAGTATTCTGATGATTAGTTTGCCAAAAGACTTAATCCCCGAGTTGGCAGAATGCAACAACTGGGGCAGAGTATCCGCGGCAGTATATGCGAAGTGTTTCGGCACTCCTTCCATGATGGTTCTCCCCTCTGTAATTAAACGAGTGCAGGATGAACATGGCCCTGAAGCGGCTGTGGAATTAGGGATGAGACTGGTGGGAGTGTTCGATGTAGTAGCTGATTTGATCCTTGCGAATGTCAAGGGCGATGCAGTTAACTTTCAAGTAGCTAATGCTTTGGCTTTGGTCCCAAATCCGGACAAGCCGCGCGAATTACCAAAAATTATTGCTCAGGCTTACAAAACAATTGGCCGCAATAGCCTGGGAGTTAAGCCTTTTGCTAATTCGCAAACACGATCGCAACAACAACAAAAAACTCAATCTGAGAAAGATGAGAAACCAGTTTTTACTAAAAAAGAGCTGGAGGTTGAAAAAACAGGGTAAGCAACAGAAGAAGCCGGGGTCGCGAGGCGCATCCCCGGCTTCCGTCTCTTCTGAACGCACATATGATTTGCGTGATAGGGCGAGAATTAAATCTCCAGAGAGATTTCAAGTCCCTGATTCGCGTTCTCCTCGTTCTTCACAGGCACCAACAACTTCGCAGGCTGGTGGAGGAGATCGCCAGGATAGAGGAAGGGGTCGAGAGGCTCCACAGGGATGAGACCAACCTCGACAGCAAGTCAGAGGGAAAGCAGAAGAATTTCAACGTTCTTGCCCACAGTTTCAGAAGAAGAAAGTTGCCGCTGTAATAGCGGGATATGCCACAGACGGTGTGAACGAGGCTCCTGAATTGGACATGGGCAGTGACCCTCCTAGACAGCGCCGTGGAAGTTACCATAGTGCGGGAGGCGCTACGTCCTCATGTGGAGGCAACAGCAACTGAAACATTCATTACTGTCGAGACGGCAGACACCAGAGTGGCACCCCCTGAAAACTACATAATATTGTTCTTCAAATTGAAGGTGACATTCAGCGTGTTATTAAAGGGATTTTTTGGGAGAATCTGACCTCTTCTTACGACATTCTGTAGCGGAGGTGGATTGGCCGCCCCCATTCGTACTTGCTGCGCGTAAAGGGGAGAAGGTAATCCTTCCGAGCTTTTCTCGTCATGTCCCAAAGGACAAAGCGGAGGCTCTAGCAGCTGAGTGGGCTGTGTCCCTGGCTCCAGCGTTATACCACAACCACTTGGGCTGGGATGAAGACTCTCCCCCCATGAAATACCTTTGCGGTCGTTGCCACAGCCACAACCCCAATATCCCATCAAACGGGAAGCTAAAGATCCCATTTCCGAAATTGTGACCCAGCTAGAATATCAGGGAGTGATTGAAACCTATGAATAATCCCCTTTTCGCGGTTTCTAAACCCGATGGATCATACCGCTTAGTTTTGGATTACCGACATTTGAACTCTCATTGTCGGACCTTTGCGGTGCAAAACACCCACAGTTCTGCGCTTGTAGACAGTCTTGTTCGTAAGAAATATAAAACTACACTTGACCTATCCAATGGATTCTACATGCACAACTTAGCCCCGGAGAGTAGCCAATGGAGCGCTTTTACCTCTGGTGGTAAATTATTCAAATTCAGGCGTTTACCTATGGGCTATAAGAACAGTTCAGGCGTATTCGCTGCCCGTGTTGTCTCTTTGTTAGACGGCATAGAGACAGATGCATGTTCGTACGTCGATGATATTTATCTAACAGACGACAAATTATTCCCGCATCTTTCCAGAGTGGACCGCATTATTCTAGAATTTGCGGTTTTAGGTTACAAGTTTAGCTTTGCCAAATCTCACATTGCTGAATTTACCGTTTTGTTTTTGGGCTATGAGCTCAACAATGAAGGTAAGGGCTTGGCCCCCCATTTCCTGGAGAAATGTGCACTTTTGTGCCCTCCTACTACTCTGAAGAAACTTCAGTCTTTACTGGGTTTTCTGAACTTCGGGCGTACTTACATTCCCGAATATGCCCAGCGTATCAAGCCACTGTATGCCTTGATACAACATAACTTTTCGAAGTCATGCTGGCTTCCGGAGCATTCCTCCATTCTGCAGTCTTTGCAGACAGACCCTCTTGAGTCTAAATTCTTGTTGACTCGTGACAACCACACACACCTGGTGATTAGAATAATTCCAGGGGCAGTGGGTTTCACGTACTTAACCTTTAATGAAGGTGACACAGTACCCATTGCATACAAGTCACATCTTTACAATTCCGCAGAAATTCGTTTTTCGTCTGTGGAGAAAGTTCTGACTGGAGTGCAAATGGCGATTCTAAAGGAACGCGCACTGGCACAGGGAAAACGCATTTTGGTGGTAACACCATATCATGCCCTAGAGGCAGTGACGAAAGCAAGTGTTCCGAACTCTAAAGCATTGCACCCCCGTTGGCTACAATGGGCAACATCTTTGACGTCTCCGGATGTCACTTTTATCTTTGATTCTTCTCCTCAGACTCAGGAGTTTTTACAGTATGAATTTGTTCATCCTCCTCCTCTGTCCTTGCTACCACTTGAGGAATACGAATGTGTTATTTATACCGATGGTTCAGCACAACCGGCCACAGGTTCCAAGCATGCTTATTCAGCCGCATGTGCTATTGTTGCAGGTACCTTTGTGAACGGAAAGTTCAAATCAACTGTAGTGCATACTCAGGCACTGGGAGAAAGTACTGCACAATTGGCCGAGCTGCGCGCATTGGTGCTCGCACTTGAGTTCGCTAATCCGGATGTGACAACTCTAGTTGTATGCGATTCTTACTACTGTGTTCAGTCTTACAATGACAATCTGTTCTTTTGGTCGCAAAACGACTACAGAGACGCCAAAGGTAGCACAATTAAGCATAAAATGCTTTGGGTTCGAGTGGCAGATTTGAAACAACGTCTCCCTCTCACACAGGTAGTTCACACTCTTGGCCACCAGCGTGTGGGCGCACACGCTGTCGGTAGAGGTTTGGCAGTTGAAGCTGCCAAATCAGCAGTAGTCACGTGCTCAGTCGCAGCAGTTACAAGATCCATGTCTAAAATTGATACTGATATTTTAGCAGCTATTGCTGCAACAAAGGAAGGTGCTAATTACCCTAGGGGTTTTCCTTCCAAATATTCTTATCAGTTAGGTCCCGAACAGGCTCCTTATGTTAAAATACCCGACGTTGGTGATCGGCTGATTCCCAACGCGGACCGCAGACTTTCCTTGATAACGGCCGCACACGAAGGCATGGCTTCGGCTCATGCTGGCGTGTCTGCGACTGTTTCCATCTTGCAGCAGCGTTACTGGTGGCATGGTTTATACAAACAATCCCGTACTTATGTGCTTTCTTGTGACGTTTGTCAGCAGATTAAGCCTTCCACGGTTACACGACCACCACAGACCCCGCTCTGCATTTCTAACAGACCTTTTGGGTGTGTTTACCTGGATCACTGCGGTCCATTTTCTTCAGACACTGCCTATAAATATATCATAGTGGCAGTGGATTTGTGCACAAGTTGCATCTGGGTTTGGCCACAACGCAGTGCTGATGCTCGAAATGTCATAAGGGATTTGTGTGTCTTTGTGGGAATTTTCGCCTGTGGCACCTTCCATTCTGACCACGGTCCGGCGTTTGCCTCTAAGGCTTACAAGGATGCAATGGGTTCACTGGGGGTGCGGGTGAAATTTTCGTCTCCGTATCGGCCTGAGGGCAACTCGATTGTTGAATGAATGAACCGTGACTTAAAGCAATCCTTGACAGCTAGAGTCTTAGGTACTGGCAGGAACTGGCTGGCCCACTTGTATACCATACAACGTGCACTTAATAATCTCCCTAGAAGACCTCTGGGTGGGCGGACCCCATACGAAATGCTCTTTGGCATAAGAATGTTTGTGCTTGACCTTGATGGTCTAGACATGGCGGCGCAATCTGCCATCTTTGATGTAGATAACCATTCTACTATGTTAGAGGACTTACAAGAAGCCCAAGACAAACTTGCAATTGCACATTTACCCTGTCTTCCGCATTTACACATTGGAGAATATTGTGTCCTCTGTTGATATTGTACAAGATGATGTTTCTGTGTTATATCATGGTCAGAATCAATTGCGTTCAGTTATGCAGTTTGAAATGAAATTAAATGAAATTTGTACTTGTAAAGCGCACTTATACCCCCAAAGAGGTGTCCTGGCGCTGTACGCATACCGCTGTGGAACCCTTCCTGGCTTTTCCCTGTGAAAATGTCCACTCCTGGGCACCCCCAGGGTGAAGCCAGGCATCCCAGCGATGTTGCATAGTCCAGATCGTGAAAAGTACAATGCAGGAAAGACGCCCATGTGATCCGTAGCAAACATTTTGAAGGAAAATATTGTTTTATAGGAGTTTGTTTGTCATAACATGTTCTGCTGGAGAAAATGTACCCACTATGTTGAAGTTTAGTTCTTTTTGCAATAAGAATCCCTGTTAAATTAGCAGTTTTAGATTTTCCTGCTGCGCCTATAACATGAGAGCATGGTCCTAAGCATAACATGTAGAGAAATTATTTTACAAGTGTCTGCAGTCCTGTACAAGTAATGTAAAATCTATGAGTAAAAGTGTAGAACATTTCCTTTTTCTTGAGGGTTCTTCAGATTAGTAATATAGGAATACACCAATGTAAGTATTTGGAGTATGTCTGTATTGTTTTTCTCTTTTCCTCAGAATTTAGTAAATGAACACAGACTTCCTTGGCTGTTTGGGATTGGGTGATGTATTACTCTTGTCAGTTCACCAAAACGTTCCTTTTATACTTGCCAATAGGTCCAGGGTTTTCTACTCTTAGATAGATGAAGTGGTTCTTGGGTGCCTTGCTAATGTATGGGGCGCCCAAGACTAAGGAAGTATTCTGAGACTATCCTCTCTGTTGTTAGATTATTTCTGTGCCTTGTCTAAAGACCTCTTGTTCTGTCCACCAATAGATATTTTCTGCCTTACAACCATTGCCAGAGGGGCCCGGACATCAGATCCAGCCTGGGAGTCAGCACCAGTCCAGCCTACAGTCAAAACAAAAGGAACCAGCACAGGCGTTGCTGGCAACTAGGACCTCAGTGAAGGCGGAAGCACTGGGACGTGAAGTGTGTACCCCTGCCACTGTCTTGGGCGAAAGACGGGGTTACAAATCAGGATGGAGAATCTTTGTGTGGATCCAGTTTTTGATGCCCAGCTGAGAGAGTCACAGAACGACAAGGACGGCAAGGAGGCTTTTGCTTGAGGTGACCCCCTTTGAAACAAGGGTTGCTTCAGGCCTTTGAGTCCTGGTCCTAAGTGAATGCAAGTCTACGCCTTTGTTTGTTGATCAAGGGATGCCTGAGCATATTGGCTACAATTTGTGGCCCCAACAAAAGAGCAGTAGCGCCAGCGGTGCAATACAGGAGTTAGGGAAGGACTTGAGTTTAGGGTACATGTGCTGTGCCCTTGGTGCCTGTTAGATTAAAGTGAAGAAAACTGGTGCACTGCCTGAGACACTGGACAGGATCATTGAGGGTATTTGCCCTGGGGGGTGATTGCCCTATCCTGAAAGAAAGACTTTTCTTCTCAAACTGGGCCGTGATTCTTGAGTTGCGAGTTGTGCAGCTCCACCGTGGGAACAACAAGAGCCTGCCTGTGAGGCTCAAACGGACACAGGGAGAAGACTCCCCTCTGGCTGGTTGTACTACAATTTCCCAAGGACTCTTTTTTTTGTTAGTAATGTACCCCTTTGGTCGTCCCATTTTTGAGGAGGAGCAGCCCTTTGCGGCTCCTTGTCCTAATTCCTATGGCCTTGTGTGGTCCTCCTGGTCCCCCGGAGCCAGGATTGTTTTTGTAATAATATGTCTGACTGCTTTAATATTTCTTTTAAGAGTAATGTTTATTCTGCACGAGAAAAGTTCATCTGAGCATGTTACTTTACTCTTTCCTTGAGTATATTAATTGATACTTTAGCCATCATAAAAGAAATACTGAGAAAGTCTATTGAAAATGTTTTTACTAGGTATGTGCTGTTGGCTATTCTGAAATTGAAATAGATAGTCACTGAAATACATCAGAGCCCTGAAACTTAGAATTAGACTAGATGGTTTTGGTATTTGCTTTCTGCTTAAGGTTGGAAAAATATTGAGATTTCTGTTTGAGATAATAGTCATTATTCTCTCTTGCTACCTGTATGACCCAATGCTCTGTTCCCTTTGTACTCCTGCTTATACCTTATATATACCTGCTTAATGAAATGTTTAGAATGTAAATGCCCACCTAGCATAGGATATTGATGAATTTATGAGAAGAAAATGTGCAAAATATTTTCTATGTCTCTACTAGATCATGGGAATGTCTTTAGCTCATGCTAAAAGGATCATCTGTTAAAGATTGCAGGAATCGCTGTTAGCATAAGCTGAAAGCCATTTTGTACTTGGCAGCCATTTTAGTTAGCCATGTGCTCGCCATGTGCTTTCTCCCTCTTCCAGAGTCTTGCACATGCTCAGAGAGGCCTAGCTGGTAGAATGCACCTGCTCCTAGTATAGAACTGTCAGGCTATTCTTACTGATGTAAGCAGTTTAGTCTCCCCTCCCACTTTGTGGAGCAAGCAAATTTTGTATATCCATATTAGTCAATAAGCATGCTTGTATGTGCTAGGACCTCCCCTTAATTTTATGCTGACTATGTAACAAATGCATATATAAGGACCCTGTTCTCTGCACTCATTAGAATGCCTCCTACAGTGGCCTGCGGGTACCGTAAGACGCAATCTCCCTCATCTGAGGTTATTAAAACATGTTTTTTGATATTACAGCTTCCGTGCCAATCTCTTCTTTGTTGGTCTTAAGGACCAGATGTATCAGTGAACCCCTAAGAAGGTTTTTATTTCTACACTGCTCCCTCCTGCGAGGAACATGCCTGCAGCTTTGATTTCTTGGACTAGATGGCGTCGCTGTTTTCCGACAATTCCAATGATGTCCTCTTGGAAGGTGTGGCGTTTTTCTGCACTTACACTCTGTTGGATTGACAAGGCCTTCACTCTCTGCGACCTGCCAAGCTGGATTTTTTTTCTTTTCTTCCTCTCCCATTTGTTGTCCTTCATGGGGACTGCTCCACAACAGAAGTCTCTGTTCTGCTCGGTCAATTTGAACTCTGTCTTCGTCCTGTGTCTTGGCCGATGGACTGCCCAGGGAGGGTGTCTTATGGTTTGTGGCCTCCTGGTCTGCCTTGCTACGTTGACTTAGGCCTGGCTGCCATGATGCCTTTTTGCGCACGTTACTTTGTGCCATTGTTTTTCCAGCCTCTGCTTCTGCCCGGCTATTTTAGAATTGTCTGCATTTCTGTCTTTCACCTTTTCTCCTGTTCCCTTTGGGCTACGTCTGCACAACATGTATAAGGTCAAAAAACAACGTCCCTTGTTCTTGCTGATCTGGCCAGTCCCTAGCACTTAGACATAACACTATGTACAGCTGCCCTGGAGAAATTTATGTGCTTTTAATATTGTGATTTCACGGTTAGAGGCACTTGGAGAAAAACATTTCCAGAGAGAAGAGCTGTGCTTGTCTGATGATGTAAACCTTGCTTCTAGATATTGAGGTATGGGGGTTCGCTAGTCAAAGCCCAGAGGTCTTCTGTTTTTTATAATAAACTAGCTACTAGCACGGGGAGGGTGGTAAGGTCATTTAGCCCTATATCCACTGCTTTATGAAATGCTTTCCCGTTTGTATTCTATGGAGTTGTAACTATGCTGATTATATTATCCTTATGCATTATGCTGATAGTACTGGCACGTGTACTGTATCTTAGAGCACTGTAGTTGAAATAAACATATTAAACTATACAGTGTCTCTTCTTACGCGCGTTGTGGACAGGTATGAGTGAGTTATGAAAGGGTGTTCTTGCTACTGCGAGTCCTGAGAGAGAGATACCGTGTTCTGGGTTGTCTAATCATTGGTAGCATTGTTGCTAATGAGACGCTACAGCTAGTCGGGTTGGGGTTTTGGGTGCTAAGGTTTATTTTTGGCTCACCACTATATTCTGAGGTCCTATGATCCTGTGCATAGCTCTGTGTATGTGCAGAATCCCTACAACAACCCCACCCACACAAACACTCAGGCACCCATACAGATACTCAGACAACCAATCAATAACCCATATAGACACTCATGTAGCTATTCACAAACCCATGCAGCCGCTTACACACCAACAGACAGACGGATACAGACATTCACACAGTTTAGTCACTAACCCATGCATTCAGTAAGATACATTTAATCACTCACTTATAGAGTCAGTCACGCACCTACTAAATCATCCATTCAGACACTTATACACCCACTCATTCTTCAGTATGCCTTTCCCTATATATATTAAACATATTTAAACTTTACAGAAACACACAGTCACTGGATGATGCCATCAGTGATATCATCAGTGATGTCATTTGAGATGTCATCAGTGATGTCACTGACCATGTCATGTGTGATGTAATATGTGATGTCATCAGCAGTGCATTGTAGGGGTGCGAGTAATAGTTAGCTGAACTAACTATAACGGGGGAATTTCATGGGTTTTGTACGAGTGAAATGTCCAACTAACTATAACGCCCCTGAAACCTATGGTTTTTCAGTGAATTTCTAAGGATTTTTAAATGCTAATTTCTAACTATAACGTCCCTGAAACCTATGGTTTTTCAGTGAATTTCAAAGGTTTTTTAAATGCTAATTTCTAACTATAATGTGCCTGAAACCTATGTTTTTTTAAGTGAATTTCAAATGTTTTTTAAATGCTAGTTTCTAACTATGCCTACAGAGGTAGGACATGTGAAGAAAGAAGAAAAAATGCACAGAAAGAAGCAAAAGAAATGCAGAAAGAAGCAACAGAAGTCCACAAAGACGAAGAAAAGAGCAGGAAGAAGCAAGACATGTGCAGAAAGAACCAGCAGAGGAGCAGAAAGAGGCCTTGTTGCAAAATCATCCTGTGCCCACAAATTTTTCAGATGGGTACTGGTGGTAACTGACTCGGACTAACCAGGCCTAGAGCCAGTGCTATGCTAAAAGACACTTAGAATACAGTGAAAACACCTACATACACTAGGGAACACTATGCGTTGGGGTACCCCTGTGATTAGCATGACCTCCTCTGTAAGGCCCTAGTACATAATAAGGCAGGGGGATTAAAACTTCCTCTTAAAACACTCCCCAGGGTGCATTTGCACAGTGGTGAAGGGAGGGGGGCTGAGGTGACATGTGTGCAAACACGCCCTGTGGCGCGTTTTAAGTTGGGGAATTAATTCCTCTTCAATCCTGAGGGTCCCTGGGGGCCAACTAACCCACCAGGTATGTTCAGTAAGTGCCACAGAGTTACATTGCAGAGAGGTGTAAAATGGGGCATGACTTGGACCCCCTCTCTGCAACGCAGCTCTGTGGTGCTTACTGGAGGTACATGGTGGGCTAGTTGGACCCAGGGACTCTCAGGATTAAAGGAGACTTAATTCCCCAACTTAAAACGCGCCACAGGGCGTGTTTGCACATGTCACCTCTGGCCCTGCCCCCTCCCTTTACCACTGTGCAAAGGCACCCTGTGTCATGTTTTAAGTTGGGGGATTAAGTCCCCTTGAATCCTGAGAGTCCCTGGGTCCAACTAGCCCACCATGTACCTCCAGTAAGCACCACAGAGCTGCGTTGCAGAGAGGTGGTCCGAGGCCATGCCCCATTTTACACCTCTCTGCAATGCAACTCTGTAGCACTTACTGGACATACCTGGTCAGTTATGTGCCCCCAGGGACCCTCAGGATTCAAGGGGACTTAATTCCCCAACTTAAAACGCGCCACAGGGCACGTTTCCACACTTGTAACATCAGGTGACGCCCCCTCCCTGCACCACTGCGCAAACGCACCCCCTGGTGCGTTGTAAATTGGGGGATTAAATCCCCTTGAGTCCTGACGGTCCCTGGGGGCCAACTAGCCCACCACTTACCTCCAGTAAGCGCCACAGAACTGCGTTGCAGAGTGATGTAAAAAGGGGCATGGCCTGGGCCACCTTTCTGCAACGCAGTGCAGTGGCGCCTACTGGAGGTAAGTGGTGGGCTAGTTGGCCCCCAGGGACCCTCAGGATTGAAGAGGAATTAATTCCCCAACTTAAAACGTGCCACAGGGTGTGTTTGCACACATGTCACCTCAGGCCCGGCCCCCTCCCTGCACCACTGCGCAAACGCACCCCCTGGTGCATTGTAAATTGGGGGATTAAATCCCCTTGAGTCCTGACTGTCCCTGGGGGCCAACTAGCCCACCACTTACCTCCAGTAAGCGCCACCGAGCTGCGTTGCAGAGTGATGTAAAAGGGGCATGGCCTGGGCCACCTTTCTGCAACGCAGCACAGTGGCGCCTACTGGAGGTAAGTGGTGGGCTAGTTGGCCCCCAGGGACCCTCAGGATTGAAGAGGAATTAATTCCCCAACTTAAAACGTGCCACAGGGTGTGTTTACACACATGTCACCTCAGGCCCGGCCCCCTCCCTTCACCACTGTGCAAACGCACCCCTTGGCACTTTTTGAGTTGGGGGATAAAGTCCCATTGAATCCTGAGGGTACCTGGGATCCAACTAGCTCACCAGGTAACTCCAGTAAGCGCCACAGAGCTGTGTTGCAGAGAGGTGTAAAAAGGGGCATGGCCTCTGAACACCTCTCTGCAACGCAGCTCCCTGGCATATACTGGAGGTACCTGGGGGGTCCCCAGGGCCATCACTGACTCCAGGAGGGGGGCCGTGTGGCCCCCCTCCCAATCTGTACATAGCCCCAGGGAGGTGGTGGTCCCCGGGGGTCCTTAACGGACCCCCTAATTTACATATTAGTGCCCTGGGGAGGTGGTGGTCCCCAGGGCATGTGGGGGGGCTCGAGCCCCCCACACAGGTACATGTTTTTTTTTTAAAAAGAAGCCCCAGGGGTGGCAGTCCCTGGGGCTGCGGGGGGGCACTGTGCCCCCTGCAAATATAATTAATGAGAGCCCCAGGGGGTGGCGGTCCCAGGGGCTTGGGGGGCCTCAGAGGCCCCCTCAACTTTATAAAAACAAGCCCCAGGGGGTGGCGGTCCCTGGGGCTGCGGGGGGCCATGTGCCCCCGCAAATATTTATGCAAAGCCCCAGGGGGTGGCGGTCCCCGGGTCAGTGTGGGTCATTTGAGATGTCATCAGTGATATCATCAGTGATGTCACTGACCATGTCATGAATGATGTAATATGTGATGTCATCAGCAGTGCATTCCGGGGGCGCGAGTTATAGTTAGCTGAACTAACTATAACGGCTGAATTTCTCTGGTTTTGTACGAGTGAAATGTCCAACTAACTATAACGTCCCTGAAACCTGTGGTTTTTTCAGTGAATTTCTAAGGTTTTTTAAATGCTAATTTCTAACTATAACGTCCCTGAAACCTGTGGTTTTTTCAGTGAATTTCAAAGGTTTTTTTAATGCTAATTTCTAACTATGCCTACAAAGGTAGGACATGTGCAGAAAGAGGAAGAAAGGCGCAGAAAGAAGCAAGAGAAATGCAGAAAGAGGCAACAGAAGTCCAGAAAGTCGAAGAAAGGTGCAGAAAGAAGCAAGAGATGTGTACAAAGAACCAACAGAGGAACAGAAAGAGGCCTTGTTGCAAAGTCATCCTGTGCCCCCAACTTTTTGCTGACTGGTACTGGTGGTAACTGACTCTGACTAACCAGGCCCGGAGCCAGTGCTATGCTGAAAGACACTTAGAATACACTGAAAACACCTACATACACTAGGGTACACTATGGGTTGGGGTACCGCTCTGATTGGCATGATGTCCCCTGTATGGCCCTAGTACATAATAGGGCAGGGGGATTAAAACTACCTCTAACTAAGAGGTGCAGAAGGAGGCAAGAGAAGTAAAGAAAGAGGCAAGAGAGGTGCAGAAAGAGGCAAGAGAGGTGCAGAAAAAAGGAAGTGAAGTGCAGAAAGAGGCAAGTGAGGTACAGAAAGAAGCAAGAGCAGTGCAGAAAGAACCAACAGAGGTGTAAAAAGAGGCAAAAGGGATGCAGAAAGGGGTAGGAGAAGTGCACAAAGAGGCAAGAAAAGTACAGAAAGAGGCAGGAGGGGTGCAGAAAGAAGGAAGAGAAGTGCAGAAAGAGGCAAGAGAATTGCTGAAAGAAGCAACAGAGGTGTAGAAAGAAGCAAGAGAAGTGCAGAAAGAGGCAAGTAAGGAGCAGATAGAAGCAAATGCAGTGCAGAAATAACCAACAGAGGTGCAGAAAGAGGGAAGAGGGGTGGAGAGAGAAGCTAGAGCGGTGCAGGAAAAGGTAGGATGGGTGCACAAAGAGGCAAGAGAGGTACAGAAAAAGGCAGGAGGGGTGCAGAAAGAAGGAAGAGAAGTGCAGAAAAAGCCAAGAACAGTGTAGAAAGAGGCAAAAAAGGTACATAAAGACACAACAGGGGTGTAGAAAGAAGCAAGACAGGTGTAGAAAGGAGCAAGTGAGGAGCAGAAAGAGCCAACAGAGGTGCAAAAAGAGGCAAGAGAGGTGTAGAAACAGACAAGAGTAGTGCAAAAAGAGGCAAGAGAATTGCTGAAAGAATCAACAGAGGTGTACAAAGAAGCAAGAAAAGTGCAGAAAGAGGCAAGTGAGATGCAATAACAGTCAGGAAAGGTACAGAAAGATGGAAGACGAGTGCAGAAAGAGACAACAAGTGTGCAGAAAGAAGCAAATGAGGTGTAGAAAGAGGCAACAGACGCACAGAAAGAGGGAAGAGAGGTGCAGAAAAAGCCAAGAAAAGTGCAGAAAGAGGCAAAAGAGGTACATAAAGAGACAACAGACGTGCAGAAAGAGGGAAGTGTAGAAACGTCATGTTTTACAGAATGAGGTCAAGAGAAGTGCAGAAAAAGAAAGAAACGTGCATAAAGAAGCAACAGAAATGCAGAGAGAGGCAAGAGAGGTGCAGAGGGAAGCAAGAGTGGCTTCCACACCATTAGTACCAATTTAACACCCACATTTAGCAATAAGTTACAGGTGAGCATTCTTGGTTTGCAAAGGGCCTTCTACCATGCTGTAACACTTGTCGCTGCATTTTTGGTAACGTTTGACCCGTTTCAGTTAGAAATAAGGCTTTTTTGTTCAAATCTGCAGATTAGGGTGCAAATGATGAATTATGTGGCTAATGCAGAAAATGTATAATTGTGCGAAAGTCGGTGCAGCCAGTCAAATAATTTCAGTGGCCCTGCTCATACCTCTGACTAGGTCCACAAGTGCTCCTCAGTGATTCCATCTTTTTTTGTCTCACTGAGTTCATAGTTGAGCTTTTATGGAAACAAGGAAGACTAACCCTGAGGTTACCACTCCACAACACAGACTACCATACCACATAATTACTCTCCATAACAAAAAATCCCACTCTACATAATTCCTATACACTAAATACCACATACTTTCTATCCACATAATTTCACTGCAGAACATACCACATAATTCCACTACACACAACGTACATCCACTCCACTCCAAAAAACATTAGTAAAAAACTTTTGCATTTACAACGCCAATAGCTCTAATTCTCACAAATGCGAAACCTATTACATTGTAAACACTTCTTTAACTAGTAGTCGTGTTTGCAGAGTGGTGGAGAAAGGGTGCTGGGCCTCCGACCAGCGCTCAGGAATTCCGGTGCATAGGGCTTACAGGAGGTACCAGTAGAGCTTCTTGGCCCCCAAAGTCTCTCAGGAGTAAATAAGACTTCATCCCCCATCCCGTAGTCTGCCAGGAGGCGCGTTTGCAGAATGGTAGAGAAAGGGGGTCATGGCCTCCCAAGACGTCTTAGCAATCCCACTGTGCGGGTCTTACTGGAGGTAACAAGAGGGGTAGTTGGCCCCCAAGGACATCCTTGGGGGCCAATTACCCCTCCTATTACCGCCAGTAAGTCCCACACAGCAGCATTGCTAAGTTCGAAGAGCAGGCCACGCCCCCTTTGCCCACCACTCTACAAATGCGCTCCCTGGCATGCTCTTGGATGGGGATTGAAGTCCCCTTCGCTGCTGGGGGTCCTTTAGGGGCCAACTAGCCTACCTCCTACCTCCAGTAAGCCCCACGCTGTGGGATTGCTGAGAGGTAGACAAAGGCCACGTCCCCTTTCTCTACCACTGTGAATAACGTGCCCCCTGGTGCGTTGTTAGTTGGGGAATTAATTCCCCTTGAATACTGAGGGTCCTTGGGGGCCAACTAGCCCACCAGGTACCTCCAATATGTGCCACAGAGCTGGATTGCAGAGAGGTGGTCCGAGGCCATGTCCCTTTTTTACACCACTCTGCAAACGTGCCTCTTGATGCATTACTGCTCGGGGGATGAAGTCCACTTGTGCCCTGAGGTCCTCAGGACACAAGAGGACCTCATCGCCCCACCACCAGTGCACCAAGAGGCACGTTTGCAGAGTAGTTTAAAAAGGGGCGTGGCCTCGGAACCACCTCTCTGCAACACACCTCTGTGGCGCTTACTGGAGGTACCTGGTGGGCTAGTTGGCCCCCAGGGACCCTCAAGATTGAAGGGGACTTAATCCCCCATTTTACAATGTGCCAGGGGATGTGTTTGCACACTTGTTATACAGGCCCCGCCCCCTCCCTGCACCACTGTGCAAACGCGCCCCCTGGCACGATATAACTTGGGGTATTAAGTCCCCTTGAATCCTGAGGGTCCCTGGGGGCCAACTGGCCTACCAGGTACCTCCGGTAAGTGCCACAGAGCTGAGTTGCAGAGAGGTGTTCTGAGGCCATGCCCCTTTTTACACCACGCTGCAAACGCAGCTTCTGGTGCACTGCTGCTCAGAGGATGAAGTCCACTTGTGTCCTGAGGTCCTCAGGACACAAGAGGACCTCATTGCCCCACCAGCAGTGCACCAGAAGCTGTGTTTGCAGAGTGGTGTAAAAAGGGGTGTGGCCTCGGAACACCTCTCTGCAACGCAGCTCTGTGGCGCTTACTGGAGGTACCTGGTGGGCTAGTTGGCCCCCAGGGACCCTCAGGATTCAAGGGGACTTAGTCCCCCAATTTACAACGCGCCAGGGGGTGTGTTTGCACACTTGTCATATCAGGCCCCGCCCCCTCCCTGCACCACTGTGCAAACGCGTGCCCTAGCATGTTGTAATTTGGGGGATTAAGTCCCCTTGAATCCTGAGGGTCCCTGGGGGCCAACTAGCCCACCAGGTACCTCCAGTAAGTGCCATAGAGCTGCACTGCAGAGAGGTGTAAAAAGGGGCGTGGCCTCGGACCACCTCTCTGCAATGCAGCTCTGTGGTGCATATTGGAGGCACCTGGTGGGCTAGTTGGCCCCCAGTGACCCTCAGTATTCAAGGGGAATTAATTCCCCAACTAACAACGCGCCAGGGGGTGCGTTTGCAGAGTGGTGGAGAAAGGGGGCGTGGCCTCCAGCGAGATGCCAGCTATAAAAAAAATAAATTACAAGGGGGGCTGTGTGGCCTCCCTTTTTTTTCCTTTTTTGGGGCCCTGGGGACCCCATCCCCCAGGGCCTGACCCCTTTTTCTAAAAACATTTTTTTGAAAAAATCAGGAAGGGGTCTGCGTGGCCCCCCTCCCGAGGCCAATTTCGGCCCCAGGGACCCCATCCCCCGGGGCATGGTCAGACTTTATTTTATTTTTTAATAATTAAATTATTTGGAGGGGGGCCACGTGGCCCCCCTCCTTAGGCCACTTATGGCCCCGGGGACCCCATCCCCCAGGGCCGGCCTTTCTGTTTTTTTGTTTTTTTTAAAAATTTAGTTAACGGGGAGGGGGCTGTGTGGCCCCCCTCCTGGGCCACTTCTGGCCCCAGGGACCCCATCCCCTGGGACCTGGCTGCTCCGTTGGGTACTGTGGGGGGAGCCCCAATGCTCCTTGGTCCCGCCCGGCTCCCGCGTCCTGCGGGAGCCGGCATTGCTTTGCACAAGGAGCTGCAGACATGTAGCTCCCCTTGTGCAAAGTGATCTGCTTTGCTTCATTGAAGCGAGAGTAGGTTTCCCTGCTCTCGCTTCAAAGAAGCAAAGCAGAGTTTGCAATGACAGGGCGGGAGCCGCACGGCTTCCGCCCTGTCATTGCAAACAGCAATGTCCCGGGGGTGGGCACCCCGGGACATTGTAGGAGCCGGCCCTAGGGGGTGGTGGTCCCCAGGGCCATCAAGGGCTCCAGGAGGGGGGCCATGCGGCCCCCCTCCCAATGTTTTCAAAGTCCCAGGGAGGTGGTGATCCCCGGGGCATGGGGGTCCATAACGGACCCCCGTATTTAAATATAAAGTGCCCTGGGGAGGTGGTGGTCCCTGGGGCAGTATGGGGGGGCTTGCACTAATTAATTATGACAGCCGCGGGGAGGTGGCAGTCCCCGGGACTTGGGGGGCCCACGAGGCCCCCCCAGCCTTATTGAAATTAAGCCCTGGGGAGGTGGCAGTCCCTGGGGCTTAGGGGGCCTACGAGGCCCCCCCACTCTATAACCAATAAAGCCCCAGGGAGGTGGTGGTCCCTGGGGCTGTGGGGTGCCACGTGCCTCCCAAGAATAAATTATCAAGAACTGGGGAGGTGGCAGGCCCCCGCTACATAAATAAATTGCCCGCAGGACTTGGCCCACCCTCGGGCTTTAAAAACGAAGCACGGGAGAACGTGCTTCGTTTTTTAAAATTTTCAGACGGATTTGTGCACCTGGCGCGACCCCGCCTGAAATTGTTTTTAAAAAAAATGCTTTTTTGGGCCTGGGGGGTCAGGGTGTTTTTACCCTGCCCCCTTTTTTTGTTTTTTATCTTTCTCTTACCTTTTTCTTTCTCCCTCGTCCGAGGCACAAGATGGCTGCCAACACTTCCTGGTTTCAAGTGTTGGCAGCCAATCAGAGGCAAGCTCGTGCTCGGGAGGAGATGTGTGGTTAGGCTCCGCCCAGATATCGAAAGTTTTCTTTTTTTTTATTTCTCAGGAACTACTGAACGGATTTACACCATTTAACAAAAAGTGCTCTTTCTGAACCAAGACCTACCTTTTTGCCAAATTTGGTGTCATTCCGTTCAGCAGTTCGGGCTGTAGCTTTGTCTAAAGTTTCCTTTGGAAATTAACATGGGGAAATGCATTTGGGACCCCCCTTTTTTCTTGGCCCCCACTTGACGAATCACCCCGAAACTTTCAAGACAGGAGCTGACCGGAGTGGGCCACTAGTTTTGAAAATTTTGTGAAGATTTGTCAACCGGCGCCAAAGTTATTGGGAAAACAAAAAACGCTTTTTGAATAGAAACGAGGTCCTAACTACCTACTGGCGACTGCCAGTAGGTAATATATATATATATATTCACTGAAAAAACCATAGGTTTTAGGGACAGTTATAGTTAGTTGGACATTTCACTCGTACAAAACCCGTGAAATTCCCCCGTTATAGTTAGTTCAGCTAACTATAACTCGCGCCCCGCAATGCACTGCTGATGACGTCACATATTACATCACTCATGACATGGTCAGTGACATCACTGATGACATCACTGATGACATCTCAAATGACATCACTGATGACATCATCCATGTGATAATTTCATGCATCTTCTCACACCCTAATATAACTTTTGATACACCCACTCTAAATTACAGACTGCCATTCTCAAAACCATACATACTCCAATACCAATAACTACATACCCACTCACTGATTCTTAGGTCTACACACACACATCTACTCACTCACCCGTACAGTCACTCATACTTACAGTCACTCAGTACAGGACTATCATATGCACTCATACACCTATATAAACACTCACACACCGCCACTCATCCATAGAGGTACTCACACACCTAGTCAGTCATGCAAAAATTAATCACACACCCATTTACTCACCTACACAGTTATACACACACCAGCTCACTTACTCATACAAATACTAGCACATTCTTACGCTCTTATACAATAACTGATACAAGCACACACGCATCCATACAGCCACTCTCACAGTGACACACTCTCACTTATAGCCATTTAAATACTCTAACATACATATATACTGCCTTTTACATATGTAGTTACTCGCACATGTACCACTGAGATATACATTCACTCACTAACACACCCATACACACACTCACCCACCCAAGCAGTCCTTCACAGATGCACTCTTGAAATCATGCACCCAGTGAATCACCCACTCACACATCTATGTACAGAGTCACACACACCCCACCCACACAAACACTCAGGCAGCCATACAGATACTCAGAGAACCAATCAATAACCCATATAGACACTCATGTAGCTATTCGCAAATCCATGCATCCACTTACACACCGACAAACAGACGGATACAGACATTCACACAGTTTAGTCACTAACCCATGCATTCAGTAAGATACGTTTAATCACTCACTTGTAGAGTCAGTCACGCACGTACTAAATCATCCATTCAGACACTTATACACCCACTCATTCTTCAATACGCCTTTCCCTATATATATTAAACATATTTAAACTTTACAGAAACACACAGTCACTGGATGATGTCATCAGTGATGTCATTTGAGATGTCATCAGTGATGTCATTTGAGATGTCATCAGTGATGTCATCAGTGATGTCACTGACCATGTCATGAGTGATGTAATATGTGACGTCATCAGCAGTGCATTATGGGGGCGTGAGTTATAGTTAACTGAACTAACTATAACGGGGGAATTTCACGGGTTTTGTACGAGTGAAATGTCCAACTAACTATAACTGTCCCTAAAACCTATGTTTTTTTCAGTGAATTTCAAAGGTTTTTTAAATGCTAATTTCTAACTATAACGTGTCTGAAACCTATGGTTTTTTCAGTGAATTTCAAAGGTTTTTTAAATGCTAGTTTCTAACTATGCCTACAGAGGTAGGACATGTGAAGAAAGAAGAAGAAAAGCGCAGAAAGAAGGAAGACAAATGCAGAAAGAGGCAACAGAAGTCCAGAAAGACGAAGAAAAGTGCAAGAAGAAGGAAGAGATGTGCAGAAAGAACCAACAGAGGAGTAGAAAGTACTCCTGTGCCCCCAACGTTTTACTGATGGGTACTGGTGGTAACTGACTCTGTCTCTGGTGGTAAAAGACACTTAGAATACAGTGAAAACACCTACATACACTAGGGAACACTATGCGTTGGGGTACCCCTGTGATTAGCATGACCTCCTCTGTATTTGCCATGAGTTAGTGCCTGGGTCATTGGATGAGTACATGGGTACTGACTGGATGATTAGAGTACTGCAAGGAGAGTGGATGGTGAATTTATAAGTGCTTGTGTTTTGGCGGAGTGATTGGATAAGTACATGGTGCTCGCTGGTTGATTGGAGGAGTGCATGGGTAGTGACAGGGCGATGGCTGGACTGCATCAGTAGTGCTCAGGGTAAGTTGGAGGATTAATTCCCCTTGAATCCTGAGGGTCCCTATTTGATAAAAGCCCTGGCGGTGGCGGTCCCCGGGCTTGGGGCCTTGGAGGCCCCCAAACATTAAAAAACAAGCCCCGTGAGGTGGCAGTCCCCGGGCTGCGAGGCCCCTGCGGGCCCTGGATATATTTGTTGGCAATGCCCCCGGGACCTGGCCCACCCGGGGGTCTCAATTAAATGAAGCGCGGTATCCCGCACTTCATTTTTTGTCCCTGGGGGTCCTTGTGGGACCCCCTGAGCAGGCCTAGGGGGTCAGGGTGTTTCTACCCTGCCCCCTTTTCTTCTTTTTCACCTTTGTTTCCCTGTTTTCTTATGACCTGGTTCTACCGAGTCACAAGATGGCTGCCAACACTTCCTGGTTTGGAGTGTTGGCAGTCAATTAAAATGAAGCTCATGGTCGGGAGGGTTCGTGGATCCACCGCGCCTCTAGATATCAATATTTGTTTTTTACAATTTCTCAGCAACTACCGAACGGATTTACACCATTTTTAAAAAGGTCGCTTTCTGAGCCAAGCAGTTCTCAAATAGCGACAAAGCACTTTTAATTATTTGTTATCTCTATGTTTTTTATCCAGTTGACCACTTGATTAAATGTTACGCTTTAGGGGAGAAAATGTGGTGTTACCAAGTTGGAGTTTCTGCTTCAGCTCGTCATTCTGTGATTCTGGTCAAATCACTTAATCTCCCATGCCTACAACCAAAATGAGTTTGTCCTTATATGATGTAACCAATGCTCATGTAAAGCACTCCAATATCTGACCAGCCTGCACTATATAAAACTGCAAAAACAGAAAGGATAAAAAGTGTTTTCCACACTTCTGTCATTGGGCTATATGTGGGCTACATCTGGGTGATATTTGTGCTACATTTGGGCTCATTTTTCTCTGGTGGCCATCTTGGGAGACTTCAATTACATTCATTAAACTTTATTCGATCTGATTTAGAAACATAGATCATAAAAGTGTACATAAAAACAGTAAATCCTCTTTCTTAATACAATACAGTGAGAATTAATTAAAACCAGTAGGTAAAAATGGGTGTTACAAAGCCCGGTTCAGAGCAACTTCAGGTTAACAGAATAGTAAAGTTCAATGTTTCGCAAGATCAATCTCATGTACTTTGTGCAAAATACGCAATAAGGGGTCCAAGTAAGATGCAACGCTCCAATACCTGACCAGTTTATACTATATAAAACTGCAAAAACTAAAAATAAAAAGTGTTTTCCACACTTCTGTCATTGGGCTATATGTGGGCTACATCTGGGTGATATTTGTGCTACATTTGGGCTCTTTTTTCTCTGGTGGCCATCTTGGGATACTTATTTGTTATGAAGTTTCCTAATTTCCTCATTTACTGCAGTCTCCTCAGTAGGAAATGCTTTCAGTTTTTTACTTTGATTCCATCAAGAAGGCATTCAGATGTGTCACACATTTGCCATAAATTCAGAATGTTAGCACTCTAGTTGCTCATTAGATCACTGTAGTAAAGCTACTGCTCACCAGGGAGTTAACTGGAAGTCTACTGCTGGTATTGAAAGTGATTGCTTCAGTCTGTATGCCAGAATTTTCTAATGAAATAGAAGAGGATTTGAGATCTCACTTAAAACATGCCCTAATTTTTCTTTCTGCAGAACTAACCATAATTTCTATGGCAAAATGAACCCCTCATTTTTTTCCTTTTTAAATTAAATGTTTTAAGTGTTACCGGTATATTCCAATCAAGATGGCTTCAGGTGTGCCATAATGTTTTCATAAGTAAGACTGTTAGTGCTCTAGTTGTTCTTTAGAACACTCTGGAAAGCTGCAGTAGAACACAAAGGAATCAACTGGCAGGCTGCTCCTGTTGAAATATAACAGGAAGATATTTGAGATCTCACTTAAAACATGTGCTAATTTTTCTTTCTACAGCACTAACCATAATTTCTATGACAAAATGAACCCCATCATTTTGTTCCTTTTTAAATTAAATGTTTTAAGTGTTACCAGTTTATTCCAATCAAGATGACTTCAGGTGTGTCATACTTTTGTCATAGGTAAGGTTGTTAGCGCTCTAGTTGTTCTTAAGAACACTCTGGGAAGCTGCAGTAGAACACAAAGGAATCAACTGACAGTCTCTGCCCTTGTTGGATTTACATGTTTTACTGAGAATGTCAGACTTCATTCTCACATGACTGAGAAAGATAATGTGAATTTACAGAAAATATGCTCTCATTTTAGCTTCTGGAGCACCTTCCAAACCTCTGTGGGACAAGCATGAGAAAATTGTTTTCTCTCAAACATGATTCATGAAATCCCAGCAGAGACCTGGGCCATTGAGGAAATAACTATTAATGGTTTTAGGACATTTCATACGCCAGCAATCCAATCATCCAGTGGAAGATCTAAGGGTGGAGTCTGTGTATATGTTTCAAATTTGCTGGGGGCTCAAAACATTAATATGATTAGTTCTGAAATTTATTATCAAATTGTTTTAATATACTTGGATATGAGCTGTATTTTAGCTGTGATCAACTTTTATAATAATGTAGAAAAAGGGCAACTGGGCGCCATTTTGAAGAAGCTCAGTGAGGATGTTACCAGCTTAAAATCTGATACAGAGACTGAAATCATTCCTATTTGGGGTGGGGATTTTAATGTTGGCCTGTGTCCTTTGGCTGAAATAGGAAAATGTGGATTAACATTGGAGGAAGATGACCCACCCATTCATTTCTCTCACTCTGATAAAGGAGATTTGTATAATGAGATTTTGTTTAAACATGATTTCGGTTTTACAAATTGTTTATGTACCCCTAAGGTGGAGTTTGGTCACACATTTATTGGCAGAGGAGCTGAATCGACAATAGATTTTATCATTATGCCAAATTGTTATGCAAGTTATGTTATAGGGTATAACATTCATCAAAACGTAATGAGTGATCACTTGGCAATAAGTGTAGAGATTGCAACTCCAACAAATAAAGCAAGGAGAAATTGTAATAAAATAGCATGGGTACAAAATATAGAAATGGGAAGACAAAATGGTTATACAATCCGTTGGTCAAGTCAGGACCCTACAGAGCTAAGTAAAGAAATAATCACAAATGCGTATGTGCCAATTTCCATTTGCTTAAGTGAAAACCTGACGCACGAAAATATTTTAAAAGCCTTTTCCTGTATAACTGAGACGGTGAGAAGCACGTTACGAGTGCAAAGTAAAGGTACTTGTAACACCAGTAAGGGATGGTTCGATAATAACTGTACAAAAAGCTATACGAATTTAAAGAATGCTCTACATATTTCAGTAAGAGATAAAGAGGAAATTAGGATCTGTAGAAAGTTGTATACCATAACCAGAAAAAACAGGATGAACGAACTAAAAGAAAAGGCCTGGAAGAATTTAAGTGATGCAGCTTCGAGCAGGGATAGTTCACAATTTTGGTCAGCTGTGAACGCCCCATTCCTTAATAATAGACTGAACGCACCATCAATCGAGGTAGCAATAGAGGAAAAAATTTGGGTGGATTTCTTCTCAAGCGTCTATTCCCTACAGAAGACCGGTGAGAGGGAAATAGTTTGTGAGCATAATACGGAACATCAGAATTTTACACCCATTGATTTCCACATAACTTTGCAGGATGTTACCTCGGCTATAAAGGCAAGTAAGGGTGGTAAGGCCCCCGGTCCTGATGGGGTACCTATTGATCTTTTTAAGTCTAACTTTGAAATGTGGGGTCCAATTTTAACACGGGTCCTACAAGCTTGTTGCGTAAGGGGATTCAGAGGTACGTGGTCTGAATCAATCATTGTCCCCATTTTTAAAAAGGGGGATCGGGAAAATCCTGCTTGCTACCGCCCTATATCTTTGTTAGATTCACTCATGAAGGTAGCTGGCAGGATTGTTTTAGACCGGTTGCAATCATGGGCGGAAGATAATAGTATTTTGAGTGATGTACAGTACGGTTTTAGATCAGGTCTAGGTGTTAACGAGCAGGTTCTTAATCTTAACATTTTAATTGGAAAGTATACGCAGGCAAAAAGGGAAAATTTTACTTGGCATTCAGTTGACCTCACAGCTGCATTTGACTGTGTAATCCATAATAAGCTGTGGGGTGTTCTTAGAGATTTAAAGGTTGATCCTATTTTAATACAGTTTTTAAGAGAGTTATATTCTGGTGCTACAGCAAAGTCCGGTATGGACTCAAGGGAGAGTGTACTGTGCCGTTCAAAGTTGAGAAGGGAGTGAGGCAAGGCTGCGTTTTGGCACCACTGCTGTTCACTTTGTATACAAATGCGTTGGAACAGGAGTTGGTGGCAAACGCTGGGGATCCGCCATATGTAAATAAACGCCCGATAGTCTCCCTCCTCTATGCTGACGACGCTGTACTTATGGCACGTGCACCAGATTGGTCTTCAGAGGGCTCTTACTTTTTATATAAGTTTTATGGACAACCTTGGATTAAAAATGAATGTAAAGAAAAGCTTTGTTATGACCTGTGGGCGAGGGAAACATAAGGTCCGAAGTTTTCAAGCTGGTGGAAGCAGGGTGGAATCTATTAACACCTTTGGTTACCTGGGTGTTCTTTTGATCGTACAGGGTCTTGGGCACAAGCGATAAAGACTAGGAGCCTCCTGTTTATGAAGTCTACCGCGGCCTTAATTAAATTTACAAAAATTGGGGAAAAGGCCACCAGAAATTCTTTTAAAAATCTATCAAGCTAAATGCGTGAGCATAGCAACTTATGGGGCAGGTATTTGGGGCTTTTATGATTGCACATCAGTCCAATATGTGGAAAACGCATTTTTAAGATTTATTTTGGCAGTCCCGGCTAGTGCTCCAGTTTTTAATTGCCATAGCGAATTAGGAGTAACATACATCTCTGACCTTATTAAGGCGCAACCGGTGCTGCTCTGGCACAGAATCTGGACCTCTGCTAGCACTGGTTTAAATAGGGAAATAATAACTGATGCAATGAAATTAGATAACGCCAGCAAGATTCCCTGGTTGAAGTATGTAAGTAATTTTATGCAGGACATCGGGCGCCCAGAGTATTTTTCCCTACCTGAGAATATGAATTGCATTAACCGGAAGGACTTTAAAAAAATTTGTATGACCCATCTGGAAGAAAATAGGTTAACTCTGGAAATGAATAAACCTACGGTGGTTGAACATCAATTAATTATTACAATATATAATATTCAACCATATTTGACCTGTTCATTGGGGGATATGATAGGTACTTGCTAACACGCTTTAGATTTGGGACTTTCCATCGTCTGATTAGCCATCCAGACATTAACAACTGGTCAAGGGAACTTTGTCGATGTCCCTGTGATAACATTTCATTACAAACGACTATTCACGCTATCCTATTCTGTAAATTCTATAAGGATGAAAGGCGAAGATGGGTATTACCGTTATTAAAACAGGGGGATGGAGACAATGTCGCCCTGCTTTTTGTATTTACAGATGTTGGGAAATTATTATTGTATAGGATCTATGGTTGGTTTTCTGAAAAGCGTATACAGAGCTAGAAAATCTTTAAATATATGAATGTCAGATGTAAAATTTATGATAAAAATATAGTTATGTGATGATGTATAGTATAAATATATTTTAATCTTTGGATGTAAAAAATAGTTATTGTTAAATGAATTGTTTTTTAATGAAATTTTATTTAGCAAATGTGTCTTAAATGAAATTTTTTTGATGTGTGATGATATGCTTTTACTGCCTGCTTTTATGATTTTAATGTTTAAAATCGAATAAAGCTCGTTTTGATTGATTGATTGATTGGGTGACGGGAAATTTCTAGAAAACATATTTATAAGTAACAACATATACGAATTGCTCAAATGTAATGTTGCATAATTGTCTGTCTTTCTGCCTCATCCATCCATCCACCCACCCAAATCAATCTATCTATCTATCTATCTATCTATCTATCTATCTATATATCTATCTATCTATCTTTCCGATAGTAAACACATGAACAACTCTGTAAAAAAACTAGAGCCCAGAGTGGCTTTTGTTGTTTCCAGTGTGCAGTCTGAAGCGTGCTAGTCATGCATGGCTTTGCAGGTGCCCCACGCTAAGGTGCAGGCAGCTCTTCCCCATTCAAAGACGAGTCAGGGATGTCCCCCCTCTTCTAAAACAATGTGGCTCAGCGCTTGCTGAGTCAGTGCTGGGATCAGTGCGATTAGCAGCACCAGCCGGCATGGGCGGAAGTCGAGTGCCACTGTGCCATGGCCTTATATAAGCAAATCCAGTCTGTTCTTATTGGTTGCATGTAACGCGTGACTGTCACTGACCGCGTCGAATTCCGTGGAAATGTCATTCTTGTGGGTAACAGGAGACGTGTATTATACGTGGACAGCTCGTCAGGTTGGAATCCAGTTTGGGTGGCGGTGACTGTCCTCTTACACTGTGGTCTGCCCCACCTCCTGCCCCCACACACACATAACGCGTGGCACTACCTGCTACTGCATTGTTTTTATGCATCTCGTTAGCTGTCGACATCAAATTAAAGGTCAGTCATAAAAAGTTTAATTGGCGTTTGTGACGAACATTGAAAGCGGCAGTGCGGAACCGTGGACATGTAACTAACGTCAACAGTTGTTTTTGAAATAACGATTCACTTTTAGTTTTGCGAGGGTCAAGGTGAGAGCCCCGAAATACCTATCTTCCCGCAAAAAGAAACGCGAAGCCGAATAATAAAATCCACGCACAAATGACTCATAGATAAAGCGTTTGTCACATTTCAAAGAGTGAAAACAGCGACCTTCCTCCCTCTGATGTCTGTGGGGCTCTGCAAGGCATACTGGCTCGGGCATGGCCGCCACCGAGGGGCCGCCTTACTGCTTCTTGGTGCTCAGTGACACCTCAGTAGTGCTGCGTGAGGAGGCCACTTGCAGCTCGCTGTGAGGGTCTGTGTGGTGTCTCATGAAGCATTGATTGCAGGCTGCAGCTGGGGTTGCAACGGCTTCTCAGGCAATGTTTAATTTGTGATAATAATAATAATACTATGCGCAGGGTCTCAGCATTATCCCTGGGAACCGGTCCCAGGTGCTATCAAACCTCCAGGCTGAATGATGAGTCTTCCATCTCATACTTCCTTTTCCCCACCATTATACAGTTCTTGCCTCTGTCTTCCTCTTGCAGGTTATTTTCCATCCATGCCGCCTTCTTACGCTCTTCTGTTTTTCATTCTTTCTCCTCTTTATGCCTCTTTCTCACTTGCTCTGCGTCAAAGACTGATGATGAAAAATAAGTCTCGGTTCCCGAATATGAGTGCCGGTGCCCACCATCTGCAAGCACCGGCATAAATTAAGCACTGTCTCATGTTGATGGGTTGTGTTCTCCAGTTATGTATGAATATTCTGTGCCCCCCACCCCCTTGTGTTATCAAAGCTGTGCTGTGAGGCTCTCTAGATGGGCGGGAGCCATGCATGATGTAATGCCAAGGTGCTGCTGCACAAGCTTCTAGAAACTCTATCAAACATTAATACGCTTTACTCTGAATTTATCTAAAGGTGGCGATCTTTTACCTACTTAATAGAAGGTGTAAGTATAATTGATTCAAGCAGATTTTCAGATCTCTGTCATAACCACACTATCAAGTGTCCTCTTCACAGGACTCAGTTACACTTGTTCACACTTACTTTTGCGTATTGAGAGCTGGTTCATTGGACTCCATCTTGGTCCAGTAAATTTGCTTCGTTCCTCGTGGCCTTTTTCATGATAGGCGACCATGACTCCCTGTCCCAGTTGGTCACACAACCAACTCACCAGTGACCACTGGATCCTAATGTTGTGCAGTCGTGTCCGTGCAGCAGAAGATCAGCAGGCACAACAAAGGCAATCAAGCCTGTGCCTGTTCATGACAACACTAAACATCATCACCATCATCATCATCATCATCATCAGCACCACCATCATCATCACCATTATCATCATCACCATAATCACATTCATAACGTGCTAAAGAAGCTTGAGGGTCATGGGTCGGTCCTCATCACCACCGCCACCATCATCATCATCATCACCATCATCATCATCATCATCATCATCATCATCATCATCACCATTATCATCATCACCATCAACACATTGATAACGTGCTAAATAAGCTTGAGGGTCATGGGTCGGTCCTCATCACCACCACCACCATCTTCATCAGCACCACCATCATCATCATCACATTTATCAAATGCTAAACAAACTTGAGGGTCCGGGCTCTGTGAGAGCCAGGACTGCCTTTAAGTGTGCCAATGTAACAACGGTCTACCACCCTGTGAGTAGGCTTTCTGAGCCCCTGCCATCTTCAAAGGCGGTGCTTGTTATATCCTTGGTTAGCCGCCGCCTGAAGGATTAACAGTTAATATTTAGTTATATCCGTTACTTCTGTGGCTCTTTCTTTCTCATGTTTGTTATAGAGTTAGGCACTTGATAGACAAATTATCCTGGAGCTGAAATAACTAACTTGGAATATGTGGCAGTTTTTATTACTTTTGGGTTGTCTCTTAGCATTATGCAGTTGGAAGTGATGATATATATACATGTGAACAAGGCTCGATAGAGCCGAAATGCGTAATGGCTGTCTGAAAATAAACAAAATATTGTGCACTGATACCGTGGTCCGTGCCCGTCTTTGTGGAAGTGATCTGCGAGTGTGACGGAATCCAAGGTTGATGAATCTTCGCGAAATTTTCAAAACTTATGGCCCGCTCCGGTCCGCTCCTATCTTGAAAGTTTCGGGGCCGAGAAAAAAGGGGGGTCCCAAAACGTGTTTTCTCCATGTTAATTCCCATAGGAAATTTTAGACACGGCTACAGCCCGAACTGCTGAACGGAATTAAACCAAATTTGGCAAAAAGGTAGTGCTTGGCTCAGAAAGCGCCCTTTTTTTAAATGGTGTAAATCAGTTCAGTAGTTGCGGAGAAATTAAAAAAATAAGAGTCAAAAAATCAATTTCCCATAGGAAACTTTATGCAAGGCTACAGCCAAAACTGCTGAACGGAATTACACCAAATTTAGCAAAAGGGTAGTGCTTGGCTCAGAAAGCACCCTTTTTAAAAATGGTGTAAATCCGTTCAGTAGTTGCTGAGAAAAACAAAAATAAAAGTTTCGATATTTAGAGGTACGGAGGATCCGCGGACCCTCCCGACCATGAGCTTCATGCTAATTGGCTGTCAACACTCCAAACCAGGAACAACCGAGGCACAAGAAAACAGGAAAAAAAACGCGAAACACCCTGACCCACAAGGACCCCCATGGCTCAAAAAAGCATTTTTACAAAAATCGCGAGATGCGCGGAGGATCCGCGGATCCGGCAAAGAAAATAAAAAGAACGAAGCGCGGGCTCCCACGCTTCGTTATTAATTAGCCCCCAGGTGGGCTAAGTCTGAAAAAGTTGTAGGCACAGGATGATTTTGCAACAAGGCCTCTTTCTGCTCCTCTGTTGGTTCTTTCTGCACATGTCTTGCTTCTTCCTGCATTTTTCTTCGTCTTTGTGGTTTTTATTTCTTTCTACATTTCTTTTGCTTCTTTATGTGTGTTTTTCTTCTTTCTTCACATGTCCTACTTCTGTGGGCATAGTTAGAAACTAGCATTTGAAAAACCTTTGAAATTCACTGAAAAAACCATAGGTTTCAGGCATGTTATAGTTAGAAATTAGCATTTAAAAAACCTTTGAAATTCACTGCGAAAACCATAGGTTTCAGGCACGTTATAGTTAGAAATTAGCATTTAAAAAACCTTAGAAATTCACTGAAAAAACCATAGGTTTCAGGGGCGTTATAGTTAGTTGAACATTTCACTCGTACAAAACCATAGAAATTCCCCCCGTTATAGTTAGTTCAGCTAACTATAACTCGTGCGCCCGCAATGCACTGCTGATGACGTCACATATTACATCACTCATGACATGGTCAGTGACATCACTCATGACATCACTGATGACATCTCAAATGACATCACTGATGACATCACTGGTGACATCATCCAGTGAATGTTTGTTTTTCTGAAAATTAAATATGTTTTATATATGTATATCTCAAGGTCGATGGAAGAATAAATGGGTATATAAGTGTCTAAATGGATGATTTTTTTGTAAAATTGATTGTATAACTGACTAAGTGTATCTTAATGAATACATGGGTTAGTGAGTAATGTTTAAATATGAAAATATCTGTATCAGTCTCTCACTTTGTGTATAAGTGGCTGCATGGGTTGGTGAGTAGCTACATGAGAATCTATATGGGTTATTAGTTGGTTTTTGAGTATCAGTATGAGTGTCTGTATGGTTCGGTGGGGGTATTACTTAGTGCATAGATGCATGAATGAGTGACTCACTGTTTGTATGTGTTGAAGACAGCATGTGTGCAGGACTGTATAGGTGGATGAGTATGTGTATGGGTGTGTTAGTGAGTGAATGACTGTCTCAATAGTGTCTTTATGAGTAAGTACATATGTTTTAAACTAGTATATGTGAGTATTGGTGTATATAGGTGAGTATATGTGAGAGTGAGAGATTGGAAGAGTTCCTGTACAAATAAGTAGGTGTTTATATAAGTGATTGTTTAAGAGAGTAAGTATGTGTAAGTTTCTGTAGAAGTAAGTGTGGTAGTGTGTGTATAACTGTATATGCAAGTAAATGGATGTTTGATACTTCGTTTGCATGTGTGACTATGTGTGTGAGTAACTCTATGGATGAGTGGCGGTGTGTAACAGGATGTACAGGTGTATGAGTACATATGATGAGTGAGTACATGCATGAGTGACTGTATAGGGGCTGTTGGTGAATGAGTGGATGTGTGTAGATCTTGGAATTACTGAATAGGTGTGTTGTAGCTGGTATTGGTATGTCCATTGTTTTGAAAATGTTAGTTTGTATTTTTGAGTGTGTGTATCAAAGGTTATATTAGGGTGAGAGGAGGTCTGCCACTCTATCACAAGGATGATGTCATCAGTGATGTCATCAGTGATGTCATTTGAGATGTCATCAGTGATGTCATCAGTGATGTCACTGACCATGTCATGAGTGATGTAATATGTGACGTCATCAGCAGTGCATTGCGGGCACGCGAGTTATAGTTAGCTGAACTAACTATAACGGGGGAATTTCTATGGTTTTGCACGAGTGAAATGTCCAACTATCTATAACTGTCCCTGAAACCTATGGTTTTTTTCAGTGAATTATATATATATATATATTCACTGAAAAAACCACAGGTTTCAGGGACGTTATAGTTACAAATTATCATGTTAAAAACCTTTGAAATTCACTGAAAAAACCATAGGTTTCTGGGACGTTATAGTTACTTGCTCATTTCACTCGTACAAAACCATAGAAATTTGGCCATTATAGTTAGTTGAGTTAACTATAACTCACGCCCCCACAATGCACTGCTGATGACGTCACATATTACATCATTCATGACATGGTCAGTGACATCACTGATGACATCACTGATGACATCTCAAATGACATCACTGATGACATCACTGATGACCATCCAGGGAAAATCTGATGCACCTCCTCATTTCTTAATAAAACCTTTGATACACCCATTCTAAAATACAGACTACCATTTTCAAAACAATACAGACACCAATACCAGTTACTACATATGCACGCCCTGATTCCTATGTGTACTCACACATCCACTCATTCACCCATAAAGTCACTCATACATGCATTGACTCATCAATGCAACACTATTATAGGCACTCATACACCTATACAAACACTCACACACTGCCACTCATCCAGAGTTACTCACACATCTAGTCAGTCATGCAAAGAATCAATCACACTTCTATTTACTCAGCTATACAGTTATACACACACAACCTCACTTATTCATAGTGATATTAACATATACTTACTCTCTTATTCAATCACTGATACAAGTGCACTCATCCATACAGCACTCTTACAATCACTGACTCTCACGTATAATCATTTATATACTCCAACTCTCTCATGCACTCCGTTTTACATATGTAGTTACTTGGACATGTAGCACTGAGATATCCATTCACTCACCAACACACCCATACACACACTCACCCACCCATACAGCTGTTTCCACATGCACTCTTAAACCCATACACCCAGTGAATAAAGAACTCACACATCTATGCACATAGTCACACACCTCCCACCCACTCACACACACACACTCAGGCACCCATACAAATACTCAGGCACCCAATCAATAACCCATATAGACACTCATGTAGCTACTCATCAACCAATGCAGCAGCTTACACAGCAATAGACAGACTGATACAGACATTCACACAGTTTAGTCACCAAACATGAATTCAGTAAGAGACATTTAATCACTCACTTATACAGTCAGTCACACACCTACTAAATCATCCATCCACACACTTATACAGCCACTCATTCTACAATATACATTGGCCAATATATTTATAAAACATATTTAAACTTTACAGAAACACACAGTCACTCCACACGCATCCAGCACAGACGTTACAGGACATGTGACCCTGGTAATTAAAAGGAGTCGAGTGCACGTGCTCGTATCCAGTTCCACTATCTATCTGTGTCCGTGTGTTCATTATATATGCAACATGCTGTCCCTGGGCCCTACCACATTACATTGTGCTCTGGACAGCGTATGCAACCAACTTACCTTTGACAGTGGGAGAAAACTTTGGTTATGTAACTTTGTCTCGGTCATTGTACAAGTACGTACGTAGAGACTGGATGATTAGAGTACTGCAAGGACAGTGTATAGTGAATTTATAAGTGCGTGGGGATTGGTGGAGTGATTGTATAAGTACATATGTTGGCGCACCCTAACTCCGACAACGAGCTTGTCTCTAATTGGCTGCCCTCCATGTCCCAAAAACGGAAATTTGGATTTTGGGATTTTGCATGGCCCAGTATTGCTACAGCTGTAATACTCCACTGAATGTGCAATAAACATTCACACCCACACAGATGTGTCATGTCCCCCATCTTTCTTGTGTGGAACTATGGATGAATGTAGGGTCAGTGATTCACCGTACCTTCCATGTTGGCCATGTTCAGGGACTTGGCTCACAGAGTGATACATTGACGCTTGTGACCCGGGTGATGGCAGCACTACAACAAGAACACCACCATGGCAGTGTTGCAAGATTTTTTAAGCATTCTCTAGCCCAAAGACAACCAAAAAGTAGCCCAAACTAGCCCAATATTGCTACTTTAAGGAAGGAGGGGCAGGGACATCGTCAAGCAGGCGGTGAATGTATTGGAATTGATGTTGCAGCAGGCTGCCAAGTAAATATTTGTCTAATAAAGCGCTTTAACATACTAGTTTGCTGGAGCGCTGTATATATATATTTATAATCTGGCAACTAGCACAAACCTAAATTTTACTGCACAACCGGGAAAAATATAGCCCAATTGTGCGTGATCTAGCCCTATCTGGCAACAGTGCTGCATCAGTTGATTCCTCATACAGCTCATGATGGAGCCACGCCCGTAGCTCCGGAGTCATTCTTCACAGCCTCACGCAGAACTGGCATACGCCAGGCCAGCCCACTCCGCTTATGCTTACAGGGAAGGACAACAACGCTACATGGCCCAGATTTTCATTGCAGTGATCTGCTGGTCACACCCTAGCTGTCAGTATGCCACAGCCACTCCCTCACGGCTAGTATACACCCACACCACACCCATCCAGCACAGGCGTCACAGGACACGTGACCCTGCCAATAAAAAAGACCGGGCGCACGTGCTCGGCGCCATTTCAGAGTTGCTCGCACCGGATGCACTGCGGCCGGCACAGGCATACCGGCACGGGACGGTGACATTCGGTCGACTGAGGTACGGGTACTGTAACTGCTGAGCGGGTGTACAGCCTGCGGTGATGGCCCGTCCCGGCGGTCTGGACAGCTCAGGTTTTGTGTGCCCTGCTGGACCGCAGTGTAGGCCTGAGCCACCGAACAGGGAGGGCTACCACCACATGCATGGCCTCACTGTTCACTGAGTTAGTGGCACCACAAGGACTGAGCGGGTGTGCAACCTGCGATGATGATAGGTACACTAGTATGTCCTCTGGCATGGCAAAATCAAGACACAGCACCAAGTGTGAGACCTGTTGGCCTGCGGAGTGGGACTGCATGATGCGGAGGGTACCCTGTCTGCGAAAAGGTGAGCAGCGGAGCCTGGGTGCACAGTGGTGGGCAAATACGTCTGGGCGGCGGGAGTGGATAGACAAAGGCGGCACAGCGATTTAGGCGTACGCAATTGTATATACTCTCCCATTACTAATTCTGTACTATGTTTAGATGTGGGAGCTTGAGGGCTCCACTAGGTCCCGGCACGTGGTTGGAGACACAGCACTCACTGTCCCTCTTCATCTCTTCCATTCTCTCCTTCACACTCTTTCTCTCTCTCTTCTTCTCTCACTCTTTCTCTCTTTCTCTTTGTCTTCCTCTCACTCTTTCTTTCTTTTTCTCTCTTCCTCTCACTCTCACTGTTTCTCTCTTTCTCTCTGTATTCCTCTGACTCTTTCTTTCTTTTTCTCTCTGTCTTCCTCTCACTCTTTCTTTATCTCTCTATCTCTCTTTCTCTCTACTTTGATGGACGCATGACGCACAATGTTATCTTGCTTTTTGTCTTGCAGGCCTGCGATGAAGCATGGCCATCCTGCAATCAACACTCAACCTGAATTGTGAGCTCTGCTCTCCACGTGTACACAACGGGTGAGGAGGTTTCTTCGGCACGTGGTGGACCCTCTTCGACACACGCCAGTGGTGTAAGGTGAGCAGAGAGGCTTGTTTGTGCAGCGGCGGGCAGTCACCTCCGGGCAGTGGGAGTGGATTGGGTGCAGCAGCCTGGGTGCGCAGCAGCATGCAGTCACCTCCGGGCAGTGGGAGTGCATGGGGTGCAGAAGCCTGGGTATGCAGTGGCTGTCATACACCTCTGGGCAGTGGGAGTGGATGGAGTGCAGCAGCCTGGGTGTACAGCAGCGGGTAGACACCTCTGGGCAGTGGAAGTAGATGGGGTATACTAGCCTGGATACACAAAGGCAGGACAGCGATGTAGGTATACGCAGTTCTATGTACTCATCCATTACTGATTCCATTTTTATGTTTCAGATGACTAAGCTTGAGGGCTGCCCTATATCCCGGCACATGGTTGGAGGCACACCAGTGACAGAAAGGTGAGCTGTGAGGATTTTCTCCACAGTGTCAACACTCACTCTCCCTCTCCATCTCTTCCTCCACTCTTTCTCTTTCTCTCTCTCTCATCACCTCTTTCTCTCTCTCTCTGTCTCTCTTCCTCTCTCTCTCATTCTTTCTTTCTCTCTCTTCCTCTCTCACTCTTTCTCTCTCTCTTCTTCTCTCTCACACTGTTTCTCTCTCTCTCTTCCTCTCTCTCACACTGTTTCTCTCTTTCTTTCTTCCTTGTATCTCACTCTTTCTCTCTTTCTCTGTCTTCCTCTCTCTCACACTTTCTCTCTTCCTCACTCTCACTCTTTCTCTCTCTCTCTTCCTTTCTCTCACTATTTCTCTCTCTCTCTCTCTCTCTCTCACTCTTTCTCTCTCTCTTCCTCTCTCTCACTCTTTCTCTCTCTTTCTGTCTCTCACTGTTTCTCTCTCTCTTCATCTCTCTCACTCTTTCTCTCTGTCTTCCTCTCACTCTTTCTTTCTTTTTCTCTCTCTCTTCCTGTCACTCCCACTGTTTCTCTCTTTCTCTCTGTCTTCCTCTCACTCTTTCTTTCTCTCTCTCTCTCTTTCTCTCTCCTTTGATGGACGAATGATGCAACAATCCTATCTTGCTTTTTATCTAACAGGCTGTGATTCACAAATCGATGTCCCCCCACACCACCACAGCTGAACGCGTGTACAAACTGTGATGATGCGTCGCCATCCTGACAATGCCTGACAAAGTTGCTTCAGCACGTGGTGCACCCTCTTACACTCACGCCGGTGGTGGAAGGTGAGCAGAGATACTTCTTTCCGCAGCAGCGGGCAGTAACCTCTGGGCAGTGGGAGTGGATAGTGTGCAGCAGCCTAGGCTCACAAGAGCGCACAGACACCTCTGAGCAGTGGGAGTGGATGGGCTGCAGCAGCCTGAGTGCACATTGCCGAAACAGATAATTAGCCGTGTGCAGTTGTATGTACTCTGCAATTACTAATTCTATACTATCTATCAGATCACTAAACTTAAGGGTGCACTATGTCCCGGCACGTAGTTGGAGACACACCGGAGGCACAAAGGTAAGCTGCGAAGATTTTCTCTGGTGTCAACACTCCCTCTCTATCTCTTCCTTTATCTCTCTCACACTTTCTCTGTTTCTCTGTCTGTTCCTCTCTCTCATTCTTTCTTTCTCACTCTTCCTCTCTCTCACTCTTTCTCTCTCTCTCTCTTTTTCTCTCTACCTCTCTCTCACAAAGTTTCTCTCTCTCTCTTTCCTTGTATCTTACTCTTTCTCTCTCTCACTCTTTCTCTTTCTCTGTCTTTGTCTGTCTTCCTCTCTCTCACTCTTTCTCTCCTCTCTCTCACTCTTCCTCTCTCTCTTCCTCTCTCTCACTCCTTTCTCTCTCTTCCTCTCTCTCACTCGTTCTCTCTCTCTCTTCCTCTCTCACACTATTTCTCTCTTTCTCTCTCTCACTCTTTCTCTATTTCTTTGTCTTCCTCTCTCTCTCACTCTTTCTTTGTTTCTCTCTTTCTCCCTCACTCTTTCTCTCTTTCTCTTTCTCCTTTGCTGGACGCATGACACACCATCTTATCTTTCTTTTTGTCTTACAGGCTCTGATTCACAAATGGTCCAGCGATGACACGACATGGCTGTACTTAGTTTTATTTCTTGTTGTTTTGTTTTAATAAAATGTTTTATATGTAAATCCATACATGACTAAGATTCCTATTTGTCCAACCTAATGTGACTGTCACATTTGTTTGTGGGGGGTGGGGGTGAGGGGAGATGGCACACAAGGAGCTCCTACTGGGGGATGTCGGAGCAGTGTTGGGTGTCCGACCTGCATGATCATTGCCTCCATTACATCTGTTCTCAGAGACTTAAGAGACGGCGGTCTGGCTCGTAGATGAAGAACTGCGAGCCGACTAGCAGGCTCATAGAGGGAGAACCGCGGCCCGTCAGTTCGCAGAGGAAGAGCTGCGGGCCACCTCGCAGAGGAACACCTGCAGGCCAACTAGTATAGGGAAAGGTGCGGGCCACTGATGTGGGGAGAGGGAGCATGAAGAGCGTATCTCGCAGAGAGACACCTCCGGTATATTTCCAGTATTGGCTTCACAGATACAACCGCGGGCCCGAGAACTCGCACCCGAAGAGCTGTGAGCCGACAAGTGGTTTGCAGAGGCAGACTTGCGTGCCCAAGTATGTTGTTGAAGGTATGCTGTTGATGGTGGAAAAGGGTGCGTTACCTGCTGATGTAGGGAGACGCAGCGTGAAAGCGGTATCTCGCACAGACAGAGCTCTGGTATATTAAATTGCCCCCGGGACATTTCTTTTATATTTTCACTCGATGCGAGGCACAAGATGGCTGCTAACACTTCCTGGTTTGAATTGTTAGCAGCCAATCTGAGGCAAGCTCGTGCTCGGGAGTTAGGCACAGTCCAGATATATATATCTTTTTTTCCTTTAATATCTCAAAAAACTACTGAACGGATTTACATCATTTCCACAAAACTGCGCTTTCTGCACCAAGACCTTTCTCCCTGCCAAATTTGCAATTCTTTCTTTGTCACACAGTACATGTAATGCACCGCTCTCATCAAGAATGGAATCAGTAATGGCACAATTTCCCTGTTGCTCCACACATAAATACATGTAAAGAACAAATCAGAATAGTTCCTTTATTTTTTCAAATTGCAAAACTTTTCTCTATTGGTTATTTTTGAATTTTCCATATAAACAGTTTTTTTCAAATTTAAGAACACATACAGGTGAGAAGTTCAACGTATTCTATCAACAAACTTTCTAGAACATTCTACGACACGTGCAGCTTAAAAGTTCATCATTTTTTCAAACCTAACGATATTTTTTTGCAACATTTTCTCGAACATTTAAGGGCACGTGCAGGTTAAAAGTTCACCATTGTTTTAAGTTCGAACAGTGCCTTCCAAATGCAAGTAGCAGGTGTGGTTGAACTGAGCAAATTTTATCCTATCATAAGAACTCTACGATGAAACTGCTTTTTATTAACCAATCACAAAGATGCTTTTCGACAAACTAATATGCACCCTACTTTTTAGTAAACAATGTTTTTCATCTCCCAATCAGTTGTCGTTTTGTATGAGAAAAAAAAGCAGTTCCCCATCTTTAAACATATCTCTTATTCTACGAACGGACTGCATGAGCTACAGACATCTATCCATATCTTCCAGCTACACCTTCAAAATGCTAGTGTGGATCATAGGACATAGCTATGTTTTCTGGTGCAAGAGGTATGCAGAACAGAGACGTATTGACTTAGACCTAGGTTTACAAAATGTGGACATTAAATGGTTTGGACAGAGAGGATTGAAGTGGCACCAATTAGTCCCTTTGGTTAAAACCTGTTTGCATCTCCAACTCCCTGACCTCATGATTCTGCACTGTGGTGGAAATGACCTAGGCACATTGACTGGGGTAGGTTTGGAAATGCTAATGAAGGACACCTTTAGACATTTGATGTTGCTTTTGCCTCAAACTGTCTTTGTATATTCCAATATATGCCAAAGACAGAAGTGGAAATGGTCAACCAAATGTTTCCCTCAGCTTGAAAAATCTAGGAAGAATGTCAACAAAGCTGTGTCTGCATACCTCAGAGACCATAGATTGGGGTCGATCTACAACAACAACATACGTTATGATATGGCTGATATCTATAGAAGTGATGGAGTACACTTCACAGATCAGGGAAATCGAGTTTTTCTGAATAACCTGAAGTTGTGCTTCTGCACTTATATTTAGCTCCAACAAATAAACACAAAGGCTCTTTTTAGAGCCACCTTATATTCCCAATATCGGTTCGCAGACTGGCAACTGCGATCTGGCTAGCACAGGGAGACCTGTGGGCCATCGGGCAGCCTTGCAAAGGGAGAGCTACAGCCTGTGGGCTCGGCTCACACAGAGAGAGCTACGGGCCAAAGGCAGAGCTGTGAGCCAATGGAATGGTAGTGTTTTATGGTTTAGGGTAGTGCAGTGATGTTTGTGTAGTGTAGGGGGTCCTGCTGTGGGTAGTGTTTTAGGGTTGATGGTAGTGCAGTAGTGTTTGTGTAGTGTAGAGTGTGGTGCTGGGGGTACATTTAGGGTTAAGGGTAGGGCAGTGGTCTTTACGTAGTGTAGGGGGTCCTGCTGTGAGTAGTGTTTTAGGGTTTAGGGTAGTGCAGTGGTGTTTGGGTAGTATAGAGGGTCATGCTGGGGGTAGCGTTTTATGGTTTAGGGTAGTACAGTGCTGTTTCTGTAGTTTAGGGGGCCGTGCTGGTGGTTGTGTTTTAGGGTTTAAGGTAGTGCAGTGGCATTTCTATAGTGTAGGGGGTCGTGCTGGCAGTAGTGGTTTAGTGTTTAGTTACGCAGTGGTGTTTGGGTAGTGTAGGGGTTCGTGCTGGGGTAATGTTTTAGGGTTTAGGGTAGTGCAGTGGTTTTTCTGTAGTGTAGGGGGTCATGCTGGGGTTAGTGTTTTAGAGTTTAAGGTAGTGCAGTGGTGTTTGGGTTATGTAGAGGGTCGTGCCGACAGACTGACTCACAGAGCTCTGAGCCAACAGACTGGCTTCTAAAGGCATAGCTGTGACCTCGTGATGTGGGGAGAGGCAGCGTGAAAGGAGTATCTTACATAGACACAGATGCCAGTGTTGCCTCGCAGAGATAAAACTACACACCCGATGGCTTCTACACGGAGAGATGCGAGCTGATGGACTAAGTCACAAAATGGCTGCCAACACTTCCTAGTTTGAACTGTTCACAGCCAATGAGCTGCGAGCTCGTGCTCGTAAACCTCAGCCAATCAGATGTCAGAATTCTCAAATATCGATATCTGTAAAATTTGATATTTCTCAAAAACTACTGAACGTATTTACACCATTTCAACAAAAGTGCGCTTTCTCGACCACAACCTTTCTCCCTCACAAATTTGGCATAATTCCGTTTAGCAGTTTGACCTGTAGCCTTGTCTAAAGTGTCCTATGGAAAATACATTGAGAAAACACATTTTGGGACTCCCCTTTTTTCTCAGCCCTTCTTGACCAAACACCCCCAAACTTTCAAGATAGGAGCTGATCAAAAAAGAGAAACTTTTTTGAAAATTTCGTAAAGATTCGTCAAACAACGCCAAAGTTATAAGCACATGGAGGGCTCCAGGAGAGAGGCTGCACAACCCCCCTCCCAGCATGAGTGAAGCCCCGGGGCTACAGGGACCCCAGCGGGCCCCCGTAGCCGCAGCAACCCCCAGCTATTATTTTTTAAGAAATGCCTGTTGGACCTAGCCCATCCGGGGACCTCATTAAAATAAAACGCTGGAACCCGCGACCCCAGCGTGAATTGCGCCAATTTCTTTTTTTAATAAAAAAGGCTTTTTTTGTCCCTGGGGTCCTTCTGGGACCCCCTGAGCAGGCCTAGAGGGTCACGGTGTTTCTACCCTGCCCCCTTCTCTTGTTTTATACCTTTGTTTCTCTGTTTTCTAGTGACTCGCTTCTATCGAGCCACAAGATGACTGCCAACACTTCCTGGTTTGGAGTGCTCGCAGCCAATCACAGTGAAGCTCGTGCACGGGACTTAGGCTCCACCCAGATATTGAAACTTTTATTTTTCTTATTTCTCTGCAACCACTGAACGGATTTACACCATTTTACAAAAGGTCACTTTCTGAGCCAAGCACTACCTTTTTGGCAAATTTGGGGTAAATCCGTTCAGTAGTTTCGGCTGTAGCCTTGCACAAAGTTTCCTATGGGAAATTGATTTTTTGACTCTTATTTTTTGTTTTTCTCAAAAACTACTGAACGGATTTACCCCATTTAAAAAAAAGGTCGCTTTCTGAACCAAGCTCTACCTTTCTGCCAAATCTGAGGCAAATTCCGTTCAGCAGTTCGGGCTGTAGCTCATCGCAAAATTTCCTATGGAAATTAACATGGAGAAAACACGTTTTGGGACCCCCCTTTTTTCTCAGCCCCCGCTTGACAAATCACCCTCAAACTTTTAAGATAGGAGCTAACCTAAAAAGTGCAACTTTGTGCAAAATTTCATAAAGTTTCGTCAAACGATGCCAAAGTTATTAGCAAATCAAAAAATCCTTTTCCTATGGAAACTAGGTTGTAACTATAACTATCTACTGGCAACCGCCAGTAGGTAATATATATATATATATATATATATATATATATATATATATATATATATATATATATATATATATATATATATATATATATATATATATATATATATATATATATATATATATATATATATATATATATATATATATATATATATATATATATATATATATATATATATATATATATACTGCTCTTCATCTGAAAGTTGGGAACTAGCCCGGGTTGCCTCCTCTTTTCTTCTTCTTTTAAAAAAAATAATTTATGTTGCACACTAAGCCTTAAAGGGCATTTATTATATATAGAATGCCCCTTTTATGGCTCAATACATTAAAAATGTAAATGTTAAATGAAGACAGCCCATGGTTTAGCTAAATGTTATATGCGACGATGAAGTCGACTCTACCCCATGTTTTGTGCAATAATTTATTGACATGTTAGGCACAAACTCCCTCTTTAACTTACAGAGCAGCTATCCAATTTTTATTTCCCCCTGTATTTCTGACCCCTTGTACTACTCTGTGGATACTGCTTTCACTATTCTGTGGATGTTGTTTTTTTTCCCCCAAACTCGTGGTAGTTTCGACCGCACCTAAACTCACTGATTTTCCACAAGCTACCCCCTTCATTGGCACGCACCATGTGATACGTGTCACATGGCAATACACCTGCATTATCAGCACATCGCCTCACGCCGCACACTAGCAGCTGCTCGGTGAGACATTACATCTACTAGTATACCATACAGTTCTATAGAACCCCTTCGTATGCTAAGATTGTTAATCATTTCAAAGAAACCATGGCCTACATATATGTGTAACTATATAGATATTATGCACATTAAGAACTGCTGCATTCTTTTCGTGGCTGAAGCAAAAAAATATCCCGTGGTCAGCAGCATGTGTAGGGGAACAGAAGGCACACCATGCCTGCATCAAAGAAGCAGAAGGCGAAAAAACACCCACACTTTTTGCAGTAGAACATTATTTTCAACAGGGGCATTTAATTATTTTCGATAAAGTTTTGTATTCTAAATTTCTGCCTCCATTGTGCATTGGGAGTAGGGTGTGCATTTGGTGTTTTACACACAACTCGTTCATTCTTTGCAAAATGTACTTGTGTTTCTTCTAGCTTTCGGTTGTTTGTCTTTCTGCTTGTCTTTTTCTTTATTTCTAAGAGTGTTTTTTGTTATTCGCTTCCCACCGGTCTTTCTGTTATCTCAGTCTGGTTTCACTCCATTTCCCTTTTATGCTAGTATCTGTCCTTCTGCCATCCACTAGCTGCAAATGTTTTTCAATCTATGTATTTTTCTATTTGCCCTCCCCTCTATCTAGAAGCCTGTCTTATGCTTTTTGAGTCTTTCAACCGACCTCTTTCCCCCTTTTATAATCCGCTGCACATCAGTAGCGCTTGTCTTTTCGACATTTTTGATCTGCTTTTCTTCTTTTCTCTTTGTCTGCCCGACTCTCCTATGTTCAAGCTGTGCATGGCTGCCCGAATGTGTGGTTGCCATTTTCTGTCTGAGTTCCCATCGGCTTGTCATTCCATTTGTCTTTTGCAAAATTTCTTTTTTACCCTTTTGTGTCTGTGTGCCGTTTGCTCATTCTCTGTCCTACTGCTTAATGGTTGTTCTACTTTTCAGTCTATCTTTCGTCATTTTTTTATTCATCTGTCTGCCTGGTTAAACCTAATTTTTGGCTTTTTTAACTGCCTGTTTTTTATATTATTGTATCTGCCCCTTATCCTGCCTTTATTCAATTTCCCCTCTTGGTTTACTTGTGTGTATCCCTTCTTTAACTGTCTGCCTGCCTTGTTGTCATTCTCTGTTTGCTTTTACTTTTTCCATAGGTAGCTTTTCTCCACCTTTTATCTGCCTTTCTGTGTCTCTTTGCTGCATGGCACCTGTCCGTCTGAATATCCGTTTATCCTTTTGCCTTTTTTCTATCTGCCTGCCTCCGCTTTGGCCATAGCTCACTGTAACTGCCTCTTTTTTGTGATTTTAATTTTTTATCTGCGTGTTTCCCTTGTTACCTTTGTTTCTGACTGTCTTGTCTCATTTTCTATCTATCTTAATCTTTTCTGCCTACCTTTTGTGACAGTTGACCACTCTGTCTCTTTTCCCCTCTTGCCCCTCTGCCCATCTTTTCCCATTTTCTATGTGCGCATCTTCTCTGTTTTCTGCTTTACTTGCCTTTTTCGAACACTCCAACTGTCAGCCTCCTCACGCCCCCTTGCCTTTTCTATATGTTCCTGTTTTATTCTCATTATATATTTTTTTTTTCTAATTCTACTGCTTGTTTTGTACCTAACTCTAAACCTTTGTGAAGTCATGCCATCTTGTCCCCGAGCTCTTTGGTACAATACATGTAGATGCTTAGCAAGTGACAGTACCGCAGGACAGGCTTCTGCAATGGTTTACAAGGCTCACGTCATGGGTCAGAGGGACCTGAAGACAGACCGGCATTTCACAGCACATATTTGCCCACACAGCGTACCTCTCCACTCCCTGCAGCAAGCACGCCAGTGGTGGACCCTAAGATTCTAGAGAAGCAAATGGTACTGCGTGGATCAATATGTCATAAGCCTCTTTTTGCACCTCTGTTGGTTCTTCCTGCACTTCACCTCTTTTGCAAATTTCTGCATCCCTCTTGCCTATTTCTCCACCCTTCTTCCCTTTCTGTCCACCTCTCTTGCTTCTTTCTGCACTTCTCTTGCTTTTTTCTGCACTGCCGTTGCTTCTTTCTGCACCTCTCTTGTAAATTTCTATATCCCTCTTGCCTCTTTCTGCACCCCTGCACCCCTGTTCCCTCTTTCTGCACCTTTCTTGCCTGCTTCTGCACTTGTCTTGACTCTTTCTGCACCTCTGTTTCTTCTTTCTCCACTTCTCTTGCCTCTTTCTGCACACCTCTTACCTCTTTCAGTACCTCTGTTGCTTCTTTCTGCACCCCTCTTGCCTCTTTCTGTACCCCTCTTGCCTCTTTGTGCACCTCTCCTGCCTCATTCTGCACCTCTCTTGCCTTTTCATGTAGTTCTCTTGCCTCTTTCTGCACCTCTTTTACTTCATTATGCACTTCACTTGCCTCTTTCTGTCCCCCTCTTGCCTCTTTCTGTACCTCTGTTGGTTCTTTCTGTACTGCTCTTGCTTCTTCCTGCACCTCTGTCCCAAATTTCTACATCCCTCTTGCCTCTTTCTGCACCCCTCTTCCCTCTTTCTGCACCTCTCTTGCCTCAGTCTGCCCACCTGTTCCCTCTTTCTGCACCCCTTTTGCCTATTTCTGCAACTCTCTTGCCTCTTCCTGCAGTTCTCTTGCCCCCTTCTGCACCTCACTTGCCTCTTTCTGCACCTCTGTTGGTTCTTTTGCACTGCTCTTGCTTCTTTCTGCACCTCTCTTGCAAATTTCTGCACCCGTCTTGCCTCTTTCTGCACCCCTCTTACCTCTTTCTGCACCTCTCTTGCCTCTATCTGCACCCCTGTTCCCTCTTTCTGTACCTCTTTTGCCTGTTTCTGCAAGTATCTTGCCTCTTTCTGCAGTTCTCTCACCGCCTTCTACACCTCTGTTGCTTCTTTCTGTACTTCTCTTGCCTCTTTCTGCACCCCAACTGCTTCATTCTGCACTTCTCATGCTTCTTTCTGCACCTGTCTTGCTTCTTTCTGCACCCCTGTTGTCTCTTTCTGCACTCGTCTTCCCTCTTTATTCACCTCTCTTGCCTCTTGCTGTACCTCACTTGCCTCTTTCTGCACCTCACTTGCTTCTTTCAGCACCCCTCTTGCCTTTTTCTGCACCCCTCTTCCCTCTTTGTGCAACTCTCTTACCTCTTTCTACACCTCTCTTCCCTCTTTCTGCACCACTCTTGCCTCTTTCTGTACCTCAGTTGCTTCTTTCTACACTTCTCTTGCCTCTTTCTGCACCCTTCGTGCCTTTTTCAGCACCTCTGTTGCTTCTTTATGTACTTCTCTTCCTTCATTCTGCACCCCTCCTGCCTCTTGCTGCACCCCTCTTGCCTCTTTTTGCACCTCTGTTGGTTCTTTCTGCACTGCTCTTGCTTTTTTCTGCACCTCTGTTCCAAATTTCTGGATCCCTCTTGCTGCTTTCTGCACCCCTCTTCCCTCTTTCTGCACCTCTTTTGCCTCAGTCTGCCTACCTGTTCCCTGTTTCTGTACCCATTTTGCCTGTTTCTGCAACTCTCTTCCCTCTTTCTGTAGTTCTCTTGTCTCCTTCCGCACCTCTGTTGCTTCTTTCTGCACCTCTCTTGCAAATTTCGGCACCCCTCTTGCCTCTTTCTGCACCCCTCTTGCCTCCTTCTGCACCTCTGTTGGTTCTTACTGCACTGCTCTTGCTTCTTTCTGCACCTCTTTTCCTGTTTCTGTACTTCTCTTGCCTCCTTCTGTACTCAAATGGGAAGTGCAAGCATCAAGTTTAAAGGTCTGCGTGCTCTCGTGACTGAGGTATATGTCTACTTGTATATGTATTCTTACATGTGTTATGCATCTGAAGATGGTGGCTTAAAAAGCGGGTAACTTCTCCAATAGGTGGTCAAATCTTCTCAGTTCTGCTCTGTCATTCGGTTGCACAGGCAGACATGTCTTATGTATGCATGTGTTATAGAGCCCCTCAAATATACTATTGAATACCCATGTGCCCTGTATTGTGAGCAGAAAGAAATGCATACACCTTCTTTTATACAAATTTACAGAGTATTCTGTTTGAAACACAGGTATTTAAGTGTTTGCATGTTTATTTTAATTTAACATGTCACTAGGTAAAAGCATAGACATGCATGCATACCTTCACAAACTTGGTCAGACTTACAACAGTGATATGCTTAGGATTGCTGTTTTATATTTGGTAGGCCTAACATTCTGAGCAGTCGATTAATAGTGAACCTTCAAAAGAAAAGTGAGGTTTAAGACATCTTCGGAGAAGGATTAGTGATTAGGGTACTTTGTATGAGTCTGTTGTAAGGTACAGTCAAAGTACGCCTCTTTCTGCACCACTGTTGGTTCTTTCTGCACATCTCTTGGTTCTTTCTGCACCTTTCTTCCTCTTTCTGGACTTCTGTTGCCTCTTTCTGCACTTCTTTTGCTTCTTTCCACGCCTTTCTTCATCTTGCTGCACATGTCCTACCTATGTAGGCATATTTAGAAATTAGCATTTAAAAACCTTGCAAACTCGCTGAAAAAACAGAGGTTTCATGGACATTATAGTTAGGAATTAGCAGTTAAAAAACCTTTGAAATTCACTGAAAAAACAGAGGTTTCAGGGACGTTATAGTTAGAAATTAGCATTTAAAAACCTCAGAAATTCACTGAAAAAACCACAGGTTTCAGGGACGTTATAGTTAGTTGGACATTTCACTCGTACAAAACCAGAAAAATTCAGCCGTTATAGTTAGTTGAGCTAACTATAACTTGCGCCCCCGCAATGCACTGCTGATGATGTCACAGATTACATCACTCATGACAAGGTCAGTGACATCACTCATGACATCTCAAATGACATCACTCATGACATCACTGATGACATCATCCACGTGATCATCTGTTGCACCTCCTCACACCCTAATATAACCTTTGATACACCCCCTCTAAAATACAGACTACCATTCTCAAAACCATAGACACACCAATACCAGTTAGTACAAACCCACTCACTGATTCATAGGTCTATACACATCCACTCACCCATACGGTCACTCATACACGTAGTCACTCATCAATATAGCCACAGAAATATACACTCATACACCTATACAGATACTCACACAACACCACTAACTCACACACCTAGTCAGTCATGCAAAGAATCAATCACACTCCCATTTACTCACCTATATAGTCATACACACACCACCTCACTTATTCATACAGGGACTAACACATACTTACTCTCTTATACAATCACTGACACAAGCACACACTCATCCATCAAGCCACTCTCACAATCACTCACTCTCACATATAGTCATTTATATAGTCCAAAACTCACATATACTGCCTTTCACATATGTAGTTACTCACACATGTACCACTGAGACATCCATTCACTCACCAACACACCCATACACACACTCACCCACCCATACAGCCCTTCACAGATGCACTCTTGAACCTGTACACCCAGTGAATTACACACTCACACATCTATGCACAGTCACACCCCCCCACCCACCCACACAGACACACATACAGATTCTCAGATAACCAATCAATAACCCATGTAGACACTCACCAACCCATGCAGCCACTTACACACCAACTGACAGACTGATACAGACATTCACACAGTTTAGTCACAAACCCATGCATTCAGTAAGACACATTTAATTACTCACTTATACAGTCAGTCACGCACCTACTAAAACATTCATTTAGACACTCATACACCCACTCATTCTTCAATACACCTTGGCATATATATATATATATATATATATAAACATATTTAAACTTTACAGAAACACACAGTCACTGGATGATGTCATCAGTGATGTCATCAGTGATGTCATTTGAGATGTCATCAGTGATGTCTTCTGTGATGTCACTGACCATGTCATGAGTGATGTAATATGTGACATCAGCAGCAGTGCATTGCAGGGGCGCGAGTTATAGTTAGCTCAACAAACTATAACGGCCGAATTTCTCTGGTTTTGTACGAGTGAAATGTCCAACTAACTATAACGTCCCTGAAACCTGTGGTTTTTTCAGTGAATATATATATATATATATCAATCAATCAATCAAATGCTTTATTTCAATTACTAGAATCATAAAAGCAACAGACAAGAAAACACAGAAGAATAAAAGAAGAAAAAGTAATATATACAATATATCACAACACTATTAATACATGATTTAACGGAATTGTCAGTACAAGTAAAAAACACAAAACATTTCTAAATTTTTTTAAAAGGTTAAAAGCTTCTTTCATTTTTTTTTCTTTTGTAAGCCCTTGTGAAAAAATGAGTAAGAGAATAAACATTAGGCACACAACCAGAATTAAGATACAAGACATGGAAGTTTAAAACAGTTGTACAAAGATAACTAGGGATATGTACAAAATCCACCACAGATGGGGAAGTATAACTCAGGGCAAGGCATTCCACAGAACGCGAGCATCTTCACAGTGTAGTTGAGTAAAAAAAAAAACTCTAGGTGTTATTACAGTAAAATAGTAAAAAATAATAAAAAATAGCTGCCATAAAGGAATGTTTAGCCCTCCACAAACGTGCTAGAGTGCTTCAGTGCTTTGATTCTAATAATCCAGGCTCTGCTCAAGAATTTCGCCACCCCACACGAAAAAAGCACACCTGGATCCGTTTTTAGAATGCGCAAAGCAGTCCTATAGTCGCGTGTACCCATATTTTTACAAATCGGTTTTAACCAGCTAGACCTGACAATGGAATAAGCCGGGCAAGCGAACAGAAAGTGGGACATGTTTTCCAACGGGGCTCTACAGCAGGGACATGCCTCACTTTGATATTTGTGAGAGTGCCATTTTGAAGTGGTTGCGTGGATTGGTAGTGTGCCCAGCCTGAATTGAATGTATAGCTGTCTGTCACGTGGAATCTGGATGATATCCAAGTAAGGCTCTAAACCTCTGCACTGTTTATGGCAAAAGAACTCTTCTGTCAGGCTACCCAATTCTGGGTTAGACAGCACTTTACTATCAACCCAGTTCCAATAAATACTCTTTAGCTCTACCTTGCTGGGTAGGACGTGAGTTTCCCATGCTTCAGTGAGGCCCAACTCAGACAGTAACCTTCTAACATTGGCTATCCACTTAACCCTGTGCCCCGTGTCTAAGATGATCACCTCTGTTAGGGCTGCAGCGTAGTTAGCAAGCTCAGGGGTACGGATCATACGCGCCCAAAAGAGAAGAGGGCGCAGTTTAGCAATATCCCTGAGTGGCCGTCTGCCCATGTCAAACATCAAGGGAGTTAATGGAGTATTACTAGGAAGCATCACCAAATCCCTCAGGAACTTATTTTCGGACCTGCCAATGTCTTCAGTATTTTCGAAGCCCCATATCTCTGCCCCGTACAAAGCAGTGGCAATGGCTTTTGCATCATATATTACAAGTGCCGGTGCTACCGGTCTACTATAAGAGGCCCGGTGCTCTTTACTAAGAGCCCCAACAACACGTTTGTGGTTCAATAGCATCTTGGCTAGGTGCGGCTTCCAATGCATTTTATCAGAAAGGCGGATGCCCAAATAATCAAACACATTTACCCTCTCTAGTCGGGTATTATTTAAAATTAAATTATTTTTAAATGTCTTGTGGGGGTTAAAAGCCATAAATTTTGTCTTATCTGTGTTGACAACCAAATCCCGGGAATCACAAAATAACTGGTATCGAGTAAGGAGTTTTTGTAACCCCGACGGGGTTTTCGACACCAGAAGGGTGTCGTCAGCAAACAACAGTGTAGGGACTTTCTCGCCCGCCAGGGTAGGTGCGTCTGTCGGGATTTCTTGAAGGAATTTCACCACCCCGTTAATATATAAAGAGAACAGTGTGGGTGCCAGAACACACCCCTGGCGGACTCCTCTATTTACTGGGATTTTTTCCGTGACCTCCCCCTGGGGGCCCCACCTGACCTGGGCGAAGTTACCTTCGTGTAATCGAATTAAAAAGTCAAGTAGGAGAGGGGGAATACCCAAGTCCCTCAGCATTTGCCATAGTCTTAGCCTAGGGACAAGATCAAAGGCTGTTCTCAAGTCGATGAAGGCTAAATAAAGACTTCCCTTACCTATGACAACAACCTTAAAATAAATAAGTAGTAACCTGAAAACTTGGTCAATCGTACCTGTGTTTCTTCTAAACCCAGCCTGGTATTGGGATAAAATGTCCTCCTCTTCAGCCCAAATCTGTATACGTTGGAGGAGGACCCTGCCTACCAACTTTTGCATGGCATCTATTAGGCTTATAGGCCTATAGTTAGATGGATCTTCCCGGTCTCCTTTTTTGAAAATCGGGACCACCAGCGCTCCTTTCCAAGAGTCGGGAATTGGGGATCCATTGGCTATGCTATTGGTCAAGAGTTGAATATAACGTGACCAATTCCCCGGATCATCCAAAAAGAGGTCGCCTGGAAGACCGTCTGGTCCAGGAGCTTTACCCGGGACTATCTTTGAGATTGCCATTTCAATTTCGGGCAACGAGAAGGGATTACTTGTATTCCCACCCGGAGGAATGTCTGTGGAGTCGCTTAACTCCTCCAGACATTCATCAACGGGAACGGAATATAGTTTCCTGAAATGATCGTACCATTCTCGGCTTGTAATATGATTAGACAAGGAGGCAGGATCTCGACTAGTACCCTTGCTGACAAGGGACCAGAACTGGGATTTGTTCTTCTCCTGGCTAGCATCTTTCAAATTCTTCCAATGAGATTCATCCCACTCTATTTTAGCCTCATGAAGGGCTTCCCTATACTCCTTTCTCACTAGTTTAATCAGATCAGTATCCTTAGACCTGATTGCGGCTGCCAGTGATTGCCTGGTTAGTCTGCATTTTTTAGTGTACCACGAGTGCTGTCTTGACCGGGGTACCTTTGTAATGGCATGATTATGAGTGACTAAAAAGACAGTGCTCAGCTGGTCTATAGTACAGGAATGTGCTAAAGAAGCTTCTACACAAGGTTCAGCAGCCAATAAAGTTGCCTGAAGTGCTTCAATACCTGAAGAAACGACTTCCTTAACACGAGATAATTTTATTTCATGTGCACTAATATTGTGCCATTTCAAAAATCTCTTGCAATTAGAGGGAACGATGTTTATCGCTGGTGCTGTAGGCCCCCTAGTTTGGTGCAAAAACAGAGTGGTCCAGGGCATCACCAATGTCAAGCATAGAGGGTTGTGATCGCTATCTGTTGTGGTGCCCTCATGCATATCTATCATTTGGGCCCACAGTTTTACGTCCACTAAGATGTAATCTATGCGTGAAGGGCAGCCTATTCTATTAAAGGTGTTTGCACCATGTATATCTGAGTGGGATCTGCCATTGGCAGCTCTAAGACCATGTTCGATGGTGAGTGCGTACAATTGAATTGCAAGTGGTGACCACTTTTTAATAGGGGAAATATTAAGAGTGGGGACCGACCATTTGGCGTCGCCATCCTCTAACTCCAGCATGTTCTCTGAGCTCAAAGGCTCGAAGGTGCAATTTAAGTCTCCTGCTACTATAATTTTCGCTTCAGGCTTACAACTGGATAGGGAATGGTCTAAAAGCGTGACAATGGGAGATTGTTGCCCTCCCTTTGTTCCTCTTATATAAACATTAAACAACTCCAATGTACCACCTCCCCTGGGACCTTTAACAGATAGTCTCAAAATGTCAGGGCTTGTAGTCGGATGGACAATGATATGACAACCTAAGGTAATGCTCACCCAAATAATCAACCCTCCTGACGGGCGCCTCTCCCCTTTGTAATAGCCGGGATGCAATAACAAGCGTAGCCTGGTTTGTAAAGTGGCACCAGACTCCACGTCTCCTGAAATAAGCAAATATCAAAGCTTTCTACAAAATGATTCCAGTGCGGCAGCAATAACTTGTTTAATAAGCCTGCCACATTCCATGATAAGATTTTTAGCTGTTGTTGGCGTGAGGCCGAGACCCCCTCATGTGTGGAATATGGAATTGAAGAGCAGAATGAAACTAAAAGATCTGGTGTTGTTTGGAGATCGGGAGGCATATCGAGGATAGTTTCTTGCGAGCCCTGTGGAGGATGAATCACCCCCACCCCGGTTTCCCCAAATAAGCTTTTACATGGGGGAAAAACAGAGGGCTCGTACAATTCCGGGGGTTGGCTGACCGTTGTTTCATGCCATGATGAGAAACTAGGCTCATCAAGCAGTCAATCTACTCTTTCAAGCGTGGAGCCCCCTCTGATCTGGATTGCAACCCTTCCCTTGGATGTGGTAGAGCTCGCCTAAACTGTATGGCTGAGCTAGCTGGAGCGCTAGTTCTGAATTCCAAAGCCAAAAGGTTTTCTGCCAGAATCGTATTTGACAAGGTGAGCTCAATACAATCATAACATTGGGCAGGAATAGTAAGTCTGCGTGCCCGGGTGATATCTTCACGGATCACAGAGCGACAACCTCTAGTATAGCGTATCCAATGAATGACCTTATTAGTCAGAGAGTCCGCGCTTTCCATATCATTATGTGGGCCAAGCTTAGGTACATTTATCATATAAATATTGGGGCCCTGCAGGGATGGTAATGGATATACATCTCTCCGTTGTCGGGATTGTGGTGGGACCTCCGCAGGCCTCACGATGTTTCTCAATTTGCAGGATCCCCCTGGGGCTATTTGACCCTTATTTGGCACATATGGGACGGTGGAAGATTTATTAATTCTCTTAAATTCAGGAATAATGGTTCTTGCCAGTGTTGGACCAGAGAGCTTATGACCTGCTGGGTTTTCTAAGAGTATAGGTACACTTTGCCCCAAATCGTCCCCTACAGTGCTTGATGGGCCAACCTGGGTGAGAATTTGTGCAAGTGCCTGCTCCTGAGATACCGGTTGGACAGAAGGAAGTAGACTTTTAACCAGGTGTGTAAGCTCGTTAATCAAGCTTTTCAATGCTATAATCTCAGCCCTAAGTAAAGCAATAGGCCCAAGTGTGTCAGGAGATAGCTGTTCAATATTGCTGCCTCCTTGCAATATACTTAGTGATACTGCTTGCTCGCCTATTGCGTCAGAGGAAAATGCGAGCGGGGCAAATCTATTTGAACATGGGATGGTATGCATCTCTGGAGTTGCTTGCTTACAATCAAGTACGTCAAGGTCAGGAACAGCCTTCTCTTGAACCCCAGCAGGATCACAACCCTTGTTAGCACTTAAGTTGGTAATACGTTTGCTAACATGTTTGTGGAACATGGGGGCAACCGTAAGCGGGCGGGCAGGGGATTGTGGGTCCGGGGGATTTACATTGTTGTTACAAGGCAGAACCACAGGATCTGACACCAGTATGGTCTCGCACTCATTAATTAATGTGTCTATTCTATCGAGAACACAATTACTGGCGGCGTGTTTACGGGATTTCTTAGCCTTTTTCCCCTTGCCTAGCCCACGACTCCCAGTCCCCCCCGCTTCTGCGCACTCCATGGTTTTCCGTTTGCCCATACCTAACGCAAAAGAACAATTTACTTTAGTAGCCACAATAAAGAACAATACAAATTACCCGATATTCACCAGTAAATAAATCAAACCGAGTAAAGATTGCAAATTAAAAGCGGCTGAATTAGCAATAAGTCTTGAACGTTTATAAGACCCAATGGTACAGTCCCAAAGCAAACATAGAACCAAAGTCCAAGGAGGCAATACCTTGTGTTCGTGACTATGAGACTCTTGCGTGGCACTTTAAAGAGGGATAGCCCTGCCCTGCCTCTTCCTGTCGATGACGGGCAAGGACGGGCCCGTCCTTGGCCCGGGCTTCACCCGCGCGCGGCCCGCGCCGCGGTAGTGTTAGGCGCTTTTGAGCGCTTGGCAGCAGCAATGCTCCACCCTCCTGGGAGCAAAGGATTATGGCCAGTGTATTCCCTCAGGCCAGTTCAGCGGTTCAAGCGCGTCCCGCGCCGCGGTAGTGTTAGGCGCTTTTGAGCGCTTGGCAGCAGCAATGCTCCACCCTCCTGGGAGCAAAGGATTATGGCCAGTGTAGTCCCTCAGGCCAGTTCAGCGGTTCAAGCGCGTCCCGCGCCGCGGTAGTGTTAGGCGCTTTTGAGCGCTTGGCAGCAGCAATGCTCCACCCTCCTGGGAGCAAAGGATTATGGCCAGTGTAGTCCCTCAGGCCAGTTCAGCGGTTCAAGCGCGTATATATATAGATATTATCTACTGGCGGTCGCCAGTAGATAGTTATAGTTAGGACCTATTTTCCATAAGAAATCCGCAACATTCTATTTGAAATAACTTTGGCGCTGGTTGACGAATCTTCGTAAAATTTTCAAAACTCGTGGGGCACTCCGGTCCGCTCCTGTCCTGAAAGTCTCAAGGTGATTCATCAAGTGGGGGCCTAGAAAAAAGGGGGCCCCGAAACGTGTTTTCCCCATGCAATTTTCCATAGGAACCTTTCATCGCAAGTACAGCCCGAGCTGCTGAACGGAATTACACCAAATTTGGCAAAAAAGGTAGCCCTTGGTTCAGAGTCGTGCCTTTTGTTTAAATGGTGTAAATCCATTCAGTAGTTCCTGAGAAATTTGAAAAAGAAAACACATATATATCTGGGCGGAGCCTAACCACACATGTCATCGTGAGATCTGATTGGCTGTCAGCACTTCATCCTGGAATTGCTGGAAGCCATCTTCGGACCAATATAAATGATAGCACCCCATTGAAATGCATTGTAGTGAATCGAAGGTTTTGAGGGTTACCAAAAGGAGAACTATAAAGGGTGATAACAGACTTTAGCTACATTAGAATTCATTTGTTGATGGTACCATACTAATTTCAGGAATTGTGGTGTGTTCTAAGGCGATTTTATCCTGTGAAAAACCTTCTGCTGGGATATCATGAATCATGTTTGAGAGAAAACTATTTTCACATGCTTGTCCCATACAGTTTTGGAAGGTGCTCCAGAAGCTAAAATGAGAGCATATTTTCTGTAAATTCACATTATCTTTCTCAGTCATGTGAGAATGAAGTCTGACATTCTCAGTAAAACATGTACATCCAACAAGGGCAGAGACTTTCAGTTGATTCCTTTGTGTTCTACTGCAGCTTCCCAGAGTGTTCTAAAGAACAACTAGAGTGCTAACAGCCTTACTTATGACAAAATTATGGCACACCTGAAGCCATCTTGATTGGAATAAACTGGTAACACTTAATACATTTAATTTAAAAAGGAACAAAATGAGGGGGTTCACTTTGCCATAGAAATTATGGTTAGTGCTTTAGAAAGAAAAATTAGGACATGTTTTAAGTGAGATCTCAAATATCTTCCTGTTATATTTCAACAGGAGCAGCCTGTCAGTTGATGTCTTTGTGTTCTACTGCAGCTTCCCAGAGTGTTCTAAAGAACAACTAAAGTGCTAACAGCCTTACTTATGACAAAAGTATGGCACACCTGAAGCCATCTTGATTGGAATAAACTGGTAACACTTAAAACATTTAATTTAAAAAGGAACAAAATGATGGGGTGCATTTTGTCATAGAAATGATGGTTAGTGCTGTAGAAAGAAAAATTAGGACATATTTCAAGTGTGATCTCAAATATCTTCCTGTTATATTTCAACAGGAGCAGCCTGTAAGTTGATGCCTTTATGTTCTACTGCAGCTTCCCGGAGTGTTCTAAAGAACAACTAGAGCGCTAACAGTATTACTTATGACAAAAGTATGGCACACCTGAAGTCATCTTGATTGAAATAAACTGCTAACACTTAAAACATTTAATTTAAAAAGGAACAAAATGAGAGGTTCATTTTGCCATAGAAATTATGGTTAGTGCTACAGAAAGAAAATTTAGGACATGTTTTAAGTGAGATCTCAAATCCTCTTCTATTTCATTAGAACATTTTGAAATGCAGACTGAAACAATCACTTTCAATACCAGCAGTAGACTTCCAGTTAACTCCCTGGTGAGCAGTAGCTTTACTACAGTGATCTAATGAACAACTAGAGTGCTAACATTCTGAATTTATGGCAAATGTGTGACACATCTGAATGCCTTCTTGATGGAATCAAAGTAAAAAACTGAAAGCATTTCCTACTGAGGAGACTGCAGTAAATGACGAAATTAGGAAACTTCATAACAAATAAGTCTCCCAAGATGACCACCAGAGAAAAAAGAGCCCAAATGTAGCACAAATATCACCCAGATGTAGCCCACATATAGCCCAATGACAGAAGTGTGCAAAACACTTTTTATTTTTAGTTTTTCTGCAGTTTTATATACTGCAAACTGGTCAGGTATTGGAGCGTTACATCTTACTTGGACCCCTTATTGCGTATTTTGCACTGAAGTACATGAGATTGATCTTGCGAAACATTGAACTTTACGATTCCGTTAACCTGAAGTTGCTCTGAACTGGGCTTTGTAACACCCGTTTTTACCTACTGGTTTTAATTAATTCTCACTGTATTGTATTAGGAAAGAGGATTTACTGTTTTTATGTGCACCTTTATGATCTATGTTTCTAAATCAGATCAAATAAAGTTTAATGAATTCTATGGCAGGACGGAGGCGAGGATTATGCATATCTTTCCTCACTTTATTTGCATAGCAGTTCAAAGAAAACGTAACACAACAATCATTAAACAAAAGACTACACAACCCATGAACCATTAGGGGGGTAGTCTCCAAGGCAACTATAGTCCAATCATATCACAGTCCATCGTATATAATATTGTGACGTCCCTTCCTCTTCCTTCACTGCTCGTCAGTTAAGTGCATTCCTTACATTCTTGGATTAATCTGACGTTGTTGCTGTTTGTATAGCGGTTTCTTGTGCACATTATTAGCATTATTGCCTTGGAATTGTTTCATATTCCCTGCACAGCAGGCTCTTGCCTGAGCGCGTTCTCCCCCTTGCAGTCTCTCCCGCTGTGTGCTCTGCGCGTGGTGAGATCCTGTCAGGCGCGCGTGGTCCGAGCGAGGCAGCTCCGTCGAGCGCTCCCGCTGGTCTTTACGCGCGTTTAGGAATCCGGTCACTCCTTTAGTGTCCGCTTGATTCCCGACCAACCCTCACCTAATTTTGACACCGCTACGCAGTGATTTCCCCACATGGCCACGTTAGTGACCAGCGCCACCTGGTGGTGGTAATTGGTATTGCGCCTCAGTCTATTCTTATAACAGCTTTGGGGAAAGCCCAGCTGTTGGAGCACCGGCGAGTGGGCTGTCTTAAGGATTTTAAGGGCATTTGTTCTGTGCTCACACCCTCTGCTATCATGTCTTCTCCAGAAGCCCATTTTTACTCCTCCTACTAGGAAGTGGAGGAAGAATGGCCCCCCAACTTCTCCCTCCAGCAGTGGACCAAGCCCTCTCTCTGGCTATTTCTAGGGTGCTGGCGCCTCTTAGGGATCAGGTTGATAAGCTGGTGAAAAGCATCCCTGGGGTGTTCAGTGACCCAGATCTGGTGGTGGCGGGTCCAAGTAGCTTCCAGATGGGGAATAAAAGGGCCGTTAAGCATAACGCGGGGCACTTGGAAGGATTTGATAAACTTACAGAGACCTTCCTCAAGAGTGCATGAACGCTAAAACATGCACCCTGCCTGGAGGAGGAGGGGCCCAGAGAAAATTGCGACACTGTCACCACTATTTTAGACCCCAACGGCGGGTTTCCCTTAGAGGGAGAGGGTGGATCGGAGGACGATTTCTCCTCCGATGAGGATAAGGACTCGGGGTGTCCCTGGCATCCAGAGTCCCACTCCTCTCAGTCCCCGGTTGGGGACGGGGTCTACTCGGACATGTTTGAGCCTACCCAAATTTACCATCCTAGGTCGGCAGAGTGGACACCTGACGCCAAAGTGGCAGAGTATGTGGTGGGGAAAATCCATCAACCCCTTGAAAGGGAGGTCAGGAATAGGATAAGGGGAGAATGCCCCAGGCCCTCACTGAAGGGGAAGGTGGCACACACGCCTGAAATTGATGAGAAACTATGTACCTTTTTCTCCAAGTATATGAGGGATCCCAAGAAAGGAATTGATAGGTCTTGGACGTGGTAGGGCCCTTGACCCAAATTATTCAATTGACGGAGCGTTCCAAAGAGTCAGGATCCCCTTTGTCCTCGGATATTGTGGCTGGTTGGGCGCACTACCCTAAACCCTAAAACACTACCCCCTCCACTACCCAAACACTACTGCACTACCCTAAACCCTAAAACACTACCCCCAGCATGACACCCTACACTACCCAAACATAACTGCACTACCCTAAACCCTAAAACACTGCCACCAACACGACTCCCTACACTACCCAAACACCACTGCACTACCCTAAACCCTAAAACACTACCCCCAGCATGACTCCCTACACTACCCAAACACAACTGCACTACACTAAACCCTAAATATACCCCCAGCATGACATCCCACACTACACAAACACCACTGCACTACCCTAAACCCTAAAACACTACCCCCAGCACTATCCCTATACTACCCAAACACTACTGCACTACCCTAAACCCTAAAACACTAACCCCAGCATGACCCCTACACTACCCAAACACCACTGCACTACCCTATACCCTAAAACATGACCCCTAAACTACACAAACATGACTGCACTACCCTAAACCCTAAAACACTACCCACAGCATGACCCCCTTCACTACACAAACACCACTGCACTGCCCTATACCCTAAAACACTACCCCACCCTATACCCTACACTACCCAAACACCACTGCACTAACATAAACCCTAAAACACTACCCCCTACACTACACAAACACGACTGCACTACCCTAAACCCTAAAACACTACCCCCAGCACGACTCCCTACACTACCCAAACACCACTGCACTACCCTAAACCCTAAATCTACTCCCAGCATGACCCCCTACACTACCCAAACACCACTGCACTACCCTAAACCATAAAACACTACCCCCAGCATTACCCCCTACACTACACAAACACCACTGCACTATCCTAAACCCTAAAACACTACCACCAGCATGACCCCCTACACTACTCTAACACCACTGCATTACCCTAAACCCTAAAACACTGCCCCAGCATGACCCCCTACACTACCCATACACCACTGCACTACCCTAAACCCTAAAACACTACCCCCAGCATGACCCCCTACACTACTGCACTACCCTAAACACTACCCCCAGCATGACCCCCTATACTACCCAAACACCACTGCACTACCCTAAACCCTAAAACACTACCCCCAGCACGACCCCCTACACCATCCAAACACCACTGCACTACCCTAAACCCTAGAAAAGAAACCCCCACCCTATGCCCAATCCCCCTTACCTCTCACTCCTCATGGTTCCTCTCTCCTCATGGTTCCTGCTTCACGTCATCTCTGAGGGACAGTGCACGTCGTTGTGAGGAAACAGAACAGCCTCTGTTTCCTTACAATGACATGGATCGTCTACATGTTTTTTAGAACGCATGGTCATTTACCATACATACCTTTACAACAAAATTTGTTGTAAAGGCATGCATGGTAAATGACCATGCGTTCTAAAAAAATGCGTAGTAATGACTTCGTGATGTACAACGTATGAGTGGTAATGCATGCGTTGTAATGGTATTGCAAAGTAAAAAGTCGTTGTAACGGCTGTTTACCGATCGAAGCTGGCCCCTGTTCTTCAGTGAGACATTTATTTGATTAATTAGGAGGAAGGAATGTGTTTTTTACCGAAAAGTGCATTCCCGGCTGTTGTATTGTGAAAGTGTCCGCGTGGCCTGGTTTCACTTCCGGTGAGAGAGTGGAAAAGTCTGTTTGGAGCTAAAGGAGTTCTGTTGTTGGACGGGGCCGGCGTGACATGTCATCAGAAAACATAGCTAATGGAAAGCGTCCTCCCTGAAGTGTGGAGCAGTGCCATGAGAGGTCAACGAGTGTGCGTCCCACCGCAGTATGACTGTACCGCGTGACCCATGTGCTGCCTCCAGGGTATGGGAGGCAGAAGCGGCATCGAAGGTCCTCTTGAAGACCGTTGTAGCACTAATTCTACATTTTGGTACTAGGACATTTTAACTTCGTTGTTCCTGCCAGATACAAAGAGAAGATCCTGTGTTATTCAGTGCCCTCGTTACCTTTTTTGTGGGTTGTGGTGCTTGTCACTTCGCTGCCCCGCCGGTGCACATGACTGGGCACCCCACCTCATGTGCCATCTGCAGGGCCTCTGCCCTCGGATCACTGGTTTCGGTTTCTGGAGTGGCAACATAAACAGTTGCTCCCAAAGGACTAGCCTGAACACTTAGGTGAATATCCCCTGCACCAGCATTCCACGGAAATTCTTTCCTAGCTCTCCCACGCCAACAAGCACGGCTCCACTCGCGACACCGTATGACGTCATCGGAGCCATAAGAGGAGCTCGTCGGTGTGCTGACGTCAGTTCCACCCATTTTTTCCCTACCACCGAGGCAAACAGGGGACCGAGACATTTTCACATGTATACATAGTATAATAAATATATATATATTCACTGAAAAAACCATAGGTTTCAGGCACGTTATAGTTAGAAATTAGCATTTAAAAAACCTTAGAAATTCACTGAAAAAACCATAGGTTTCAGGGGCGTTATAGTTAGTTGGACATTTCACTCGTACAAAACCATAGAAATTCCCCCGTTATAGTTAGTTCAGCTAACTATAACTCGTGTGCCTCCCGCAATGCACTGCTGATGACGTCAGATATTATATCACTCATGACATGGTCAGTGACATCACTCATGACATCACTGATGACATCTCAAATGACATCACTGATGACATCACTGATGACATCATCCAGTGAATGTGTGTTTTTCTGAAAATTAAATATGTTTTATATATGTATATCTCAAGGTCGATGGAAGAATAAATGGGTATATAAGTGTCTAAATGGATGATTTTTTTGTAAAATTGATTGTATAACTGACTAAGTATATCTTAGTGAATACATGGGTTAGTGAGTAATGTTTAAATATGAAAATATCTGTATCAGTCTCTCACTTTGTGTATAAGTGGCTGCATGGGTTGGTGAGTAGCTACATGAGTGTCTATATGGGTTATTAGTTGGTTTTTGAGTATCAGTATGAGTGTCTGAGTGTCTGTATGGTTCGGTGGGGGTATTACTTAGTGCATCGATGCATGAATGAGTGACTCACTGTTTGTATGTGTTGAAGACAGCATGTGTACAGGACTGTATAGGTGGATGAGTATGTGTATGGGTGTGTTAGTGAGTGAATGACTGTCTCAATAGTGTCTTTATGAGTAACTACATTTGTTTTAAACTAGTATATGTGAGTATTGGTGTATATAAGTGAGTATATGTGAGAGTGAGAGATTGGAAGAGTTCCTGTACAAATAAGTAGGTGTTTCTATAAGTGATTGTTTAAGAGAGTAAGTATGTGTAAGTTTCTGTAGAAGTAAGTGTGGTAGTGTGTGTATAACTGTATATGTAAGTAAATGGATGTTTGATACTTTGTTTGCATGTGTGACTATGTGTGTGAGTAACTCTATGGATGAGTGGCGGTGTGTAACAGGATGTATAGGTGTATGAGTACATATGATGAGTGAGTACATGTATGAGTGACTGTATAGGGACTGTTGGTGAATGAGTGGATGTGTGTGTAGATCTTGGAATTACTGAATAGGTGTGTTGTAACTGGTATTGGTATGTCCATTGTTTTGAAAATGTTAGTTTGTATTTTTGAGTGTGTGTATCAAAGGTTATATTAGGGTGAGAGGAGGTCTGACTCTCTATCACAAGTATGATGTCATCAGTGATGTCATTTGAGATGTCATCAGTGATGTCATGAGTGATGTCACTGACCATGTCATGAGTGATGTAAAATGTGACGTCATCAGCAGTGCATTGCGGGCGCGCAAGTTATAGTTAGCTGAACTAACTATAACGGGGGAATTTCTATGGTTTTGTACGAGTGAAATGTCCAACTAACTATAACACCCCTGAAACCTATGGTTTTTTCAGTGAATTTCTAAGGTTTTTTAAATGCAAATTTCTAACTATAACGTGCCTGAAACCTATGGTTTTTCAGTGAATATAGATATATATACACCAAAGTAAGCGCACACTCAGGGGACTAAATCACAGGCAGTTGTTTTTAATCCAGTTACGTATTTCGACAGTCTTGATCACACACCGGAAGCAGGGTGGATTGCATACTTCATACAAAGTGTTAACATGTAAACATGTAAACATAAACAAAGGACCAAGTAACAATAGATTGTTGTTCCGAAACACAGTCATGGCATCCATTTTGAAATGGTAAAATACTGTTTGTTAGAGTAGCATCAAAAAGACTGATGGTTGCCAAAGAAATACATTGAAAAATGTATTTTGAAGAAATACTGTGTAATAAAAATATCTGCCTGGTGCACATTCATTGCAAATACCCATTGTAATAATTCTGCAAGTTTATACAGTACAAAATAAACAAAGGACCAAGAAACACAAGGTTATTGTTTCAGAACTTAATCATGGCATCCCTTTTGGGGTGACAAAAATCTAATTGCAAAGGTTGCAAACAAACTGATAAATACCAGTGTTGTGCAGTGCAAAACCAGCATTGCCATTGCCATTGTTTTTATGAACCTTGCATCACTTGGTTAGTTTACCTTCAGGGAGTCGTCTTCACTCTTCGATCTGCCACGGGGGCTCCCGATTAAGCAGAGAGAGTGCTGACGGTCGCACACCATGCCTGAGCGCCATATTGGGTGGTTGGCATTTTAGTGTTCTGGTCCCTGCTCACACGCTACTTCTGGGGGGGGCACTTTATAAGAAATGCTAATCTGGGCACACTGCGGACACTAGAGCAATTAAGGTGCTTAACAGCCTTACGGTTCTTCCGTTTTTACATTTTTTCATTGTTACAGCACATCTGCTTTTATTGATCTTAGTAAATAGTTTCACCAGCATTGCTATTGTTTTTATGAACCTTGCGTCACTTGGTTAGTTTACCTTTAGGGAGTCGTCTTCACTCTTCGGGCCGCCACGGAGGCTCCCGATTGAACGGAGAGAGTGCAGACGGTCGCATACGACGCCTGAGCGCCATATTGGGTGTTTGGCATTCTAGTGTTCTGGTCCCTGCTTGCATGCTAATTCCCAGGGGGGTACTTCATAAGAAATGCACATCCAGGCGTGCAGCGGGCATGCCGCTGGCGCACCTAAGGCAAGCACGTCTCCACCCGTCCGTGCCTGGACCGGGCCCCGGGCCAGGATGCCTGGCTCATCGAACATAATACAAGCCCAAACACTGACATATGCAAGTAAGGAGCTTCTCTTTCTCCGCCCCTCTTTAATGAATAACTGTTCCCGTTTGGATCCGAGGCTGTTTTTGGAGCAGACGCCGCATATATGTTTAGCTTGTGACTGTCAATATTTGAGTCCAACTTTAAGTTCAGGAGGGGAACCAAATTCTTCTATATGCCCTTTTTGAAAGGCAGGTAACTTAGAAAACTCTAATAGGTTTAAATGAGCCTTAGTTAATGCCCGGTCTCTTCCAAAACATAAAATTGAGATCACAGAGCTGATAGAAACATTGGGGCTGGATTGTCTTTTTATTACTGAATCCGGGGGAGATAGTGCTTGTAGCCCCAATTTTGCAATTGCAGTCCCTAAGGACTACAGTCTTTTTAGGCAGGATAGAATAGTCAAAAGGGGAGGTGGTTTGTCGCTAATTTACCGCAAATCATTTTCTGTTATCTGCACAGATTTGCGTAATGAAGTCTGCAAGGCAGCTAAGTTCAAAATTGCTAGGGACAGCCAAGTTTTTTTCTCCGGGATTCTCCTATATCGCCCTCCAGATAGTAACAAAAATGTGTTTCCCTAAGTTTTTCAAGTATTAGCAGAGAATAGTATCCTTTCAAAGCACTTCACTATTCTTGGAGACTTTAACTTCCATTTGGAGGTTTCTGAAGATAAGAATACAGCTAATCTGCTAGATATCGCAGAATCCTTAGGTCTTGAACAGTTAGTTAAGGAGGCTACGCACTCAGCGGGACATACGCTGGATGGCCTCTTCTCCAACGATCCTTCTCTAAAAATTCAGTATATCTTTCCTGTGGTCTACTCTGATCACTCAGTTATCATGTTCTCTACAGAAAGCCTTAGAGACCAGGTTTATCTGCATTACACACCAGCTACCATTAGTTACAAAGATTGTAGTAAATTAGATCCTGCCATCTTAGCACAGTCCTTAGGAAAACATTATCCCCCTGCACTTGCCGATGCCAATTCTACTGTGATGTGCTACTCCGACTGGTTGTCAGACACCTTCAGGGAAGTAGTTCCTACCAAAAATCTGCATTCATTTAGGAAGGAACCTACGGCTCCTTGGTTCACAGAAGCCTTGGGGCTTGAAACACAAGCCTGTAGAAGGCAAGAAAGGGTCTGGAGAAGAAAATATGATGAACAAATAAGACAGACATAAACGAGGGCACTAGCCACATACAAAGATCTCATCATGAAGGAAAAAAACAGGTATTTTACTCAATAAATAGATAGGGCTTCAAATTCTTCGAAAGAACTATTCCAAGTTGTTCAGAGACTAACGACCATCTCTAATAAGACTAACCCATCTGACAGTCAAGTCTTTTGTGATGTGTAAGGAAGTGGGTTTCTGTTGCAGTAACCCCCCCACTTTTTGCCAGACCACTGATGCACTTTGACTTGATGTGCCCTGGGTCCCTGCCAATCAGGTTCCCAGGGCCTGTGTTCTTTCCCCAAAACTGTACCCAATTGGCATCTCTGGCCACAGGTCAGCCCCTGGTAAATGATACCACAGGTACCCAGGGCACTGTGACCAGGGAAGAACTCTAAGGGCTGCAGCACTTATTGTGCCACCCTTAGAGGCCCTGTACCATTACACACACACACTGCCTTTGCAGGCTGCATGTTTTGGTGCAGAACAAAGTAAAGAGTCGACATGGCACACACCTCTGTGTGCCATGCCACAACCCACTGCCCTGGCATAGGTCAGCCACCTCTCTAGCTGGGTGCACTATACCAGTGGAGACGGTACAGGTGCATGAGCCCTGTACCCCTACAGTGTCTAAGTTCATTCTTAGACATTGTAAGTGCAGTGCTGCCATTAAGAGTATATGGTGCTGGGAGTTTGTTATTACGAACTCCACAGCACCATAATGGCTGCACTAAAAACTGGGAAGTTTGGTATCAAACTTCTCAGCACATTAAACCCACACTGATGCAAGTGTGGGATTTAATGAAAAATGCACACAGAGGGCATCTTAGAAGATGCCCCCTGAAACCTAACCCACCTCTAGTGTCAAGGCTGAGGGGCTGCTTCAGCTGCCACCACCAGACATGTTTCTGGACCCCTGGGTTGAGAGCCTGCTGCTCTCGGGGCCTGAAACAATGCACATCCTGGGACGAGGTGCCAAGCCTCCTACCCCAGGATGGGCAGGACTCACGAAGGAGAAACTTCAAAGGCATGCCGCCTTTGTGAGCCTCTCCAGACCATTTGCTGCTTTTAGAAACTGGTTCTACCCCCCACTTTGGGTGGGAGAACCGGTGGGAAAAACAAGTGAGGAAGGGAGGTGTGCCCACCTCTGCCAACTCCACCCCTCAGGTGGGGGAGGCGAGGTGAAGCACAACCTCGAGTCCCCACCATCTTGAGCATGGGGGACCCAGCTAAACAGGGACAGGCTCCTGCCCCCCTCCCACTGGAGAGTGGCAGAATAGGGGGTGTACCCACCCCAGGGAAGGGACCCATTGGTCCCTGCCCTTTACCTACCTGTAACGCCCCTAAATCTAGTATTTAGGGGGCACCCTGAACCTTACTTCCTCAGATCCAGCTTATCTACAAGAAGAAAAGAAGAAGAAGGATGAAGAGCCGTGCAAGCTAACAAGAGGACGACACCTACTGACTTGGCCCCAGCCCTACAGGCCTGTCTCCCCTCGAACCTGCTCCTGCGAAATCCCGGCATGTCCAGCAGCCAGCAACCTCACAAACCTCAGAGGACCTGCCTGCCTTCACTTCCAAGACTGTTTCTCCCGTGAACACCGGACGTGTTTAAACTGCAGCTTCTGGCTCCGACCAGACACCTCGAATCCAGCCCACTCTGCACCGGCCAAACCCGGCCCGAGCTCGAGTGGAAAAACACCACGAGGAGATCACCCAGGTGATCCTGACCCAATATCCAGCAACTCCTGACCTGCCTCAAGCCTCCAGACAACGCCTGCAGCCTCAATCCAGAGGATCCCCTTTGCCGCGACCAGAGTGGGTAAGAAAATCCAATCCTAAAAGGCACCACTGCACCCGGCACCCCACGGCCTTGTGTGCCCAAACCAATGGTGCCTAACCAACCCAAGACATCCCAACTTACCCCTCAAAGTAGTGGTCGCACCCAGAAGATCCTCGTCCCCGAGCCTGCAGTGCTTCTTCAAACCGGGGGTTCTCCATAGAAAACAACAGGGCGTCCAAAGCTGAAACAGCACTCTGCACCCAGCCGCCCCAGTGCCGCTGAGGGTGCACTTTTTGTGCCAACTTGTTTCCCCAATTGCCCTGACCTAAACCCTAGGAGCTTTGCTCCCATAACCCAGTGGCCTGCTTGCCAGCAGACACCAACCAGAGACCCCCTATCCTCCATAGGATAACATTGGGCCTCAACACTCTGCACCTGGCCGCCCTAGTGCCACTGAGGGTGCAACAACAGTGCATCACTGACCCTGGGGAACCCTTGTTCTAACCCCAGAACCTTAACTCCCACAGTTGTTTACTTACCTGCAAACCAATAACCTGTATTTCCTCCATAGGATAACATTGACAATTTTTCTTCCAAAAAACGACTGTGTGTAGTTTTGAAAACTAAAGATATTCTTTAAAAATCGTACAATTAACCAAAACGTGTTTTCTCACCTGTTTGCAGGAAATGTCCCAGTGCTGAATCTAGGCATCCAGCACTGAGTTAGAAAAAGTAACGTAAAGTAACTTACCTGCAATTTACTGAAAAATCCTATTCATTTCAATGTACTGCTCCAAAACGTTTCTAAGTGTGGAGTTTTGAAATCTGAAAATATTCTTAAAAAATCGCACGAATAACAAAAACACATTTAATCACCTGTTTTCAGGAAATGTCCCAGTGCTGAATCCAGGCATCCAGCACTGAGTTAGAAAAGTAACGTAAAATTAACTTACCTGCAATTTGTTGAAAAAGCCCATTCATTTCAATGTACTGTATTTGCGAAGTGTTGCATACTACTGCTCCCCTGTAAATCAAACAAAGTACAATTTCTATTGTATTTTTCAACTGTTCTATATCCAGTAACTTATTACTGAAAAGTATTTAATGCTTACCTGTGCCAGGCTTGCTTGGTTCTAAAAATAAACAACAGTATATTTTGATACAAAAACAATTGGCCTAGAGTTCAGTTCTTGAGTGTGTGAATTCATTTGCTGACTGAGTGTGCACATCAAATGCTTAACACTGTCCTCTGATACTGCCTTACTGCCCAACCACGCTATCACTATTAGAGAGTAAGGTTCTATCTAACTTTAACCTCTGCCTACCTTTGGGGACTCTTGGACTCTATACACACTGTACCTCACTTTGGTGCAGTATATATAGAGCCAGTTTCTTACATTGGTGGATCAGCGGTGGGATATACAACCTGCATTTGTTGACTACTTGGTTACCACCTGATCACAGAATCCCTTTTCAGGAAAGTGGTTAAGACCTGGCTCTTTAGGGCAGAATAATTGGGCCGGGGGCCTTGCCATCCACGCACTACTAATCACTTTAGCACCGGGACACCTCTGTTTGAGGTAGCTGTTGCGCTCTATAAGTGTCTGTATTATTATTATTATTATCACACGACAGAACTCTTAAATTGCCTTTAGAATTCGGATTTTTTTCAAATTGCCATTTTTACCAAACTACTAAAAGTCTTGTTAGGGCCTTGCCTAAGTCCCTTTAGAATTTTAGAAAATAAAAAGTCACTATAGTCAAGGGTAGAGGGGTTAGAACTTTTTTGCTAGAATGTCTCAAGAAAGAACCCAACTATTAGTGAAGATAATAATGACATGCAGGACATGGTTGAGGAGCTTGACCTCACCCCTTACCTTCACTTGTCTTTCAAGGAAGTAAGGTCCTTATGTAAACTTAAAAATATACCAATGGGCCCTCATCCAACCAAACAAAAGCTCCAGGAGCTATTGGCTGAGTATTCAAAGGCCCACCCCTCTGAAAATGGTGATGACCAGTCAGAGGAGGAAAGGAGTGAGGAGGATGGGGATAGGTACCCACCTCCACCACTTCCTAGGGAAGAAAGGGTTCCTGTACCCTTACTTCCAAGAGTTAACCTCTGGGGACATAGAGGCCGCACAGGTGGCTCAGGTTCTGGTGAGGACATTGAGGACAGCCTCAATGAGGAGGACAGCCTTTTAGCAAGGCTGGCCAAAAGACTGGACCTAGAGACCAGACTCCTGGCTCTAGAGAAAGAAAGAAAGGAGATGGGATTAGCACCCATCAATGGTGGCTGCAATCAAAATAATAAGGATGAAGAGCAATCTTATGATCCTAAAATCCCCAAAGGGATTGTCCCTAAATTTGAGGAGGGTGATGATATCACCAAGTGGTTCACAGCCTTTGAGAGGGCTTGTAAAGCCAGAAGGGTGAAGAAGACTTTCTGGGGGGCACTCATTTGGTAACTGTTCTCTGGTAACTGCAGAGACAGACTCCTGACCCTTTCTGGGGTAGATGCTGGGTCTTATGACCTCATGAAGAGAACTCTGATTGAGGGATTTGGACTCACAACTGAGGAGTACAGAATTAGATTCAGGGGGGCTCACAAAACCCAAAAACAGTCCTGGATTGATTTTGTAGACTACTCAGTAAAAACACTAGGTGGCTGGTTAACTGGAAACAATGTGCATGACTTTAATGGAATTTACAACCTGTTTATGAAGGAACACATATTAAGTAATTGCATTGATGAAATGTTGCATCAGTACCTGGTAGACCTAGGTCTACTTTCTCCCCAAGAATTGGGAAAGAAGACAGACCACTGGGTCAAAACAAGGGTCACTAGGACGTCCACTGGGGGTGACCAAAAGAAAGGGGTTACAAAGCCTCCCAGAAGAAAGACAGTGAACCCCTTAAAGATAAAAGCAAGGAGTCCCAGGTAGCCCCCCAAAAACCTGTCCAGAAGGGTGGGCCCAAAGACACCTCACAAACTAAGACAGGGTACCAAGGTAAGAATTGGGATCCCAACAGAGTATGGTGTCACACCTGCCAAAAGGCAGGACACCACACCAAGGACCCTATCTGTCCTAAAAACAAAGTCCCTAGCACAGCTCCAGGGGTGACTAGTGTAGCTACAGGGGTTGCCAATGTAGCTTTGGAGGAAGGGTCCTCAGATGAGGAAGCCCTCATAGCCTTCAACTGGAAAATGGGGCCACAAGGTAAGCTGGAGATTCAAGAGGGGAGTAGACACTTCCACCACCTACTGGTGAATGGAATCCCAGCCCTTGCCCTGAGAGATACCTGTGCCAGTCACACTGTGGTGCATGACAGGTTGGTTCTCTCAAACCAGTATGTCCCAGGGGAAACAAAAAGAGTAAGGACTGTCCCAGGGGGTGTCCCTGTTAGGCCTGTGGCTATAGTGCCCCTAGAAGTAGCTGGGTCACTTAGATGGAGAAAGGTGGTAGTCAGTAAAGACCTCCCCCTCGATTGTCTCCTTGGGAACGACCACCCAGAGGTTGGTCTGAGCCAAAGAGAGGTACTGGTCCAATGCCAGATCTCACCCCAGAAACCTGGGGGGCTCAACATGCAGTTAGTGCAGCTAAGCCCCAAAAGAAAAAGAAGAAACAATGTAGGAAAGGTGGGCAACTGTTAGCCACAGTGTCAGTGGGCCAGAGAGATTCTATCCCAGTAAGGGAGAACTCCAAACTTGGCACTGGTAAAGTCCCCCCTAGCCAACAAAAAGCCCTGACTAGTCAGACAACTGTCCAGCCTGAGTTGGTGGCTCCTCAGCTGGCAGAACAGAGGGTGGAAGAAGGGTGTTCCCTTCTAAGTGTAGTGACCCCCCACTCTAAAACAGCAGACAGGCAACCAGAACCCAAAGAAGCCTGTAAGGTAGCCCCTTCACCTACCAGTGAGGAGCTAAAGGTGTGGTTCTAGGCACTGACAGCTGTCAGTAGCCTCTGCTGGGTGTTAGCCTTCATGGCAGCACTGTCCTTGGCATGGTGGCATAGCCCCCTGCCAAATAGCAAGTTAGGCCCCCTGACCTTATTGGTCATGGTGGGGTTGCTCAAGCTGTGGGTAACCTCTGTGGGTAAGCTGGGCTTTGCCCTAGCTAAGTCAGAAATTGCAGAGGTAGGCACCTCTGAACCCAAACTAAAAAGCTGGGGTGAAGGCACTAAAGAGATAGGAAAGGAGCATTGGGAATTAGGTCCTGAAACTGTTGAGGTAGGCCATCTCCCTAAAGACCTGGACAGAAGGATGTAAGGCAGAGTAGGCCCTGCAACTCCCAAACCACTTCCTCTGCTCTTCCTCGCCTGAAAGACTAGGAAGACTCTCCCAGCTTTGGCTGAGTCTCCTGGCCTTTGGGCTGGGGGGGGGTGTAAAGGAAGTGGGTTTTTGTTGCAGTAACCCCCCCACTTTTTGCCAGACCACTGATGTACTTTGAATTGAAGTGCCCTGGGTCCCTGCCAATCAGGTTCCCAGGACCTGTGATCTTTCCCCAAAACTGTACCCAATTGGCATCTCTGGCCACAGGTCAGCCCCTGGTAAATGGTACCACAGGTACCCAGGGCACTGTGAACAGGGAAGACGTCTAAGGGCTGCAGCACTTATTGTGCCACCATTAGAGGCCCTGTACCTTTACACACACACACTGCCTTTGCAGGCTGCGTGTTTTGGTGCAGAACAAAGGGAAGAGTCAACATGGCACACACCTCTGTGTGCCATGCCTACAACCCACTGCCCTGGCATAGGTCAGCCACCCCTCTAGCTGGGTACACTATACCAGTGGTGAGGGTACAGGTGCATGAGCCCTGTACTCTACAGTGTCTAAGTCCATTCTTAGACATTATAAGTGCAGTGCTGCCATTCAGAGTATATGGTGCTAGGAGTTTGTCATTACAAACTCCACAGCACCATAATGGCTGCACTAAAAACTGGGAAGTTTGGTATCAAACTTCTCAGCACATTAAACCCACACTGATGCCAGTGTGGGATTTAATGAAAAATGCACACAGAGAGCATCTTAGAAGATGCCCCCGGAAACCTAACCCACCTCTAGTGTCTAGGCTGAGGGGCTACTTCAGCTGCCACCACCAGACATGTTTCTGGACCCCTGGGTCGAGAGCCTACTGCTCTCGGGGGCCTGAAACAATGCGCATCCTGGGACGAGGTGCCAAGCCTCCTCCCCAGGATGGGCAGGGTTCACGAAGGAGAAGCTTCAAAGGCATGCCGCCTTTGTGAGCCTCTCCAGACCATTTGCTACTTTCAGCAACTGGTCCCCACTGGTTCTACCCCCACTTTGGGCGGGAGAACCGGTGGGAAAAACAAGTGAGGAAGGGAGGTGTGCCTGCCTCTGCCTACTCCATCCCTGAGGTGGGGGAGGCGAGGTGAAGCACAACCTCGAGTCCCTGCCATCTTGAGGATGGGGGACCCAGCTAACCAGGGACAGGCTCCTGCCCCCCTCCCACTGGAAAGTGGCAGAATAGGAGATGTACCCACCCCAGGGAAGGGACCCTTTGGTCCCCACCCTTTACCTACCTGTAACGCCCCTAAATCTAGTATTTAGGGGCACCTTGAACCTTACTTCCTCAGATCCAGCTTACCTACAAGAAGAAAAGAAGGATGAAGAGCTGTGCAGAGCTAACAAGAGGATGACGCCCACTGACTTGGCCCCAGCCCTACAGGCCTGTCTCCCCTCGAACCTGCTCCTGTGAAATCCAGGCGTGTCCAGCAGCCAGCAACCTCACAAACCCTGGAGGACCTTCCTACCTTCACTTCCAAGACTGTTTCTCCCGTGAACACCGGACATGTTTAAAATGCAGCTTCTGGCTCCGGCCAGACACCACGAATCCAGCCCACTCTGCACCAGCCGAACCGAGCCTGAGCTTGAGTGGAAAAATACCACGAGGAGGTCACCCCGGCTATCCTGAGCCATGAACCGGTGACTCCTGACCTGCCTCAAGCCTCCACATGATGCCTGCAGCCTCAATCCAGAGGATCCCCTCTACCACGACCAGAGTGGGTAAGAAAATCTGACCCTAAAAGGCACCCGTGGATCCGGCGCCCCACGGCCTTGTGTGCCCAAACCAACGGTGCCTAACCAACCCAAGACATCCCAACTTACCCCTCGAAGTGGTGGTCACACCCAGAAGATCCTCATCCCCGAGCCTGCAGTGCTTCTTCAAACCAGATGTTCTCCTTAGAAAACAACAGGGCGTCCGAAGCCAAAACAGCACTCTGCACCCAGCCGCCCCAGTGCCGCTGAGGGTGCACTTTTTGTGCCAACTTGTTTCCCCAATTGCCCTGACCTAAACCCTAGGAGCTTTGCTCCCATAACCCAGTGGCCTGCTTGCCAGCAGACACCAACCAGAGACCCCCTATCCTCCATAGGATAACATTGGGCCTCAACACTCTGCACCCGGCCGCCCTAGTGCCACTGAGGGTGCAACAACAGTGCATCACTGACCCTGGGGGAACCCTTGTTCTAACCCCAAAACCTTAACTCCCACAGTTGTTTACTTACCTGCAAACCGATAACCTGTTTTTCCTCCATAGGATAACATTGACAATTTTTCTTCCAAAAAACGACTGTGTGTAGTTTTGAAAACTAAAGATATTCTTTAAAAATCGTACAATTAACCAAAACGTGTTTTCTCACCTGTTTGCAGGAAATATCCCAGTGCTGAATCCAGGCATCCAGCACTGAGTTAGAAAAAAGTAACGTAAAAGTAACTGACCTGCAATTTGTTGAAAAAGCCCATTCATTTCAATGTACTGTATTTGCTAAGTGTTGCATACTACTGCTCCCTTGTAAATCAAACAAAGACCAATTTATATTGCATTTTTCAACTGTTCTATATCCAGTAACTTATTACTGAAAAGTATTTAATGCTTACCTGTGCCAGGCTTGCTTGGTTCTAAAAATAAACAACAGTATATTTTGATACAAAAACAATTGGCCTAGAGTTCAGTTCTTGAGTGTGTGAATTCATTTGCTGACTGAGTGTGTACATCAAATGCTTAACACTGTCCTCTGATACTGCCTTACTGCTCGACCAAGCTACCACTGTTAGAGAGTAAGGTTTTATCTAACTTTAACCTCTGCCTACCTTTGGGGACTCTTGGAGTCTATACACACTGTACCTCACTTTGGTGCAGTATATATTGAGCCAGTTTCTTACATGATGCCCTTGCAAATGCCTTTAAAGAGAAAGTCAATGGGATGTTTAGGGATTTTGATAGTGGGAACCTTCATACTCGGGATCCTCTTAAGGTGAGGGATCCAGTTGACTGTTCGCTTACCCATTTTTCTGTCACCACACCTGAACAAGTGAGTTCTTTACTTTTACAAAGTAAAGCTGGTTCCCCTTATGACCCCTGCCCGTTAAAGATCTTGAAATTGGTTCCAGACATCATTTCAAGGAACCTATCACATATTTCTAATATTATGTTCGCCACTGGGACCTTCCCTTCTGTCTGGAAACAGGCTTCTATCCTCCCGTATTTAAAAAAAATTCAATTTAAATATTAATGACACGTCGAATTACCGTCCTGTTGCACGTTTACCTCTCCCAGCAAAATTCTGTGAAAAGATAATGAATTTTGAGCTATCTAAATATATTGTAGATAGCCAGCTTCTAGACACCTGTCAGTATGGCTTTCGACCAGAGCATAGTACAGAAACTGCCCTGGTCAAGGCAACAGAAGAAGTGAGGAAGGCAGTAGATAGTGGAGGTTCAGCAGTTATGATCTTACTGACCTATCTGCTGCCTTTGATACTGTAGATCATACAACGCTTATTGACTGTCTAGAGGAACTAGGGGTGACGGGGGTCGCGCTTGATCTACTCTCCTCATTTCTCAGTGACAGATCTCAAACAGTAGCGTTAGGGAAATTGAATTCCTCACCTTTTTCCTTGCCATTTCGAGTCCCTCAGGGGTCGTCCATGAGCCTAACACTTTTTAATGTTTATGTAGCGAAACTGGCCCCTCTCATTAGAAGCTTCTACTTGGAGGCAACATCCTATGCTGATGATACTCAGTTGATAATGGCAGCTTCCAATAATCGTTTGTTGCGACCTTTGAGATGCTGAAATTGCATCAAGGCGGTCAGTGGCTGGATGAGTGGGCACTGCCTGAAGCTTAACTCAGGTAAAACCGAGATCATTGTGTTCAAGAACCCTTCTCCAGTGTGGTCCACTAGCTGGTGGCCTGAAAATTTGCCCCAGCCTCCTCTTCCCGTCACCAAAGCTAAGAATTTAGGAGTCATCATTGATGACAACCTTAATATGACTGCGCAAATCTCATCTTTAACATCTTCAGCATACTATATCCTAAAAATGATCAGGAAAATTCTTCCATTTATCCCAGATAGCCACAGGAAAACCTTAATCACAGCGCTTGTCCTTCCCAAGTTGGACTACTGCAAAGGTCTCTATCTAACCGTTCTAGAAAAACACTTCGTCTTCAGTTAGTCCAAAATGCCACGGCTAGATTGATTCCTAAGCTTCCCAAATTTCATTCCATCATGCAGGGACTTTGCATGCTTCACTGGCTTCCCATGTGCAGTCGTGCTAAATTTAAAGCCCTCTGCTCAGCCCACAAAGGAATGCATGACTCTGGGCCGAACTTCCTCAGATCAGCTTTTAAGCGATATAAGCCTAATCAAGAGCTTAGATTGGCCAATGCCAATCTCTTAGCCGTCTCTAAATTTTAAAAGATGCAATGGGATAGCAGAGGTATAGTCCTCAACACGATCAAACTTTTTAGCAGCCTCCCACCTCATCTCAGAGCAATTCCCTCACATGTTTTAGGAAGGAGATAAAGACCTGGCTATTTAACATCTGAACAGCACCTAGCTTGCCTTTCAGTCAGCGCCAAGACACCTTATGGTAATCGCGCGCTTTAAAACATTCTTAACATAACATAACAAAACAAATTATCATATACTTAAGGTATCTGCCTAGTGCATACTCATTGCACAATCCATCATAATTGGAGGACAACGGGGCAGAGGAAAAAGAAGAAGTCAGGAAGATGCTGGCGGAGAAGAAAACGAAACCAACAAAGGGAACAGAAGAGGAAGTGAAAGAGGCAAGGGGCCAATGGGATACAAGGCAACTGGCTCAAAAAAACAAACATAATGGATGACACAATGGTAAATAAAACCATCATTAATTTGTCTAATCGACCATTGTCTATGCTTGAGAAAAGAACATTATGTCTAGGCCTTTCTTTTTGCCCATCAGACCACTTCAATTATCCGGAAACTAGGATAGATATCTATAAATTTATTGGCAAACTAAAACTCAAAAAATGGCATCAATTGAGGAATAATAGATTAATGAATGCCAGTAGGATAGAGGCTGTACCTTCAACTAACTATGATACTGATACCAGGGAAATTTCCCATCTAATAGTAAGGGATGCAGACACTCTGCAGACTTTGCAAGAACTACTTAAAGAAACTGATCTGGAATACAATCCGAAAGAAAATTCCTTGGATACAATTACGGATAAACCAGCATCTACTAACATCAAACCTAATTCCACTTTCTTTCTGAATATGTCTCATGATAACATTGATACCTTTCATGATACGGTAATTAACGATCTCATGAAATTTCGTCAACAGAAGAGGACAAAAAATCCACAACACAATCTTACAGCTGCATAGAGAGGAGTTATCAAATCACTAGCTGAAGATAATAACATCGTAATATGTCCAGCAGACAAGGGCGGTAACATTGTGCTGTGGGACAAAAATCTATACATAAAAGAGGCTTTGAGACAATTGGAGGATACCAAATACTATGTACAAATCAACATGCATGAGTACAATGAAAGCATTTTTTGTATATGGGATATGCTGAATGGGTGGAAGGATAGTGGCATTTTACAGTGGGAAGAATACTGCTATCTTAAGCAAGATTACCTGAAATTACCTGTTTTCTATCTCCTCCCCAAAATTCACAAAGACCCCACTACACCACCAGGGAAACCTATAGTTTCCTCGATAGGAAGTGTATCAGAAAATATTTCAAAGTATGTTGATCACTTCCTTCGACAGTATGTGATGGCACTTCCTTCATATATAAAAGATACTAAAGATTTCTTGAGAAAAATGAAGAGTATTGAATGGGAAAATGATTTTCTTCTCATCACAATGAATGTGAATTCACTGTACTCTATCATTGGCCATACTTTGGGCTTAAAATCCTGTCAACAATTTCTTGAAAACAGCGCAATCTGTTACCTGGAACACACAAACATGTTGCTGAAAATGATGAAATGTTGTCTAACAACAACATGTTTGTGTTTAACGGTAAACTGTACAAACAAATTCTGGGAACAGTCATGGGAACATGTTTTGCCCCCAGTTTTGTGAACCTGTTTCTAGGAGCATGGGAGGAGGAAATTCAGAATGACCTGAGACTTCACTGCAGAGAGGGGAAGATAGTTACATGGCTCCAATATGTAGACGATCTGTCCGTCATATGGAAAGGGAGCGTGCAGAGTTCTAAAAGACTCATTGAAAACCTTAATGGGAATGAACATAATTTGGCACTCACGTACACCATGAGTAGACATTCTATTGACTTCTTGGATGTCCAAGTGGAGATAGAGAACAACAAGCTCCACACAAAACTACATTGCATAACTACGGCAGGCAAAAGTCTTCTCCATGCTCTCAGCAGTCACCCGGACACTCTAAAAGGAAGTATCCCCTATGGTGAATTGCTGAGAGTAAAGAGAAACTGCAGGACACAGGAATACTTCCTCACTGAACAAACCAAGATGGTTGAAAGGTTTAGAGAACATGGCTACCCTAGGTGGGACCTGGAGAAAGCCATGGACAAGGTCAGTGGGATAACTAAAGACCAAAGACTGAAAGAAAAAGAAAAACAAGAGCAACAGAGGGAGAAAATCCAACAAGAGTAGTTCTCACATACAACATTGAATAACAAAGAATCTCTAAAATGTTGACACAAAATTGGAACATCCTAGCAAGTGATCCTATTATAGGACGCAGTTTATCTAAACGTCCTATGGTTACATACAGGAAAGGGAGAAGCCTCAAAAATATATTAGTGAAAGGTGACATTATGAATAAACAGCTAGGTATTCAACACAACTTACAGGGGTTTTTTCCTTGCGGGCATTGCAAGGCTTGTATCAACAGTTTTATAAAGAAAACCTATGACACCCCCCGGAATGAAAAAACTATCAACCAATTTTTGATATGTAGCTCTACCTTTGCTATCTATGTGTTAGAATGCCCATGCAATCAGCGTTACGTGGGGAGCACCACATTGAAAGCTAAAAAAAGAGTGCTTGAACATATGAGGGCAATTAATAACAAAGATCCACACTATCCGGTGGCTAGACATTTTGCAGAATATCATTTGTCCAATAGCTCTCTGTTAAGATACTTTGCGATCGAACAAGTACAACAGAACTCTAGGGGTGGCAACAGGGTTCTCCATCTGAGAAAGAGGGAGTCATGGCATAATCTAGACCTCCAGGTCAAAAGCCCGGGTGGTCACAACCTAGATGAGGAGTTAGGAATCCACCTAAATGAGAACTAACCCTGAGGGAGTTGTTGCGGTAGTTTGTGCCGAGGTCTTTCTGTCCATAAGAGTATGTGAAACCAATAACCAAGATTTCTGAAACAGTTATTGACTTAACTGAAAAAGTATGTTCATATTGATTTATGTAATTTGATGATTTTAACCAGATAGTAATTAATATTTTATATTTTCTTTTGCACTACAGGAGGAAAGGAAGGGGCCTACTCTTGGATGGAGATATCGACGGGGGACCCTAACCTTTTCCTCAACACCATGTCATCATGGTGAAGGGCACTTTGCAGATAAGAACCTTTTGGATCAATCTTTATAACTTTGAGTTAACACATTTTTTTGAGTTAAGTTGTCACATAATAGTTTTGGAATATATATATATAAAAAAGTGCGGAAATTCAGGCTGACTAGGATGGATTGCAAATACAAAGTATGTTGAGCATAGAAGTACACACTATGCTGAAAACTGTCAGATTTTAACGGTACATAGAGCTACTAGTAAGGCGAATCAAGATCTATATATGGGACACAGAATTAAGGACACTTTGTTTCCCAATAGATGTACTGTTACAATCAATTGGCAATTATAATGGATTGTGCAATGAGTATGGACTAGGAAGATGCCTTAAGTATATGATAATTTGTTTTGCACTGCATAACACTGGTATTTATCCGCTTGTTGTTTTCAATCTTTACAATTAGATTTTTGCCACCCCAAAAGGGATGCCATGATTACATTCTGAAACAATAATCTTGTGTTTCTTGGCCCTTTGTTTATTTTGTACTGTAAACTTGCAGAATTATTACAATGGACATTTGTAATGAATATGCACCAGGCAGATATTTGTATTACACGGTATTTCTTCAAAATGCATTTTGCAATGTATATCTTTGGCAACCATCAGCCTTTTTTGCTGCTACGCTAACAACCAGTATTTTACCATTTCAAACTGGATGCCATGACTGTGTTTCGGAACAACAATCTATTGTTTCTTGGTCCTTTGTTTATGTTTACTCTTTGTATGAAGTATGCGATCCAACCTGCTTCCGCTGTATGATCAAGACTGCTTTGCAGTCGAAACGCATAACTGGATTAAAAACAACTGCTTGTATATTCGTCCCCTCAGTGTGCGCATATTTTGGTGTATGCGGAATCTCAATGTCCGGTGTGCTCTGCTGGCTTTGGCACACCAGCTACTTTGGGCAAGGGAGAACAGAAGAAGCGTACCTGTGGAACATATATATATACCTGACAGACTGTTACAGACATTCACACAGATTAGTCATTCACCCATGCATTCACTAAGACACGTTTAAACGCTCACTTATACAGTCAGTCACAAACCCACTAAATCTTCCATTCAGACAATCATACAGTCACTCATTCTTCAATACACCTTGGCATGTATATATATATATATATATATATATATATATATATATATATATATATATATATATATATATATATATATACTTTTTACCGATTTATTATGATGGAATAAAATACATCTTGTAAATTGCAAGCCCTGCTGAGTGCCGTTCTTTCCCTGTGGATTTCTTTGGGAGAAGAAGTATTTTATATATATATATATATATATATATATATATATATATATATATATATATATATATAGGTTGATGTCATCAGTGATGTCATTTGAGATGTCATGAGTGATGTCATGAGTGATGCCACTGACCATGTCATGAGTTATATAATATGTGACATCATCAGCAGTGCATTGCAGGGGTGCGAGTTTGGCTGAATTTCTCTGTTTTTGTATGAGTGAAATGTCAGCCTAACTATAACATCCCTGAAAGCTATGGTTTTTTCAGTGAATATATAAGGTTTTTTAAATGCTGATCCCCTAACTATAATGTCCCAGAAACCTGTGTTTTTTCAGTGAATTTCTAAGGTTTTTTAAATGCTAATCCCTAACTATAACGTCCCTGAAACCTCTGGTTCTTTTGTGAATTTCTAGGGTTTTTTAAATGCTAGTTCCTAACTATAACGTCCTTGAAACCTCTGTTTTTTTCAGTGAATTTCTAAGGTTTTTTAAATGCTAAATTCTAACTATAACATCTATAAACTTTTGGTTTTTCCAGTGAACTTCTAAAGTTTTTTAACTAGTGGAACAGAAATGGTGCTACATGTTCAAGTATTTCTGAAGAACTGCACTGTGTTCAAGTTACAGTACATCTTAAAAAAGCTTGTTAAAAATATAAAAACATATTTTTTCTTTCTTCATATATATATCTATTAGTAATTTATATATTTTTTGCTAAATAAACTGTAAAAATCGCGTACTGATCGCGTACCAGTCGAGATGGGTACGCAAATCCATTTTAGGGTGCGCAATGGGTGCACGGTTCCCAAATTTTTCAATCTTAAAATTTAAAAAGATGATATATAATATGCAATTTTGAAATCAATCGTATTATTTTTATAAAAAGAGTTATTAAACTGACTTTAAAATAAATAATTTGAATGTTTGACTTCTTCTGATGCATACCCTCCCGCACGTATTTCCGGGTGCGCAATAGGTTTCCAACTCCAGTGGAAATTATGTACTTCTAAAAGACATATATATATATAATTTTATATCATACCTTATACCAATAGATTTGCTCACGTATTTGTAAATCTACTATAATTGTAACTGAAATAGATATACAATATTGTTTACATATTTTTGGGATTTGCGTCGGGTGCGCGGTAGCTGCACGTCCGGTATGCGAATTCCATGTGACTTTAAAAGAAACAACTTTATTTGTTAAGAATCTTTCTATCCTACTAATTGGAGGGCCCCACCCAATTTGTTCTTTCTTTCTAGAGCTTCTTCAGAAGAAACGCCTCTTGTGTTCTCTCTTTGTCTTCCATTAATTTTTTGGGTGTTTCAACTGAAGAGTACAAATGGCATCTGCAAATCTACCTATAGATGAAGTCCAAGATGTGGAGGATGAGGAGGAGCTTGCCAGGAGAAGAAAAGAAAGCGTTGTCTGGACTTTTTTTTCAATCCTACCTGGAGAGAAAAAAGAAAACGCAAGCAGTGACTTGCACTGTGTGTGAAAAAGTTTTATCTCAGGGCAATACACCCTAACCGCCTCACCAGAGAGCAACACCGGCGACAATTCGAACAACAGTCTGAGGATGCTGAAGTTGCAGGACCTAGCACATCTGCAACTTCTACTTTAACTGAGGACACAACATTGCTCATACCTGAATTTGCGGGTTTAGAGCAACACTGTTTAAAGTGTAAGAAGCTTCTTTGTTCTGGAGAGCAGTCGATCCGAGCAATTATTCTTGCTGCCAAAAATCATAAATGTTAGTTTTTTTCTTTGTTTTTGCAATAACGTAAAATGTTGCAAAATGTTTTTACTGCTTTACAACAGTTCATTGCCTTGTTTTTTGGCCTACGTTTTAAAAAAAAAAAAATACCAAAAAAAGAAATAAAAGATTTAGAAAAACACAAAAAAATAGAACCGCCTATTTGGTTAATCATAGACAAACTTGCACGTGTTGGATGAATGAGTGCAAGGATAGTATCTGGATTATTGAATGAGTGTATGGATAGTTACTGGGTGATTGGTGAGAGCATAGATGGTGCCTGGGTGATTGCATGAGTGCATAGCTAGTGCCTGAGTGAATGATTGGCTGTAAGACTAGTGCCTGAGTGATTGCATGAGTGCATGGGTAGTGCTTGGGCGATTGCATGAGTGCAGGGTTAGTCCCTGGGTGATTGGATGAGTGCATGGGTAGTATCTGGGGGATGGCATGACTGCATGGGTAATGCCTGGGTGATTGCTTGTGTGTATAGGTAGTACCTCTTTGACTGCATGAGTGCATGGGTACTGCATTACTGAATGGATGAGTGCATGGGTAGTGCCTGAGGGAATGGTTGAGTGCATGGGTAGTGCCTGAGTGACTTCATGAGTGCAAGAGTAATGTCTGGGTGCTTAGATCAGTGCATGGGTACTGTGTGAGTAAAAGGATGACTGCAACAGTAATGCCTGGGTCATTTGAAGAGTGTATGAGTAGTGCCTGAGAGAATGGATGAGTGCATGGGTAGTACCTGAGGGAATGGTTGAGTGCAAGACTAGTGCTTGTGTGATTACATAACTCCATGGGTAATGCCTGAGTGATTCAATGTGTGTAGGTAGTGCCTTCTTGATTGCATGAGTGCATGAGTAGTGCCTGAGTGAATGGATGAGTGCATGGGTACTGCCTGAGTGGAAGGATGGATGCAAGGGTAATGCCTAGGTTGTTGGATGAGAGGATGTAGCCTTACGGCTAGAGCGGTCGACATCGAAGCTGGGGAATCGGGTTCGAGTCTCGGCAACGACACTCAACACCCTGTGATTCTGGGCAAATCACTTAATCTTCCCGTGCCTAACAAAAATTTATGTGACCTTCTGTAACAAAACTGGTGCTCATGTAAAGCGATCTGATACCCGATTTATTGGGTCTAGTTCGTGCTATATCAAACAAAAACAAAAAGAGTGCAGTTGTACTGCCTGGGTGATTGGAGGAGTGCATGGGTAGTGCCTGAGGGACTTCATGAGTGCAAGAGTAATGTCTGGGTGCTTATATCAATGCATGGGTACTCTGTGAGTAAAAGGATGACTGCAAGAGTAATGCCTGGGTCATTCAAAGAGTGTATGGGTAGTCCCTGAGAGAATGGATGAGTGTATGGGTAGTGCCTGAGTGAATAGTTAAGTGCAAGAGTAGTGTCTGAGTGATTGCATGAATACAAGGGTAGTGTCTGTGTGATTGCATGAGTGAAGGGGTAGTGCCTAGATGATTGGATGAGTGCATGGGAAGTACCTGAGTGAAAGTATGAGTTGAAGACAAATGCTTGGGTCATTGGATGAGTGCATGGGTAATGCCTGAGGGAATGGATGGGTGTATGAGTAGTACCTAAGTGAATGGTTGAGTGTATAGGTAGTGCCTGGGTGATTGCATACATGCAGAGATAGTGCCTGGGTATTTGGATGAGTTCATAGGTAGTGCCTGAGTGAATGGATGAGTGCATGGATAGTGTTTGAGGAAATGGATGAGTGCAACAGTAGTGGCTGAGTGATTGCATGAGTGCATGGATAGTGCCTGGGTGATTGCATGAGTGCAGGGGTAGTGCCTGAGTGAATGGATGAGTGCATGGGTAGTGTTTGAGGGAATGGATGAGTGCAACAGTAGTGCCTGAGTGATTGCATGAGTACATGGATAGTGCCTGTATGATTGCAAGAGTGCAGGGGTAGTGCCTGGGTGATTGGATGAGTGTATAGGTACCGCCTGAGTGAAAGGATGGATGCAAGGGTAATGTCTGGGTCATTGGATGAGTGCATAGGTAGTGCCTGAGTGAATGGCTGAGTTCATGGGTACTGCCTGAGTGAACGGTTGAGTGCAAGAGTAGTGCCTGAGTGCATGGACAGTGCCTAGGTGATTGCAAAAGTGCATGGGTAGTGCCTGAGGGAATGGATAGGTGCATGGGTAGTGCCTTAGTGAATGTTTGAGTGCAAGAGTAGTGGCTGAGTGATTGCATAACTGCATGGGAAGTGCCTATGTGATTGTAGGAGTGCATGGGAATAGCCTGGGTGATTGCATGAGTGCAGGAGTAGTGCCTGAGTGAATGGATGAGTGCATGGATAGTGCCTGTGTGAATGATTGAGTGGTGCAAGAGTAGTACCTGAGTGATTACATGAGTGCATGGGCAGTGCCTGAGTGATTACTTAAATGCAGTGGTACTGCCTGGGTGATTGGAAGAGTGCATGGGTAGTGTCTGAGGGAAAGTATGAGTTGAAGACAAATGCTTGGGTCATTGGATGAGTGCATGGGTAGTGCCTGAGGGAATGGATTGGTGTATGAGTAGTGCCTGAGTGAATGGTTGAGTGTATAGGTAGTGCCTTGGTGATTGCATACATGCAGAGGTAGTGCCTGGGTATTTGGATGAGTTCATAGGTAGTGCCTGAGTGAATGGATGAGTGAATGGATGAGTGCATGGATAGTGTTTGAGGGAATGGTGCGTGGGTAGTGCCTGAGTAAAAGAATGACTGCAAGAGTAATCCCTGGGTCATTGGATGACTGCATGGGTAGTGCCTGAGTGAATAGATAAGTGTATGTGTAGTGCCTAAGTGAATCATTGAGTGCAACAATAGTACCAAAATGATTGCATAAGTACATGGGTTGTGCCTTGCAGATTGAATAACTGTAGGGGTAGTGCTTGGGTGATTCTATGAGTGCATGGGAGCTACCTGAGTAAAAGTATGAGTACAAGGCTAATGTCTGGGCCATTGGGTGGGTGCATGGGTAGTCCTTGATTGAATGGATAAGTGTTTGGTAGTGCATGAGTGACTTTGTGAGTGCAAGGGTAATGACTGGGTGCTTAGATCAGTGCATGGGTACTGCCTGAGTAAAAGGATGACTGCAAGAGTAATGCCTGAGTCATTGGATGAGTGCATGGGTAGTGCATTAGTCATTGCATGAGTGCATGGATAGTCCTTGAGGGAATGGCTGAGTGCATGGGTAGTGCCTGAGTGAATAGTTGAGTGCAAGAGTAGTGCCTGAATGATTTCATGACTGCATTGGTAGTGCCTGGGTGATTGCAGGAGTCTGTGGGTAGTGCCTGGGTGATTGCATGAGTGCAGGAATAGTGCCTGAGTTATTGGATGAGTGCATGGGAAGTAATTGAGTGGAAGCATGGGTCCAAAGGTAATGCCTGGGTCATTGGATGAGTGCATATGTAGTGCCTGAGTGAATGGATGAGCTCATGGGTAGTGCCTGAGTGAATACGTGAGTGCAAAAGTAGTGCCTGAGTAATTGTGTGAGTGCATGGGCACTGCTTGGGTGATTTCAAAAGAGCAGGGGTACTGCCAGGGTGATTGGATGAGCACATGGGTAGTACCTGAGTGACTTTATGAGTGCAACAGTAATGACTGGGTGCTTATATCAGTGCATGGGTACTGCCTGAGTAAAAGGATGACTGCAAGAGTAATGCCTGGGTCATTGGATGAGTGCATGGTTAGTGCATAAGTGAATGGTTGAATGCAAGAGTAGTGCCTAAGTCATTGTATGAGTGCATGGGTAGTGCCTGGGGGATTGCATGAGTGCAAGGGTAGTGCCTGGGTGATTGGATGAGTGCATTGGAAGTACCTGAGTGAAAGTATGGGTAGAAGGCTAATACCTAGATCATTGGATGAGTGCATGGGTAGTCTTTGAGGAAATGGATGAGTGTATAGGTAGTGCATATGTGAATGTTTGAGTGCAAGAGTAGTGCCTGAATGATTGCATAAGTACATAGGTAGTGCATGGGTGATTGAATGAGCATGGGGGTAGTGCCTTTGTGATTGTATTAGTGCATGGGAAGTACCTGAGTGAAAGTATGAGTGCAAAGATAATGCCTGGCTGATTGCATGAGTGTATGGGTAGTGCCTGAGTGAATGGTTGAGTGCATGGGTAGTGCCTGAGTGAACGGCTAAGTGCAAAAGTACTGGCTGAGTGATTGCATAACTGCATTGGTAGTACCTAAGTGAGTGCATGAGAGCATCGGTAGTGCCTGGGTGATTGCATGAGTGCAGGAGTAGTGCCTGAGTACATGGAGGAGTGCATGGGTACTACATGAGTGAAGGATTGAATGCAAGAGTAGTTCCTGGGTGATTAGATGACAACATGGGCAGTGCCTGAGTGATTGCATAAGTACAGGGGTACTCCCTGGGTATTTAGATGACTGCGTGGGTAGTGCCTGTGTGAAAGAAAGAATGCAAGGGTAATGACTGTGTTTTCCTATTAGTGCAAGTCTTGTTCTTCAGAGAATGGATCAGTGCATGGGTAGTGTCTGTGTGAAAGGCTGACTGCCTGCCTGATTACATGAGCAACATAATGATAATGTTCAAGTAGTCTAAAGGATCAACATTATTTATATTACAAACAAATAACAGATAATTAAACTTTAAACATTTTTTCACATTATCATGTATTCTTACCTTTTAAGTAATTTAGATATATTACTTAGTAGAAGTATTTCAGAGTAGTAATCTCCTAAACAGTATTAAAACTCTTTTCAAACTTCAACAGTACCTACTATAAGAAGAAGAAGAAAAATTGTTATTTAATGATAATATATTTCAGAAATTATAATATTATATGTTTAGGAACTCAACATTAATTTAGAAGTACATAACATTTTCAGATTCCCTTTTTTGCTGTTCTCAGATTCCACTTAACTTCACCAGACACAGTGATTTCCATCATTGAACATCTGGGGAAAAAATGATCAAATTGATTGTAGAAAAAGAAAATCATCGTAGAGCATCATTTTCAATATATGTAGCTTTTGTTTTTCTATCTCCACTTTGTTAATTACTTCATTCATCTACATAAACTCTATTATTTATCTCAAATACATTTCCCAAAATATAGATTCTCATTTACATCTGGTACAATATAGACAACAAATGTATAAACTATTTGCTTTTAAACACAATTTTCCAAATGCAATATCAATTACCACAAATAATAATCCAAACACTAATCATAAATACTAATAGTTTGCATTCCTGTCTACTGTCTGTTCACATCTTCCCAAAAGGCCCACTGATGTACTCAAAACTTTGGCTTCAAAAATAACAAATATGAATTTGGTAGTTCATAAGGCAATCTAGGTTTGAATTGCAAGTGTGCATCATTGCAATGTGTCCATCCTTTATTACACTTTAAATACACAGTTTAGAGTCCAGATGTTGTAGTAGGTCCATCATGGAAAACATCAGCCACTGATATAAAAGTTCTTCCTGAAATAGATATTTGACTTGCATGAAAAATTTTTATTTTCGTTTCCAATTTTCTTCTATTTGCTCTACAACGTTGTAGCATTAAAATGAGATATTTTCCAAATCTTTCTATATGTAATGTAGACAACATCTCTGATCTACAATGCGAACATCTCATATCCTGATTGGCTGTTTTTATCAATTTATTAAAAGGTACTGATTTGCAGTCTGGTATCGTCAAGTATATGAATTTTTATGTTTGTATTTCAGTGGTAGAAGTAAATGAACACTCTTCACAATTATGATCCCATCTGTAACTTAGTCCAAAAAACTTTTCAATCTGTATTCCTTCATGTTCTAATACTCCAAGCATAAGGATTAGAAATTATTGTGCATCTCGTTGTATATTAAGAGTAAATGTCAAAGAACCAGTACATATATCCAAAAGATGCCGAATACCAGAAGCAGTATGGAATTTACTTCTGTCAGTTACCAACTGTTAAAAAACATGATGCAGTAAAGAACAAAATCTTTTTTCACAAGTCCCCATGATTTCATGATGAAGATCTTGTAGCTAAAACACAACATTCAGAATCACATTAGCATAACAGTTGACACCTAAACTATTTTCCAACTGGTATCCTACAAGTTCATCAACAGTTTCCATTTCCTTTTTCTTTTCGCCTTCAAGTTTCTCTTCATTTGTTTTCTTTTTTTTAATCTCAATTGCATCTTTGACATATTTCTGTTTTGGACACACTATTTGTTTCTCATATATTGGGTATTCACCTAAATGAGGAGCATAAAGTCTCCTTAAACGATTGTACTCTGTTACACAATTTGCATCAGCACTAAACTTTTTGTCATCAAAATCTATCAAATACAAACCAGACTCGAGACAATGCAACGTATGCCATTCCCTCTTTGAACACTGTACTTCCAATATTTACAAAAGCACTGTCTATACTTAAACTTTGAGATTTCTGAATAGTTACTGCATATGCTAAAGACAGAGGAAACTATTGTCTACGAACATACAAATCTTTTACAAGCAAAAAACGTACAACACAACGCCCAATTTGTGTTACCTCTTTTATCTGATCAAATTTTATAATCAAAAATTCTATTCCATCTCTGTTCTGAAATTTTACAAAATCAACAACTTTTCCCATTGCTCCATTTACTAAACCTTCTTCTACATTCAAATTACGCCGTAGAATTACAAATTAGTTTATACATACATGTAAAGTCTTTTCTAAGCATGCAATTTTAGATACAGACTTTTCCAAAGAATCCAATTTAGCCTGTAGTTTCTCTGTGAGAAGAATAGTCACTCCCTGGTGTTCAATTTTATCAATAGCTTCAATTTCCACTATTTGTTGTTTTTCCAATTTGAGAAGTTGCTGATTAAATATAAACACTCTTGAGTTTAGGCATTAGGCAAACTATAGACTGCTTTTCTCCAAGCATCTTGTACATTACTTCAGCTGCTGTGTTTCCAGTTGTAAAAAAGTTCCATAGTAGTCGACTTTATGAAGCTTGTTTACCATGTTTTGTTAAGACACCAATTCTTATGTCTTGAAGAATATTTCCATAATCTTCATCACTTCCTTGTTGCATATTCCTAACAAGTTCCTTATATTCAAATTGTAACCAAATGTTCACATTTTTCAATACTTCCCTAAGATTTCCTAGTGTCTTCATGAATAAGTGTTTTAAAAACAGGTTGTCCTTTTACAGGAGTAAGTTGTAGTAAATCTCTGAATACAATTAAATGTTTTCCTCCAAACAGATCCTAATCTGTTTTTAAAATCTGTTGCATTCTTAAATGTACAAATGCAAGCATTAAGTTTGAGACAATGCTCACCTCATCAGTGATTAAAAGTTTCATTTTCTTCAGAAGTCTTGAGACTTCATAACAAGCATCTCCAGATAGCCTCTGATATTCCAATTTAATATCATGTTCAACTGGTAGCATAAGTAATCAATGTAAAGTAATTCTTTTAATGTTGTGTGCTGCTAATCCAGTTGGAGCTGTTACAACACAAGATAAATGTGATTCTGTAGTTTTGTATAGATAACTGGTAAAAACTTTCATTAAGAAACTTTTTCCTGTTCCAGCTTGACCGCTGATGTACATTAGAATAGGTTTAAATGATAGACATTGGCATTCTTTTTTTTCGTGCAGCAAACCATGTTGTATCTGTTATTTGACGTATAGATATATTTCTTTCTGTTCCATATTTAGCTGTTCTTCTAACTTTTCCAACTGAATAATATCCTGATGTGCTTGTTGCATTGCTGTTTCTACCTCATTCATGGCTATTACTGCTTCATTTTCAATAATTGGTTGTCCCATTGGATCTTGACGGGGTGGACCATAACTTTGACTATCTTGAGAACTTTCTCTAGCTATTTCCCCTGCAATAGTACTTTCTTGTTCAATCTCCTCATTCAACATTTGTAGATGTGTATGGAAAATTGTGCACTGAATACTGTCTTTACTTGTATTAAAAGAATCTTCCTAGCAATCAAAATCTCCAAGTAATTCTATTTCACTACACCAAGGCTTGAAGAGTGACAGAAGTGCTGAATAGAAAAATTCCCTCTTATGTAGACTTTCGCAACTGAGTTTTCTGTGGTTAATAAGATTTATTTTGGCATGTTTTACCAAACATCCATCACATCCAATTTTTCCTCTTCTATATTTTCTGTAACTTTTCTTTTAAAGCTGTAATGTTGAAGTATTTCATAGAGAGATAGGTTTTCGAAATGTGGACTCCTTTTGGGATAGTATATAGCCAACATATTATTTTTTACAATATCTGTACTTTCTGGTTCATTCGTTGGTAAGTATTCGATTTCTTGTAGAGATTTCAATACTTTATTTCATGTGGCGGCAAGACCTAGACTTATCCAAATGATTCCTCTTGACTTTGAATATAAACTGGCTGAACTCAAACGAACCGAACATTCATAGGGTCCAATCTCTCGATGAAAAAGCATTTTCAAGCTGAAGCTGTACAATTTTTTGCTAAGACTTTTCTCTTGTAAAATCTCTGTCTTTTCAGATTGGTAATATATGATGTAACATAACGAGCAACAGCAATTGAATTATCTGCAACATACTGGATATCCATGTTTGCATTCCACATTTTCAAAATAACTGGATTGTAGTCATTAATGTACTTTGAAGCTTCTGTTCATTTTAAGTTGTATGTATTCTTGAGAGATTTCCGAGTTATTGTATGCCTTACTGCTGCCAAAAAAGTATTTACTCTTCCTTTAGACATGATAGGACGTGGGAATTTCAAAACGACATTTTGTATAAAATTTTCCTTTTACACTTGTATTTTCGTCAGCAGTATTTCCCACATCGATGACTTTGAAACCGTAAAACTTGTTGTCTCAAGCTCTTTTCTACTCCATCTCTTGGAATGGTACATGTAACATACTGTTCGATGAAAGACAAAACAGTTTCATCAGTATCAGTTCCAAATTGTGGTGCATTTTTTATCCATCATAGCATGTATATATGAGGAGCACCTCTGGCTTGGTACTCCTTTCTCCCCAAAAAATCTGCTATCTCTCCAAGAGTTGGATTATTTTTATTGCAGATAAATGACATCATAGCTTCAAACCTATGTTTAAAGTATCTGCACACATTTACAGGATCCAAGGAACACAGTTCTCCAGCTGCATTCAATTCAATGTTTTTAATATTTGAATTTGCTTCTCGTAGAAATTCAAGTAAATGTTCCCACGCATGTTACAAACCATGTAGGAGTACCTACATTTCTTAACATTCATGTAAGTTCTCCATGACGACAATACCAATACTCATTGGTACCACGTTGGTGTGCCATCAAATTAATTAACTGAGATTCTAAATTCTTATCTCTTTGTTCAACTTTGTCCATGAACTCTTTTGCAGAAACATGTTGAAAATGAAGTCCTGTTTTTAATATGTGATTCACTGCATACGAAAGTGCAGACAAATCGCTTTCAAACAGAAGATGAAATATATATGGAATGCACTGCCGAAATATTGCATCTTCACAAAATATTCTTGTTGATCGATAGTCTGAAGATGGAATCTGTACATCTCGTTCATCAAATCGTCCACCTTCTCCAGTGGGGAATAGCTGGGGAAAACAATGAGCTTATAAACTTTTTCCCCATTCACTCATGGTAGTTCCCTTTGCTTTTTTCATTTGAAATAACTCAATACTGTTTCCAATTATTTCTTTTAAATGCAGAGAATGTATTGTATAATGTTCATAAATCTGTTCAGTTCTGCACTTGTCCACTTTTTCAATTTGTCCCGCTGAAATGACTGTTTCATCTTCTAAGCATATTATGGCTTCATCAACATTCACACTCTTAAAATAAATGTTATTGTGTCGCAAGTATACTATAGCCTTTTGAAGTTTACTAACATCTATAAACTCTTGCCAGATTTTTCAACCCTTTGTTGGCACACCATTTACTAGAATAACTACAGGCTCATTCTCTTCTCTGTCTACACCAACAGATTCAATGTTTTTCTTAAAATCTAAAGGTAAGTAGACAACTCTTTCTTTCAGACCTGTTTGTAAATCTGTTGGTGGCAAGTTACCTGTTTTAGGCTCGATACGAACTATGGCCTGAAATGGGTGTACAGACTGAATAAGAATAGACTCATGTGTATTTAAATCATCAGTTCTTGAGGATTAGGTACCAATTCTAAGTGGTTATGTACTGCTCTAGCTGGCATTTTGTTTTCTTCTAATTTGTTGTAACAATATTTACAAATAACTTGATCAGCACCCAATTCAAACTGACCTTCAATCAACAAATAAACACCAAATTGCTGTCATTTATCATTATTTTCTTTTTCACTTTTTAAATGTAAATCACCATTCCTAGTTTGCCTTCTATAGTGAGTACAACGACAACAAATACAAACAAAGTTTGTTTTTTCAGATAAAACTGTCTTAAACTTTGTAATTTCTTCCGCAAACTCATCAATACTAATCTCTTTCTGCTGTTCTTCAACACCTACACTATCAAACTCTCAGTTTCTCTACATTCATCTTCTGAGCCAAAAAAACAAAACTGTATATCATCACAAACATTCTCTAAATCTGATACAGAACCATGCAAAAGAGCTGTGTTCATTTCACTTAAACATAAAGCAGGAGTTTTTACATAGTACAGTCTCCTTACCAACTTCCGCATTTCAGAGTGGTGTACAGCTATTATTCTTAAATGATGAAAAGTACTTTGGCAGAATTTTCTTGAAAGACGAACTAGAGAACGACCTTGCAAATTAGAAAATATTCTTATTTGACATGGATCTTGTCCTTGTAACAGCTTAATCTTCTGTTTAATACTTTTTTTGCATATTGGCATAAAAAAAATCGTAATGTGTCAATAGACTCCTATCAAATGCTGAAAATACTGCTACAATCCCACTTAAATACAGGAATTTGTGTACGCCTCCCTTGAACTTCTTCAGCTATTACTTACTAGGAGCAATTTTTTTTCTTGTAATCGGAGAACCATCTTTCATCTCATAGCATCAACCACTAGTATCAACTGCATTTACTAATGTGTTCGGTTGAAAATAGCTTTCATCATTAAAGAAAGGCTCAGTACTAGAAGTGTGCTTCCATTCACCAGTGAATATTTTACAAAAGTTACTTCTATTAACCAGTATTTTTGTTTTTCTTTTCTCCTTCATAAACAGCACTGTTTTATTCAATGTTTTCATTCCCTTCAATATTAATATTAATAATATTCTTTTTATTTGAAAAGCTTTATCAACTACACTTTCAATCTGTTGCCTTTTCTTATAAGCTGCCGATCTTTTACATTGTTTACAATCTTTCAATAAATGTTGTAGTACTCTACTTCTATACATTCTCTTCCTTATGTCTTTATGTTCTTTCAGGCTTCTTTCAACATGCACTCTTTTCCCATGACATGATTTTCTTTCATCATCTCCTTTTTTCCTTTCCTTCTGATTTTTTGTTGAACTTTTCATTTTATTTTCAATATTTTCAAATTGCTTTACATTCTGTAAAAGTCTTTTAACAAACTCTTTAGTTCTTTTATCAGAACTCTTTTTCTTCTGTGAAACATTTTGCACTTCATCTAATTTTCTCTTCTCTCTTTCCTTTAAATAGTACTGTTTTTTTTCTTGTCTTCCCTTTTGATCTTTTTTCCCATTCTCAAGTTTTTTACCAATACATTTAAATATCTGAAAAACAAAGATAATTTTCAATAGTTTGTTAAATAATTTTATACTTTTGAAAAATTTATATATTAATATTCATAACAATAAATAAAGAAATACTTTCAATCATATTGCAAATGTCTCCATAGCATGTAAATATTTAGAATGTTGTACTTTACACAATAGCAAACCTATCACAAGAATACGCACCTTTAAACAGTAACATGGTCCAGATTGCTGTTTCAAATTTGGCTAGTCCCAAGATTCTCAGCAGTTGGTGAAAACTGAAGCTTCAGCAGAAAAGTGAGCTTTAAGACATGTTGACAAAAGAATTAGAGATAAGGCTACTTACTATGAGTTTCTGGAAAGGGACACTTGAAGTAGGCCGTATAAGTTTATGTGTCTGCTTGAAATGACAAATGTAGTCTGTCAAATTTATAACTTTGCATGCTCTTGTGACTGAGGTATGTGTCTACGTCTACATCTATTGTCTCATGCATTATTCATCTGAAAATGGTAGCTTGAAAACCTGGTTAGTTTGGCTACCAGTGGACAAATCTCTCAGTTCTCTTCTATCATTCGGTCGCACAGCCTCTAATGTCTTCTATATATAGGTGTTATGGAGCCTCTTAAATAGCCTATTTAATACTCAGGTGCCATGTTTTACAACCTGAGAGGAGTACATAGACTTAATTTTACAACAATTTAGAGACCATACGCTGTGAAACGCAGGTATCCAAAACGCACAGACTGATGTATGTATGCTTTAAGAAATATGGTGAGACTTATAACAGTGATATAGTTGAATACCTGTGTTTCAGAGTGCAAGCTGTCTAAATTTGTTTTTAAAAAGTGCATGTATTTCTTTCTGCTCATAAAACATGGCATCGGGGTATTGAAAAAGCTATGGTGGAGGCTCCACAATACTTTCATTCAGAAGACATCAGAGACTCTGCAATCAAACGACATAGCAGAACTAAAAGATTTGTCTACCAGTAGCCAAACCGACACGGTTTTCAAGCTACCATCTTCAGATGCATAACACATCAGACAATAGATATAGAAGGAGGCACATACGTCATTCACAAGACCATGAAGTCCCTTAAACTTGACAGACTGCACTTATTATTTCAAGGAGACACCTAAATTTAGGCGGTGTACTTCAATTGTACCTTTCCACAGACTCATAGTAAGTAGCCTAATCACTAATCCTTTTGCCAACATGTCTTAAACCTCACCTTTCTCTTGCAGCATCAGTTTTCAACAACAGTTCAGAATCTTGGGCCTAGGCAAATTTAAAACAGCAACCCTTCCAATATCACTGTTATAAGTCTCACCATGTTTCTCAAAACATGCATGCATGTGTCTGTACCTTTTGCTAGTGGCATCAAATATAAAAGAAACATACAAATAGATGTATACCTACGTTTTATACGTCTAGCATCTTCAGATACATAACACGTGTGAGAATATATGAGGAAGTAGAAACATACCTCAGTCACAAGACCATGAAGTCCCCTAAACTTGACAGACTGCACTACCCTTTTCAAGGAGACACCTAAATTTATGCGGCATACTTCAAGTGTACCTTTCCACAGACTCATACGAAATAGTCTAATCACTAATCCATCTGACACTTTTATGCAGCAGCTTCACTACTCAGCAACTACTCAGAGTATTGGACCTACCAAATTTAAAGCAGCAACCCTTTTCATGTCTCTGTTGTAACTCTCACCATATTCTTGAAACCATGTATGCATGTGTCTGTGCCTTCTGCTAGTGAAATCAGATATCAGTAATCCATCTACCAACATACCTTCAACCTCACTTTTGTTTTGCAGCTTCACCATTCTACTACTACTCAGGATGTTGGGCCTAGCCAAATATAAAGCAGCAACCCTTCGCATGTATCTTTTGTAAGTCTCACCATATTCCTGAAACCATGCATGCATGTGCCTGTACGTTTTGTTAGTGCCATGATATATAAAAGAAACATACAAATAGACGTATACCTGTGTTTTGTATGTCTAGTATTTTCAAATGCATAAGACGTATGACAATACATGTGCAAGTAGACTCATACCTCAGTCAAAAGGCCATGCAGACCTTAAAACTTCACAGACTGCACTTCCCATTTTTTTTTTTAGAGTTTTATATAGCACGAACTAGACCTGAGACATCGGGTATCAGAGCGCTTTACATGATCACCAGTTTTGTTACAGAAGGGCACAATCATTTTTGTTAGGCACAGGGAGATTAAGTGATTTGCCCAGAATCACAGGATGTTGAGCGTCGTTGCCGAGACTCGAACCCGGTTCCCCAGCTCCGAGGTCGACCGCTCTAGATGTAAGGCTACAACCTCTCCCCAACATGCCTTCAACCTCACTTTTGTGCTGCAGCTTCACCATTCTACTGCTACTCGGGATGTTGGGCCTAGCCAAACATAAAGCAGCAACCATTTGCATGTCTCTGTTGTAAGTCTCACCATATTCCTGTAAGCATACATACATGTGTCTGTACCTTTTGCTAGTGGTAATATATGTAAAAGAAACATACAAATAGATGTATACCTCTGTTTTATATGTCTAGCATCATCTGATTCTTAACATGTATGAGAATACATGTGCAAGTAGTGAAATACCTCAGTCACAAGACAATGCAGACCTTAAAACTTGACAGACTGCACTTCACATTTGAAACACACACCTAGACTTATGTGCTGTACTTCAAGTGTACCTTTCCACAGACTCATACAAAGTAGCATAATCAGTAATCCCTCTTCCAACATGTCTTAAACTTCACTTTTGAGCTGCAGCTTCACCAGTCTGTGACTACTTCGGTTGTTGGGCCTAGCCAAATAAAAAGCAGCAACCCTTCACATGTATCTGTTGTAAGTCTCAACATATTCCTGAAAGCATGCATGCATGTGTCTGTACCTTTTGCTAGTGCCATCATATATAAAAGACACACTCAAATAGACATATACCTGTGTCTTATATGTCTAGAATCTTCAAATGCATAAGACGTATGACAATACATGTGCAAGCAGACACATACCTTAGCCACAAGGCCATGCAGACCTTAAAACTTCACAGACTGCACTTCCTATTTCAAAGAGACACCTAAGCTTGTATGGCATATTTCAAGTGTACCTTTCCACAGACTAATACAAAGTAGCCTAATCAGTAATTCCTCTACCAACATGTCTTAAACCTCACTTTTGAGCTCCAACTTCACCATTCTATAACTAGTTAGGGTGTTGGGCCTAGCCAAATATAAAGCAGTAACCCTTTGCATGTGTCTGTTGTAAATCTCACCATATTCCAGAAAACATACATGCATGTGTCTACACCTTTTCCTAGTGGTATCATATATACAAGAAACATACAAATAGGCGTATATCTGTGTTTTATATATCTAGCTTCTTCAGATACATAACAAGTATGACAATACATGTGCAAGTAGAGACATAGCTCAGTCAGAAGAACATGCAGACCTTAAAACTTGACAGACTGCACTTCCTATTTCAAAGAGACACCTAAAATTATGCGGCGTACTTCAACTGTACCTTTCCACACACTCATACAAACTACCATAATCACTAATCCATCTCCCAATGTACACATATTATTATGCACAAACTATATCAATCATCATTTCAGTACAATAAAATAAACTACAATACACATCTGTACATTTCGTAACATATTTCAAACATCACACTTCTCAAATCATTTAAAAAATTTGAAAATAAAGCTTTTCTAATGTAAAAATATCACTACCAACAGTAAAGCACTACTACATAATACATAACACACCTTACAAATTTGTAACTCACCTTTAGTTTCAAATAGTATTGCACAATATTCAATATCAGAAACTCACAAAAGATTTTCTTTCCCACACAATAAATGTAATACAACACTCTCAACAACATAAAACCAGTAATGGCATCTCTTTCTGCACACAAATAAATATAAGTAACAAATCACATTGCTTCCTACAATATTTCAATTTGCGAAACACATTTCTATTGGTTAGACATATTAACCCTTTTTAACTGTCTTCTAAAACTGCCGAAACTGGCTCTGTAGTTTTCTTTAGTCGCGACTTCACCGGGGTGCTCCAGTGTAGCGTCACGATGGAGCCGCGAACCCTTACAGGAGTTTGACAACCTACTTCTAATAATACTAGTATTTTTTTTAACAACAGACTACTTCTACATATACTACTCACTTAGAAAAACTTAATTTAGTAACATATCACTTATTTATAAGTTACTATTTAACATTTTAAATCCACAGTTAACTTTCAACCCTTTCCCCTTTCTGCTTTATCCCAGTTTCCATAGTAACAGTTTCTGCAACATTCAACTGTATTGGCAGGGCACAAGTTCGCCATATTTTCAAGTTCAGCACAGTAGCTTACAAATGCAAATAGCAGGTGTGGTTGACTTTTGCTAAATATTACCTTATCCTATCTACTGTACCTTTCAAAGATTTTTTAATAACCATTAAGAAACATGCTTCTTCAGGAAAGTAACATGCATCCTATTTTTGAATGAACAATGTTGATGAACAGCCAATCACTTATCGGCTTTTTCAAAAACAGCATCTTCTCCACCATTTTAGATACCTCTCACTCTACCAACTGACTACCTCAGCTACAGACATCTTTTCATTCCTTCCAGAAATCTCTTCAAGATGCTTACAGTATGGATTGCAGGGCACAGCTATGTTTTGTGGTGCAAACGGTATGCTGAACATAGAGGTATTAACAAAGACCTAGGTTTGCAAAATGTGGATCTTAAATGGATTACACAGAGAGGATTAAAGTGGCACCAATTGATGCCTTTGGTTAAAACCTTTTTGCATCTCCAACCCCCTAACCTCATGATTGTGCACTGTGGTGGCAATGACCTAGGCACATTGACTGGGGAAGGTCTGGAAATCCTAATGAAGGATACCTTTGCACAATTGATGTTGCTTTTGCCTCAAACTGTCTTTGTATACTCTAATATATGCCAAAGACAGAAATGGAAGTGGTAGAATCCATTCTGTCCATAGATTGAGAAGGCTAGGAAGAATGTCAATGAAGCTGTTTCTGCTTACCTTAAGGCCATAGAATGGGCTCGATCTATAACAACAATGTACGTTTTGATATGCATCACATCTACAGAAGTGATGTAGTTCACTTCACAGATGAAGGGAACAGAGTGTTTCTGTACAACCTTAAGCTGTGATCCGCACTTACATGTAGCTCCAACAAAGTCATAATGAAAACAAGGGCTCTTTCTAGAGCCTCCCTATAACCCAAAAGTGAATCTTGTTTTTTTTAACATACATACTCTTTTTAATTGTTTATGGATTCACGAACCCGTCGCGAATCCACAAAACAAAAGCACAAATTCAATGTTCTACAACACAATACACTTTTCAAGTTTAACTTTTAATTTTGATTTTTTTATATAATTACTAACAATATCAAATATAATGTGATTAATAACTTCAAACTCACTAACTCTATAAAAAAAGTTCAAAATGCAACCCTACCTTCTGAATGATGTACTATTAAATTATTTATTTGAGGTGGATCCGCGAATTAATGCCCCCCCAGTTCCATTACCTGATATCGGCCCCGGGGACCTCATCCCCCGGGGCCCGGCCATTTTTGATTTTTTAAATTAAAAATGGAGGGGGCGAGTGACCCTCCTAGAGGGCCATTTTTAGCCTGGGGACCCCATCCTCCGGGGCCTGGCCTCACATTGGGGACCACAGGGGGAGCCCCAATGCCCCTGGGGTCCCTGCTGGCTCCCCGCCTCCTGCTGGAGCCGACATTGCTTTTGGGCAAAGGGAGCTGCAAACATGCATCTCCCTTTGCCCAAAAGCAAATCTGCTTCGCTTCATGGAAGCGAGAGCAGTTTTTATGCTCTTGCTACCATGAAGTGAAGCAGAGGTTTTCTATGACATGGCGGGAGCAGTGCTCCATCCCTGCCATAGCACACTGCAATGTCCTGGGGGTGGGCACCCTGGGACATGCTGAAGCCAGCCCTGGGGGATGGTGGTCACCAGGGCCATGGAGGGCTCCATGAGGGGGTCCACACAGCCCCCCTCCAACATGTATGTATCCCTGGAGAGATGGTGGTCCCCGGGGCTGGAGGTCCACAACCGACCCCCATATTTGAATATATAGTGCCCCAGGGAGGTGGTGGTCCCCGGAGCAGTATGGGGGGCTCGAGCCCCCCCACACTTTGTTTTCAAATTAAGCCCCGGGGAGGTGGTGGTCCCTGGGGCTTGGGGGCCCGTGAGGCCCCCACCCCTAATTAATTAAAGCCCTGGGGAGTTGATGGTCCCTGGGGCAGTGTAGGGGGGCAGGACCCCCCACACACTTTATTAATTTTTTTAAAAGCCCTAGGGAGGTAGCAGCTTGGGGGCCAGGAACCTCCCCCCACACATTTTCCTTAAAGTAAGCCCCTGGGTGGTGGCGGTCCACGGGGCTGCAGGGGTGCTGCATGCCCCCACATTTAAATGGGTATAGCCCCTGGAGGTGGCAGTCCCCAGGGCAGTGGGGACCTGCAGGGCTACCGCTACATAATTAAACATTTACCCCGGGACCTGGCCCACCCGGGGGCTTAAAACAAACAAAGCATGGGAGCCCATGCTTCATTTTTAAAACAAAATTCTGCTGGATTCACGGACCCTACACGACTCCGGCCGTCCCTGTGAGACCCCCTGAGCAGGCTTAGGGGGTCAGGGTGTTTCTACCCTGCCCCCTTTTCTTCTTTTGTCACCTTTTTTTCTTATGACTCGGTTGAACAGAGTCACAAGATGGCTGCCAAAATTTCCTAGTTTGAAGTTTTGGCAGCCAATCAGAAGTCAGCTCATGATCAGGAGGGTTTGCGGATTCTCCGCGATCACCAGATACTAATATGTTTTTGATATATGAATTTCTCAGGAACTACTGAACGGATTTACACCATTTAAAAAAAGGTCACTTTCTGAACCAAGAGCTATGTTTTTGCCAAATTTGGTGTAATTCCATTCAGCAGTTGAGGCTGTAGCCTTGTCTAAAGTTTCCTATGGAAATTAACACGGAGAAAATGGGTTTGGGACCTCCTTTTTTCTCAGCCCCCTCTTGACGAATCACTCCGAATCTTTCAAGACAAGAGCTGACCTGAGCGAGCCATTAGTTTTGAAAATTTTGCGAAGATTCGTTAAACGGCGCCAAAGATATTGGCAAAAGAAAAAACACTTTTGGTATAGAAACAAGGTCCTAACTATAACTACCTACTGGCAAACGCCAGTAGGTAATATATATATATATGTAATATATATATATTTCTAGTCCTTCGTTACTGGCCGTGACTGTGTGCTTCCCCAATGAAATCTTTCCAAAATGTATTTAAACATGTGTTTTGTCTGGCGCCAAAGTGGATAAGCACTGAGGAAGGCTAAAGGCCGAAATGCATTTGCTGAAATAAATCTACTTTGAACACGTCCCGTGAGTGCTCCGCATTTTTGCAGCCTTGGAATTTCTACATGTTTTCACCCTCATGTAAAGCGGAGAATAGCACCCGCCCTGAGTTCGACAGTTAAAGGGTGAAACTTGGAGCAACTATTGTTAAACTGCCAGAACCGCCGAGGAAAAATGAGAAACTTACCTGCCAGCCTGCGCTGACAATTATTTAATTGAAGGATCGAAGTAATTCATACCGAGACCTGTAGGAATGTGTAACATTTAAAACCTGGGCAGTGGCGAGGGACTGAATTACAGAGAAAATGGCACCAGCATTTGGAGGCACAGAGTCCGGTTTTTTCACGAAGGACCCCATGGAACATACTGCGTGTGAGTGAAATCTGACATTTCAGCTTTTCTTTCTATCTAAGATGGATTGCAGTTATCGTCTATTATAGACTGAGAACTTTGAAATAAAAGAAAAACTAAATGTTTTATCATCGGATTACAAGCAGCAAAACACACGCTGGCATGGCAGCCAGAGAGATTGGTATTTTGACCTTGAATTTACTAGTCCTTCGTTGATGGCCGTGACTGTGTGCTTCCCCAATGAAATCTTTCCAAAATGTATTTAAACATGTGTTTTGTCTGGCGCCAAAGTGGATAAGCAGTGAGGAAGGCTAAAGACCGAAATGCATTTGCTGAAATAAATCTACTTTGAACACGTCCCGTGAGTGCTCCGCATTTTTGCAGCCTTGGAATTTCTACATGTTTTCACCCTCATGTAAAGCGGAGAATAGCACTCGCCCTGAGTTCGACAGTTAAAGGGTGAAACTTGGAGCAACTATTGTTAAACTGCCAGAACCGCCAAGGAAAAATGAGAAACTTACCTGCCAGCCTGCGCTGACAATTATTTAATTGAAGGATCGAAGTAATTCCTACCGAGACCTGTAGGAATGTGTAACATTTAAAACCTGGGCAGTGGCGAGGGACTGAATTACAGCGAAAATGGCACCAGCATTTGGAGGCACAGAATCCGGTTTTTTCACGAAGGACCCCATGGAACATACTGCGTGTGAGTGAAATCTGACATTTCAGCTTTTCTTTCTATCTAAGATGGATTGCAGTTATCGTCTATTATAGACTGAGAACTTTGAAATAAAAGAAAAACTAAATGTTTTATCATCGGATTACAAGCAGCAAAACACACGCTGGCATGGCAGCCAGAGAGATTGGTATTTTGACCTTGAATTTACTAGTCCTTCGTTGCTGGCCGTGACTGTGTGCTTCCCCAATGAAATCTTTCCAAAATGTATTTAAACATGTGTTTTGTCTGGCGCCAAAGTGGATTGAGCACTGAGGAAGGCTAAAGGCCGAAATGCATTTGCTGAAATAAATCTACTTTGAACACGTCCCGTGAGTGCTCCGCATTTTTGCAGCCTTGGAATTTCTACATGTTTTCACCCTCATGTAAAGCGGAGAATAGCACCCGCCCTGAGTTCGACAGTTAAAGGGTGAAACTTGGAGCAACTATATATATATATATATATATATATATATATATATATATATATATATATATATATATATATATATATATATATATATACATATTTATATATATATTATCTACTGGCGGTCGCCAGTAGATAGTTATAGTTAGGACCTATTTTCCATAGGAAATCCGCGACATTCTATTTGAAATAACTCTCTTGCCGGTTGACGAATCTTCGTGAAATTTTCAAACTTTATGGCCCGCTCCGGTCCGCTCCTACCCTGAAAGTCTCGGGGTGATTTGTCAAGCGGGGGCCGAGAAAAAAGGGGGGTCCCAAAACGTGTTTTCCCCATTCATTTTCCCATAGGAAACTTTAGACACGGCTACAGCCCGAACTGCTGAACGGAATTACACCAAATTTGGCAAAGAGGTAGTTCTTGGTTCAGAAAGAACCCTTTTTGTTAAATGATGTAAATCCGTTCAGTAGTTGCTGAGAAAATCAAAAGTAAAATCACATATATATCTGGGCGGAGCCTAACCACACATGTCATTGTGAGATCTGATTGGCTGTCAGCACTTCATCCTGGAATTGCTGGCAGCCATCTTGGGACCAATATAAATGATAGTACCCCATTGAAATGCATTGTAGTGAATCAAAGATTTTGAGGGTTACCAAAAGGAGAACTATAAAGGGTGATAACAGACTCTAGTTACATTAGAATTCATTTGTTGATGGTACCATACTAATTTCAGGAATTGTGGTGTGTTCTAAGGTGATTTTACCCTGTGAAAAACCTTCTGCTGGGATATCATGAATCATGTTTGAGAGAAAACTATTTTCACAAGCTTGTCCCATAGAGTTTTGGAAGGTGCTCAGAAGGTAAAATGAGAGCATATTTTCTGTAAATTCACATTATCTTTCTCAGTCATGTGAGAATGAAGTCTGACATTCTCAGTAAAACATGTACATCCAACAAGGGCAGAGACTGTCAGTTGATTCCTTTGTGTTCTACTGCAGCTTCCCAGAGTGTTCTAAAGAACAACTAGAGTGCTAACAGCCTTACTTATGACAAAAGTATGGCACACCTGAAGCCATCTTGATTGGAATAAACTGGTAACACTTAAAACATTTAATTTAAAAGGAACAAAATGATGGGGTTCATTTTGTCATAGAAATTATGGTTAGTGCTGTAGAAAGAAAAATTAGGATTTCAAGTGTGATCTCAAATATCTTCCTGTTATATTTCAACAGGAGCAGCCTGCCAGTTGATGCCTTTGTGTTCTACTGCAGCTTCCCAGAGTGTTCTAAAGAACAACTAGAGTGCTAACAGCCTTACTTATGACAAAAGTATGGCACACCTGAAGCCATCTTGATTGGAATAAACTGGTAACACTTAAAACGTTTAATTTAAAAAGGAACAAAATGACGGGGTTCATTTTGTCATAGAAATTATGGTTAGTGCTATAGAAAGAAAAATTAGGACATGTTTCAAGTGAGATCTCAAATATCTTCCTGTTATATTTCAACAGGAGCAGCCTGTCAGTTGATGCCTTTATGTTCTACTGCAGCTTCCCAGAGTGTTCTAAAGAACAACTAGAGTGCTAACAGCCTTACTTATGACAAAAGTATGGCACACCTGAAGCCATCTTGATTGGAATAAACTGGTAACACTTAAAACATTTAATTTAAAAAGGAACAAAATGATGGGGTTCATTTTGTCATAGAAATTATGGGTAGTGCTGTAGAAAGAAAAATTAGGACATGTTTCAAGTGTGATCTCAAATATCTTCCTGTTATATTTCAACAGGAGCAGCCTGCCAGTTGATGCCTTTGTGTTCTACTGCAGCTTCCCAGAATGTTCTAAAGAACAACTAGAGCGCTAACAGCCTTACTTATGACAAAAGTATGGCACACCTGAAGCCATCTTGATTGGAATAAACCGTTAATACTTAAAACATTTAATTTAAAAAGGAACAAAATGAGGGGGTTCTTTTTGAAATAGAAATTATGGTTAGTGCTGCAGAAAGAAAAATGAGGGCATGTTTTAAGTGAGATCTCAAATCCTCTTCTACTTCATTAGAAAATTCTGACATGCAGACTGAAACAATCACTTTCAATACCAGCAGCAGACTTCCAGTTAACTCCCTAGTGAGCAGTAGCTTTACTACAGTGATCTAATGAGCAACTAGAGTGCTAACATTCTGAATTTATGGCAAATGTGAGACACATCTGAATGCCTTCTTGATTGAATCAAAGTAAAAAACTGAAAGCATTTCCTACTGAGGAGACTGCAGTAAATGAGGAAATTAGAAAACTTCATAACAAAGAAGTCTTCCAAGAGGGCCACCAGAGAAAAAAGAGCCCAAATGTAGCACAAATATTACCCAGATGTAGCCCACATATAGCCCAATGACAAAAGTGTGCAAAACACTTTTTATTTTTAGTTTTTTTGCAGTTTTATGTAGTGCAGACTGGTCAGGTATTGGAGCGTTGCATCTTAAAACATGACCCCCTACACTACAAAAACACCACTGCACTACCCTAAACCCTAAAACACTACCCCCAGCACGACCCCCTACACTACTCAAGCACCACTGCACTATCCTAAACCCTAAAACACTACCCCCAGCATGACACCCTACACTACACAAACACCACTGCACTACCCTAAACCCTAAAACACTACCCCCAGCACGACCCCCTACACTACCCAAACACCACTGCACTAACCTAAATCCTAAAACACTACCCCCAGCACGACCCCCTACACTACCCAAACATCACTGCACTACCCTAAAACATGACCCACTACACTACACAAACACCATTGCACTACCCTAAACCCTAAAACACTACCTCCAGCACGACCCCCTACACTACACAAGCACCACTGCACTACCCTAAACCCTAAAACACTACCCCCAGCACGACCCCCTACACTATACAAACACCACTGCACTACCCTAAACCCTAAAACACTACCCCATCACGATCCCCTACACTAACCAAACACAACTGCACTAACCTAAATCCTAAAACAATACCCCCAGCACGACCCCCTACACTACCCAAACACCACTGCACTAACCTAAAACATGACCCCCTACACTGCACAAACACCACTGCACTACCCTAAACCCTAAAACACTACCCCCAGCACGACCCCCTACACTACACAAGCACCAATACACTACCCTAAACCCTAAAACACTACCCCCAGCACAACCCTCTACACTGCCCGAACACCACTGCACTGCCCTAAACCTTGAAACACCAGCCCCTGCACGACCCCCTACACTGTTCGAACACCACTGCAGTGCCCTAAACCCTGAAACACCACCCCCAGCACGACCCCCTACACTGCCCGAACACCACTGCACTGCCCTAAACCCTGAAACATCACCCCCAGCAAGACCCCTACACTGCCCGAACACCACTGCCCTAAACCCTGAAACACCACCCCAGCACGACCCCCTACACTGCCCGAGCACCACTGCACTGCCTAAACCCTGAAACACCAGCCCCAGCATGACCCCCTACACTGCCCGAACACCACTGCACTACCCTAAACCCAGAAACACCACCCCCAGCACGACCCCTACACTGCCCGAGCACCACTGCACTGCCCTAAACCCTGAAACACCAGCCCCAGCACGACCCCCTACAATGCCCGAACACCACTGCACTGCCCTAAACCCTGAAACACCAGCCCCAGCATGACCCCCTACACTGCCCGAACACCACTGCACTGCCCTAAACCATGAAACACCAGCCCCAGCACGACCCCCTACACTGCCCGAACACAACTGCACTGCCCTAAACCCTGAAACACAATCCCCAGCACGACCCCCTACACTGCCCGAACACCACCGCACTGCCGTAAACCCTGAAACACCACCCCCAGCACGACCCACTACACTGCCTGAACACCACTGCACTGCCCTAAACCCTGAAACACCATCCCCTGCATGACCCCCTACACTGTCCGAAACTACTGCACTGCCCTAAACACTGAAACACCATCCCCAGCACGACCCCCTACATTGCACGAACACCACTGCACTGCCCTAAACCCTGAAACACTACCCCCAGCAAGACACCCTACACTGCCCAAACACCACTGCACTGCCCTAAACCCTGAAACTTCACCCCCAGCAAGACCCCCTACACTGCCCGAACACCACTGCACTGCCCTAAACCCTGAAACACCAGCCCCAGCACGACCCCCTACATTGCCCAAACACCACTGCACTGCCCTAAACCCTGAAACACCACCCCTGCACGACGCACTACACTGCCCGAACACCACTGCACTGCCCTAAACCCTGAAACACCACCCCCAGCACGACCCCCTACACTGCCCGAACACCACTGCACTGCCCTAAACCCTGAAACACCACCCCTGCACGACCCCCTACACTGCCCGAACACAACTGCACTGCCCTAAACCCTGAAACACCACCCCCAGCATGACCCCCTAAACTGCACGAACACCACTGCACTGCCCTAAACCCTGAAACACTACCCCCAGCAAGACCCCCTACACTGCCCGAACACCACTGCACTGCCATAAACTCTGAAACATCACCCCCAGCAAGACCCCCTACACTGCCCGAACACCACTGCCCTAAACCCTGAAACACCACCCCCAGCACGACCCCCTCCACTGCCCGAACAACACTGCACTGCCCTAAACCCTGAAACACCAGCCCCAGCATGACCTCCTACACTGCCCGAACACCACTGCACTGCCCTAAACCCTCAAACACCAGCCCCAGCACGACCCCTACTCTGCCCGAACACCACTGCACTACCCTAAACCCTGAAACACCAGCCCCAGCAACACCCCATACACTGCCCGAACACCACTGCACTGCCCTAAACCCTGAAACACCAGCCCAGCAAGACCCCCTACATTGCCCGAACACCACTGCACTGCCCTAAACCCTGAAACACCACCCCCAGCAAGACCCCCTACACTGCCCGAACACCACTGCACTGCCCTAAACACTGAAACACCACCCCCAGCAAGACCCCCTACACTGCCTGAACAACACTGCACTGCCCTAAACCCTGAAACACCACACCCAGCACGACCCCCTACACTGCCCGAACACCACTGCTCTGCCCAAAACCCTGAAACACCACCCCCAGCACGACCCCCTACACTGCCCGAACACCACTGCACTGCCCTAAACCCTGAAACACCATCCCCAGCACGACCCCCTATACTGCCCGAACACCACTGCACTGCCCTAAACCCTAAAACATCACCCCCAGCAAGACCACCTACACTGCCCGAACAGCACTGCCCTAAACCCTGAAACAACACCCCCAGCACGACCCCCTACACTGCCCGAACACCACTGCACTGCCCTAAACCCTGAAACTTCACCCCCAGCATGACCCCCTACACTGCCCGAACACCACTGCTCTGCCCTAAACCCTGAAACACCAGCCCCTGCATGACCCCCTACACTGCCCGAACACCCCTGCACTGCCCTAATCCATGAAACACCACCCCCAGCACTACTCCCTACACTGCCTGAACACCACTGCCCTAAACCCTGAAACACCACCCCAGCACGACCCCCTACACTGCCCAAACACCACTGCACTGCCCTAAACTCTGAAACACCACCCTCAGCATGACCCCCTACACTGCCTGAACACCACTGCACTGCCCTAAACCCTGAAACACCAGCCCCTGCACGACCCCCTACACTGCCCGAACACCCCTGCACTGCCCTAATCCCTGAAACACCACCCCCAGCACGACCCCCTACACTGCCTGAACACCACTGCACTGCCCTAAACCCTGAAACACCACCTCCAGCACAACCCCCTACACTGCCTGAACACCACTGCACTGCCCTAAACCCTGAAACACCAGCCCCAGCACGACCCCCTACACTGCCCGAACACTAATGCTCTGCCCAAAACACTCAAACACCAGCCTCAGCACGACCCCCTACACTGCCGAACACCACTGCACTGCCCTAAACCCTGAAACACCAGCCCCAGCACGACCCCCTACACTGCCCGAACACCACTGCACTACCCTAAACCCAGAAACACCACCCCAGCATGACCCCCTACACTGCCCGAGCACCACTGCACTGCCCTAAACCCTGAAACACCAGCCCCAGCACGACCCCCTACACTGCCTGAACACTACTGCACTGCCCTAAACCATGAAACACCATCCCCAGCACAACCCCCTACACTGCACGAACACCACTGCACTGCCTTAAACCCTGAAAAACTACCCCCAGCAAGACCCCCTACCCTGCCCGAACACCACTGCACTGCCCTAAACCCTGAAACATCACCCCCAGCTTGACTCACTACACTGCCCGAACACCACTGCCCTAAACCCTAAAACACCACCCCCAGCAAGACCCCCTACACTGCCCGAACGCCTCTGCACTGCTCTAAACCCTGAAACACCAGCCCCAGCATGACCCCCTACACTGCCCGAACAACACTGCACTGCCCTAAACCCTGAAACACCACCCGGTGCACGACCCCCTACACTGCCCGAACACCACTGCACTGCCCTAAACCCTGAAACACCACCCCCAGCACGACCCCCTACACTGCCCGAACACCACTGCACTGCCCTAAACCCTGAAACTCAACCCCCAGCACGACCCCCTACACTACCCAAACACCACTGCACTACCCTAAACCCTAAAATACTCCCCAGCACGACCCCCTACACTACCCGAACACAACTGCACTGCCCTAAACCCTCAAACACTCCCCCCAGCATGACCCCCTACACTACCCAAACACTACTGCACTGCCCTAAACCCTGAAACACTACCCCCGCATGACCCCTACACTACCCGAACACCACTGCCCTAAACCCTGAAACACCACCCCCAGCAAGACCCCCTACACTGCCCGAACACCACTGCACTGCCCTAAACCCTGAAACACCATCCCCAGCATGACCCCCTATACTGCCCGAACACCACTGCACTACCCTAAACCATGACCTCCTACACTACACAAACAACACTGCACTACCCTAAACACTAAAACACTACCCCCAGCACAACCCCCTACACTACACAAACACCACTGCACTACCCTAAACCCTAAAACACTACCCCCTACACTACACAAACACCACTGCACTACCCTAAACCCTAAAACACTACCCCCAGCAGTACCCCCTACACTACCCAAACACCACTGCACTACACTAAACCCTAAAACACTACCCCCAGCAGTACCCCCTACACTACCCAAACACCATTGCACTACCCTAAACCCTAAAACACTACCCCCAGCAGTACCCCCTACACTACCCAAACACCACTGCACTACCCTAAACCCTAAACCACTACCCCCAGCACGACCCCCTACACTACCCAAACACCACTGCACTAATCTAAACCCTAAAACACTATCCCCAGCACAACCCCCTACACTACCCAAACACCACTGCACTACCCTAAACCATAAAACACTCCCCCAGCACGACTCCCTACACTATCCAAACACCACTGCACTACCCTAAACCCTAAATCTACCCCCAGCATGACCCCCTACACTACACAAACACCACTGCACTACCCTAAACCCTAAAACACTACCCCCAGCACGACCCCCTTCACTACCTAAACACAACTGCACAATTTGTTACAGGCGTTGCAACGCAGGCCTGTGGTGCTTACTGGAAGTACCTGGTGGGCTAGTTGGGCCCCAGGGACCCTCAGGATTCAAGGTGACCTAATCCCCCAACTTAAAACGTGCCACGGGGCGCGTTTGCACAGTGGTGAAAGGAGGGGATGGGGCCTCAGGTGACATGTGCGCAAACACGCCCTGTGGTGCGTTTTAAGTTGGGGAAATAATTCCCCTTGAATCCTGAGGGACCCTGGGGGCCAACTAGCCCACCAGGTACCTTCAGTAAGCACAACAGAGTTGCGTTGCAGAGAGGTGAAAAAGGTGCGTGGCCTCGGAACGCCTCTCTGCAACTCAGCTCTGTGGTCCTAACTGTAGGTAACTGGGGGCTAGTTGGGCCCCAGGGACCCTCAGGATTCAAGGGGACTTAATCCCTCAACTTAAAATGCGCCACGGGGCGCGTTTGCACACATGTCACCTCAGGCCCCCTCCCTTCACCACTGTGCAAACGCGCCCTGTAGCGCGTTTTAAGAGGTAGTTTTAATCCCCCTGCCCTATTATGTACTAGGGACTTACAGAGGAGGTCATGCTAATCACAGGGGTACCCCAACGCATAGTGTTCCCTAGTGTATGTAGGTGTTTTCACTGTATTCTAAGTGTCTTTTAGCATAGCACTGACTGGTTAGTCAGAGTCAGTTACCACCAGTACCCGTCTGAAAAAGTTGTGGGCACAGGATGATTTTGCAACAAGGCCTCTTTCTGCTCCTCTGTTGGTTCTTTCTGCACATCTTTGCTTCTTCCTGCACTTTTCTTCGTCTTTGTGGACTTCTGTTGCTTCTTTCTGCATTTCTTTTGCTTCTTTCTGTGCGTTTTTTCTTCTTTCTTCACATGTCCTACCTCTGTAGGCATAGTTAGAAACTAGCATTTAAAAAACCTTTGAAATTCACTTAAAAATCATAGGTTTCAGGCACGTTATAGTTAGAAATTAGCATTTAAAAACCTTTGAAATTCACTGAAAAAACCATAGGTTTTAGGGACAGTTATAGTTAGTTGGACATTTCACTCGTACAAAACCATAGAAATTCCCCCGTTATAGTTAGTTCAGCTAACTATAACTCACGCCTCGCAATGCACTGCTGATGACGTCACATATTACATCACTCATGATATGGTCAGTGACATCACTGATGACATCACTGATGACATCTCAAATGACATCACTGATGACATCATCCATGTGATAATTTCATGCATCTTCTCACACCCTAATATAACTTTTGATACACCCACTCTAAATTACAGACTGCCATTCTCAAAACCATACACACTCCAATACCAATAACTACATACCCACTCACTGATTCTTAGGTCTACACACACACATCTACTCACTCACCCGTACAGTCACTCATACTTACAGTCACTCAGTACAGGACTATCATATGCACTCATACACCTATATAAACACTCACACACCGCCACTCATCCATAGAGGTACTCACACACCTAGTCAGTCATGCAAAAAATTAATCACACACCCATTTACTCACCTATACAGTTATACACACACCAGCTCACTTACTCATACAAATACTAGCACATTCTTACGCTCTTATACAATAACTGATACAAGCACACACGCATCCATACAGCCACTCTCACAATCACACACTCTCACTTATAGCCATTTAAATACTCTAACATACATATATACTGCCTTTTACATATGTAGTTACTCGCACATGTACCACTGAGATATACATTCACTCACTAACACACCCATACACACACTCACCCACCCAAGCAGTCCATCACAGATGCACTCTTGAAATCATGCACCCAGTGAATCACCCACTCACACATCTATGTACAGAGTCACACACACCCCACCCACACAAACACTCAGGCAGCCATACAGATACTCAGAGAACCAATCAATAACCCATATAGACACTCATGTAGCTATTCGCAAATCCATGCATCCACTTACACACCAACAAACAGATGGATACAGACATTCACACAGTTTAGTCACTAACCCATGCATTCAATAAGATACGTTTAATCACTCACTTGTAGAGTCAGTCACGCACGTACTAAATCATCCATTCAGACACTTATACACCCACTCATTCTTCAATACGCCTTTCCCTATATATATTAAACATATTTAAACTTTACAGAAACACACAGTCACTGGATGATGTCATCAGTGATGTCATTTGAGATGTCATCAGTGATGTCATTTGAGATGTCATCAGTGATGTCATCAGTGATGTCACTGACCATGTCATGAGTGATGTAATATGTGACGTCATCAGCAGTGCATTGCGGGGCGCGAGTTATAGTTAGCTGAACTAACAATAACGGGGAATTTCTATGGTTTTGTACAAGTGAAATGTCCAACTAACTATAACTGTCCCTAAAACCTATGGTTTTTTCAGTGAATATATATATATATATATATATATATATATATATATATATATATATATCCAAAGAAGTCCGTTACTGAAACTTGTCTTTGTAAAAACGGATACGGCCCACAGAATTCGTGCAGCAATATTTATTGTAGGTGCAGAGTTGTCGCCATGACGCGTTTCAGCCCCTTCACGGGCCTTGATCACATGACACAGTCAAGTTACTACTATTGGCTTAAATAGTGAACAGTGCAAGCGTAATCCATGGAACATGATCAACATTGAGGAAAGACTATGAAATTAAAACGTCACAAGTCTTTCTTAAATAAAATGCACATTAGATCGTAAAAGCAATAAAATCCTTAACAACCGATTTAAAAGACATAATAATGACATAAATTCAAATCAGTTAAGAAAAAGGGATCAAGTCCATAATAATATAAGTAAGACTACGCAAAAAGCTTATCTAAAGTGCAATATGTGGTATATGTGCAAGTAAATGTGCAAAAAGTGCAATATTAAAATATGGACCACAAGACCAACAAGTTTATGAATGCACCTAATAAAAATGTGCCACCCAAATTTGTTTTGTATAAATACATATTACTGGATAGTGTCATAATTAATAGATACCGTTGGTAAATGGGTTCCTGGAGCCCCAGTTAACCCGTTCTGAGCAAGGCAACATAAATGGTTTTCCACTAGATCCTGTTGTGGATTAGCAATAGCAAGAATGTTATCAGGGGTTTGATTAAAATACCGGTTTAAATACCCGAATTTCATTCTGCTCTAAGCATTGTAAACATCATGATATATGTGAGTATAATCAAAAACACCCTGAAGATTTGTAGTTTAGGAAAATAAGGCGTTGACATAGACCCTACCGACATTTTCTAATCCTCCCACACAGAAATAGATAAATACATATATAATAAATATCATATAAGGAAAAATAATGCAATCCAAAATAGATAAAATCTGCTTAAATATTCATACATGTAATAAGTAAATGTGTTTAAAAGCACCACTGAAATGTCAATAAATAGTCAATAAATACACCTATAAAGTCCACTAATAATACACTTACATAAAAGATATGAATTTAAGATGTTTCAAATATGTACAGAATGAATAGGTCGACAGTTATGAAAATCTAAAGACATGTAAACAGATCCTCTGTTACATTTAGACCTGACAGATGTTTTTAATTGAATTCCAAAATGTATCTAGTTTCCAACTGGCGTAATTTCTGTTCCCTATTTCCGCCCCTCCTACTCGCTGGTATTGAATCTATAACAAAATATTTGAGATCTTTGCTTCTGGATTCATGTTTGGCTTTAAAATGGCGAGCCACCGGATATGTATTGTCCTGATTGTTAATTGCCCTCAAATGCTGCAGTATTCTTTTGTGCACTTGAAGCTTAGTGCTTCCAACATAAAGCAAATTGCACGGACATGACAATACATAAACTGCAAATTCTGTCTTACATGTGAGTAGTTTAGAGATCTGATGTTTTTTCTCATTAAAGGGAGTGATGTAAGATGTTCTATTTTCTCCCTGTTGGTACGCCTTACATGTTTTGCATTTAAAAAAGCCAGTATGAGTTTGTTGCCAATTAGTTGACTCAATAACTTCAGGACTAGTTGTAACTAGGTCATCTCTCATAGAGCGACTTCTGCTGTAGGTTATGGACGGTCTTTTAGGTAACAGAGAACCAATTACTGGATCACTTAGAACCAATGGCCAGTGACGAGATATTATAGATTCAATCTTTTTGGATTGTTGGCTGAATTGAATTATAATTCTGAATTCCTTTTCTATATCATCAATCTGTGGCAGTGCTACAATTGAGTTGGTCTCAACTGTAGATTTGGATTTGAGTTCTGTCTCCCTTAGCAGCTCACTTCTACTCCTACGGTTAGATTTATTAATAGCTCTATCGATAACCTGTTCTGAGTAACCCTGTTCTCTGAATCTCAATTTGCTCTCAGACTGAGCCTGTAAGAGATCGCTTTCCTTGCTGTGGATACGTCTCAGCCGAAGCATTTCCCCATAGGGGATACTAGTTATTAGGTGTCTGACATGAGAGCTACTAGCGTGTAGTGTGGAGTTACCAGTGGTTTCCTTGCGAAATAATTTAGTTTGAATTTTATCATCATCTATGTACACATATGTATCAAGGAAACTCACTGTAGATGAACTGATATTAGCCGTAAAGTGTAGATTCAAATCATTTACATTAATCGCATGTATGAATTCTTGAGCCTCATCTGCACTGCCATCCCATATAACAAACAGATCATCAATGAAACGCAACCATAATTTGACATTGGTTATCATAGTCTCCCGATGTACAGTCATGAGGACCAGCTCCTCCCACCAGCCCATGTGTAAACACGCGTAGCTAGGGGAGAAGCTGGCCCCCATCGCCACACCCCTGACCTGTCTGTAAAGGAGATTATTAAACATGAATATATTGTTCGTGAGGCAAAATTCAACCATATCAATAATCATTTTCTTGTGATCCCCCATGGTACCCATTGTTCTATCCAAGAAATGATCCAGTGCCCTTAATCCATCAGGATGTTGAATGCTCGTATAAAAAGAGCTAACATCCAGTGCAATGAATAGATAACTTTGTTTCCATACAATGTCCTTGATCTTTCGCAGGAAATCACTGGTATCACTTACATAGGATGGCAGAATCTTGACCAGATTTTGAAGAAAGAAGTCCACATATTGGGATGTATGTTCTAGACATCCATTTCTTGCACATATTATAGGTCTGCCAGGTGGGTTCTCAGTGTCCTTATGGATTTTAGGTAAAAAATAAATCGTGGGTACCACTGGATGATTGTTCTTAAGGAATTTATACTCTTGTCCTGTAATAAGATCATTTGATTTCCATGTCGACAATTTCTTGTAAAAAGTTGCATACATTGCTTTAAGTTCAGATCCACTACATTTGGTGTAACAGGTTCTATCGCTTTGTTGTTTATAGGCTTCTTTAAGATATATGTCTTTGGATAAAAGCACTATGTTTCCACCTTTGTCTGAGGCACGAGTGACAATTCTATTATTGTCCTTGAGTTTAGACATCAGAGTTATGTACTCATGTTTTTCTTTGTTGTACTTGAATTTACCTCTGTGCGTCTTTACATTGAGCTCTTTGAGTTGTTCAGTTACTTGGTCATGAAATAGATCAATTGAGTCCTGTAGCATGACCGGATTGAATGTTGACTTGGGTTTAAAGGGCGTCCAAGGATGTCGTGTTTGAAAAATATTCCGTTGTTCGGGTGAGCCATCAAAGGGAGTTAGGGCAGCGAAAGACAAGTCATTGACATGGCTACTGGTTTCCGGTTCTTGATCCCACAATTCCTGCATTTCATCAAAAAAGTTTACATCTGACTGGAGAGATGCTTGAGAATCAGATGTGCACGTTTCCCTTTCCGAAGGCATAACTCGTTTTGTATTGTTAAGCAGATGATATTTTTTAAGTTTCAATTTACGTGTACTTTTAAAAATATCCAATCTCGTTTTTACATAGCTAAAATTACTCACAGGACAGTACGATAGACCCAGGCTGAGTATTCTTTTCTCATTATCACTTAATTCTATGTTTGATAAATTTACGATTGTTTTGTTAATGGATGCCATTTAATTTATTTGCCCCTCCTCCATCCACCTCATTTCTTTCCTAGAGTTGTTCCTGATTCGGCTTGCCTTCCGTCGTTGTTTTCGTTTGATATTTTTGTTTGACCGTAATTGGTTTCTGAGCGCGCGGACGGAGAGTTTGTCTCCTGTCCTTGCATAAAAAACCTAATTCCTCATCCAATGTGTGTTTTGTTCTTCCTTGATTGGTGGCCGATTCTCGTTCCGAATCACTATCCGGTGCCGAGCTTAAATCTGATTGCGAAGTACCAGAGGAAATTACATCTGTTTTCTTGGTACATACTTTGGCAGCTCCTGTTTTGTTATCTTTGTGGGATCTCAAGGCTTCATATTTTTTTGAAAATGTAAAAATCTGGCCCAACTCGTAATCCGTTTTATCCCAGAAGAACTTATACGTTTTTCGCTCTTTAATTTTCTCCTCTTCTTTTGTAAGTCTAGATATCATTTCTTGGCGCAATTTGATTTTATCCTCAGTTGATTCCTTTGAGTCTATATCTTCATTAATTTTAGCTATCTCCTCCAGGAGAGCCGCCCGGTCAATGTCAGCATATTTAATCAGGATACGCATTAGCCGTTTGGAAGATTCCAAGTTGCACTCCGCCCATTCCCGCATCATAAGCGGGTTCCGTGCCTCATAACTTGGTGCTAAAAGTATTCTTAGGCCCCGTGGGACCCTGTCTACATCCAAATACATCTGTAATGATCGGGATTCCCACCATTTGCTCTGCTCAGATCGACTCTTTTTTTCAAGTGTTTTAAATTTATTTTTCATTGATACATTCTGTTCGTTTGGGTTGGCATTAACGTTAGTTTCTTTGTTGGTCACAGTCCTGCAGTCATTAAACATCACTAATGCTGCGGCTTCCCTTTCCTTTACTGTGTCAGCCGACATTGCACACAATTATCCGAATGTAGGTCGTGAGAATGAAGAAACCGAGGTATGGTTTCAGTCTCCGGCCAGCACACCTCTCACCCCTTATTCGCTTACTGTCCACATACCTGAGTCAACTCTAAAGACATTCGTTTCCTCCGAGACGGTCCGGTTCAGGTCAGCTCCGGGATTGTGTGTCTTTTGCGGTTCCAGGGGGTCCGAAGTACAACTCCTTCCGGGTTACACTTGGCGATTTCCTGAAGATCAGGAAGTCAGGTCTCTCCTAGTACTTCGGTCCAAAACGAGAGGGGGTCCGTACAAAATGCCGAAAAGAGACTTCGCCGGCTTAGTAATATCCAAAGAACTCCGTTACTGAAACTTGTCTTTGTAAAAACGGATACGGACCACAGAATTCGTGGAGCAATATTTATTGTAGGTGCAGAGTTGTCGCCATGACGCGTTTCAGCCCCTTCACGGGCCTTGATCACATGACACAGTCAAGTTACTACTATTGGCTTAAATAGTGAACAGTGCAAGCGTAATCCATGGAACATGATCAACATTGAAGAAAGACTATGAAATTAAAACGTCACAAGTCTTTCTTAAATAAAATGCACATTAGATTGTAAAAGCAATAAAATCCTTAACAACCGATTTAAAAGACATAATAATGACATAAATTCAAATCAGTTAAGAAAAAGGGATCAAGTCCATAATAATATAAGTAAGACTACGCAAAAAGCTTATCTAAAGTGCAATATGTGGTATATGTGCAAGTAAATGTGCAAAAAGTGCAATATTAAAATATGGACCACAAGACCAATAAGATTATGAATGCACCTAATAAAAATGTGCCACCCAAATTTTTTTTGTATAAATACATATTACTGTAACCAAAACGCTTACAGGAGATGTCCCAGGACTGAATCTAGGATCCAGTCCTGTGGCTAGAAAAGTAATCCATAAAGTAACTAATTGCATTTAACTAGAAATTCACATTGAGCTCAATGTTGCATTGTGTTTGAAATTGTGTTGCCAATTGCAACAACTGTAACTACCGTACTTAAAAGTCTATTGCCTATTTGCAAAGTATTTAAACTAAAGTAATTAATTCTGAGAAAGTATATTTTGAAATGTAATGTATAATGTAATTACAATGTAATTTAAAAAATAAAATATCTAAAAATAAATAGTTTCTAAAAAATGCTAAATCAGTATCAAAAAAATAAATATAACAATTAATACATTTAAAAATTGTCATTTACAAAACCTTTGAAATTCACTGAAAAAACTATAGGTTTCAGGCACGTTATAGTTAGAAATTAGAATTTAAAAAACCTTTGAAATTCACTGAACAAACCATAGGTTTCAGGCACGTTATAGTTAGAAATTAGCATTTAAAAAACCTTACAAATTCACTGAAAAAACCATAGGTTTTAGGGACAGTTATAGTTAGTTGGACATTGCACTCGTACAAAACCCATGAAATTCCCCTGTTATAGTTAGTTCAGCTAACTATAACTTGCGCCCCCGCAATGCACTGCTGATGACGTCACATATTACATCACTCATGACATGGTCAGTGACATCACTGATGACATCACTGATGACATCTCAAATGACATCACTGATGACATCACTGATGACATCATCCATGTGATAATTTCATGCATCTTCTCACACCCTAATATAACCTTTGATACACCCACGCTAAATTACAGACTGCCATTCTCAAAACCATACATACTCCAACACCAATAACTACATACCCACTCACTGATTCTTAGGTCTACACACACATCCACGCACTCACCCGTACAGTCACTCATACTTATGGTCACTCAGTACAGGACTATCATATGCACTCATACACCTACATAGACACTCACACACCACCACTCATCCATAGAGGTACTCACACACCTAGTTAGTCATGCAAATAATTAATCACACTGCCATTTACTCACCTATACAGTGATACACACACCAGCTCACTTACTCATACAAATACTAGCACATTCTTACACTCTTATACAATCACTGATACAAGCACACACGCATCCATACAGCCACTATCACAATCACACACTCTCACTTATAGCCTATTTAAATACTCTAACACACATATATACTGCCTTTCACATATGGCGTTACTCACACATGTACCACTGAGACATACATTCACTCACTAACACACCGATACACACACTTACCCACCCAAACAGTCCATCACAGATGCACTCTTCAAACCATGCACCCAGTGAATAACCCACTCACACATCTATGTACAGAGTCACACACACCCCACCCACACAAACACTCAGGCACCCATGCAGATACTCAGACAAGCATTCAATAACTCATATAGACACTCATTTAGCTATTCACAAACACATGCAGCCACTTACACAGCAACAGACAGACGGATACAGACATACACCCAGTTTAGTCACTAACCCATGCATTCAGTAAGATACGTTAAATCACTCACTTATAGAGTCAGTCACGCACCTACTAAATCATCCATACAGACACTTACACACCCACTCATTCTTCAATACGTCTTTTCCTATATATTTTAAAAATATTTAAACTTTACAGAAACACACAGTCACTGGATGATGTCATCAGTGATGTCATTTGAGATGTCATCAGTGATGTCATCAGTGATGTCACTGACCATGTCATGAGTGATGTAATATGTGACGTCATCAGCAGTGCATTGCGGGCGCGAGTTATAGTTAGCTGAACTAACTATAACGGGGGAATTTCAAGGGTTTTGTACGAGTGCAATGTCCAAGTAACTATAACTGTCCCTAAAACCTATGGTTTTTTCAGTGAATATATATATATATATATATATATATATATATATATATATATATATATATATATAAAATTTCTAACCAAGCATGCATGCACTCAGAGGATGGTAATTCTCAGCCCAAGATTTATTGCCAGTTACGCATTTCGACTGCCACGCACTCTTGCTCACACACCCGTTTATGGAACACCCACATTTACATACAGAGGAAATGAAATCAACAATGGGCAAGTTCTTTCAGAATGTCTACGTAGTAGTGGCATCCATTTTGAAATGGGTATTAGATTCATGTACATAGTATTATATTCATTTGAGAAGTCTAAACAGAATTTCCTGTACTTTATTCCCCCAAAGGTTATTATGCGTATTAAGCCAAGAAGAACTATAGATTCATCTCCAAAGGATTCTAAGCTGAAGGAACTAAGGGCCCGATTACGATGGCGGGCGGAAAAGCACTCCGACCGCCGTGGTAGCGGAAATTAACCGTCCGCATGTACCGCGGGAAAACCGGCGGTCAGATTAGGATGAACCGCCAGAAAAATCCGACCGCGGCGGTCGAATTCCACGAAAGACCGCTGGGAGCGTGCGGAGCAGGTAAAAATCCGTCCGCGGCGGTCGGTCCTGCAGCGGAAACACCCAAAACTGCCGCACGGCCAGCGGAGTGACCGCATGTTGAATTAGGATACCATTGCGGTGACAGCGGAACGATCATCTTTTTCCGACCGCCGCGATCACAACCATTGGTGAATGGGAGAGCCGGCGGAAGGGGTGTTGCATTCCGACCGTAGCGATCGCAAGCATTGATGAATGGGAGAGCCGGCGGAAGAGCGGGTGTATACCCACCGCCGTGCTCGCTCCGGAACAGCAATGGCGGATGACAAAAAACACACAACAAGGCTACCAAGTGTGGCTATTAACTTGGCTTAGCCTCAAAAAACACCTAACACCCCCCAATGACACATCCCCATGGCAACAAAAAAATACAAATCCCAGGTCAACCCACACAACACACCTGACAGGAATACACCATTTTGACCCACCCACATAGCTGAGTATAAAACCAGCCCCTTCCATGACCAGAATCCTTTGCACTACTCTACTACTGAAGGGCCCAACCCCACAGCACAAAGGATAGGCAAATCTGCACACATCACACCATCACAACAACACACACATCACCACCACCACCTTCACACCTGCACCTTTAACCCATTTGCACATCACACACCATGTCACAGAAGAAAATGCCCAAATTCACTGACAATGAGTTGTCAGTGATGGTAGATAAGGGAATCAGAGTAGAACCACATTTGTTTGAAAACCTGGTCCAATAGACACCATTAGCCACCAGAATACAAATGTGGGCAAGGATAGTCAGCAGGGTCAATGCAGTAGGGACCATCCCACGCACCAAGAAGGAGATCATGAAGCGGTGGCATGACCTCAAGAGCAAGGTGAAAGAGAAGAACAACAAGAACCGTGAGCTGGCTCAGAGGACTGGCGGTGGCCCTCCCATTCCACTACGAACATTCACGGTATGGGAGGAGAAGGTGCTTGGCATACTGCATCCAGAGAGTCTCACAGGAATACCCGGGGGAGTGGAGGCTGGTAAGTACCAACAAATGTCTACCATCACACTGCTATGTACTGTCTTGCACAACTACAAAGCTACACCTCCTAGGTCAAAATGCATGCATGTGCACCACACTCTCCCCAACACATGTCTCACAGTTCCAACATCCACTCCCTCTGATTCACCCCAAAGGTAGCTAGCAATATTACCATGGGGGCAGGTGTACAGGCAGCCAGCACTACAACTTCCACCAGGCCCCCTTGTCCCAAAGCTCACCAGGATGGAGCACTCCCCCCCCCCGGAGCAAGTGGCAGCCATTACATTCCCCTCATCAAACTAACAGGTAGGAAGCCATCTTAACAGGGAGGTTGTGTTTGTGGGTGGGAAGCCTGCACTACAACTCCCACTATGCCCCCTTGTCCCAAAGCTGAGCAGGATGGAGCACTGCCCCCCCAGCCAGAAGCATGTGGAAGACATTGCATTCCCCTCATCAAACTAACAGGTAGGCAGACATCTTAACAGGGAGGTGGTGTTTGTGGGTGGGAAGCCTGCACTACAACTCCCACCATGCCCCCTTGTCCCAAAGCTCACCAGGATGGAGCACTCCCCACACCCACAACCATGTGTCAGCCATTGCATTGCCCACCTTCACCCAACAGGTAGGTAGCCATCTTAACAGGGAGGGGGTGGTTGTGTTTGGGAAGCCTGCACTACAACTCCCACCAGGCCCCCTTCTCCCAAAGCTCACCAGGATGGAGCATTCCCCCACCCCCCCACCCGGAGCAAGTGGCAGCCACTACATTCCCCTCATCAAACTAACAGGTAGGTTGCCATCTTATGCTCTCTTGTCCCACCCCTGAGCAGGATGGAGCACTCCCCACACCCACAACCATGTGTCAGCCATTGCATTGCCCACCTTCACCTAACAGGTAGGTAGCCATCTTAACAGGGAGGATGTGGTTGTGTTTGGGAAGCCTGCACTACAACTCCCACCCGGCCCCCTTGTCCCAAAGCTCACCAGGATGGAGCACTCCCCCCACCCCACTCAGAAGCATGTGTCAGCCATTGCATTGCCCACCTTCACCTAACAGGTAGGTAGCCATCTTAACAGGGAGGGGGTGGTTGTGTTTGAGAAGCCTGCACTACAACTCCCACCAGGCCCCCTTGTCCCAAAGCTCACCAGGATGGAGCACTCCCCACACCCACAACCATGTGGCAGCAATTCCCCTCAATTGTGTCACAGTACAGGTAGGTAGACAGTGCATGCACCCTGCCATTCCTCTCAAAAAGCATGGAGCCATATGACCACACCACCCCTCACATGTCACCCAACATGGCATACATCCAATAGTCACTTCCTGTGTGCAGACAGCCAAGCATATGTAACTGTCACAGAAATGTAACGTTAAGCCAGCAAGTCACATTGTGAAGAAATTCAGGGCACAATCATGTCCAGCACTGAATGCTATGTGTAAGTGCCATGGTGGCAGAGCATGAAGGCCCATATGAACACAAAACATGCATGGTCAGTTGTTTAAAGAAAGTAAAGTACATGATATTACAAAGGTATGCAGAAGATTGCAATGGCTAGTTCTTGCTCAGATGTAACGTCTTCATTGCAGAGCAAACCAAAAAGACAAATCACATAAAGTTGATGGGCTGCAAGTCGGTAGATGATGACATGTCCTTGTAACCACACAATCTGGACGTGGAACATGGTATCTATTTACATGTCACACCATGGACAAGTAATGTATGTACCTACACATCATGGCATGATGTGCAGTACCTTGCAGCCATACAAAGTGATATCAATGTAAACTGTGTGGTGTAACACATGTAACATCCAAACATCTAACACCATGCTTGTGGGGTGCACTTTAATGACCCTTTCACCTCTGTTCAACAGGAGATCAACAACTGACTGCTGCAGAAGTCAACACCAACCTGCAGAGCCAGTCTCCACACTCGGAACATGGACTCTCGGATGCAGACTCCATAAGTTTCTCAGATGAGGAGCACCAACCTGGCCCGTCCGGACTGCCAGGGCGCACCACGTCCCAGGCCCCCACTGTCCCCACCACCACCACTACCTCAGCAACAACAACCGCGCTGACCCCTGCTGCAACGACCTGTGCGGCCTCAACCACCACCACCACCGCTGCCTGCAACACTTGCCCTGCCTCAGTGGTTACCAACACCATCACACAATCAGAGGAGGGCAGGGAGAGTCTGCGGGTGCGTCGAGTGGCAACGCCACATGTCCGGGACAGCAGAGCAGGTGGGAGGGCAACTGGGGGACAAAATCGAGAGGACACTGGGACCGAAGCCCTGGCCAACATCGCCAGAGTCCTTGGGGCATACGAACAAGCCCAGGGACACATGGGCCAGGCTCTGGAAGAATCGCGTGAGCTCCGCCTGCTGCTGAGGTCCATAGACACGCGTATGGGCCAAATCGTGGACCTCTTGGGCCAGCTTGTGGGTGTTCTGAGGGACAGACCTGTGGCCCAAACTATGTCTCAACCCCCTCCAGTGGCCCGCAGGATGATCCCCCCACCAGCCCAGATGCGGCCACAGAAAGGGGTGAGCAGCAACAGGATGACTCCTCAGACACCGCTGATCCCGCAGCAGGAGCCCCCCCTGGAAAACGCAAGAGGGGCCGTCTGAGAAACACCACGAGAGGAGCACGTGGCAAAGCACCAGCCAAAGGCAAGTCAAAGAGACAGCCATGATAGCACCTCTGTACACCTTGACATTGACTTTGTTGATTATCCTTACCCACACTGCCATGTTGATGGCAGGTGTCTGTTGGACTGTGTCACCTCATCAATGTGGTGACTACTCTATTGTCTTGTTGCCATCACTGACAACTCATTGATTCACTTAGCACCATTTCTTGAAACATCACTTGTCTGTCACAACCACTCAATGTAAATAAACACTCTTTACACACCTATGTCTTTGTGTCAGCCCCATGTTTATCACAATAGGTACAATGTTGACTCAGAACACAATGTACCAAAAGCTCAGATCGTGACGAGGCATTGAGAGTCTGAAGGGACCTAGAGAGACACAAGAGAACGACATTTACTCATCAGGTGTTGGCATCACAGCCAGTACACAACACTAGTCATCAAGGTACACAAACCAGCACACATCACAAGGAGAAACAATCTCAACATAGACATCGTGTAGCTGGTCAGGACTACACTGTGCCACAAACATCAGCCATCAGCACAGAGCCAACAACAGGCAGCAGTCAAAAAGCTCCTCTCGGCCTCATCACCACCATCAAAGACAGCAGACAATGGCACTGTTGTACAATGTTACTCACACTCAAGGGAAGAAGCGGTTGATGATCTCTTGGCGCAGGTTGACACCTTCCTCCTCTCCACTATCCTCATCACTGGACATGTGTGGGCTTGCAGGGGGGGCATCTGTGGCGCATCATCGTCCAGGAGCAGGGGGATTTCATTGCGCAAGGCCAGGTTGTGGAGCATGCAGCATGCAACAATTATCTGGCACACCTTTTGGGGAGAGTACATCAGTGCACCTCCGGTCCTGTCCAGGCACCGAAACCGAGACTTCAGAAGCCCAAAAGTACGCTCCACCACACGACGTGTCCTCCCATGGGCATCATTGTAGCTGACTTCACCCGGGGTCCTGGGATTCCGCAGTGGGCTCAGCAACCAAGGCCGGTTGGGATATGCAGTCACCTAGGTGTCAGATACACAGAACAATTTTGTAATATGACTGTAGCTGCGGACAGCATGTCACACATATAGCACAATACTTGACTCAGCTAACTCACCTACAAGCCACGCACGGTCAGGATGCAGATTTGCCATCATCTGTGGTACGATGCTGTTATGCATGATGTAGGAGTCGTGGGCTGAGCCAGGGAATCTGGCACAGACATGTGAGATGATCATATCTGCCTGGCATACAACCTGCACATTAATGGAATGGAAATGCTTCCTATTCCTGTAGATGTGCTAACGTGCCTGTGGCGGAACCAGGCCAACATGGGTGCAGTCAATGGCACCAACAACATTAGGGATGTGGGCAAGGGCATAAAAATCACCCTTCACAGCTGCCAAATCCTGTCTTTGTGGAAAATGGATGTAGGTGTCCTTGTATACCATCATAGCGGACAGGACATCACGTAGCACCATGCTGAACATTGCCTGCGATATCCCACCTGCGCTGGCCATCGTGTACTGGAACGAACCAGTTGCAAAGAAATGCAGGGCCGCCATCACCTTACATGTTGGTGACACAGCAGTTGGATATGTCCTGCGAGGCCTCAGATGGGGCTCCAACTGAGCACATAGGTCTTGGAGTGTTAGCCAATCCAAACGGAACTTATGGATGATGTCCACATCCTCCATGTCCGCCAGCAATGTGAATGGACGATGCACATTTGGTCGCCTCCTACATAAGACAAAAGGGGACACTTGTCAATTCAATTCCCCTATGAGATGTGTCCAACATCTTACGTCTTGACTGACACAGTGCCAACAATGACTGGCCTGAAACAACAGCTTATAGCACAAGTCACATGCAGAGACAACTTGACCCCAAGTAGTTGTACACGTGATCAGTATGTACATACTGAGTACACCCGAGACAGATTCAGACTATGTGAATGTAAAATGGGACATTCCGACATCTTGTGTCACCAGCCCTGAGAGTACTTGACACAGCACATGTCTGAAACAGCAACACTGCTGTCTCCTACGTAGCTACTGTACCTGCCACACCTTCTTGCGTGAGTCGGACAGGGCACACATTAGCAACACAATGAGCACAGTGTGTGCATAAAGATCAAGTATCAACATGAGTTCAGCAATCTACACAGTGAAGTAGGCACATTAAGTAGTCAGTCCATCATTACTGTGTGTTGCTTAGCCATCTCACACATTGACATGTTTCCATATTTGAGAGTCCATCACACAACAGATCTGTGTACATGCACAACAACATCATCAGTGACATGTGAGGGAGTACATGCCAATGCATGTAATTCAGTGCACTGACATAGCATGTGTAGACATCAGTGAGTTAAATGTCACACTAGCATTCATTTTAACTATCTGGTGGCATGATACATTGTAAGTGTGGAGTGTTCAATGATGAGAACTGGCCATTGCCATTGCTACAGCATGATGTGTCCATAGGTGCCCTAAGCGTGCACCGCCACTGCAATCACGGTCATTGGCACCAATAGAAAAATGATAAATCGCGGTAGCGACCGCCTGGGCCCCGCGGTGTGACACCGCCAATGCCCATGCCCATTCAGCCAATGGGAACCGCAATCGCGCTAGTGGAAAACACTTTTGAAAATCGCGGTAGGCGTGCTCCGCTACCGCGGGGCCGGTCATTGGATACAATTGTAAGTTGCACGATTGCGGTAGCGACCGCCTGGGCCCAGCGGTGTGACACCGCCAATGCCCATGCCCATTCAGCCAATGGGAACCGCAATCGCGCTAGTGGAATACACTTTTGAAAATCGCGGTAGGCGTGCTCCGCTACCGCGGGGCCGGTCATTGGATACAATTGTAAGATGCACGATTGTGGTAGCTACCGCCTGGGCCCCGCGGTGTGACACCGCCAATGCCCATGCCCATTCAGCCAATGGGAACCGCAATCGCGCTAGTGGAATACACTTTTGAAAATTGCGGTAGGCGTGCACCGCCACCGCGGGGCCGGTTATTGGTTACATTTGAAAAAAGCTGACCTGGAACACCAATTGCAGCAGCTGAGTACCACTGAAACAACCCCAGGGGGCTATATATGTCTGTGAGAGAGCCACACATTTCCACTGCATCCAGACACTGCTGCCTGCCATACTTCATCCCCAACTGCTGCTGTTCCTGTCTCCTGGACCCAGTGATGGCGAGAACTGAGAACATCAGGGCCCGTCCCTTCACCACAGAGGAGCTGGAGGTCCTGGTGGACGAGGTGCTTACACACTACGGGAGGCTATATGGTGCTCCTGATGTAATGGTAAGTGTTTCAGAGTAAAATTTGGAGAGTGCAAAGAGTGCTCACATGATGTTGCTCTGCTGTAGTATGTGCCTGTGAGTGCAGGTTTGTGTGATACACTGCCTAGCATGCTGAATTCATGTCAATGGGGTGTGTAGCCTTATTACCACAGATCAATGGCTGCATTGAAGGATGGGAGGGACATGCAGTGTCTTTGCAGCCATACAGTAACACTGCTGGTTTGGAAAGTGGAAGTCAGAACAAACATTGCCTGTGCTAATGGATGTCAGAGTCCATTCGCTTTTCACATGCTCATTTGGAACATTACAAATGTGTTTCGTCCAGAGGGTACTGAAGGATGTGTGTACACTTTTCATATTGTCACCATGGATATGTGAGCATTATGCACAAGATTGAAATGCCTGAGGGTGACACTCTTGGTGGAAAATCGCCTATGACACATCAGATTGATGTACTTCTGAAACATCCTCCTTCCATTGATTTCATAATGTGTACTGACTCGCATGTGTAGGCACTGTTTGACCTCTCATATTGTACATGCATGTGATTGTTCAGATGGGCCAGGTTTAACCTCAGTGTGAGTCCCCCTGGCCTGCACAGATACTGCCCAATTTGACAGGGACCCATCAGTAAATGGACAGAGTGAGACACATGTGTTGTCTGCCACCCTGTTTCTCAATGAGCAATCTTAGGCCTGATGATTGCACAAGACAGACCTTGTGAGAAGGGTGTGAGAATGTAAGATCATGTCCCTAGATGTGACATCCACGACACAGTGAGCCACTCACAGGCCAAGGACACTGAGGGGTGTGTAGTGTTGGACACAGTGAGTCTTCCCCAACACATCATTTCCAACATGATGTATGTCTTGCTCCCTCACATACTGCATCACAGATGAGGGCCTTCTTCACATTGCTTTGTGTGCTGCCATTCTGCATGTGTATGTGATGGCCAGGTCATGTGTCCATCCTCATACCTAAATGCATTTCAATCTGATTATCTGATGCAAATGTACTATGTGTCATGCTGTATGGCCTCTGCTCAAGGTTTCTGTACAGCTGTGCTAAGTGTTTGCATGCTCCTGTACTGAGACACAGTGGAACATGACCCAGTGTCCCTGAAACTTCCTCTTCTTGTCTCCCATGCCTGCAGCTTAAAGTCCACCAGCGTAAGGCCTTATGGAGGGCCATGGCACGCAAGGTGCGGGCTCTGGGTGTCTCCAACCGACGGCACACACACTGTCACAAGAGGTAAGATGACATCTGCCGGCTGAGCAAAAAAGTGGCAGAGATGACGCTGGGGCTGCTTCCTCGGACTGGAAGGTTGTCGTGCAGGAGCATGACACCACTAATGGCCAGCATCATGGCTGTGACACAGCCAGAGCTGGATGGATGTTTGAGGGCCCATCAGCAGCAAGTTGGGGGTGAGTATTCTGCGAAGGGTGACTTTGGGTGTGAGTGACTGCATGTATCCCAACCCTGCGCCAGTGTTGAGCTCTGTGATGTTTCTAGTGTGATGCAATGGCTTGTAAGTGGCCTCTGTGTTGAGTGCAGCTGCCATGCATTTTTTCTACATGTACTTTCTCATGTGTTTAAAATAATGGCCCTTGACATTGCAAGATGAAATGTGGCCTCATGCCATCTGCTGCATTATGGGTGTCATAGACATCACTGTGAAGTGAACAGCTGTGTTCCTCATCTTAGTGTGCTTTCGTCGATGTGTGCAGTGCCTGACTTTGAAATTATGAGAACTACACATCTGACAACAATGTGCAAGGGTCGTTGTGCTTCAAAGCACAACATGGTGGACATCAGTAGCTCATGGCCATGGTATAAGGACATTCTGGAGTCAGTATCTGTGTTGTCCCCTTAAAGTGCCTCCGTATGTGACTGTGACAACATGTTGAGATGTACATCTATCTCACCTACAGGCACGTAGGTATGCTTGCAGGAATCGGTATGTCAGGTAACAAGGAGGCACGGGCCAGCTATTTGGCAGTGTGAACGTCACATGGGTCATTAATGCCAACTATGCATGTTTCCATGCATCTTCTGACTTTTGCATAAATCTTGCACATGCAGACTGCACAGGGTGGTGTGCAACATGGGGGTATCATATTCTAGTTTTGTGCTGTGGTTGCATATGATGTTTGTGAGTAGGGCACTATACTGAACCTACGTCTCTGTCTTTTGCAGCATCTACTGAGGGCACAGAAGGACAGGGGACGGACACCAGTGGTGAGGCATCTGGCACGACTGCTACACATGAGCTCACTGACACGGATGTGACCAGCACTTCGGAGGGGGACAGGAGTGTCCTGGAAGATTCACGCCCAGAAACACCAACCTCAACATCATCTGACTCTAGCGGTGACTCCTCGATGTTGGCGGGCACAGGGAGTGGGAAATCTGCCTCTTCTTCTACCACACATTGTCCTGTGCCCACCCTCCCGGCTACTACCACTAGTGCTGCCCGTTCCCGCAGCAGTAAGAAGGGTAGAGTGTCCTTCCCCCCAGGCACCGCTGCCCTCAGTGTTGAGGCGGTGGACCTTTTGTGCCAGTTGTGTGTGGGTCATACTACTCTCCTGAATGCCTTCCAGGATCATGACAGGAAGTTGACACAGGTAGTTGCCTTCATGGAGGGCATTCATTCTGACGTGGGTGGGCTGCACAGAACTGTCCAGTCTTTGTCCTCCACAGTGACGGCAGCCATTCATCTGTCACAGGCTCAGAGTCCAGCTCCAGTCCCTTCGGCAGCCACCCTGCCAGTGGTAACATCTGACGAGAGTGACCACACACCACAGCCCTCAGGCTTCAAGTACTCAACACGCAGCACACAACAGCAGCACTCCAAGCAGCCCAGAGCACAGACACCATCCCCCAAACCAAAAACAGGCACACAGGAGCGCAAAGGCAAAAGCCCTTCTGGTGACACTCTGGGGCATCAGGCCAAGAAGCCTGCCTCAGGCTCACATGCATCCAAATCACCCCATCCAAGGACACTCCCGTCCCCAAACCTGCTCCCAAAGGCAAACAAACAGTTGCCCTGCCTGCTGTGAAGCTGGTGCCTGCAAAGAGTCTGCACAAACAGCTCTCTAAGGCAGATTCACCCACAACCTCAACTCCCACCCACACCCCTGTGAAGCTGGGACAGGAGAGCAATGTGGGGGGTTCACCTGGTCAACAGGGGATGGAGGGGAAAAGGCAAGGCCAGCCCAAGCGTAACACCAGATCCAGCAAATCCCCACAGAGAGAGCCACCTGCACCTGATGCACCTTTGGTTGAGAGTGAGGCTGTTGTGCCCGCCCCACTTCCCACTCCTACCAAGACAATTCCTACCTATCGAATCCCCAAGAAGTGGAAAGGCAGACCTCCACATTCTCCCTCACACACTGTGTCTCACGGCAGCATGTCTCCGCCTCCCCGTGCCACCATGCCACCCGGTCCAAGCAGCCCTCCGGCTCACAAAGCCACTGATGCCTCTACCTCAGCTGGTCCTCTCTCTCCCAGGTCCAGTCCTCCAACTGGCCCCGACAATCAGCCACCTCCCAGTTCAACTGACATCCAAATGTGAGGCAAAGTCCCCCTCCCAAACCCATCACTCCCACAGCGGTGCCTGGACTGCCCATTTGTATCCCCAGAGCTGTGCTGATTCCCATGGCAGTGTACAGTGTTAACCATTCCCTGTGCAGTTCCTCATGCACACATGTACATACTTTGAACTATGGACTGACCACTGGCCTTGCTGTTTGTCACTTTGGATGTCCATTCCCTGTGCAGGTTCTCATGCACACATGTACATACATTGAACTATGGACTGGCCAATGGCCTTGCTGTTTGTCACTTTGGATGCCCATTCCCTGTGCAGGTTCTGATGCACACATGTACATACTTTGAACTATGGACTGGCCACTGGCCTTGCTGTTTGTCACTTTGGATGCCCATTCCCTGTGCAGGTTCTCATGCACACATGTACATACTTTGAACTATGGACTGGCCAATGGCCTTGCTGTTTGTCACTTTGGATGCCCATTCCCTGTGCAGGTTCTCATGCACACATGTACATACTTTGAACTATGGACTGGCCAATGGCCTTGCTGTTTGTCACTTTGGATGCCCATTCCCTGTGCAGGTTCTCATGCACACATGTACATACTTTGAACTATGGACTGGCCAATGGCCTTGCTGTTTGCCACTTTGGATGCCCATTCCCTGTGCAGGTTCTCATGCACACATGTACATACTTTGAACTATGGACTGGCCAATGGCCTTGCTGTTTGTCACTTTGGATGCCCATTCCCTGTGCAGCTTCTCATGCACACATGTACATACTTTGAACTATGGACTGGCCAATGGCCTTGCTGTTTGTCACTTTGGATGCCCATTCCCTGTGCAGGCTTCTCATGCACACATGTACATACGTTGAACTATGGACTGGCCAATGGCCTTGCTGTTTTCTACTTTTGGTGCCTATCTGAGTAATATGTAATAAAGACAGTTACTCCTGTTGTCTGCTTTGTCTGTGTCCTTGCTAAATAAAAGGTTTTATGTATGGGTATGGTTTCATGTGACACATGCTCTGTATGCCACTTCAACATTGCCAATTGGTTGTTTTACTTTTTCTGAGTTTGGCAGAGGTGACAGGCACTTTAGTTCTTCAAGACTGTGAGGCCTGAGGGTGCAATGATGGTTGTTTGTGATGATCTACTCTTATCCTAATCACTCTATGGTCAGGTTTGCTACATTGTACACATGTCATGTTATGATGCAATCCCACGTCAGAGGTGATTTCTATCCACAGGATTACTTGCGGGGTGGCCATGGTCCATCATATCTGTGTGATCTTTCTTGATGTGTGAACAGCAGTGTTGATGTGTGGTCATCTTGTGTAGGCCTGTCTTCCTAGTCGCACGGGGTACATTTGAATATGTGAACTTCAGTGGTCATACAGTGTGAATGGGCTGTCATAGTCAGTAGTGTTGATGTGTGTGTGCCCCTGCAATGCCAACTGCACACATGTATGATCCAGGTGATGAGTGCCTGTTTGTTTCAATTGCCTGCCATATGCTTCAGATTGTGGGCACATGTAGGAGTTGTAGGTTGGGCCCTGTGCAGTGTGTTGGTGTGTCCTTGCACTCCTGGGGAACACCTACTTGTTGTCGCTGCCAGTTGTGAGTATGCAGTGTGTGTGCATGCCAAGTCTGTGTTGTGTTTTGTTGATCAGCCATGTGTCTTGTTACTGTTTGTGCTCACTGTGCAGACCTGCTCAGCCACACTGACATTATTTGTGAGTTGCTGTCACTTGACCCATTTTTGGCTCCAGTATGGTATGTGGTATGTGGAGTCATGCCATCCCCTATATGTGCTTCTGATGCCTACACATTGTGAGTAATTCCTCTATGTGTTTGTGTACTGTTCACTCCTCACCTGTCCACTACTGACGTACACACCACTTCAATCTCATGTCATCCACCCCATGGCTTGCCAGTGTGTGAGCCTCCCCACCACTTCATAGTGTGACACTATGCTGTGTGAGGCTGAAATGTGTACAGGACCAATGTGCCACTCAGGCCAGTTTCCCAAATTAGTTATGTGTTATTTTCTTCAACTGTTTTGCAGTCATGGTTGCTCATGTGCAGTGCATATGTTGGAGCAGCACAGTCCTCTAGTCATGTTGTTTGCCCCGGGGTTTCCCTTAGTTGTGCATCTGTGGGTGATGGTTAAGCTGTATGTGTGTTTGCTGAGGTACTGCTACCCTTCCTGAGTGTGATGTTCTCTGTGTGCTGTGATGATTTGTGTTGTGGGAGTTCATGGTGTGGCACTCAGATATATGTGCTACTGGTTTGGTTGGTGTGCACACAATGCTTGGTGTGCTTGCAGTTATGTCAGTGTGTGTTGCCTTGTACTTGCCTGGTGTGCATCCCCCTGATGTCCAGCTGAGTTTGCTATGTGATGGATTGGTATGTGCATCTGTTGTGTTTTTGTTGTGGATGTATGCAGTGTTTGGCCTGTGTTGGCTCTTTCTACTGACAGATGCTATGTGTGTGTGATGTTCTATTTGCATGAGATTGTGTGTGAGTAGTTGTTGCTGTGTGATACATGCAGATGTGTGTTGCAAGTGTAGTGTGCATTACTTGTGTGTCTGGCACATGCAGCAAGGTGGATTCTTGTTTCTGAGCTTGTTTTGAGTGCACATTGGTGGTTTCTCCTCCTATTTTTGACCTGTCACTTGTCAGGATTGTGCATATGCATGCTTGTGGTACACTGTGACACCATGTTCACTTGATGAGTGGTGTGGTGTCTCAGTCTGTGTCAGCTGATTGTCCCATTGATCCCAGTTATTGTTCATGTTTGTTTTTGGATGATGCGATTCTTGTTTGTGTTGGGGTATGGTGTCTGGGCATTGGCCCTGAGTGACAATTTTGTGTACTGCTGTTCTGTCTGTGGTCACATTGCCTTTCCACTATTTGGCTGCACATGTCTGGGCTTTTTGGACTTCTGTGTATGTTGTTTGTCTATTGTTTTTGTGTCAGCATTGGTTCAGGCATCCCTGAGTGCGAGTTTGAAATTTGTGGATGCACCACAGGGAGTGTGATTGGTTGTCATTGGACTCACAGGACATCATTTGGACCATTCTGTGTGTTTCTCACAGGTGTTGTGTGCTGCAGGTGTGAGGTGGGTAGAGGAGGGGTATGTGTGAAGGTCCTACTTGTGTTTGACAGTCAAGGAGTGTGACAATGAGCCATGTGTGTTGTGCTGATGACATACACATGTCAAGTAAGTGGAGACAGATGTGTGGCTGGTCACTGTATGACTTCAGACACTTCCTGTCATTCCTGTGCCTATGCATGGCCTGCCTTGATGTCTCCCTGAGTTGTTGCACAGAGGTCAGTTTGGCTTAATTTCACTCACTGTGCCACCCATGTCTGATTTGATGGCCTAAGGGTGGTGTGATATGTTCCTTCTCTTGCATGTGATGTACAGATGCTATGTGGCTTGCTCCATGGTTTTCCAGCACTGTCCACTTCACTTTTGGCTGGCCTATTTATTGTCCTCCATTGCTGCTGACCTATGGTATGAGTATGTGGCTGGGTGTCAGTGTGGGGTGTTTGTGAGTGACTTGACAGGCAGTGTGAACAGTTTATTGGATGTTCATAGGCAGTGTGAGTCTTCATTTTGTGATCATACTCAGTTTGCTTCACATGAGTGGAAGGTTGGTGTGAGGAGGAGGGTTGATCAGCCCCTGAGCTTCTGTGCAGGGTGTTCCTCTTCACCCCCACCTTCCCAGTCAATCTCCCTTGTCCTTTGATGTGTGAGGTGCAAGGTCTGGCTACACCTGGCAGATTAATTGTGCAGGGGGGGCACAGGAGGAGCACACAGCATGTTCCCAAATGGGTGTGGGAAGAGTAGTGTGGGAAGGTTGAAGGTGGAGCCCTGTGAATCTTTGCGGACTGCCCAAGCCTGGCGCAGGCCCTGCCTACTACATTGTGCGCAGGTTTTACCGCATCTTCACCGCTGCGGTGACGTGACCGGGACACTGCTGTGATTTCGCTGTTGATGGGTGACCCGGATGCGGAGGGGTGAGTTTCTGGCAGGTGGGAGATGTGTGGGTACACTGGGGGATGTGTTCCTGTCCCCACCAGAGTGTCTGATGTGGACAGGAACTGTGTGTCAGCCCAGGAGTTGTGTGTTGTGGTTGTGTGCGGAGTTGTGTATTTGCGTACCTGCGGCGTTGTCCGCGACGGTGCATTATTTGCTGGTAGTGGATGAGGTACAGCACCGGAATGGCTTGGAGAGCTGGATCCATTGAGGTCAGGACCGGGTGGAGGGGACCGGGAGTCTGGTTACGCGCTCTGCTGTGGTGCTTCCGCCGCCTCCGGGTGGGTGGCTTCTCCGCTGCAGTGTGATGGGCTGTTTGCTGCATCATGATTTGTATGGCGGATGTAACGTCATTCCGCACGGCGGTGAGTCTCTATTGGCTCCCTCCGCGGCGGTGGCGGGCGCAAAAATCTGGCGGTTCACCTGACTCCGCAGCGGACGGAAAATGGGCTATGTTTGCCCATCGTAATATGGCGGACGGGAAGACCGCTGCTGGAGTGCGGAAATGGGCATTTTCCACCAGCACCGCGGATGTGCCTCCGCCCGCCATCGTAATCAGCCCCTAAGATAGTGTTTTCTTCTCTAACATAGGTTATCGGTGTCCATGTTAGCGGCGGCCATGCTGAAAAATCTCTGAATTTTAATGGATACAATGAAAACTCCCAGCCAATTATCTATTATTTGTTGTTGACACCACGTGACATGAGTCTTAACACCTGAATGTCTAATGCCTGCGCCAAGTGGCAAAATACATCATGTGACCCAGTGGTGCCTATGGAGATTATGCTGTCTGTATTGATGCGACAAAGTGTCAACTTAACTGCTTCTAAATGCTTCTAACAGAAGGAGCAAATAGGTGAGGCATATATATATATATCACATCAAGCCTTTGTTTATTCAGAGGAGCATTTTGTTGGCACTGAGAGGTCAATCCATGCCGGAATTCCAGTCAGCTGATTCCTGTCACCTCATGCAACTCTACACCAAGACGGGCAGCTTGCTGATACTTACCCACAGCTAATAGGGAGTTAGACCACCTAACGGGGATTTGGAAGATCCACTCACCTTAGACACGATAGGGTAGAATAGGCTAGGTAGGAATACATTATATTACAGCACTTGCATGCAAGCATATAGTTTTCTGTAATCAGCAAGATGGCTGAATTGTTTAGCTTCTTCACCATTCTCGCAATGGTAATCACATTATTCTGTTTCCTTCAATTAATCATTGCAGGGCAAGTATTCGATTCAAGAATCACAATGCTTCAATAAATATTGAAACTGCATACTGTGTATTTCTTGTGTATCTCTTTGGGTATGCACAAGTAACTGAGCAAAAGGAATCTAGATCTGTTTCCATGATTTCCTTGGGAGATCAGGGTTGTTATGTTCTGAAGTTGCACACCCATTTGTTACCCTGTAAGGTTAGGGTTACAGATGTTGCACTGTGAGCTAGCAGGACTATAGGCCAGCAGATCCTGAGGGGTGCTTAGAATCAGTCTCGCACCAGTCCAACATTTATGTTGTCCAACAAACGCACACTTTTTCTTGAGGAAAGTGTAAGCCGTTCCAATAAGTGCAGTTAGGCACAAAAGCAATGCGACGATAGGTTGTTAAGCAACCAATTTTTTTAATTGCATTTTGTAAGTCAAGAGATCACCACTCATCGTCTTTTCCCATTGTAAAAACAAATTAAGCAACTTTAAAATTCCCTCACTATTGTCTCAGCTTGCAAAAAAACTTCACCATGCCATAGCCATCAAGCAGTCATTTTTTAATGTTTTGATGCTCAAATTACTTATTTCTCTCTTGGTGAAAATTTTAAGTTCCAATCCACACTCGGAAATGGCACAGGAATAGCTGTTTAGAAAGAAAATGCAAGGTGAGACTTTTCATAACACTAATGCCAATTACAATGTCCAATATCTGAGATGTAACATGTAGCAATGTTTTCTCCAGATCACATAATGACACAAATGCTCTTTACTAGAGACTGAAATAAAAAATCTAAATAGTTATCTTTAACCATTATCACTGATTAATTCAGGCAATACTGAGCAGAATCTCCTGGAATGATGTATCACTTTTAAAATGTAATTTTACTAGCACTACCATGCAATTTGTTAAGCATTTAGCAATAAGTATGTCTCCTATAATATGAAAAAATATATTTAGAAAATGAACCATAATTTTAATATCATTTTAATTAATGGGAGTGCCACTGCGGTGGCTTAAATTACATTCCCAGTGGTAGGAAGCCTTTCAAAACTAATTTGTAAGCCAAGATGGTGGCTTTAATGACTGGCAGCAAAGTTTCTTCAACAGATTTCATGGGGCATGATCCAAAGATAATAGGTTTTCAGCCCGATGACAATCCAATTACAATGCCAATCAAAGCCAACTTCATGCACTCTAATTATCAGATTTAGCTGTCAGTTCAAATACAAACATAACACTTTTATTTAAATAAAAATTTAATTTAGAGAAAAGAAGACTTCATGTGTGATTTATTGAGACTGTAGAGGCAATCTCACTTATTTCTCTGCTAATATAATAAAATCAGTCTTGTATTAAAAATGAGAAAACTTTTCGTTCTCGGGCATAGTGCGTCCTATATCATTCTGGCATGTATTTAAGCAAGGGTTCACAATAGAAGACAGCAGCAGACAACAGAAGGGAACACGTAGGTTAAATAAAGGCGCAAGATTTAATTGACACGAAAAGCCAAATACACAATTCTGCTGTATTCCTACCTATCGTAAGGTTTGTCAAGGAATGCAATACCAAGTCCCAATCTGTGGACATTTACAAAAGCATCTATACAAGTTTAAAATGTTTTTGCATTATGCAATTTACTCTATTGGCATTTTCCTTTTATTCAAGGGGCTAACGACAAGAGCTGAACAAAGTGGTTACGAAGAAAACTGAACAACGGGTTTTCTTTTTTTTTCTTTTCTTATCACATTTGTTCTTTTTTCATATGCTATTGTATCAGACCACTGTAGTAGGATCATTGGGGCAATAAAATAAACATCCTAATTCCGAGTTTGTAGATAAAGTCCGATCCATTTCCAAACAGGAGCTTGCAAAGAACTAGGAATTTTGAGTTGTGCTATGATTATCTTGTCCCTTCAGTTGTCCCTTTACGGATTGCGGATGGTCAAAGTGACTGAAATTTGCCAGTGGAAATTTTGAGGGAAAGGGTCAACTTGCGAATTTTGGCCATAAACACCAACTCCATATATTATACAGTTTACCCTCCATAATAATGTTGGAGGCATTTAACACTTCATCCTAGTGTTTTAGTGGTCACTGGGTGCAGTAACTACTACCTCCTGCTCTGTCATACTCGGAATCAGGGCCTAAATGCGTTATACAGTACAGGGAGCACAGAAGAAGGAGAACTATCAGGAATTTGGCGATCATAGGTCTGGATCAGTTTTTGAAAGGCCTTAGAAGCTTGGTCCATAAAGTTAGGGCATATGATGTAGGAGCTTCAATTCGTTTTAAACCGTTCTAATTTTGAGAAAATCGGAAGAGACAGGTTTCTGATTGGAGGCTTCTGTTGAGAGATACATATAACCGAATATTTGCTAATTTCATGCAGTGCCACGCAGCAAGGCAAGATGGTGCACTGCGTTGAAGGTAGAGAGCTGAACGTGTCATATTTACCAAGATATGGTACTGTTCGGTTCCCTCTATGGACTAGCACACTTGTGGCTGCCAAGCGCTAATGCAGGCACCCTTACGCCATGGTGCAAGGGTGCCTGCATTACGGGCAGGTTTGTTTTTTTGCAGGGATACCTTTCTGAACAAAATCACTTTTTTGAGGCATAGGGCCTTATTATGAGCTTGGTAGTGCGGGAGCAGGACCGCCCAGCTCCCGTACCGCCAAACCCATGTACAAATCGCCCGCCAAATTAGGAGTTTTCTCCTGTCTAGTGGGCGGTTCTTTGGCGTTCCCATGGTGGTGCCTGTCAAATAGGCATCACAATGGGAACCCCAAAGGCAGTACCTGCACGGTATGGACTGATGCAGTCCATGCCATGCAGGTACTGGTGTGCATGTGAGGGGGACCTGTAGGGTCCCCTTCGTTTCCTCACCACTACACTTTCCATGGCGGTCACACCACCATGAAAAGTGTGGCAGTGAGATAATTCGTAATTGCTTGGCGGGCCGCAGTGGCCCCAATACTGCAGCATCACCACCAGGGATATATGATCCCTGGTAGCTGCGGTGGTCCCAGGGAGGCCCAACTGCCCCGATTGTAAGGGGCAGTCGGTAGACCACCACTGCGCCCCATCGACCACCAGACTCATAATAAAGCTCATATTCTACTATCTATGTGTGCTGCAGAATGCAATCCATTTTGGTGCAAACCCAGGTTCACAAGTCTTTGTAGATCTGGGTTTGCCTCAAAATACATTGGCTGAGGCATAGGAACGTCCATGCTTCACCCATGTAACACCTACCCAAAGCAAAGTAGCGCAAGACATCACTATGCACTGCATTGTGTTATTTTGTATTTACTAAACAACGCAAGGCTATGCAAAACGATTTTGCATGGGATTGGTGAATGTCACAATGGGTTTTGCTTAGGGGTTGTGCCACAAAAGTGATTCAACCCAACATGCTAAATCTTAGTAAAACTGGGAATTAGTGCATACCATGGGGTCCTCAAGCACCAAATCAATTCTTTTTAGAGTGTTCCCCACATCCACGATTCTGATTGCTGATTCCCGACTCCACAAACACTTCTAACAAATACCAAAAGCCCTAAATCCAAAATGAATAATGCCTTTTTTCATCAGAAGAAGTCTGGCACAGCGTAAACCAGACCCCTAATTAGATGAGTTCTCCTCCCTAAGTCAGGCCCAAGTTCTAGCTTCCCTGCTTCCCTTCTCCCCTCCTCCATCTAGGACTGGAGCCTGGAAGTCATCCGGGAATATATGGAAGCAGATTCTGTCAGCCCTATTTGGCATCTCCAAGTCAAAAGAAGTAGTATAAATGCGGTTTGTTGTTCTGCCAGCTGTACCTGGCCCCCTCTCAGATTGCTACTCCTTGTTAAGTGGCCAGTTGTTGATAAGGGACCTGCTATCCTGCTTTCAGAGATCAGACCATTGTGCTATGGAGAAGAGGGATATTAATGCAAGCTAGGAATATGTATTGAGTGGTGAAACTGGTTTTAAGCCAGTTTTGGCTCAGGAAGCACAAACTGCAGTTTTATAAAGTTACTTTTCTACTAATTTTATCAAAAACCTATTTTCACTATTAAGTTAGATTTTTTAAACAAAGTGGAATATATCTTTGATTGATTTTGCTGGCATTTTCCAAGTTAAGAAATATACTATGGATTTTAGTTATTTTTCTTGTCAAGTGCAAAGTGTATGTTGGGTGTCCATTGCATCTTGTCCTAAGGGCCTAGTGTGTTCAAGGTGCTCCCTAAGGCTTTTTCCTACTTTAAAGCAATCATCAGCTGTTTGTAAGTTTTTGGCCACAAATCGATATGCCTCAATGCGAGTTGAATAACTTATTGGTGATAGGTGTATATGTGGTAACAAGTGATTTTTAATTCCTTTATCTATTTTGTGAGCCTCTTAGAGGAACTCATGATTTTGCTGCATGCTCGATTTCTGCCATTTCTAAATGTACTTATAATTTTGGCTACTAGTTTGAAAGTAGGCTGGTTGGGATGCTGCTCATCAAAGGTCTGAAAGTAAATACATATGTGCCTGATTGTTAGACCTGTCAGCTTTAGGGTGATCTTCCCCAAAATGTTTTGCATGTTTCCCTCCATTTTTGCTGAAATTCACTTTTGTTGGCCTTGTGCACTTTACCATTGCTCACCAGTGTTAAAGTGTGTGTGCTCACTCCCATAAGCATGGCAAAATTGGTTTACACCTGATTGGCATATTTAATATATTTATAAGTAGGGCTCCTGGTTTTACAGTATTTAATTTTGGAATATATCCATCTGTAATAATCCATATTTATTTTTTGACCATTTTATCTGTATTTATCAATATATATTTTGTGTTTTGTGAATAAATGAAGCAGTAACTCGTATACATTTCCACATTTGTTTAACCAATAAATATGTACTCATACTTTGACGCCTGTCCAATTTTGGCACATTTATCAGCCAAATATAATAAAATTATGAATCCACGTGAAAATATTTGCATAATAGCACAAATGTCTGTTAAGATATGCAGTTATTTAAAGCAAATGTAATGTGTGTTTTTTGACTACATATGCTCTCAATCTGCACGACTATTGGCGGGGAATTAATGAAGAACAGCAAGGAGGAGTCAGCGTGAAGGTGCTCAATTTTCTATATTTTTCCACTTCTAAAAATAAATGCAGACTGGAAACACACGATTTACTGCCTGTGTTTATCTGTAAAAATGGAAAACTGGGAGCCTTACATCTAAGTCCCTTGTTGAGTCGGGTACCATGTACCAAGGGTCTGTACATTTGATGCTACTAGAGGACCTGCTGCACTTATTGTGCCACCTGCTTAATTAGCCCCTTAAAACATATCTCAGAACTGCCATTGCAGCCTGAATGCAGTTTTAAACTGCCAATTCGACTTGCAATATAACCCCCTTGCCAAGCGTCAAACTCCCCTTTTATTGCATATGCCACCCCTAAGGTATGCCTTTGGTAGCCCATAGGGCAGGGTGCATTGTATTTAAAAGGTTGGAGATGAACTTTTTAGTTTTACATGTCCTGGTAGTGAAAAACTCCTAAATTCGTAGTTCTCTACTGTGTGGCCTACCTGTCCAACAGGATAACATTGGGTTGCCTGATAACATTTAGTAGGTGCTAACATTTGATTGGAGACAGATGAGCATTTCATGTTTGATATCTATGAAATTGCAATTAAAAATCCTCTTCAATGGTGAAGTTGGATTTTAAATTACAATTTTGAAAATGTCACTTTTAGAAAGTTGGCATATTCCTATCCTCTGCCATTTGGTGCCTACAGCCTGTCCTAGCTCACATGACTGGGTGAAGTTAGACTTTTTGAATTTCTCCCAAACAGTCACACAATGGAGGGATTAGGTGTGCCTGAATGGGCCATCTGCTGGCAGGATGGGGGAGTTGGGCACAGTCCCACTTGTAACTGAATAGGCTGTGTTCTGCCTTCACACAAAGGGCTTGTTACCACCGCTTTGTCTCTGCAGCCAGATTGGAGCCAGGGGAGTCAGGAAATTGCAAGCACTTCAGAAAGAAATCTCTAGAAATTTCTCCTACTTCAAAGAAGGCCCCTTGTATAAAAATAGGGCCCTCAGTCCCGCTCTACAGTTTACTTTCTGGACCAGCGGAAGGACTCTATTAGGACTGCCTGCTGCTGTGCCTTGCTGTGTACTCCACAAGACTGATTTGTTGCACCTGGAAGGACTACTTTCCTGCCTGTAGCCTGCCGTGAACCCTCAGAGGTCTGCCCTGCTGCTTGAGCCCTTCTTCTCCACCTGAACCCAGGACTACCAGAGTGACTACAGGGGCTAGTTGGCTGGCCTACTGTCATAGCCCCAGGGACATAACAGGTTGCCACCATCTTGAACCAGCACCTGGACCAAGCCTGAGTGAGTCCTAACCCCCCTCAAGTGGTGCCTCTTCTTTCCTGGACTCTTGGTGGAGGTGCTAGCCGAAATCCAACTGCTCTGAGAACTGTGGGAAGATCAGGACTAACCTGCTTGTAGATCTGCCGAAGGTGCCTCGCTGATGGGCCTGACTTCACTCTAGCTCCTGCTACATTCGTCTCTGCAGCAGCAAATCCTGTTCAGCTGTCCTTCACCAAAGGGGTATCTGGCCTCTTGAAACTCTTGTTGGCTATGGCTTCCTGCCTAATCCTGCTGTAGATTTTTGACTTCCAAAAAAGTGACCAAGTCTGAATGTAGAAATCTTCACAGCAACTTCGTCCAATGGCTTCTCCACAATGACACTCCCTCCTCAGCCACACTGCCTGCAGCCTTGCCCAGCGGAACTTTGCCTTCTCAGAATATTTTCTTTAAAATTTCTTCTAAGTCCAAAGGTAAGCACCAACCAGGCCCAATCCACTTCTTGTATCCGACCCAAGCTCCATCGCGGGCTGCCATATTTTTTTTCTTTGACCTGGTTTTGCGGAACTAGATGTGCATGGTGGTGTTTTGATCTTTAAGGTGCTAGATGTTACTAAAAACCTGATTCGATTTTTTTTATATTTTGTTGTCAAATAATCTATTATAATTTTCTATTTTGGTGTGGGATTTTTCTTCTGTTGTGTTTTCACTTAGTTACTATTTGTGTGCTGCATAAATACTTTACACACTGCCTCTAAGTTAAGCCTAACTGTTTTTTGTGCCAAGCTATCCAGGGTTAAGCACAGGTTAATTTAGTGACTTTTTGTGGTTCACTCTCCAATGGACTATGGCTGTTGCTTGACCAGTGCTAATACCCCAGTCAATCAACAACCAAATTTCTCACACCAATAAATAGATATTGAACACAGGTGAGATTTTCTCATAGTGCCTTGTTAATTTCCGAAATGGGCAATGTTCTTGTCAGTCGCTTTATATATATTTTTAGGATTAGCATGCCTTCTTTGGGTATAGTTCACAGGTCCAAGAAAGCCAACTCAGTCCTGCCTCAGTGGTTGGCCACTAAAGATGTAACATCGTTTGTTCAACTACAGGAATACATTCATAGTGGACTGATGGTAGCCGCACAATGCTCCATATATGTATGATACCGCTGCTGAACCACTGACATATTATCAATCAAACAAATATCGATACACACAAGTATCTGAAATTAAATATTGACCACAAAAATATTGAATCCATATATCTACATATAAAAATAACTAATATTGAACACACAATAATATGGCCAACATATCTAATGAATCCTTAAAAAATACACCCAAAAAACAATTTTAACATAAAAAAATTACTACAAATAAACACAAAACCTAAATAAACATCTATAATTAACTAAAAATATATTTAATTAACCACAAATTAAACAAACACCCCAAAAAATCGTACACCTAAAACACATTCAATTAAAAACACCAAAACAATTACCTATAAACATATAAACACAAACCTTAATATAAATTAATATATGCCGCTTTATTTTTCACTACGTCGAGAGAAAAGCAGTAGAAGAACTTTTGAAATATATATATATATATATATATATACATATACACACACACATATATATATATATATATATATAACACACAACCCCTGCTCCCAAAGGAAAAGAGCACGCACATGAAGATACGAAGATAGCATATATATATATACATACACAATTACATTCATATATAAATAAAACAAACGATATATTATACTACAAAAATAAAACATAAATTAGCGCTTACCAAAAAAGGACTCAACTGATGAAAATTTTCAAACTTTACTAAACCAACCAATAAAATAACACTATAAACAACTTTAACTAATTCAATCAAATAAACACTTAAACCAACAATATAAACGGCACACTAATTAAAACAACTAAATACTCCAAAAAGGATAAACAGTGCAAAAGGAGGAAACTCTACCAGATTCTCTCAACAAACAATATAAAAAAATAATTCATCCCAACAACTACATATTTGAATAAGTAATACTTATATTTAAACTAAAAATAAATTGTTATTAAACAAAAAAATATAATTTAAGAAATAAATAGTAACACACTCTATAACTTTTATCTTTTTACGTAAACTACCTAATAGAAAAAAAAAACTACTTCCAAACCAACAACCTGCCAGAAAATATAAACTATAACAAAGCAACAATAATATATAATAAAGTAAGTATGCATAAATAATAACATAAAAACTCTCCCAGACGACAAAAAATAAACCTAACTCCCTAAACCTCAACAAACTTGAAACAAAATACCATATTTTATTAATATTACTTTTTTTCTGTTTCAACAGAAAATTCAGCATCTGCTCCACGTTATGGCCTCAAAAGAAAAGCTGCAAAACGGTGCAAAACATCTCAGCAAAACATACAAGTAATTAAACAAATAACAAGTAACCACATTTTCTAACATATTAATGACAAATATGCAAGAGTTCAATTATAATATATGTTTATACTGTTAAAATATTTACAGATACAATGACATAAGAGGCCAAATATATCACTTAATAGGAAGGAAAGCAATTATTACATAAATGGTGAACATCAAAACCCCAATATCCCTTTCATATATGCTTTACTACCGAACAAACAAAGCAGCACCTTCTATGAACTCCTAAATTATATAAAACAACAAACAAATAACTACTACCCCCAAAAAATATCCGTAGACTTTGAACAAGCCATGATTCAAACAATTCTAAAAATATACCCCTACACAGCCATACAAGGCTGTCACTATCACTCTAAACTAAGTATATGGCGACATCTCCAAAAATCTACACTAAGGGCCAGATTACAAGTTTGGCGGTCCGGGAACCGCCATACCTGTGGTGGCAGTCTGACCATCGCACCCTTGGCGGTCTGACCGCCGTTTTACGAGACAAATCTGACTGCAGCAGTAGTGGAATTGGCCAATGAGCCTGTCGGAGGCTCGAACTGCCAGTGAAACCACCGGCCCAATTACGAGTTGCTTCCCAGCTGGCGTGACCATGGCCATCCAACCACCACATCTGAGCTGGCTGAAAGGGAGGTATATAAGGGCGAATATTACCTCTACTCACCTCTACATGTCCTGTGCCGCCATGAAGCCGATAGTACACATCCTGCCACCACTGTACCTGCTTGATCATGTATTAAAAAACCCACACCAGCACGGACGAAACCGGCGGTAAGTCATACTACTACTTGTTTCCATACACTTCTCAGCAAAACGATGTTCACCATGGACCAGGCAAGGGTTTTGGGGTGGCTTAGTCAAACATATTTACTGGAGCACTGTGTGGGATTAATTTAAATGTATTACCCAAATATATCTGTATGATGCCCTCCATCCCCAAATCACTGTTACAGCACATCCACATTAGACTCATTATCAGTGATAGTAATGTGTGCATTTACATTGTGTCACATAACAGCAACTCCTCATCAATATCACACATATCAATCTCCCTAACACCCTCACTTTGCACACATTCTAGGTCCTGTTGTGATATCAAATATAAATCTGTATGGATGTGTCACTAAACTGAAACATACCGTCTCTGCTACAACTCAGTATTGGACTCTCACACATCACCCACATGAAAAGCAATGCAAGTAAATGGGATTACAAAGAAGCACTGTGAGAAGCATTCTAAGGGCACAGTGGAAACACTATGCAGAGTAGGTATGCCTCTATCATGGGGATCCCTGAAAGGCTGGGGCCCTGGGGCACAGAACATTTTAGATATGCCTGAAAAGCTTAATGTGCACAGAACCTGTGAATTGAAGTATATCAGGGACAACCAATAGCATAATCCAAGTGCCATGCAAGTGTAGGGAACGGGTAAGTGCAAGTCAGGAAAGCAAACACAGCACTAACAGCATTTCTCATACATCTAGATAAAGTAGGTGTAAGGTAGACACAGGAAAATGGACACATTTCTAAACAAAACTCCACAAAGGTATGACCATTTAACAACCTCAATGTGTGTATACAGAAATATCTAACTTCAACACTTCAAACACATATCCAAACTACATCATAGGGAGAAGTGCAACCTAAATGATGCAAACAGTGGCCAGGCCAAGATGAAATACTTACCACATAACATGTCACTCAATGTGATGTCTGCCCCATTTGCTATTACATCCTACATAGACATCCATCCAACATTTCACCTTGTCCTGTGTAACTTTTGCGCTTTGTCCAAGGTCACATTATACTAACCACAAAAAATCTAGCAGCAATCAAGGGTGAAAGAAACACAACTGTAGTCACACATCACTAACTGCAATAACATAAAATCATTAGAAAAGAAATGGCAGGGCCAATGTATTCGAACCTATGACAAGGTTTAATGAACCTATTTTGCAAACCATACTGTCCAACTATGGCCAATGGCCAGTCTATGATATAATAATGTGCCATAGCACAATGCTGTGCCAACACACTTGCCCTGTCCGGCATTGCCAAGGAACCTCCTCACAAAGGGGCATCGATTGGTCATAGCAGGCACCTCGAACAATGTACTTGGGAGGAGAGGGACTGTCATTTAGGGAGGGGTGGGTTGGGTTTTGGGATGGTTGTATTTGTTTTTGGGGGTTTTGAGGTGGGTTCAGTGGGGTGGGGATGCACTTTATCTGGGGCGGAGTTGGATATGGAAGGGTTGGGTTGGCCTTTGGGAGGTTTTTCTTTGTTTTTTGGGTTTGGGACTGGGATCAGTGGGGTGGGGATGCACTTTTTCTGGGGTGGAGTGGGATGTGGGAGGGATGGGTTAGGCTTTGGGAGGGTTTTTGTTTTACTTTGAGAGGGGTGGGCTCGGGTGTCACAGCGCTAAGGGCAAGGGCAAACAACACATCTTCAAGGGGAAAACGGGTAGGATGTTCAGGTTGGAAGGTAGAGGGAGTGGAAGTGTGAGCTGTGTCTGCTGTTTGAACTGTGTGTTGTGTGAGTGACTATGAGTGTTTGCGTTTTTGGTCGGTGTGTGCTATGGACATCCTGGGTGATGTGGAGGCTCTGGGTCTGTTGCTGTGGTGCCTGGGGTATGGCTGTGGGTATGGAGGGGTCTGTTGCTGTGGTGTCAGAGGGTATGGTTGTAGGTGTAAAGGGGTCTGAATCTGTTGCTGTGGTGCCTGGGTGTATGGTTGTGGTTGTGGAGGAGTCTGGCTCTGCTGCTGTGGTGCCTGGGGTATGGTTGTGGGTGTGGAGGGTTCTGGGTCTGTTGCTGTGGTGCCTGGGGATATGGTTTTGGGTGTGGAGGGTTCTGGCTCTGTGGTTGTGGTGGTATGACTGTGGATGTGGAGGGGTCTGGCTCTGTGGCTGTGGTCCCTGGGGTTATGGTTGTGGATGTGGAGGGTTCTGGGTCTGTTGCTGTGGTGCCTGGGGATATGGTTTTGGGTGTGGAGGGTTCTGACCCTATTGTTGTGGTGCCTGCCGGTATGGTTGTGGGCATGGCGGGGTCTGGGTGTGTTGTTGTGATACCTGGGGTATGCTGGGGGGTGGGGGTAGTGACGGGAGTATGTGTTTGGTAAGTGCTTACATGTCTGTGTTTTTTGTGTGGTTTTTGTTTGTGTGTGGTGCTTGGGTCTGTTGAAGTTTGCGCTTGCTTAGGTGTGTGTGTTCTTGGGAGAGGTTTGGGAATAGGGATTTTGGAAGGGGCATGAGTTGGGGTAGAAAGCTGGGATGGGTGGAAGACTGCCGTGAGGGAGGAGGCCAGAGCCTGAAAAGATCTCTGTAGTACAGACATTGCAGTGTGAGTGCCTTCCAGGTAGGCCGCCATCTGTGTCAGCTGGTAACCTTGCCCCTGGATGGCATTCAGGACTGCAGTCTGACCCACAGAGATGGTCCTCAGGAGGTCAATAGCCTCCTCACTCAGGGCAGCAGGGCCAACCGGAGCGAAGGCTACTGCTACCCACTTAGGGGAGTGGGGTTGGCCAACTTGTTGGGGGACAACAGAGAGGGTGCTGATGGAACTCGGGGTGGCAGACAAGGATGAAGGTGGTAATGATCCTGGGGGTCCGCCACCACTCTGGAGTGTCCACCAGAGTATGAATCAGAAGACAACAAGCTTGGGCTACAGTCCTCTGTGGCACACCCCACACGCTCGTGGTCACTGGTTCCCTCCCTGTCTTACGTCTCACGTCCGAAACCACTGTGACCAGCTGTTGGCCCCTTCTCCTTCACTTGCCCTGGAAGTATCTGAAATTACATTTAACATGGGTTTATTGCAACTGTGTTTCCTCACCTGACCACCACAAATCATCAGAAAACATTGAAGAAGTCCACATATCAAACCAGCTTCATGGGTCATTATATAGGCTTCAAATCTAGCATGAGTGCATGCATACATGCTACATAACCAGAAAAGTGTTGTGTTCACTCATGTCATAACTCGAGACAAGGCCAAATGCATTGATGGAGTTGGATATACTCCATCCCTATGTCCACACTAGCATAGTTGATCCCTTTACGTACTTTGGCACTTGTATTATACTATTGTAAAATTATGTAACCAAGTAGGATGGATGCAAATTTGAGATTGACACAATGCTCACACAAGGCCCAGAGTCCAACAGATCAACATAGACCTCAGAAAACCTCATGATGTCATGAAGGTCAACTTGAACACCAATGTACCACCAATAAGTTTTGTGAAGACTTCATGTCACATGCACATGCTCACTGATGAGACTTTGGACTCCAACTTACATCATATGGTCACTACCTGAAAAGTCTAATTAAAGCTGTACAGAAGTAGTTTACCTATGTATCACATGTAGCATATAAGTTGCCTGAAAATAAGATACTCAGAATTTACACAGCACATGTCTTCAGATAGCCATATGAACATCCCAAATCTTGCTTGTTACAGGTGATAATGCCATTCATAGATTGTAAACCTACAAGCCAATGCACCTTTGAAGGTATTGAGTGTCCCTGAATACCAACGACCTGGAGATGTAGGATCACTTGAGTCCCAATGGGCTGACACATCACAGCACTTTTTTGTGTTCCAAACTCAGATTACCTTGTAAGGATCAGTGTAGACACTCATATATTATCTGTAAAGTTCTACATCTCAACCCTTTAAGCATGTCACCTGTCAGTGAATGAGTTTTGTGAAACACTATTGCAGATGAGCCATCAACTGGCAAATGCACAGTGGTCAACATGTAGGCTCTAATGCAGATGGCACCAGTGATGTTTGCACACTCATTTCAAATTATTACCAGTTCTCACCTATGGGAACTGTTGTACAGTCACTGCATTTACTGTGCACTCCAAGTCATGTCACATGTAATAGTGCCACCATCACTAGGGGTGGGTGGTAAATTCTGTTCTGCTGGTGGAGTATGTAAAGTTTTTCCAACTTCGCACTCTGCTTGGAGCGCAGAGTTCACTAAACTCCACAAACCACAGATGGAGCAGGGTACTAGAGCGCACAGCTGTAAAATTGCTAGATTACACCATCGTAGGGTACAACTGTGCAAGAATAAATCAATTTTGTGAGTGTAAATTCACCATTGATGAATACCTGTCAATTACGTCCTTTGCGCATATAATTTGGGGTTACACACAGATTATTTTGGAGAATCGGGCACTGAAGTACACGCGTGGCCTTGAACTAAATAAGCAGACATGGGAAGACTACATTTCCCAGGCTGCTAGAGGAGGCAGTGTCCCCAACGAGAGCGAGGCTGGTAATCTCAGAATCCCTGGGCAAACAGGCGAGCCGCTCATCACGAGAGAGGCACCTGTGCACCCTGCTCTCCACGTCTTCCTTCCTTTGCCACTGCTGCCTCACAGGGTTAACTTGCCAGTTGCCATGGGCATGTCCAGCTTGGGCATCATGATTAGGTTGCCTCCAACGCTGTGAGGTCCACCTCAACTCCCACCGGAGTGCCACGAGTTCAGCCAGTGTTGCTTGTGAGTACTAAAGACTCAAGCATTCCTTATTTCTACAATACGCATGTAACTGTAAGATGCTTCTCTTGCAATATTTTGTATTTAGTGTTAGCTGCCGATGCATGCTCCTTGGAAGCCTGTCCATGGCCGTCATGCCACATCATGCGGTGGGGGCTGGGCAATAGCTTCGATCTCAAATCACCCAGCCTTGCTCTTCCAGTTCACATCTTCTGTGTAGGTCAGTAGTGTGAGCGGAATACCAGCTTAGTTTAATAAAGCGCTAAACACTGCTTGCATTCCCATCTGAAGCTGCTTCTCCCACTGGCTGCAGAGCCCCTCCCTCTGAAGCCCTGCAGCAGCTCAGAATAAAGTACATTAATGCACCATTTCTAAATTCTAATTGTGAAGATAGTACTCCGCATTTGACTGAGTTTTTTTATTACTCCGCAGAATTTCGTGGAGTGGAACTTCGAAAGCTCCACCCAGCCCTGAGCATCACATGAGTGACAGTAGTTAGGAAACATCACTCCTCACAAAAGGAAGACAAGTTGCCTGTATGGTATATGTCACCCAGAACAACGTACACCACATGAGCTGACCACTCACTTCACTCAGTCAGGTGTCTGCTCCAAAAATAGATACTGGATGTGGACAGAACTCAGCTGTGTTCCTGGTCAGAAAGGTCAGAAAGATAATAGGCACAGCACAGCAGCAGGTACCTACTACCAGACCTACACATACAATGACTCATCTTGTGTGTGGTACATGGGCCACCACCAATCTTGGGGGCATATGTTCAAGAACTGCTGCTAACTAACGCTAACGCTAGTTAGCAGCAGTTTTGTAAACGTGGCCTATCACCAAAAACTATCGCCCTGTTAGCGATGTATTTACAATACGTCGCTACATGGCGATTGTTTCAAGTAGCTGCGGTGAAAACCGCCGGTAATACTAGCGTGAAGGCGATACAAATTCTGACGTTAGCGGGCGAAAATGTATGAAAAGCCCATTAGCGGCAAAAAACTCACGTTAGTCAGCACAACATGACTTTTTTTGCCTCTAGAGGCAAAAATAGCCTATAAGTCCACCTCCAATGAAAAATTGGAAATAAAACCAATGGAATGTATAACGGAGCAACCAGGGCTAAGTGCAGCACAGATCAACACCCCCTAAGCCCCCCAACAGCCAGGATGACCAGCCAGAGTCCCAATGGAAGAGGAAATGCAGGGCTACATCTATGAAAAGAGGTGCATCGCTGTGCCAAACCAGTGATGCATCACTTTTCATTGCGCACTCCTTGCAACACCATGGCATCCAAAACCTTGAAAGCGCGGACAGTCCCCGGTGCCCGGAGACCTCGCTGGGGCTGCATCTGGGACCCGGAGTGGGATGCGGAGGTGCTGTGGAGGCGCTGGGCCGTGGTGGTAGACATTCAGGTGCGGCGATCGCCCTTACCTGGTGGTGACATATGGCAGGTCACATGGAGACACGTTTCTGACCTGTGTGAGAAGACCGCCTTGCACCCTTTGGAGCTGTGAACGGTAGAGGTGCTCCTGCGCACCAATGAAGGGAGGTCTGCATCGCATACTATGATCCACCACTATTCCGGGGTGCACAGAGGAGATTATCAATGGTGTGCCGTGCCTCTCTGCATCACAGGCCGTAGGACGTTGTGCCTGCCGGACGCTGTGGATGGTGAGGCCCCTGAGCTGTACCAAACTTGTGTGGTGGGAGCGCTGCAACTTTGCATCTAAGGGGGCCCTGTTGCCACACCTGCGTCGGGAGGTTCCCCAGCGAACTTGGCGGTGACTGCCGTACCCAGGCTTGTGAAATCCCACCTGGCTGAGGCTCCTGCTAGCTGAGTCACAGATTTGGAGAGAGTGCAGTGCATTGAGCCCCGGTGTCAATGTCCAGGTGAGGAGAAGTTGGGACGCGTAGCAGAGGAGGCCCGGGGACGAGTTGGGCCCAGGCCTAGCGCCTGTGGGTGACGCACACCGTGCCCTGAGCAATCCCTGCACTGCGGCTGATCTACATCACCGAGGGCACCGCACAAGACTGTTGGGGGACTCCACTAACTCACTCAATTTGCTGAGAACGGCCATTGGTAGGCAGTGGGTGCCAGGGGCACGGGGCCTGTTCTGGCCCAGGCCCTTGGGTATGCAGCTTGATCTGCTGTTGCTCACTGGGGAACTGGGGAACACAGAATCTGGTCACCACTGTAGGATCGGAAGAGGCAACCAGGTGGTATTGCATTTCCTTGCCCCCTGTTAGTTTGCTTTTGCGTGTACGGGGACTAACCCTTAGTGGACTTCCTCTTTCCACAGTGCTGCGCCGTCTGGTTGCTGCTGCTGCTGTCCCCATCTGCTGCTGCTTGTTCCTCTGACACAGAGGTCAGGTGTTTGAGTCCCTCCTCCACACACTGGTGGTCCAGTGAGAGAGCGTCACTGCTCTGCAGCTTGACTGACATCTTGTCCCTCTCATCTGCTGTTCCTGTTCATCTTTCTGCTCTTCTCCATTGCTTTCCTACCTTTTTCTTTATTTTTTTTATCTTTGCTGTGTTTAGCTTTGTTTTGCCTGTGCTTTTTTGCAGTTCCTTTATCCCTATCCTCTCCCTCGTTGCTGCTGCGATCAGCTGCGTCCCCTCCCCCTCCAGTGTCCTTTCCCGTGTTTCCCACCTCACGGCTGTCCAGCCCCCCTGCAGCACTAGTTAATGGCGGACGCTTGTGGCCATGCGCAGCAGGCATACCACTGGTGTGCCGAAGGGAAGCCAGAGGCAAGCCCGTCTGTGTCCGTCCGGCCGTGTACCGTGCCCTGCACCAGGGACCCTGCCTCTCGGACACTCTGCCGCTACGATGCCAGCACCCTCCTCGCCCTCAACCGTGGACGCCACAGCGCCTGCCATCTAGCATCACCGAGGAATACCCTTGTACCCTGCGCCTGTCGTAACTGCAAATGCACCTTCTGCCACATCAGCACACCAGCGCCTCTTGCCACCCAGCCAACGAACAGTGTTCCCGACCGGCTCAGCTCCATCCTCCTCAATGTGCAGTCCCTCCACAAACACGTCACAGACATCTGGTACCTCCTCAACGCCAACTCTTCAGACATTGCCTTCTTCACAGAAACCTGGACCAACCTCTGCTCCCGACCGGACATCGCCACCGCCTTCCCTGACAGCTACTAAATCACCCGCAAGGACCACCCAGACCATCCAGGAGGAGGCATTGCCATCTTCTACAAAACGACACTCCGACTGACCACGCACTCTAATGACCCAACGGTGTCCATGGAACACCTCCACTTCCAGATCAAGACCAACACCATCCTCTGCGGCACCCTCATCTACAGGCCCCCCGGGCCATGGACCCCCATTCACCGATGCCATTGTAGACCTCATTGCACCCCAGGCTCTCCCATCCACCGACTACATCCTGCTCGTAGACCTCAAGTTCCACCTGGACAACCCCAATGACCAGAACACCACCACCCTCCTGGGGAACCTCGCCAATATTGGACTCAAGCAGCTTGTCACCGCACCAACCCTCATAGCTGACACACGCTGGAGCATGTCTTCTCCACCAGTGGGAGGTTCAACTACAGCCACAGCACCGGACTCTCCTGGACCGACCATCATTGTATACATCACGTCTTCACCATGCCCACCGTACACCACCACCACTACACCGTACACCAATAATCACCCCCCCTCGCACCTGGATCAAGTCTACCGAAGAACTTCTCGTCAACTCCCTCAGCACCACCACTCCGCCAACGCTTACAGACGACAACACCGCAGCACGCAACCTCCACCTATGGATCTCCAACTGTGCCAACACACTGGCACCCCTCAAGAAAAGACCAGGCAAACAACTCTCCAGAAGGCCAACTGGTTTACTCCCACCCTCCACTAGTCCAGACGCACCTGCAGACGTCTCGAGAAGTGATGGAGCCACAACATCAATCAACTCTGCAACACAGTCACCCTTGCACCATGGCGCAAGGGTGCCTGTGTTGGCGCATGGCAGCCATTGTGCACCAGCGTAGGGTAAAAAGACGGGGGCTTATTCATGAGCCCTTTCTGACAGTCTCACCCCGCCAGTGCGTCATTTTCTTGACATACTTGTAGCATGATTCTTGCACCACGTTGCGTCGTATTTGCAAAGTGAAGCATCTAGGCATATGCGTGACCTTGTGAAGCCCTGTGCCACATTATATCTGCATCAGATATGATGTATACAGGGTAGGCGTCCCACGCAACAAAGCCTCATAGGAGTGACGCAGTGAAATCCATCAGATTTCACTGCAACAATTGTAGGATGCCACTGTGTCAGTATGAGGCAGGCGTAAGGGTGACACAGTGTCACAGGGATAGGCTGGCCCCATGCATTGCTGGAGTTGTGTTATGCTTGTGACACAACTGCAGCAATGCGTGAATTTAGCGCTGACAGATACGTCAGGATTCCAGTTGTATCTGTCTGTGACATGGAGCGCCATACAGTAAATACAGCGCATCCATGGTGTCGCAAGAAGGGCATAGTGAAAAGTGTTGCAACGCTGTTTTGTCGCAGCAATGCAACACTTTTCCTGAATGAGGCCCAGGAATGCACTGCTGTCCAGCACCAAAACCTTCTGAAATGAGGCCCCAAGTGTTTGCACCATTTTTAAGACCAGCTATTTTCTGGTCTTAGAAAACTGCCTCTAACTGCAGTTTGAGGCAGTTTTTTGGGGTTTTGCACTATACAAGGAATTCCTTGTAAATATCGCAAAGTGGGGTTAGCAGCAGTTTTTGCACGGTAACGCCTACCTTGCATCTCATTTTCGTTAACTCCCGCTAACAGAAGTGGCGAGCTTAAAAATGCACGTTTTCGCCAGAAAACTGCCGCTAACTGAGGTTAGGGGCAACTTGTAAATAAGGCGATAAAAAAAGCAGCCGTAACGTCAAAAAATTGACGCTACGGGGGCGTTAACTCCTTGTACATATGCCCCTTGGTTTGGAAATGGCTGCCTGTAACACACAAAGTTGGCAAAGTAACATGTATGACTCTGGCCAGGACTCGACCCTGTGCAGCTGCTGTTGGGCCCTCAACTGCCCATCAAGCTCTGTGTAGGCCATTACCATTGTGCGGGCCATTAGGAAGGTCAGTGTCCGGCACGTGCCCCTTCCATATTAGTAGGACATCCCTAGCTGTAACTCCACGAGCTTCAAGGTCCAGCGCCGCAGGTCCTCTCACCTCTTCCTGCAGTAGACCCTATGCCAGTTGAAGACCCTCAGGGTCCGCACCTTCCAGGCGATGGCTCTCCAAAGAACTTTCTTCTGATGGGTGTTGACCCGTATGGATGCAATAGATTGTAACTGGAAATTTGTGGTATCTGTATTGTTGACACACATTTCTTTTACACCTATTACAAACATTCATCAAGAGTCAACACAATACATGTGTAAATGTCACATGCTAAGCACTACTAAAGCATGAATACACACTTTTGTTGTCATCTGCTGACTTACCTCAACCCTGGTCATGACCTACACTGACTGGGCCAGCCCACTAACATCATGTAGCCCAGGGCCATCCTATATTGAATGTGATGTGAAGTATCATGACACACAACACACCATTTTTACCTTCTGAAGGATGAACTACTTCTGCATGACTGTACACACACCTTCACTGCCAGGCCCATGGACATGATGCATATGGTCCATAGAGCCCAGTACCATAGTATACATAACATTCTGACACTGAGGTCACATTTAAAGGGCTGGCCTGTGTGTCCCTGAGAGCTTCCTCTCTGGGGGATGTGTGGACATGTGGACTATTTATTGGGATATCTAACTATGTCAAAATAAGTTTGTGTGGTATGTACTGCCATTAGAGGACACAACTTTTGACATATGTGGCACTGTAACAGGGATGATGTTCAACATACCATTGTATGTGCTGGGTGAGTGGATATAATCTGACAAAGCTGAGGAATGGCATATCAACATCTATTCAGAAGTTATCAACTAGCTAAACTGTTCATGTGTCAGATATGCAATAGGCCTGTACAGTGGAAGGATAACTTATGGAAAAGTCACAACAGACCTGTGTAAGGGGAGTATCATAAGTGAACCCCACACATTGATAATGTGGGTCAATGGTAAGAAGTATCAGGCCAGGGGGTTATCTCTGTCACCATGCCAAATAAGGTCCCTGTAACAGCTATCAGGGCTACTAGTGGTTAAGAAAGCTAATTTTGGGGACATCCATGGATCTGCAGGTCTACAGGGGCAATTCTCTGTGCATCAGTTGTCTTGCCACAGTGACTCTGCCCCAGACTGGCAAAAAAACTGAAAATAAACTTCTCCAATTTGACTTGATATAAGAACAGTACGTTTACAAGATAGAAAACCATAAATCTGACCAATTCTTTTCATAATTTATTTTTCATCAGTAAAAATATTAGTTTTTTTTACATTAGAATATATTTGTTTTATATTAAAAAATATGTACATAAGGAATGTCAAAACATTAAACACATGTAAGACATTTTTATCATCACATTTATTTTTACGCCTTAATTTTTAAAGCAGGAATTAGATTGGACAGGGTTGGGCCGATGTGCGTTTCGGTTGTTAAAGGCCGATGAAGGAAGTTGGGTGATAGGAGCAGTGTCAGGAGGCAAGTGAGGTTTTTTTTCAAACCGCAGAGTACATGTACGCCATGTACCCGGTCATCAGCATTGGCGCACATGCCCATTGGACCACGAATGTCAATGTCACCAATGTTAGCCTGTGTGTGTGCTGCCGCAGTGGCAACTGCCCACCGCCGTCGACGGTCCTCCCAAATGTCTAATATGTGAGGTCAGGAATCCCCCATTTTAGTGGTAGGAAAGACAGCAATTATGACTGTTCAGTGCATCACCACCACTACAAATCAGGCCTAACATGTTGAAATTTGAAATACTCCCTTCACATGTCTTGTCCAGCACATAACATCATCTGTGTTGTGCATTACTGTGTGTATGGCAAATGTGCGCGGTGCACTGTACACCGCTGTTGGCAGTTTTCCACATGAAATCTCATGAAAACCTTGATATTGTGCAAATTTTATCTGTCTGAATTGATGATTTGCACAGTTCTGTTACAGACTTGTGAAGGCCACATTGGTGATTATTGGTGGATGTTTAAGAGTAGATAATGATGAGGTGAAATGTGTAATGCTTCATGAAGCTGTTAGGTTTTGTCACATGACTTTAGGCTTATTCTCCATATATGTTACTCTGGACACTGTGACCAATGTACAATTTTATTATTACTCCTTTCATAGGTACCCTGGGAGAGGGAGGAGACACCAGCCTCCAGTGTGCCGCCCATTTCCAGACCTTTAGACCATGGAAGAAAGTCAAGTCATCCAGAAATTTTGTTTAAATCGTCAAACAAGCCTGGATTTATGTCATCAGTTGGGGCCTGGCCTCCTACCTCACATCACTTATCCTACATCTATCACACCAATTGTGAAACTCATGTCAGTATTGCATTTTCTGGTCACACTTTCCTTTCAATTCACTGTTGCTATTTCAGTTGGAATGTCACAACCAATGTTCAGCCGTGTACTCAAAGAGGTGCCTACAGCAATTATGAGACATGTGAACAGCTACATCCAGTTCCCCAGACGTGAAGATTTAGCCACTGTGAAGGTTGATTTCTATAGATTTGGTCGCATCCGACATGTTATTGGATCCATTGATAACATCCATATTGCCTTAGTATCACAGCAAGCCAGGGAACAAGTGTAACACAACAGGAAGCACTTCAATTCTATCCACGTACATGTTGTCTGCTTACTGGATTTGTACATCTCAAACATCTGTGCCCAGTTCCCAGGATCTGCACATGATTTCTTCACACTGCGGAATAGCACCATAGCCCAGCTGATGTCACAACTACTACCGGAGAGGTCCTGGTTTGTAGGTAAGTGTGATCTGCCCTAACTTTGTGTGGGTAATGTCAGGTAGTATAATCTGAAAGTGTGTAACTCATTGTTGCCCGTCTGTCTGTCTCCCATCTAGGGGACTCAGCGTATCCCAACGGCCATGGTTGTTGGCACTGCTGAGGAATCCTACTACTCCAGTGGAAGTCCGCTTCAATGAGGCCCATGGAAGCACATGGCGACCAGTGGAGCGGGCTTTTGGGATCCTAAAAGCCAGATTCAGATGTCTGGACAAGACTGTGAGAGCCCTTCTCTACTCACTCAGGGAGGTGTGTAAGATCACTGTGATCAGCTGCATGCTCCACAACATAGCTCTGCGATGGACCATCCCTTACATCGCAGAGGATGCAGGCCATAAAGAGCCACCAGGTGAGGAACCTGAAATGCCAAATGATGATGATAGTGGTGAGGAGGAAGGAATGGGCTTACATCAAGATGTAATTTGAAACTTCTTCTCCTGAGCGTAAGTATGGTGTAAGATGTGATAACTTTGACTATTAGTGGAACTATTGTTTTGATGTTGTGAAGGGACATTAATGCTAAACACTAGGAATATATGGCTCTGGCAATATCAGGGGAAATGTGTTTGTTTTGTAAGTGATTCAACCCAGATCTGTGACTGGGGGTGAGTGTCTGAAAAGTTTCAGTGCTCTGTCTATCATCTCCATGTGTTTGCTTTGTTCTCCCTAGGTTGGCAGGATATGCCCAGACGTGGGTCCCTTGCTCAATTTGCCACTGGATTCAAGCTAGCCTGGCGGATGAGGTGTGTTTCCCTGAAACCGGTCCAAGGATGCTTGTTTCCGGTCCAGGGAAGACCAGGCTTGGAAGTTCGGGCTGGGCTGTTCCCATGAGGCACAGGGTCAAGACTGATTTGCATATAGCTGGCTCTGAACTGGGGTGGCGAAATGAGCTAAAAAACGATGATGGATTCAACCCAGATCTGTGACTGGGGGTGAGTGTTTGAAAAGTTTCAGCGCTCTGTTCATCGTCTCCTTGTGTTTGCTTTGTTTTGTAAGTGCAACTTTGTTTAGAGTAAATGTTGGCTGTGACTATGTTCTCTAGGAGCTGACAATGCAATTTGTGCCATGTGTATGGCTTCTTAGCTAATCTCTCTCTGTGTTGGTCTGTTTTAGATTCCTTCACCATGGAATCGTCACTTGGATATTTCAGAGTTGTGACATTAGAAGGTATATGATGCTGTTCAGACATACGAAGTGGACATAGATTGGTCCTGGGAATGTCTGTCACAGTGTTTTTGTTGTACAAAGCCGGTACCAAGACAGCTTCTACAGCGATAGGATGGAAGTTATGTGGCTTCCATTTGACTTGTTCCTTGTGGTGCGTTGATTCTAATACAATATATGTGCCATCATGTGATCCAACACAATGTTGTGTTGGACCCAATTCATGATATTCTCCCTTCACATTGGCTAAATCTTCATTGTGTATGAACTGTATGCAGCTGTTGATGTGTCTCCTCGTTGTAGGCTAAAGTGCTTGTGGCACATTATTGACATTTGTTTGTGACATTCCATTTAATGCATGCAACACTGGATCGGAATGACGCTATGGTCAGAAACTGTTGTACTGGCATGTGCCAGTTTATTTGATGTGGGATTCATTTTGTGAGTTTGGCAATATGGCTCCAGCTCATGATATAGACCTAATTTAATGTTGCCTATTGTAGAGGATATTGTCAGATGTATCCCCTCCTTCCATGTTGTGAAAGTCTGCAACTTATTATGTGATCATTGACACAGAAGAATTGAGTCATGTCTTATTTGCTATGTTTCTGACATCATGTCAGCCTATGATTTGAACAATGGAATAAAAATGTAATCAGACCAGGCACTTGTATGTATGTGTTGTTGTGGCATGGTAGTGATCCTGAGTTGAACATTGGTTACATACAACATACGCTAACAACAAGGAGAGACAAAAAGGGCTTTTAAGGTCCAGCATACGTGCCCTAATACTAATATCAAAGAAAGGAGTATGCAGTTCCTAAGGAGGCTGACAGTAACTTTGGGGTGTGTACAAATAACTGGCTACCAAAAGGAGGATGGGGAATCCCTCCTTTCGGAATTAGTGCCCTCACACACCCAGCCCGCTGGGTGTCATGCTTCATCATTGGGCATGCTCCTCGTCGGGTCGGCGCTGCAATACCCGACGGGCACCCTCAGTGGGGGCTCTTTGGCGGAGATCTTTTTCCTTGCCGTATGGTGAGTGTGTGTGAGGGGCCCTAAAGTGTAGAAGTGTTGTGTTGTGGTTTCTAAAAAGACCAAGTGAGTTAAAACAGGGAGAGGGAGGAACAGGGCCACTAATTTAATAATCCTGTCTCCCACCCTGATTAAAAAGAGTGATGGCGACTGTCTTTAGTGATGTTATAGCCAGTTGCTCTATACTTCATGCGGTCGGCCCTAAAGTGTAGAAGTGTTGTGTTGTGGTTTCTAAAAAGACCAAGTGAGTTAAAACAGGGAGAGGGAGGAACAGGGCCACTAATTTAATAATCCTGTCTCCCACCCTGATTAAAAAGAGTGATGGCGACTGTCTATAGTGATGTTATAGGCAGTTGCTCTATACTTCATGTGGTCAACATGTTTCTTGCCCTGATTGTCCCAAGAAGGATCAGGCGGTTCCCGGAACCAGCACTGCAGGTTAGGTCCTCCGCCGAGTGGGCGTGAGTTATTGACACTCGTTGAATTAACGTGTCCGCTTGATGCCGCTACCCGATGGGGCCAGTCTTGAATAAATTATAGATTGGCTACCGCACCTATGGACATCACACGCCACTGGTGCTATCAGACCGGTAATATCTAGGTTATTAGACCTCATTATCAGCCACTTAGTGTAGATTCCAATTTTCTTATTAGGTCCTGAGGAATTGCCGCCTGATCCTTCTTGGGACAATCAGGACAAGAAACATGTTGACCACATGAAGTATAGAGCAACTGCCTATAACATCACTATAGACAGTCGCCATCACTCTTTTTAATCAGGGTGGGAGACAGGATTATTAAATTAGTGGCCCTGTTCCTCCCTCTCCCTGTTTTAACTCACTTGGTCTTTTTAGAAACCACAACACAACACTTCTACACTTTAGGGCCGACCGCATGAAGTATAGAGCAACTGCCTATAACATCACTATAGACAGTCGCCATCACTCTTTTTAATCAGGGTGGGAGACAGGATTATTAAATTAGTGGCCCTGTTCCTCCCTCTCCCTGTTTTAACTCACTTGGTCTTTTTAGAAACCACAACACAACACTTCTACACTTTAGGGCCCCTCACACACACTCACCATACGGCAAGGAAAAAAGATCTCCGCCAAAGAGCCCCCACTGAGGGTGCCCGTCGGGTATTGTAGCGCCGACCCGACGAGGAGCATGCCCAATGATGAAGCATGACACCCAGCGGGCTGGGTGTTTGAGGGCACTAATTCCGAAAGGAGGGATTCCCCATCCTCCTTTTTGGTAGCCAGTTATTTGTACACACCCCAAAGTTACTGTCGGCCTCCTTAGGAACTGCATACTCCTTTCTTTGATATTACATACAACATACCCATGCTTCCAGAAGTACCTAGTTTTGACACTGCAAAGTTCACATAGTGGTACATTTACATTGTGATATGTGAGAATTACAACAGGAGACAATGCAAACCCTGACTCCGTTGCTCTCTGACTCTGTATCACAAAGACCACCTAAGTTCAACCCATGACAATGTGCAATCAACGAGGTTACCTCAGGACTCACTACTACCTCAAGACTGCACAACACACTTGGACCTCCGAACCATGATGTAACACTGCTCTATTATATAACTCTTGCGGAAAAAACTGTTGTAAAGTGCTCCGATACCCCCGGGTCTGGCCAGCGCTATATAAAACTCCTTAAATAAATAAATAAATGATTTGGTGACATGTGTATTTAATGAAGTGAACAAGGATAAGATCAAAAAGTGTACTATAAATTACACAATGAAGTAGTCAGTCATGGTGGATGTAACAATCTAGAGTATAAAATTGTCTGGAGTTCAAAGTCCAACATACTACTCCCATCAGGTATGGAAAAGTGGGCAGGATTAGTTCACAAAGTGAATGTATTGCACACACAATGAAATTAGGGTTTAGGTATTTTACTGGTGGTGGTGGGTGACTTGACATCCCCACTTCCTGGATTTTTCCGTGGACGTCCCATCTTTTTGCTGGAGGGGGATCCGCAGCTGCTGAAACAAGGGTGCCTGCAGCCGTGTCCTCCTCTGACGGGGCCTCCCTTACTTTGGCTGCAGCAGATGTTAATGGCCTGGATGGACTTTGACCACAGGAAGAGGTAGATGCATGAGGAGAAGCCCGGCATAGGATGGTGTTGATGTCCTGCAGCACCCCAACCAGGGAGGTCATGTTGGTGTTGATGCCGGCACCCTCGGTGTGGATGCCGGCAACCTCCTGGTATGTGTCCCTCTGCAGCTGCTTTATTTCCCAGGTTTCGATTTTAACAAAAATCTTATACACTAAAGCGGTGACACTTACTATTCCCAATCCAACCTAAACCAACTTGGGGAAGGTGCTGGACACTAAAGGGATGATATTTACTGTTCCCGCACCAACAAAAACCAACTTGAGAAAAGTGTTGGATACTAAACAGGTGACATGTACTACTCCCACTCAAACCTAAAGCATCTTAAGGAAGTTGTTGGACACTAAAGGGGTAACCTTTACTATCCCCACTCCAACATAAATCAACTTGAGGAAGTTCTTTGACACTACAGGGGTGACATTTACAATACCCATTCCATTCGAAACTAACTTGGGGGAAGTGTTGGATACTAAAGGGGTGACATTTACTATTCCCACCCCAATGTAAACCAACTTGCGCAAAGTGTTGCACACTAAAGAGGTGACATTTACTATTCCACCTCCAATCTAAACCAACTTGGGGAAAGTGTAGGATACTAAAGGGGTGATATTTACTATTCCCATTCCAATCTAAACCAACTCGAGGAAGGTGTTGGACACTAAAGAGGTGACATTTACTATTCCCACTCCAACCCACACCAACTTGTGGAAGGTTTTGGACACTACAGGGGTAATATTTACTATTCCCGCTCCAATCTATACTAATTTGAGAAAAGGCGTTAGATACTAAAAACTTTAAATATTATTAATCCAGTTCAAATGAAAACTTTTTACCTAAAATATTATAAAATAAAATGATAAAATACAAAATTAATACTACACATTCTAACATTTCATTAAATTACAAAATTCCCACAGCTATTATATTAGAACACACTAATTTAAACTACAAACTTTTATAAAAATGTGAACTTAAAAATTAAATATTTACATTATAAATTTTAATAAACATCTCAATATTTTTATAAATATTTCCTACTATCTATACACTTAAAAATGCAATTATATAGATTTCAAATGACAAAATTATGAATAAAAGTTTATATGAAAATTCTAATTTTTGAAATATTAGAATATATAAAAAGATTTTTTTACACTTTCAAAATATTTTTAAATGCTTATTTGTTTTATAGTCATGACAATTTCATAAAAATGATGTAACATTTGTAATTTAAACATCCAAACAAAACCAAATATACTAATTATACACATTTTTTAAAATAAATGTATATTTTCAAAACATTGTATTTTTAAAAGAAAATAAATTCATTTAAAATATATATTTAATATAAAATTTAAAAATATGAAAAATATTATTATAATAAAATACATTTTAAAATTCAAGATAATTAATTTACATATCTTTAAATGATTAACTTTTAATTTAAATGCATATTTTTTTAAAGAACTCCCCACCCCTATTCCCTAATAACCCAACATCCTGCTGCTAAGAAATAATTCACTAATTATTTAAAAACATTAATACAATTTAAAATACAAATTTATAAAATGTAATAATGTATTTTTTTTTTTTAATTATCAAAAATTAAAAAAATTAAAAGTTATGAACAAATAGGGGCATATTTATGAGTGTTGGTGCTAGGCAGCCCAATTGGCACCAGCACAGGGGAAAAGGCAGTAATGTGCCTTATTGACTTAAATACGGCGCATTCCTGCCCTTTCCCTGCCACGCAGTGCAGTGCAGCAAGATGACTTGCTGCACTTCACTGCGTGTCTTGGCCATAAATATAGCCCATAGAATAAAAAATACAATACGTTACATACTAATTAACACTGAGGGGTCGATTCCGATTCGGGCCGGAAATTTCTCCGACCGAGCCGGACCCGGAGAGATTTCCGACCGAATCGGACCCGTGCAGTCCGACCGAACGAGTACGATGCGTCCGTATGTTATCGGACTCGAGTCGGTCGGACTCCCATTGATGTCAATGGGAGCCGGTCGTACAACGCGTACGCGGGCTCCCATTGACTCAATGGGTGCGAGTCGGACAAGGGCGCCCCTACAGCGGGTACGCGGCGAAGCGATTCGCGCCGTACACGCACAGGTAGGGGGACCCATGGGTCCCCCTGTGTGCGACTCGCGCGGCTACGCGTACAGGGGGTCCGACACGGACCCCCAAAGTACGGCTCCGACAGCTCTTACGAGCCGGAGTGCGCGGCTCGGTCGGACTGCTCGCGGCGCGCATCGTACTTACCCGGCCGGGAAACGTCTCCATTGCGCGGTGCGAGTCGAGTCCGAGCGAGTCGGTCGGAGCGGTTCGAGCCGGGAGCGAGTCGGTCGGAGCGGTCGGGACGCCCGGACGAGTCGGTCGGCGATTTTGCATCGTACTCGCTCGGCCGGACCCGCGTACGGTTCGGTCGGGAAACAGGGCTCCGAATCGGATCCGGTAAAGCCGAATCCGATTCGGAGCCCTACCGGCCGAGATCGGAATCGGCCCCTAAATAATTATATTATAGACAACGATATTTACTACATCGATATATTAAACAGCAATATTAAAAACAACACTAAAAACATTATTTTTACCTTCGACATTCCTGTCCTCGATATATTTGAAGTCTCGATATTCTTGACATGATATTTCTGTACCATGAAATTTTTCATCCGATATTTTGTCCATACTCCACGGCTGTCATTGGCAGTAGCAAAAGTTTAAAATATAGGTAACCCAAAGGGAGTCACTTTCGACTGCAAGGCATGGCATTGTTAATCAATCAATCAATCATGTCACTTATAAAGCGCACTACATACCCGCGAGGGTTTCAAGGCGCTGGGGGAAGAGGGGGGTGGTGCTGCTACTGATCGAAGAGCCAGGTCTTGAGGAGTCTTCTGAAGGCCAGTAGGTCTTGGGTCTGTCGGAGGTTGGTGGGGAGGGTGTTCCAGGTCTTGGCGGCGAGGTGGGAGAAGGATCTGCCGCCGGCGGTCGTTTTCCGGATGCGGGGGACTGTGGCGAGGGCGAGGCTGGTCGAGCGGAGCTGGCGGGTGGGGGTGTAGAAGCTGAGTCGTCTGTTGAGGTAGGCTGGTCCGGAGTTGTGGAGTGCTTTGTGTGCGTGGGTGAGGAGCTTGAAGGTTATCCTCTTGTTGACAGGGAGCCAGTGCAGGTCTCTCAGGTGGGGTGTGATTTAAATGATCCCACATAATATAGAACCAGCGTAAACCTGTCATATGAAGGTTGCTGTAAGCGATATGTTCTAGGGTTATGGATGTTGTTGTGCCAGAAAATTAAAAGGAGCCTCACATTTGACCTTTGGAACAAGGACTGTAGCCAGTCAGATTTCAAGCCATTACAGGATATAGTTTAAAAATGTTGTTCCTAAATCAGACTGGTTCACTGTCTACATTGCTTTTAGACAGGGTATTAGGCCAATATAGGGTTAGGCTGAGTGCAGCCCTCAGCCGTGGTTGAGAAGGTTGTACATCCAAGCAGCATTTATTTCAGAAGTACCTCTTACTAAATTTTCTTCTGCCCTAAGGATATGTTGTCCATTGAGAGGGTTCTGGCTGTTTCATAAACTAAGAAAGTTCTCTTCAGATTACCACTAATGGATGTGGATACTGAGGCAGACACAAACAGCTGTGTATGATAAATCCATACATAAATTAATGTTGTTCTGTAACAGGGGGTACATGCACACAGGGGGGCGCACATGTGCTCCCCTGCATGCATCCCCAGGCATTGAGGCAAAAGGGGGCTCAGAAGGGCCCCCTTTGTTTCCTCACTGCCACACTTTTCATGGTGGGCTCACCGCCATGAGAAGTGTGGTGGTGAAGAAATTTGTAATAGGCTTGGTGGTGCCTCATGGGCACCACCAGCATATTGTGAGCCTCTTACCTCTGTGCCACCACCAGGTATCGTGGATCCCTGGGATTTCTGGTGGTCCTATGGTGGTCTGACTGCCGTAATTGTAATACGGCGGTCGGACCACTGGTGCGGAGGTTGCCACACCGCCACTGTGGGTTTGGCAGTCCATCAGACTGCCAAACTCATAATCAGGCACTTAGTCTGTGAAATGGAAGTCAAAAATCCTCAGCGGGACAAGGCAGAAGGCTGTGGCAGGGCTACATGAGGCCGATGCCCCGGTGAAGCCATTGATTTTTGGCGGGAAAGCTCTAAACCAGAGAAATTCTAAATGTGCATCAAATAAATGTCCCTTGCTGGACAGAAACTTTCAGCGCCTTTGCCTGGTTAAGATTTCTACATTCAGATCACTTTTTTGAAGCTCAGATTCCTCCAGCAGAGCAAGGCTGCAAGCTGTATCCAAACTGAGCTCCACAAGGCCAGATAGCCTCTCCACGACATCACTCTGAAACCGATTTGCTGCTGCAGAAAATCTCTAAGCAGGAGCAACCTGAATCTTTGGTCCAGTGCCAACTCACCTTTAGCAGGTTTTTTCAGGTCCTTCGAAGGCCTTTGGGGCGAATACCTTTTTAAGTCCCAGGTTTTTCACGATGTTAGGAGAAGTGCACCTTAACACAGCCAAAGGTCCCAAGACCTCAGTAACAACAATTAGGGGTCAAGACTCACTCCAGCAGAAGCCACCAGTTGGGTCCAGGGCAGGCACAATTGGAACTCGTCAGCAGAACTCTACAGGAAAAGGGCTTCTGGCAGCTTATTGTGTTCCTGTAGCCTAACAGGAGGACAGCTAACTGACCCTTGAAGTCTACTTCTATGTCCTAGTTACAAGTGTTAGTATGTGCAGCCTTTCAGGTCTTCTAACAGGTCTCAACAACAGGAACAGTCCTTCTTCTCTCTTCCACAGGTCCAGTAAGGTTCTCAAGATGGTGCCCATGATGCCACATTTACACCTGGCTTTAGCCTGTGGGTACGGGTGTGTCCTGGCAAAACCGTTCTTCCCCTGTGCACAGCGCCTGTGCCCATCCTAGAGGAGTGACCACAGAAATGAGCAACCATTTCTCTGTGGTCTCTCAAAACCTGTTCTGGGGGCAGCTCCTCTCCCACAAGGATTGGTGTCTGGCTGACGATAGTTATATAGGAGGTGCAGGCTTAGGTGTTAGCTACATCTGTCTGTAACAGGGTTGGGATATTTGAGAATAATTGAGTTCCTTGGTACAGCCCATATGCCCATCCTGCCAAAGCAACATAGAACCTACCTACACCTAAGGTCTTAATCTGAGCTCCGGGAACAAGCTGGGCGACAATTTGAAGTTCATGCAAATGGGCTTCTAGTGGTTTTAGGTACGGAAAACGCAACTTTCAAAAGGTACCTATTCTAAGATCTGTATTAAAAATCTGACTAGACCAGTGATTGGGTTTGTAATAAATATTTTAAAAGTCCAAGAATTAATTTTGTAGCTGTTTCCTGGGCGGGGATGACATTAATGAATTTATTATTGTAGCTGAATTGTTTCCTAAGGAGCAGTAACCCTGCTACAGTGAAAATAGCTTTTGGGGTTTTGACGCTGTAAGCACATGTTTAATATTAAACTTTATATGTCCGACTGCTAAACACCATGGGCCTTACCTTATGGTCACTAAAGCGTACTTAGGGGGTGACTTATTAATATTTAAAAGGAAGAATTATGCCTGTCTAATTTGCAGTTTTAAAACTGCAGAGACAGGCTCCAGTAGTTTGCCTGCAGTCATGTTTCCACTGTCACTCTAGTGGGGACACGATGAGTACTGCAGTCCGATAGTAACATTTAACTTACAGGCCTTGAGTACATTTTATACCACCCAATTGGGACTTATAGGTAAAATAAATATGGCAATTGGGAGTATAGCCATTTTCAGTATGTTTCAGGAGTCAGAGCACATGTGCTGCAGACTAGTTAGCAGAGTCCCAGTGCACAGAGTTACATAACCAGCAGCAGCAGTTAAAAAAATTGGGGGTGATCATGCAAAAAGAGGCATTTACCTGCACTCCCCTCTTTTACGTATTAAGCATACATTGCCTTCCTTTTCGGCTCTCTGATCTCTCTCCAGTATATCAAAACTACCTGGTATTCTGCTACCCTTCCCCTAGCATTGTTCTAAAGGCTCTCCCTTCAAATATTTAATAAAAACCTGATCTTCTGTCAAACTCCATTTCAACAGAATTTTCATTTTTGCTCTTTCTTTAATAATTGATGTCCAACACATTCCTCTGCTTTATTCAGGGAGTCACTCACCCAAACGTTCCATTAAGGAAATACTTACAAAAAGCACACCAGTTAAAAAAACAAGGAAGGCATTTAGGCAACTCTCCTATTTCTGGCAGGGGGCATTTAAAATGAAACACACAATTCTTCTAGCAGTACTATATTTTAACCTTCTCAGATGACTCTATTTACTTATTTTCCATTCAAAATGAGTGTTTTCTCATCCAAAAGCCATACTATGTAGCATGTTTTTGGCTAAGGGGCTTATTTAACCGTGGCAGACAGAGGATACCTCATCGGTATGCGAGAGGACATTGCCCCTCCATCCCAAAGAATCTCTGCCAAATCTAGAGTTATGTGCCAGTCCCTCCTACAACTCTAAACATTGACAGTAAACACCATTACAGCAGTTCCTATCAATGTTGTAAAAGTCTGACAGACAACACTGCCAAACAGCATGGCCACCCATCAAACCTCTACATGGATTTTCATTTATCAAAAACAAGCTCCCTATGTTGCGTTTGCTTTTGAAAAATGAAAAGCTAATGACCCTCCCACAACATGGGAGTTCACACCTATGGTGTGGAGGTCATTGTTACTGTCGCTCACTACTGGCTTTTATCTGGCAGTAATGGACTGCAAAAGCAAGCCATCCTATTGCCCGCTCTAAATTGGGAAAGCATTTGGATAAGTAACCTTGAATAGCCCATACTCCATCGGGCAGTTGAATGAGTATGTGGGTGGCAGAGCTTGAATGGGCTCTGTCGCGTCATAATTACAGTCTGCCCACCTCTAGATCAAACAGGAGGAACCATCGGACCATGAATTTGATGGACAGGGCTCTCCATTGTGATGGAGTACGCTCTCTGACAACTACAAAATCAGACCCTAAGTTTGTAGCTGGAATAATGCATTTTACCTTCCTAGATACCAACACTTTCCCCAAAGTGGCTATGTTTGGAGTGGTAATAGTAAATCTGACCCCTAACCCCAGTCCAACATAGTCCCATAAATGACTTAGGGCTTGATTACGAGTCTGGCAGTCTTTGACCGCCAGACTCATGGTGGCACAGCGCTGGCGGTCCTGTGGCCGCTGTATTATTAGGCAGCCATTCGGATCACCATAGCTGCGCTAGCTGCGCCAGGGAACTGCCATTCCTTGGCAGTGGCGCAGCTGACAGGGGTAAACAATATGCAATGTGGGACCGCCGTGGTCTGCCGAGCATATTAGGAGTTTCGCCACCGCCAGCCTTTTCATAGCGGTGAGCCCGCCATGAAAAGGCTGGTGGTGAGGAAAAAAAGAAGGTACAGGGCCCCCATGCCCCTGATGCCATGGGGATGCATTCAGGAGGGCACAACATGTGCCCCCCTGTTTGCACACACCCCAAGTTCCAGCATGGCGTGGACTTCACAGTCCATGTGGTGCTGGAACTGCATTTGCGTTCCCATAATGGTGCCCGTTTTCAGAGCACCGCCGTGGGAACGGCAAACGAAAAGCCCACCAAACACGATTTGAATTCATAATCTGGCGGGCAGGTTTTGCATGGCTTTGGCAGTGCTGTGCCGGCGCAAAGCCTGCGTAGCACTGCCAAAATCGTAATCAGGCCCTAAGCTTGGTTTTCTAATGGTTACTTTGACCTATCCAGAGTCAGTACTTTCGAAAACCTGACTATTCTTGAAGTTGGAATAGTAAGCTTGACCTTCCTCAAGTTCAACACTTTCCCCAAAAAGATTGCAATTGGAGTGGGAATTGTGTATCTCAACCTACCAGAGTCTAACAGTTGCTCCAATGTGGGTTAGTTTGGCAAGCGAATAGTAGATTTGTTCCCCCCAGAGTCCACAAAGTGGCAACATTTAAAGTTGGAATAGTTAGTTTGACCTCCCTAGAGTCCAACATTCTCCCTAGAGTGGGTAAGTTAATAGTGGGAATGGTCTATCTGATTCCCCAGAGTCAAACACTTTCCATAAAGTAATTAAGTTAGGGTTTGGAACAGTTAGTTTGATCCCCCCCACAGTCCTACATGTTCTCAAAGTAGCTCAGTTTGGAGTAGGAATATTAAGCTAAAAATTCCTTTTATTTATTTTAATAACATTTTTACATTTATCATTAGAAATATTGCTCACATAAACTTTTGGTAGTTACATTTTCAAAATAACAACTTAAGTCACAATTTATTTTATTCGATTTATTTTGCAATGACATAGTTAACAATGTACTGAAAATTCTACAATTTAAAATAATGTTTATTAAATTTATAAAATATTGTCACAGATAGTCATACATTTTCATTTAGTAACTTGAATTACTTTTTGCAAACATTTGCAACACATTTTTTATTTTAGTATTTTTATTTTGTATTCATAAAATACCATCAATTCAAGTTGCATTTATTTATCAGTTTTTGCTATATTTTTACTTTCTTATTTTCAGTATTTAATTGCATTTTTGTTAAATTATATGTTATTAACATTTTTATAATTTCGTTCAACATCACCATTTGTCTTAAATAATTGTTCTATGTTTTTATTATGTGTAAGAACATTTATTACCTAACTTCTAAGGTTCTTTGGTTGTTGGGGGAGGGTGGAACACTGTTAGGTACACTATGTTCTATAGGTTAGCATAATGTTAGATTATTAGTTAGTTAGGTTTTGTGTAGTATTAGTTACTTGATTGTAGTTTAGGTGTCTATGTATTGTTTTTACAAGAGTTATTTGTTATGGTAGTTATGCTTTATGTTTTTTTGTGTGTTATATTTTTTTGTGAGGGTGGGATTGTGTGTTTTATTTTTAGCAACAAAATTGTGCTGCCTTGGGGGCAGCGCATTTAAGTGAAATAAAGAGCGGCTGCTTCAAAGTTGCTGCATGTTTCAATGTGTAGGCGGCAACCTGCCTGCACTTTGAGGAGGGATTAGAGATGTCTTTGCAGGCAGGTGCCGTGAGTGACTGAACCAGCCTGCAAGGGGATGTCTGGGGGGCCCATGGGACCCCCTTACCTCCTTCCAGAGGGCTGTCATCAGGGGCGCATTGACAGTGTGGCACCTTTCTGCCTGCTGGGTCCCTCTTTCCACGTTTCATGCCTTGGACACCATGCCCCCCACTTGCACCATCTCTGTGCACTTTTAGTGCGCCTCCTGAAAGCTTCTTTGCCTTTGCTCCCACATCCATAATACGGCGTAGGCACTATTAGTATTACATAAGTGGCAGTACAGGCATCTGCAACCCCTTCTGTAATACCAAAGTTCCACGGGAATGCACAAAGCAGGCGCACATGCATGTTGCACCCCCAGGGGCACTTTCTCTAACAAAGCTCCCAAATGGGCACAAGCAGGATCCAGCATCACACTGCTTCCTGTGGCCAATCGAGGTGTTTACACTCTGGAGCCTGCTGCATGTTCTTGCATGTACATGAAGCACCAAGGACAGTAGCCCTTGAGGCAGAATTGTTGGCATACCTTGGGTTCTGAAGTAGCATGCTATACGCTGAAAAGTGATTCAATGCCTCGTCAGGAGTAGTAAGAACTATATATATATACAATTTACAATTACAACATAAGCACTACACAAAACCTTGAAAAAGGTCTCTTTGCTTCTATTAAATCCCAACCGCACCTTCCAGGTCATTGAAATCTGCAGTTATTTATTTTCACTCAACTTCTCTTGTTTCACTTCTCTTTAAATTTAAACACTTTCCTGTCCCCTTCTCCTCACTACTCATATTAATTTGCACTCCCTTCCTAATTCTGACAGGCCTCTTCTTCATTTTTGTATCTTGGCTATCTTTCTTCAGGGTTTTGCCCACAAAGTGATCTGAAAGTCCAAGCACTGTACATAAATAAAAAAAATAATGTCTTGCGTACTTATCACTGCAGCCCCACACTCTCTCCAGTTTTATTTCTTATCTCACTCTCCCTATGTGTACTTATAAACCTTCCCTTACAGCTTTTAACTAGTAACCATGAATTCCATTCAGGGATTAACACAGCATCACTAATTCCACTGGTTCATTCACCACCAGTGCAATATGGTTGGTAGAAGTATGACCACGTGCTAGGCTTCCTCATCCTGTCATTGTGGGTGCGTGATAACTCGCAGCAACTCTAGTCCACTCCCAGTAGTATCATTGGGCTGTCTGCTATAAGGTTGTCAGTTCTACTCTGCTGTGTCTACCAGCCCAGAACAGCAATATCAGCATGGAGTCAAGCACTCTGACAGTGGTTCTAGTCATCTCACAGAGTGCATTCAAGAGATGATAGAGGCATTGAGGCAGCAAAACCATCTTTGCTATGGTCACCCATCCAACCAACAACAGTGGTAAGGTATTTCAGAAGGCTACAGATTTTTTCAGTCCCTCTAGGATCTTCCCCATGTTATGGGTGCACTGAATCTCCTTCTGATGCGATACTATTACCCCCAGGTATCTGAACTGCTGTGTTTCCCAGTGTAGTCCTATGCTTGGTAGTCCAGCCGTGGGAGTGCTCGCCAGTCATCCCAGTGGGAAGGTGAGTGACTTAGTGTGATTAATGCACAGTCCTGCAACCTCGCTGAACTGCTCTAATGCGTTCAGCAGCAGGGGCATTGAAACATGGAGGTCTCCTATATAAATCAGCATATCGTCTGCATACAGTGAAACAATGTGCTTTTTGCCACCGATCTCTATTCCCTTATTGGCAAGTATCATTTGAAGCTTTATCGCAAGTGGTACCCGTGCCAGCACAAACATTAAGAGTGACAGTGGGCATCCCTGATGGGCCCCTCTTTCCATGTTCCAAGCCTTGGACACCATGCCCCTCACTTGCACCATATCCGTGGACTTCCTGTGCAGCAGTCTCACCCACTCTCAAATGCATGGGCTGAAGCACAATCTCCACAGCACTTCAAACATATCGTCCGATCTTACGGTGCCAAAACTTTTTGTATATCCAGGGCCATCGGGACCCCATTTATATCCATATCTGCCGTGGAGTGGAGTGAAGTACATGCGTGAGCCTGTGAATATTATATGTAGTACTTCTCTATGGGATGAAGCAGTGCTGGTCCGCAAGCATCAGTGTGTTACCCATTGGTTGCAGTCTGTTAACCAAAATCTTGACCAATATTTTAGCATCTGCATTTATCATTGATAGGGGTCTATAGGATCCCATTTGCATGAGGTCTTTCTCTGGTTTCGAAACCATCACTATCACTGCCTCCCTCATCGTGGGTGGGAGTTTACCCACAACGTAAGCCTTGAGGCACACTGCTAGTAATTTGTCAGTGACGGGGGGCGTGAAGCTTTTATAAGATTTGGGAGGTAAGCCACCAAGCCCCGCTGTCTTGTTATGCAGCATCTCCTGGCTTGAATGCCTGTGTCAGCTCTTCCTGTGTGAGGTCTCCATCTAGTTGCTCTAATTGTTCTTCAGAGAATCAGGGCAGTGGGCATTTCATCTGGTACTCCTCTGTTCTACATGTCCACCCTCTCTGTGGGACTTTGTATGTATTGGCAAAGTAGTGACTCTGTGCTTCCGTAATGCCCGCCTGCTTGTTATCCTGTGGTGTCGTGAGGGATAGGATCTGTGTGTGTGGCAAATCACGGTGCAGTAGCCATGCTAGCAGTTTACCAGATTTGTCTACTTCTCTGTGCATCCATTGCCTACACTCATCCAGCGTGAATCTGTCCAACTCATTCAAAAAATGCACATTTTAATCATGGAGCAGTCAACAAAGCCAACACGAGGAAAGCAAAGTGAGAGAAGTTCAAAACACAGCTGTATGCTACACAAACAGCAGGAATTGGGGACAACCTGGTTCAATCAGAGGTCAAATGACAGTCTCTGATGACAAAAAAGATAATGCAGTAGAATGGGTAAAAAATACGTATTTGGGCTTGCTACATGCTCTGAGAATTAGGTCAGGCAAGAGTGTGAGAGAACACAATGATATATGAGCCTAATGCCTAATAGAGCAACTTCACTAATACTCTATGCTGATTGTGTCAACTCTCACCTTTTGTGTATCTTGAACTAAGCAGTTACTTTATATTGTTCTAATCTGAGAAATGGTAGACATGTTGTGGTTGTACAAACCATGCTCATAATTTTATAAACATTTGTTTACAGTCCTTCACCTGTATTCACTAACTGTCCTCTTCTTTATCTATTACAACTTTCTTTCTCTCTACCTTTCTCCATTTGTACACATTCTGCCTTTTTTCAATTGCATAATGTGCCATTTTAATCCGTCCACTTGTGCCCTCTGCTGTCCTGTCATAAACATTACTTCGATCTTGTCACCACAATCTTATTACCTGCTTCTCTGCTATCTGATTCTCCAGGGCCTTAAACAGTTTAGAGCAAGACCTTGGTGACATTTGTATGCAAAAAAGAGAAGGGAGCCTTGGTTAGTTCCCAAATTGTAGGTGGAGAGCATCTCCTTTATATGGAACACTTTACAAAACAGTGAACACACCATATCTGCTCACCTTAAATGCCTGGTCTCCTAGCAGAGATTTTAAGAATAGGATTAGCACATTGCCTTTCACTGTGAGCTAGAAAACAAAGCTATGTACTATTTTTACAACAAAGTCTTTCATAATAGGGGTAGCAAGTGTCATTCACATAGAGCTGAAAAATGACAAAAGCCTTTTACTATTCCTTGTACAGTATTACAGATTAGTATTGGTAAAATGCCATTGAAGTGAACCTGGTATGAATCAAAGCAACCCCTGGAACTTGTGTTTTGCCCTTATTAGAGCTCTTCAGAGATCTATAGTTTTTTTCCAGACACAAGGGAGCAACTAGAATAAGTCACAAAAATGCCCTTTCAGGCATAGAGTGCTGCGTAAATTATGGGAATAAACCAAAGGTTACTGGGGCGTTACAGTGAGGCTCTGATTTCACACGTACAAACCCATAGAAATTCAGCAGTTACAGTTACCTGGGCAAACTATAACTTACGCCCCGCAATGTTCTGCTTTTGGCCTCACATATTACATCACTCATGACATGGTCATGCCCACTCACATTGAGAAACTATCCACTAGCGTTGAGGAAGCTGCAGCTCGAGTAGAAAACCCACTTGAGCAGCAGAAAGAAGCAGCACCCTCTTGCACTGCACATGGTGCCACTGGCGCTTATTTTCCAGTGGGGGACAAACACCTGGCGCTACAAATCAGCGCAAATGGCATGACCAAACACACTCCACAGGTTGTGAACTCCGTGCAGTGCAGCAGAGTTTTTTGGTCACTTCGGAACTCCGCAAACTCCACCCAGGCCTACCTTACACTACAGGTGCATGTACCGACCACGAGGTATGTCTGCAGTGAACTTGTGCGCATGTTTTTTTTTCAAAGATTTTTTTTTAATTTGCATGACCTTGAAATTTGCAAGATTTGCTTTTTTTTTTACATTAGTTTTGATATTCACAAATCCTTCTCGAAATTTTATGATATGTACTTTCGGGTACGGTGGGAACTTTGTGAAATCAGCATGATTTTTTCAAACACTTAAAATGATCTGTAGACATATTAAAGCCCCCCAGCACAGAGAACCGGGTCTAAATCCATCGTTTGTTTGCACCCCATGCCAGTCCAGTTTAAACCCAGTAATATACATCATTTTTTGCCACAGCACTTTTCGCCCTAAGTGGGACGGGTATGCCCAGACGTGGGTCCCTTGCTCACTGTGCTACTGGATTCAAGCTAGCCTGGCTGATGAGGGGTGATATAACCCAAGATCGGTCCCAGGATACTTGTTTCCAGTCCAGGGATGGCCTGGCTTGGCAGGTCAGGCTGGACTGTTCCCATGAGGAGCATTGTCAAGACTGATTTGCATATGACTGTGCCCAAACCCGGGTGGCGTAGTGAGCAAAAGAACAATGGATTTAACCAAGATCTCTTGACTGGGGTAGAATGTTTGATTTATTCAGCATTCCGTCCCTCATTTGTTGCTGCAGCACTTTTCACCCTAAGTGGGATGGGTATGCCCAGATATGGGTCCCTTGCTCGCTGTGCCACTGCATTCAAGCTGGCCTTGCTGATGAGTGGTGATATACCCCACAACTGGTCCCAGGATGCTTGTTTCCGGTCCAGGAAGGGCCCGGTTTGGCAGTTCGGGCTACACTGTTCCCATGAGGATCAGGGTCAAGACTGATTTGCATATGGCTGGGTCCAAACTGGGGTGGCGTAGTGAGCAAAAGAACAATGGATTTAACCCAGATCTCTTGACTGGGGGAGAATGTTTGATTTATTCAGCATTCTGTCCCTCATTTGTTGTCGCAACAGTAATCCCAGAGTTGGCAGACATGGGGACATTTTGTAGAAAGTGTAATAACACTATGGCTGTGGGTGAGCAGTCTATTTCTGCCATTCTGCAAAGAGGTGCCACAGATGTTAATTTTTTTGTTTTTTTCCAAGTAGTTGCACAAATGTTTGAGCATGTTGTTTTTTCAGTTTCATTTTCTTAGTTGCTTTATTTAAAATGAAAAATACACCCAAAAAATAAAAAAGAAATAGTAACAATTTTTTTAAAAAAAGCAAGTTAAAAAGTTCTTTTTAGAACTACCTTATCTGGTTTAAAGAAAGAAAAACGATATATTTTTTTGTTGGTATGTCATTGTAAGTACCTGTCAGCATATGTCTATATATGTGTTAGCTTAAATGGGTGTTTGAGTTATTGTATATGGGTGAGTGAGAAGATGCATAAGGGACTGTATGGTTGAGTGAGTGAGTATGTGACTGTGTGTATGGGTGGGTGAGTGAGTGTGTGAGTGGCTGTATGGGTGAGTGAGTGTGTTTGTGAGTGCCTCTATGGGTGAGTGAATAGGTGTGTAAGTGTCTGTATGGATGACTGACTGAATGTGTAAGTGGCTATATGGGTGACTGGCTTTGTGAGAGGTTTTATGGGTGAATGACCAGGTGTCGAGTGGCTGTATGGGTGAATGAGATTGTGCATGTGTGGCTGTATGAGTGAGTGGCTCCATGAATGGCTGTATGGGTGAGTGAGTAGGTGTGAGTGTCTGTATGGGTGAGTTAGTGACTGTGTGAGTGATTGTATGAGTGATGGAGTGACTGAGTGGCTGTATGGCTAAATTAGTAGGGGTGTGATTTGGTGTATTAGTGACTATATGAGTGACAGTATGGGTGAGTGAGTGAGTATGTGAGTGGTTGTATGGGTTTGTTACTGGGTATGTAAGTGCCTGTGTGGGTCTGTAAGTGGGTGTTTGAGTGACTGTGTGGGTCTGTTAGTGGGTGTGTGAGTTCCTGTGTGGGTCTGTGAGTGGGTGTATGAGTACCTGTGTAGGTCTGTGACTGAGTTTGTTTTATGAGTGGTCCTATGGGTCTGTGAGTGCCTGCATGGGTCTGCAACTGGGTATTTGACTAGGACTATGGGTTTGTGAGTGGGTGTGTGAGTGCCTGTGTGTGTCTGTGAGTGGTTGTATAAGTAGTGCTATGGGTCTGCTAGTGGGTGTCTGAGAGCCCATGTCGATCTGTGAATGGGTGTTTGAGTGCCTGTGTGGGTCTGTGACTGGGTTTGTGTGTGGCACTATGGGTCTGCGTGTAGATGTGTGAGTGACAGTGTGGGTCCGTGTGTGTGTGTGTGAGTTTCTGTGTGTGTCTATGAGTGGGTGTGTGAGTGGCACTATGGATTTTGGGCAATTGCATACTTATGGTATTTGAAAGGGAGAACCGTGGACTCTGTTCTCAATGGGAGATAAAGAGAAAGAAACCACTCATCACAGTCACTACAGATCATATTGCACTCCATTAGATCAATGATGCATTCACCTCCATTAAGGATTTCGGATTGTTTTTGACTGTGGAATATTAGAGAAAACATATTTGATTTGCCTTCGCCAAGCCTAAGAAGTTATGAACATTTGTGCTTTACTGGGGTGGAGTTTCAGCTGGGGCAATTGCTTTGTTTATATTTGTAAGTGCTTCGCGTTGAGGTTTAATTTCTGTGAAATTTGCACCAGGCCCAGAATGGAACCTCATTTTTTCCCAGAAGAGTCCCCAGTTTTGCAGAAAATATTTACCCGACTGGAATACTTTCATCTGGTTAATTAGTAAGTGCCACCTCATTGGGTAAATGCCTTGTGCATATTCTGTGCTAGAAGACCACGGGGAATGTCTCCAGTGACCTTGTGTGCCTATAATTTTGATAATATGATTGTTCCTCAAGCGTCTTCATCCATAAATCTGTAATAACGTGAATCCTCATCAAGAGAAGATGACGAGACAACAAAGGGGTGGATCTCCACCAACCTGGGGTACTTCCTCTTGAAAACTAAATGAAGTAAGTGCTTCTTTATTTGCTGGGGATGTCCTCATATTCCTCTGCATCAGTGGCGCGTCACCAAAATCTCCTGGAAACTCACTTGTAGGCCTTTTGTTAAGCTGTCAATCGATGTGGGAAAAGGTGGAAAGACCTTTGCATACTACAAATGTAAACAAGGAGGGGGGCCGCGTGGCCCCCCGCCCGGCCCCATTTTGGCCCCAGGGACTCCATCCCCTGAGGCCCAGCCACGTCTCCCTGGGTGCCCTGGTCCCACCCAGGCCACCCAGTGTGCATGTGGGGACCATAGAGGGAGCCTCAATGCCCCTGTGGTCCTAGCCGGCTCACCGCCTCCTGCGGGAGCTGGCATTGCTCTTGCACACAGGGAGCTGCTGGAAATGCAGCTCGCTGCATGCAAGACCAATACTTTTATCTCTGAAAGAGATGAAAACTCCGCTTCCAGGAAGCGGGAGCGATTTGACAGCTACAACTTGCAGGAAGCAGAATGTTTGCTTTTACTTGGCGGGAAGTGTCACAGCTCCCACCAAGCAAAAGCATAAAGCTATCCCATGCGGATGGACACTCAGGAGATAGCATGAGCTGACCCTGGAGAGTGGCGGTCCCCAGGGCCATATATGACTTCAGGAGGGGAGCTGTGCGCCCCCTCCTTTGTTCTGCAAGGGCCACCCCAGGGAAGTGGTGGTCCCTGGGACCTTATATGGCCCAGGAGAGAGGGCGCATGGCCCCCCTCCTTCTTTTTAAAAAACGAATTGGCCCCCATTCGAGAACCGATATAATTTTTTATTTATAGCCTTGAGCGGAGATGGTGGTCCACAGGGCCCAGGGGGGTTGATGCACACCCTTGCGTAATGTTGACATTAGCCCCAGGGAGGTGGTGGTCCCCAGGGCAATATTAAGCCCTTGGAGTGGGGCCCCATGAGCCCCCTCCATTTTTTTAATAACACTCTGCATGCCCCCAGGACCTGGTCCACCCAGAGGCTCAATTATAACAAGAGCTGAAGACCTTGCTTGTATTTTTTTTTTTTAATTCATGGTGATATTCATGAATATTAATGAATTTTGCTGAGAATTTAAAAAAAAAATGCTTTGTTGCCCTGCTGGGGTCCCTGTGGGACCCCAGGGCCAAGGCTAGGGGGTTAGGGTAATCATACCCTTCCCCCTTTTCTTTCTTTTTTGCATTGTTTTTGGGACTCAGCTTCCTGGTTGAAGTGTTGATAGCCAATCAGAGCTCTGCAAGTCTCTGCATGAGCTTGTCATTATTCATGAAGGCTTCGCTATCTTAGATATACAAATTTGGACCCACATAACTTTTTTTGTTAGGCACGGGGAGATTAAGTTATTTGCCCAGAATCACAGAATGTTGAGCTTCCCTGCTGAGACTCAAACCCGGTTCCGCAGCTTCGAGGTCGACCATTCTAGCCATTAGGCAGCCATTGGCTCTAGCCGTTAGGCAGACGGTGGCTGATGATGCAGTTTCATTGGGATTAGTTAAGGGGGTGCAAAGAAAAAAGAGGGAGTCCCAAAACATGTTTTTCCGCCAATGCATTTTCCAAAGACATTTTATACAGACGTTGCAAGAAAATGGCTGAATGGATTTTAATGAAATTTGCCATGAATATAGGTTAAGGTAGTTTTGTAGAAATAAGGGACTAAACGTAGTGATATATTGGGCTCTAGTGGTACTTTCATGGCATACCACAGTACATACCAATGATGAAATGACAAAACACTATATCACTGTACACTACTGCACTCTATGCCATTGCACTCTATGTCACTGTACTCCAATTTGCACCACTCTACTCTAGGCCACTGCACTGTACTGAACATCATCCCACTCCACTCCACACAGTGCCACTGTATGCCACTCTACCCTACTCCACTCCACACAATGCCACTCTATTTATGCCACTCTACTCTATGTCACTCCAAACCACTGAACTCCACTCCACCCTATGCCACTTCACTCTACACTACTCTACTCTATGCCGCTCTGCTCTACGCCTCTCTCCTCAACCCCATTCACTCTACTTCACTTCATTCTCTTCCACTTCACTGTACGCCACTCTACTCTACACCACTCTACTGCACGCTTCTCTACTTTACGCTACTCTACTGTACCCCACTTAACTTTATGCCACTCCACTGTACGCCACTATACAATAAGCCACTGTACTTTGTGTCATTCTACTCTATGCAACTATACTCTGCCCCACTCCAAGCCACTCTACTCCACTACACTGCACTCCACTGTACTCTGCCCCAATCTATGCCTCTCTACTACACTCTACTTTACTCCATTTCACACCACTCCACACCACTGTAGGCCACTGCTCTCTACGTCACTCTACTCTATTCTACACCACTTTACTCTAAGCTACTGCACTCTAAGCCACTGCACTCTACTCTGCTCCACTGCACTCTACATTTCCACTCTACTCCAAGCCACTCTACTCTACCCCAATTCACTTAATGCCACTCTATTGTATGCCACTCTACTCTATGCCACTCTACTCGACCTCACTTCACTCTACTAAACTTCACTGTACCCTACTGCACTCTATGCCACTCAACTATTTGCCACTCTTCTCTATGCCACTCCAAGCCACTGTTTTCCACTAACTCTATGCCACACTATTCTACACCACTGCACTCTACTCTGCACCACTACACTCTATGCCACTCTATTCTATGCGACTCTTTGCCACTCTGCTTGACCACACTTCACTCTATGCCACTTCACTCTACACCACTTCACTCTATCCACTTCCCTCTACCCCACTTGACTCTATGCCTCTCTGCTCTATCTCACTCTACTCTACGGCACGCTACTCCACCCCATTTCCCTCTACCCTATTTCACTGTACCCCAGTTCACTCTACACCACGCTACTGTACGCTACTGTACTCTACCCCACTTCACGATACCCCACATTACTCTACACCACTTCAATTTACCCCACTTCACTCTACATCACTCTAGTGTACACCACTCTACTCTACACTACTGCACTCGACGCTGCTATACTCTCTTCCACTCTACACCACTTTACTCTACCCCATTTCACATGATGCCACTCTACTGTATGTCATTGTACTCTACCCCACTTCACTCTACCTCACTCTATGGCACTCTACTCTATGCTACTGTACTCTACGGCACTTCACTGTATGCCACTCTTCTCTACGGCACTCCAAGCCACTGTACTCCACTCTACTCTACTTCACTGTACCCCATTGCACTCTACACCGCTGCACTCCACTTCACTCTACCCCACTTCACTCTATGCCATTCTAGTGTACACCACTGTACTCTACCCCACTTCACTTTACCCCACTTTACTCAATATCACTTCACTCTACCCCACTCTATTGTATGATACTCTACTCTACACCACAGCGCTCTATCGCTCTATGCCACTATACTCTATATACGCACATATATACACACACACACACATATATATATACATATATATATATGTATATATATATATATATATCTTCAAGATAAAGTGGAATTAAGAATCAAAATAAAACTATACTTGGCTATATATATATATTTGCACTCATAATGTTGAGATTGTCTATATTCTGGATACAATATTTTATCAGAACAATATATAAAACTCTACATTTATAGCATGCCGATCACCTCACTTCATAAGACAGGGTTACGAACAGCAATGTCTGGAAAAGCTTTAACAATATAAACTGCCTACGCATGACTAATAATAACAGCCACATCAGCAAGTGCTAACTGACACAAAGGATATACTGATAGCTATAAATCTCCCAAACACACAATGAATTATCACTCAAAGAGCAGCTCTAAATATGTTTTCAATTTTCAATCATTTTATTTTGAAACATCTGCATAGCACTTTCTCAAAGTACAATTATGCCCTTTTAATGCCCTTTTCATTTTGGTTAAAAACGCTCCAAGAACATCTTGTCTTTTTCACACACACTGTCTGACCTAAATAGTGGGGCATGAAAAGTGACAAATCTCCATGTGACTTTCTTAACTTGAGAGTGGAGACAGGTGGTCATGTTGCAAGGTGCTGCAGGCTTTCACAGTATGCGTTTGTGTGTAAGCGTGAAGTCTTGTCATTGGTTTGGCGTGCTGGCACTCCAACGGTACATAGATGTGTAGTGCTGCCTTCTTCAATGTGGCTACATGCTCTGAATTACATACCATGCTGAACTGCACTACAGAGAGCTATTTAAAGGGTACTGGCAAGCTACAAGTAGCTTCTGCGCTATCTCTGGAAGACCCCTGGGTGTGGAAGACAACGCAAAACTTTTATGAATATCTACAAAGTTCTAACTTTGTGGGTGTTGTGTGCATTTGCTTGGTGATTTCACTGACCTCTTCCCCTCGAGACTCCCCTTTCCTAACTAGCTGATTTCCCCCAGGTGGAATTGAATCTGCAAGCATAAATCCTTGTGCATTGATTCTGTGAATAGGTATCTGGTAAATTACTCTACAGCTCCATAGATCTAGCAACAATGCTAGTCACGATCGACGACAAGACCTGTGAGTACTATGGTCTGCAAGAATAGGAAGATCGCGTAGACATTTAAATGGAGGGCACACAAATGCGGGCAGCTCAAGACTCCATGAATGCGACTAGCCAGGCAGATTCTTCACCAGATACACTGACACCCTCGGACTCCCTAACAAATTTCATGAGCATCCACCCTTTCAGAGAGACAGGGATAAATCATCCTCACCCCTCAAGGCATAGAACTGGGACAATGTCAAAAGGTGGCAGCTCATTAACTCAGACTAAAACATGTAGCATTTGCACACCTTAATCCAACGCCACCCTATAATCAGCATTTGATATTATAGCTAATTTTACTGAGTAAAGAGTGTGAGTGGTCCCTTGCTGCCACAGGGAGGTGATCATCTGTATAAAGTCAATAAAGAGTTAACACAGATAGTACTGAACGTCGTTCTATAACACTGTAATAATACATACTTTTGGGCCCTGGGCTCCTAGTGCTAATTTATTTTCCAATTTTGGACCGGAATATGGTAAAGATTTGCACTCATTTCCCTCTTTTGAATACCAAAGTGAATAATGTACTCCATGACTTCCACGAGGATATCATTATGGTCTCTCAATGTTAACGGTCTAACTAGTTATGTTTGCAGGATTAAATTGTTGACCTTCTTAGGTTCAAATACAACTGATGTGGCCATGATCTAAGAAAATTCTTACTATGCAGGCAGAAAAGGCCTGCAACATATCAAAAATTGTCATTATGAAAAAGGCCAAACAGCTCTTAGCCTTCCAAATGAAACAATAGACAGCTGCGTCTAGCATTCCTGATATTGACAATGATACTATGGTGATGTTAATTTGCACTGTAGGCATCGCAGGAGAGTTTGCCTACTTCTACTCTATGTTGTACACACCGGAAGCACCTGCAACTGAAGTCATGTAATAGTGATTTTTAGATGCCTTACCTCTTCCTAAGTTGTCATGAGCACATCAAGAAGCCCTAGAAGAGGAGATCTCGGATGAGGAGGAAACAGAAGCCATGAAAAACATGCCAACTGGAAAATCCCCGGAAGAGGACAGATTCCCTACAGGATTCTACAAAATCACAATACACAAGATTGTCCCTCTCCTGGGAAAGCTGTTTGGAGAATCCATTCAGACAGATGGCGTTTATCTCATTGATTCTTATACTGGGCAGAGATCCGCTTCATTGCGAGAACTACTGCCCAATCCGGTTGATTCATACTGACACCACAGTTTTAGCGAAGATTTTCCTCACCAGACTGCAAAATGTAATAAGAACCATGGTTCACAAGAACCAGGTAGAAGGTGTCAATCGATGAACCTCTTGTTACCATACGTGCTCACCTTCCCACTTATCAGGCTGTCATGGCATACAGCTGATGACAGGGTGGCCATATCAGTCGATGTTGACAAAGCATTTGATCGAGTGAAATGGGGCTACATCATCCGAGTGATGTCTAGGCTGGGCATTGGTTTGACCTTTCTAAACATGGTACAATGTCTCTACCAAAAACCGACAGCAATAGTAAACTGTGGTGGTTACCTCTCAGAACAGCTCAACACACCTTGAGGGACAATGCAGGGATGTTCCCTGCATCTACTGCCGTCGTTACTGGCCTTGACACCCTTAGGCATTGCCATCTGTTGCTCACATGACATCAGAGGCATTGATACGCCTATTGGAGTACTGGAACTCATGCTGTACGTTTATGATATTCTGTTGACACCGACATCCCCCTCTACCTCAGTTCCAGCACTCATAGTAACCAGCTCTCGCTTTTCACTTTTTTACAGCTACGAAATCAACTAGGAAAAGAGTGAGGCAATGGCACTGACAGTAAGCACAACAGGTCAATCTCTACTTGGTCTCTTATTCAGTTCGGTCTTGAGTGGTGTGAAATACTTAGATATATCAGTTAGCAATGAGGTACAACTCATGGCGAGGGAATAACCTTGTGAAGCTAACCACACAAATGCAAAAGTACTTCATCATATGGGATACACTTCAGTTATACATGTGGGGGTGAATCCAGACCATTAAAATGGTAGTCACACCACAATGTAACTATATATTTATTATGCTATCAATTTCAGAACAAGCGGCACAACTCTGTGCTATTGATCACCAAATCAAGTCCTATGTATGGCAGGAGAAATCTCCAAGACTACCTGGAATGACACTACATGCGACCACAGAGTTTGGAGGTCTCTATCACCTCAGTCTAGAACACTAACACACGGCTCAGCATCTATAGCAACTAACCTATCACTTCCACCCAGTGCTAGAAACCCAATACTGGCTTCTGTTGGAAAGCCACCTCACGACGGATTCAAAGGAACTGCACATGTACCCAAGAAAACTTTCTAAAGTGGACAAACACAATCCTATGCTGGCAGGAACCCACCAACATGTCGGTAACTGGCCATAAAGCACTGAAACAGCATTCCTGTCTACACTGTAAGGCACCCCTATGACACAATTCAGAGATCTAGGTTGTCCCTCTACTGGCCAGCATAGAAACAGCAAGGCATTACTATATTAGAGCACATTATAGTCAATGGATCTTTCAAGTTCCTTTCTTAGATTTTAGTGAAAAATTCCAGCTCGATCAGAAACACGTTTTGAATTGCATGCAGATAAATGCCTACCTTTCTAACCATTTGCATTTCAGTGAGAAAGCAGTGAAACAGTTCAACATTTTTGACTACCCACAAAAATGGGGCACATGCAGGAAGCTGGTTTTCAGGCCTAAATAAAATGTTAAGTGACAGTCTATACTTTAGACCAACATTATCCAATCTCAAAGACAGATGGCAACCGCTCCTTCAGAAATCGTACAATGAGGAACAGTGGTCTGAGTTTATCCCAGCCGTGGCCCATCCAGGTAGGAGCGGTGGGGCCTGATGGGGGGGGTTGATTTTGACGTATGATACCGAGGGAAAATTAAATAAATAATTCATTTTCCCTCGTCGTCGTCTGTTGAAGTCCCCCCCACCCGGCCCCACCGCTCCTACCTGCACGGGCCGCAGCTGGTTAATGTGCAGACAGGACTGGGACCTCCGGGGAAGCCAAACCTAAATTTAGCTTCTTTATGATTCTGCATGATTGACAATGATCTCCTTCTAAGAGTCTTAGGGCAAAACCCCTCCAAAGGCACAATGTTGGCGCTGCCCTTGTGTGCAGGGAGACATGATGCACATCTGATGGTCCTATCCTGCACAGCAGCCTTATTGGACAGATGTATGAGGCCATCAAATGTTTACCAGTGATCTCCTTCTCCCCTTCTCACCAGAACTGGCAGTTCTACATGACACACAGGATGTGGTTGGCATTACTAATCATAAAAAAGATTGGTTGAACTCTGCAGTCGGTGTCACTGGAGATTCCAATGCATCCCTTACATTGGCGGAATGGCTTGAAGCAATGGTGGCAACTGCTTCCCATGACGGGTGATGTATAAACACAATTGCCAACTGCAACACTTTGATGGCATTTGGGGGGCATACCTGTGATGAACTGTGAGATGGTGCATCATGTTTACTCTTTGACATTATATTGTTTACTCCAGTGCAGATTCAGAAGCTTATGTGCGAAACTTGAGCATTACTTTAGTATCTTTCTTTCTCCCATCCGTTTTTCCGTACTTTCCCCTTTTCTCTGTCGACAGACTATGCTATAGTTTGAGTAGGATAACGCATGTATTATCCGTATATGACTACTACTGTTGTTTGATAATTCTAACCATTAATTGCATGCACCCCAGCTAAATGCACTACATTTATGCTTATGCTGATAAATGTATACATATTGCGTTACTTGTTAAATTGAAAACCCAATAAAAATATCTAAACAAAAAAAAAATCATAATTAAACAGCTGTACATTTTTTAACACATTCGTTATTCCTCAAACTAATTAAAAACCTTTCAACACACTACAAATCAATAAGAACACATTCTAGGATCCAACCAGTGGAAAACCTAGGGCCTGATTCACAAAGGTAGACTTGCACGTTGTAATGTAATGTAAGGCGGATTTGAAGAGCACGAAACCTGTCACCTCTGAGGTATCTAGGCGTTGAGTAGGTGCAGGTTCTGCAAGAAGGATCAATTAAAGAGCCAATTTTTCAGTTTATCATGAAAATCCATAAGTGACGCGCTGACTTGTTGTGCTGGAGGAGGTCCTTCCAAGATTTGGATGCCAGGTAAGAGCAGGCCCTGTGTAAGTTTACTCTTTTTCAGTATTCACAAAACTGCAATTTAATAGTAAGTTTACAAGTGCAGAGACTCAGCAGTGGGGCAGAGGACTCTGCACATAAAAAGACAGGAAAGGTCTATTTTATTTATGTGTGGAGTTCTCTCTCCACCCCGATTGCGGAGTTTCCGCATTGGTAAACTTACTATTAACCCTTTCCGTGCTTATGACGGAACCACGCCGTCATGAGCCACGGGCGCCGTGTGCTCATGACGGCGTGGTTCCGTCATGCGGCTGCCGCTCCGCCCACGCGGCATTAATTCCCCGACTGTGCGGGCGAACTAATGAGCGGGCGGGGCCGTGACGGAACCACGCCGCCATGAGCACACACCGCCCGTGGCTCATGACGGCGTGGTTCCGTCACAAGCATGGCGGCGCCGCGCTCACCCCCACTCTCACAGCGCCGCGGCGGAATTACCGCCGCGGCCAAGGGGTTAAATAACAGTTTTGTGAATACTGAAAAACTTACACAAACGTGTAAGTTTACCTTTGTGACGCAAGCCCAAAGACTCATTAGTCACAAATAAAGTTACTGCCGACTTGATTGGACAAAACCTACATGAGGACCTGGGTGCTTGCTATATTCAGTTTCTGCTACTTTGGTATTATTAAATTGAATACACAAAAATGTTAGTTTCAAGGAAATAAAGGGCTACCCTAATGAAATCCAAATGCCTAGCAAATATAAACAAGAAAAAAAAAAAATCATAATCACCCTCTGCCGTACAAGTAGAAAGAGATCATAAAATGCAACTTTGCTTCTTGGATAGGAAAATATAGAGTTAATCCAGGAAGCAGAAGCTGGTACTGAAACAACGCCAAAACGCACATGCTAGCTCATGTTCTATAAAGTCATTGAATCACAGGGACTTCAGTTAACAAGGTAAATTAGGGGTATATTATCAAGAAATGGCGTTAAAATTATCGCCGCTTTAGCGGCAGAAAACTGCCGCTAAAGCGGCGATAATGGACTTGATAATATGCCCTTGAGAATTCCAATAGAAGCCCATGTTCTGGTGTCAACATGGGCTTCTATTGGAATTCTCAAGGGCATATTATCAAGCCTATTATCGCCGGCAGTTTTCTGCCGCTAAAGCGGCGATAATTTTAACGCTGTTCTTGATAATTTGCCCCCAACTTCGGTCCCGAATACGACTCCCCCAGAAGAGGGTGCAAAATTAATCTCATCCCCCAAAAAATGTGACACTGCAGAGATCGGAATTTATCGGGTGCAATAAATATCACCTATTACACGTTTGGGCCTAAAATGTGGCATTGCGTGTATTTTGGTGCTTTCCACACAAGATTCCATATGTTCTGGTGTTTACCATGCATTTTTCCCCAGTAAATTTCGGCAGGTGTGATTTACTGATATTTTTCTGGGGAAAACTGTGCGGATGCAGTGTTGGCCACAAAACTCAAAATTCTGATCCTAGCAGTAGAACCAGTTATCTAGGCACCGGGGCCTGAATGTGCTGATTTCTACAGACGCTCTTAAATTATTCTTAGCTTTTCGAAATCTAATTATGACCCTGAGTTTCCTCCCGAAATGTTGTACAATAGCACAATCTTTTCTACCCAAGCAAAACATATTACGCTTAATAAATATATTTATGAGTTCTTTGCATAGTTCCTATGCAGTCAGCCATGCTGTGTATGATAGCCCAAGACAATGAAAACCCTTTGACTTTCTGTAGCAAATTAGTCTAGCACCTAATCGGTGAACCCTGCTAAGCTTTTGAATTATGACAAGAACCGGCAGCTCTGCGAGAACGCTGAAATGAATGATATCAATTCATAAACTTGTTCATGTCCAGATTTCATTAGCCACACATTAACAGCATTTTATGTTTATTACTGCTCTGACATAATCTATAAATAACTGAAATGCTAATCATAGTGTTCTGCCGGGCATCATCATTTAATCATAAAAAGATACATTATTATAAACTATAATAGATAATAACAAGCCTGGGTCAATGGCTGCCTATTAAAAGATGACAATTATATCCTAAAAGGGGATGTACCTCACACATTCGATGACACGCAGGTCCCAAACTAATCACGAGTGAATGTTTCCCCTCTGACACACTCGCAGCACAGGGTGGCCCAGTCAGGAAAATATGCTTGTAAAACAGGGTTATTCCGGGGCCTCGAAGTAAACAGAGGAACTGGGGGCGCAAGGCAAAGTTTATATCAATGTAGTTCAGTTACCCCCTTTAGAAAATGGTCAGTTTTTAATCTGATAATGATGTTGTCAGTGTTACAGGGCGTGTTGAAAAATGAATGACTGTCGCATATCTAAAAAAAAAAGTAGAAATGCAGACATATTTACTGCTACAAGCGGATGCTGCTCAGTTTCTCGCCATTCGTCAGCAGACACAAAGATATTTTTTTTGTTTATATCTCCTCACAGGACCTTTGGACTCCGAAGTGATGTGACATTTTGTCGCCACGGTTTTGTGGTGATTCCGCCAGATGTGATGAACCTAGGTGGTATCTAGACCCCCTTGCCTGTGGGATCCTGTGGCTGCCTCGAATTTCTTTTCACTAACTTTAATAACACTTTCATTTTTTGGCATCAGAACTGTTACTAATGTTGAACTCGCTAATTCTCGCTTTATTGACTTGGGCAGGAAGAAATGTTGAGCCTGCACCACTAGGATTTAAGGGTCTGACTTAGATCTTGGCGGATCTGGTCCCGCCATCGGTTTTCCGTCAGTTTCTCCACCCGCCTACTAGGCGGTCCACCTGCTCAGTTTAAATGCTGGTGAGTCTGTGGACGACAGTCAGTCCGAGTGCCATCATCTCTGCCAGAATTTTCCCCCTGACTCGACGGCACAATACGCAAAAGCAGCTGTCTGAGGGAGTCCAGCTAAGATTTCCGCTGGGTCAATCATGATGCGCCTTCCCGCCGACATAACTGTGGCAAGTAAACCTCCACACCTGAGTTGGCAGTTTCAAAGGGATATAAGGTAGAAACTCAGGGGCATATGTACAAGCCCCTATCGCCACGGGAACGTCACTTTTTGTGACGTTCCCGTGGCGATAGGGGCCTTGCCTTATGTACAAGGCAGCGTTAAGCCACTTAACGTGGCTTAACGCTGCCTTGTACATAAGGCACCCCTTGCACACTATGTTTAGCGTGAAAGGGGCGTGCAGTGGGTGTTGTGGTGGGCGTTCCACCGCAACACCCATTGTATTTGACGCTGCGCCCTATGTACAAGGGTGGCGTACATAGGAGGCAGCGCCAAAATTAAAACCAGGAAAACCCTGGTCTTAAGGTGTTGAAACGAGGAGAAATGCATTATTTCTCCTCGTTTTTGCTTTTTCCATGTGTGCTGCCTTGTGCAGCACACATGGAAAAAGCAAAATGCTATGGTTTGTTTATGTACAGGAAGGTGTCCCTTCCTGTACATAAACCAACCTTTTTAAAAAATGCCATTTTGTAACTTTCATGTGCTGCATGAAGCAGCACACATGAAAGTTACAAAATGGCATTTTAGGATTGTTTATGTGCAGGAAGGGACACTTTCCTACACATAACCAGTCCTCCCCTGCACACAGACACCCTTGCACTCTGGTGCAAGGGTGCCTGCGTTGGCGCTAAGTTGTTCAACTTAGCGCCATCGCAGGGGGAAGCGCAAGGCTGCACCACATTCTTGTAAATATGGTGCAGCCTTACGTTTCCGAAGTGGCGGAGCGTGTCGTTAAGCCCAGGAGGCTAACGTAAGTGTCCATTATCATGACAAATGCTTGCACCAAAATTTTAATGTCCAGTAAAATATTTGTACCACTAATGTTTGAACTGTACAAAAAAGTAAATTTAAAAACCCTTGTGTATTTTCTGTCATAAATGTAAGTAGAATATGTATTTCATATTTTCATCATAAAATTCTAAATAATGAATGACTTGTAAATGAATAATAATGTTAGGACAACGTTTGCAAAGGTAAAATCTTTTTATTCATAAAAGAGATACTTCTCTCAAAGTTGTTATAAAAATAATAACATAAAAGGAAAACAAAAGGGTTTCCAAGTCCAACAGACTGTGGTTTTGTAGCCCATTACTTGTCTCCTAAACATACTGCCAAAGAGTAACCTCCTCAGGAAGGGGCATCTACTGGGCACAGAGAAGGCACCTCAAGGATCTTTCTTGGGAGGGTTGGGTTTAGGTTTGACAATGTTTAAGAACAGGTAAGATATGAATTTGGGAGCAGGAGTACAGGTAGGAGGGGTGGGAGAGGACTGGGTTTTGGAGGAAGAGGGAGCTGGAGTGGGTGATGTGCATGTGTCTGTATGTTTTACAGTTGCATGTGGGTCTGGTGTATGTTGTTTATGTTTGGATGTGTGTGGTTTGGCTGCTGTTTGGTATTTGAGTGAGTGTGTGCGTTTGGTTTTGGTTCCTGTTGTTTTGTGTGTAGGTGTGCGTTTGTGTGAGTGTGTTGTTTTGGATGAGTGTGCTGATGAGGTGGTTGGTGTGGTTGTGGTGCATGTCTCAGTATGTTTGGCGATTGCATGTGGGTCTGGTGTATGTCGTGTACATTTGGAAGCGTGTGGTTGGATGGAGTTTGACATTCGGGTAAGTGTGTGTGTTTTTGGTTGGTGTTGTTTGTGTGTAGGTGTGCCTTTGTGTGAGTGGGTTGGTTTGGACGAGTGTGTTGTTGAGGTGGTTGTGGTGGTGGTTGTAGTGATTGTGGGTGTGCTGGTGGCTGTGGTGGTGATTTTGTTGCTATTGGGTGTGCTGGCAGTTGTGGGTGTGCCGGTGACTGTGGTGGTGGCTGTGGTGCTTGTGGGTGTGGTGGTTGTTGTGGGTGTGGTTATGGTTGTGGGTGTGGTGGTGGTGGTGCTTGTGGGTTTGGTGGTGGTTGTGGGTGTGGTGGTGGTTGTGGTGGGTCTGGGTATGGTGGTGGTTGTGGCACCTGTGGGTGTAGTGTCAATAGTGTGTGTATGTTGTTTGTGTGTTTGTTTGTGTGTTTGTGTGTCTGTTGGAGCAGGTGCCTGCAAAGAAGTGAGTGTGCTTGGGGTGGGAGTTGGGATTTGGGTTGAGGAAGGGACCTGAGTTGGGGCATATGGCTGGGCTGGTTGGGAGGCTGGGGTGAGTGAGGAGGCTATTTTTGCATGTGATCTCTGCATGCCAGATATTGAACTGTGACTGGCATCCAAAAATGCAACAATTTGTTGCATTTGGCTGCTAAGGCCCTGGATGCCTTCCCTATCACAGTCTGGCCTTTAGAGATGCTGTGTAAGTGGTCAATAGCCTCCTTACTCAGCACAGCCGGGGTGACAGGGGCAGGGGGTGAGGTGCCTGTGGCGAAGAAGACCCCATGCCCTTTAAGGGGCCTGGGTTTGGCCAACTGGGGGAAGCAAGAGGGAGGGTGGAGATGGGTCTCTGGGTGGTGGCCAAGGATGAGGTTGGGACAGTTCCTGTAGGGTCCACCACCACCAGGGACTGGTCACTTGTGGAGGCCTCTGAAGATCATGACAAGTTGGTGTCATTTGTTTCAGTCCTCTCAGCCGCCATGCCACGGTGCCCATCAGTGTCAGATGTTTCACCACCCAAAACACAGGGGCCAGCTGCTTCCCCTTCTTGGGCCACATCCCCTTTGCCTGCTCCTGAAGATGCTGTAAAGACATATACAATAGTTTTATTGCATATGTATAAATATAACTGATCATGATTTATATTCTAAAAACATTTTCCACATTTTCTAATTTCACCTGCTTCAAGGCTTTTATACTTTGGTTTATATTTATCATTATCTCCTACATGTAGGGAACTTTTAAGAAGCCATTTGGTCTCAGTTTAGGTATTTCCCATTATTGCTCACATATTATTTTTGATAATTTCTGTTAACCATTTTCATTTTTTACCAGGAACTCCTCTGAATAGTATAGTTCTGTTTTTTTGTTTTTAATAGTAAACTTATGTCACTAAAAGTAACATAAAGCAAAGATCCCTTTGTACACTGTGGGCCTGATTCACAGAACTAACTTACGTCAAAAACGTAAAGTTAGTACTTTTTGGTATTCACAGAATACACTTACTCATTTGGTATTCACAGAATGAACTTACCATTTCGGTATTCACAGAAGTTAGGACTCCTAGCTTTAGGACTTCTAAATGCCTTCTGTGAATACCGAAAGTCTTAAGTTAGGATTTTTCTCAGTTTAGAGCAGTAAGTTAGGACTCCTAACTTTACTACTCCTAAACTGAGAAAAATCCTAACGTTAAGATTTTTCGGTATTCACAGAAGGCATTTAGGAGTCCTAAAGTTAGGACTACTAACTTCTGTGAATACCGAAATGAGTAAGTTCATTCTGTGAATACCAAAATGAGTAAGTGTATTCTGTGAATACTAAAAGTACTAACTTTACGTTTTTGACGTAAGTTAGTTCTATGAATCAGGCCCTGTGTGTACAAGGCAAAAATAGCTGTTTTTTTTTTTTTTTTAAATATGAATCAATGTGTGTCAATATTTACTGCAATGTTGTACCAATGTTTGCATAAACTGAAAGCCTGTTTTCACAATGGTAAAACTTACTTCATGCAACCTAAGTATTTTTCAAATATTAAAATTAATTTTATGGATTCAGTACTTAAGTTGCTTATTAATGTATCACAGCCTATGTATTTACTTATGCTGTTGAAGAAATTCAAAAATATTTTTTGGGGTAATTTCAACTTGCTTCTACAGCATAAGAAAATGCATAGGATAGATACATTTCTAATACACTTTAGACCAGAGCAAAAAAATTTACAATTTGACTTCAAAATATCTTGTTATTTTTAGTTTGTTTTAGCGTTGTGAAAAATATTAAAATAAATATTCTTGATTTCAGTTTAGTCAACAATTTTTACAACATTACAGTAAATTGTAAATACAGTGATTTATATATATTTTTAAGAATAAAAAAATGCACATTACCATATGAAAAAGATTAAACCTTGATAGATTCCAAAAATTGCCTAATGAGTCCTTTTTTGTGCCTGATATTGAGTTTTCCAGATGGGATACTCCAACATATATGTGACCGAACATTCCATCTGCAAAAGTCTCTTTAAATAGCCTATTTTTGCTCATTACTGATTTATCATCTGGACATAACAAAGAACATTAAATAATGTTTCTGGGTATGTATTACTCTGTCACCAATGTGTTCACATTCCTGTCTGTTTTGTTCAAAATATATGCCTATCAAATTCATTTTTCAAAAAACAGACTAGCTCACATGCACATTTGTGATGGAGTAAGACATCATGCAAGTCTGTCACTTTTAACATAAATCAAATTGTGTTTTTTATTAAAAACATATTTGTAATATGTTTTCATTAAAAAGTGTAGCCATTTAACCCCTTGGGTGCCACGGACGTAATTGTTACGTCCTCGGCTGTAGTGCTGCTGTGCCGAGGACGAAACCATTACGACCTGGCACCCACCCAGTGCTCGCGCTCCCCCCGTGGGCCACCCCTTTCAACCCCCACACCAGGGATAGCAGCGGAAGCACTTCCGCTGCCAGCCCAACCCCCCATTGGCAATCCGATAAGGTTGGCACGCTCACATTGCAGCGACATCATCAAGTGCAGAGAGGGACATGCTGAAGCCATTTGCTTCCAGTGCATCCAGAGAGAGGACGCACTTTCGGTGAGTCCTTCTTGTGAGGTGTTTGTTTTGGGAAAATAGACACAGGGGGAAAGGAAATAGTTTTTCCTTTTCTCCTGTGCCTGTTTGAAGAAGATTTCTTCTCCACGATCGCGGGTGGGGCCGGGATTGTGGAGCCGGAATTCAAACCCTAGAGCACAAGGGATTTGTTTTTCTGCTGTTGAAAAAGTGACCCCTTAGGCAATGGTCACTCCCCTGGCGGCATATAATATCCAAGTTTCAGCCCCCCTGGGTTGTAGATCAGCTGTTTTTTGGCCAATCTGCCCCCAGTTGGGCCGAAACACACTGTACCACAAGGGATGTTTATTTGGGCACAAAATACGGGAAGCGACCCCTTAGGTAAGGGTTGCTCACCTGGGGGCATATAATATCTGTGTTTCGGCCCCCCTGGGTGTAGATCAGCTGTTTTTTTTAGCTGATTTGCACTCAGGGGGGCCGCCCGAAACCCACAATACCAGGAGGAATTTTATTTAAGCATAAGTTACAAGGAGTGACCCCTTGGGCAAGGGTCGCTCCCCTTGGGGCATAATTGTTTTTGGTTATTCCACTCCCCCCAGAGGGCAGAGCAGCCGTTTTTAGGACAATCTGCCCTCTGGGTGGGAGGAAGCCCACAAGACCACCTGGGATTGTTTTGTTGTTCGGGGAGCGACTCCTTGGGCAAGGATTGCTCACCTTTGGGTAGAATTGTTTTTAGCTATTCCACCCACAGAGGGCAGATCGGCTGCTTTTAAGCTGATCTGCCCTCTGGTGGGGGTGGAAGCCCACTAAACCACCAGTGATTCCTTTCTTGTTTGGGGAGCGATCACCTTGGCCAAGACTTGCTCCCTTTGAGACATATTTTGTTTGGTATTCTGTCCCCCCAGGGCAGATCCGCCATTTTTAGGCTGATTAGCCCAGTGTGGGGGCAGAAGTCCACTAAACACCAGGGAGTTATGTTTTGAAGGGGAGCAACCTCTTGGGGAAGGCTCGCTACCCTTGGGGGCTCATATTTATTTTCATGCCGCCCTCTTCTGAGGGCAGATTGGGCATTTTTAGGCTGATCCGCCCTCTGGGGTGTGATTTTGCCTCCTTGAGAGATTTGTGAGGGGATTGAGCTCAGGGTGGGTGGTAGCACTTGAGACACCTGGGAATAAGGCTATGTATGTGGTGGGAGATCTGCTTCTGGGGTAAGTTTTACTTCCATCTGGTGGTGCCTTGCCTCCTTTCGGATGAATATCTGTGTCTTTTAATATTTTGTGCTTTCATTTTCTTTTCATTTTTTTATTATAGAGCCAATCGTTTTCTTTGTCTTGTTGGTGAATCCTGTTTGTGGGTGCAGCATTCGCAGATCTGCAGTTTTGGAGTTGCGGTTGGTAAGTAACTCATTTCATAATCTTTTCATCTAATGTGTATCCTTCGCCTGTTTGTATCATTTGTTTTGTTAGCTTTTTGTGTGATTGTCTTTCAAAGTAAGATATTGATTTGTGCACGTTCTTTATTGCCTTTTGTGTAATGTTGTTTTTTTCCTTTCTTTCCAGTGAGACTACTTTAGTGCTTGCTGTGTCTGTGCAGAGTAAGTACAGTTGATGCTCAGTGTTGCTGTTTCTGACAAGTGGGTGGAATCGTTCTAAAGTAGATAGGTCTTTGTGTGCCTTGTATTGATTGACTTTTCCTTCTAGATTTTACTATATCCCTGTATTTTTACTTTCTGTTTGACACACTTTGTTTAGTACTTATTTTGTACAGTGTTGAGTATTGTTGACTTGTTTGTCAAGTTACTTTTCTCAGTAATGATTATGGCTGGCCACAGGATGACTGCCCAGCAAGTTGTTGGTATGCTTTTCGAGTTTTCTTCTGAACATGATTATGATACTGACTCTACTTCTGAGGCAAAGGTGGAAGGCCAGACTTCTGGCAGTGAATTTTCTATGAAAGAGGAATCATCTGATGATGAAGCCACTCTCAGTGCAGAGGAAGTGCCACTTTTAGAGGAAGACACTGATGTGCCAACAGTGCAGCAAGAGGCATCTGGATTGCAGCCCAGGGCTGAAAGGCTTCCCATTGGAAGTGCCGGACTCTGGGTGCATGGTGCAGTCGGTGCTGCCTACCTTTAGTGGTGTTGCAAGTGTAGAGTGAATACTGAAAATGTTTTGTCTATAAATTTAATTCAGTCGTTTCTGGACAATGTATTTTTGGGTGAGATTGTTGAGCAGACTAATTTGTATTACTGAACAGTATTTGAGGGACAACAGTGCCAGTCTTAAGCCCCATTCTAGAGCTACCCGGTGGACTCCCACAAATCTGAATGAGTTGAAAAAGTTCTTGGGTTTAACTTTTTTGATGGGCCGGATAAAGAAGCCGTTGCTGTCTTCATATTGGTCTGCTAGTCCCTTGATGGCAACGGCTATAGTTCGTGCAATCATGAGTCGCAATCAGTATTTGCTTCTTCGAATGCTGCATTTTGTTGATCTAATTTAGCGTTGCCACAAGATCACCCTTATTGAGATTGTCTTTTTAAGATTGGGCCTTTCCTTGATCACTTTGTAGATCGATTTTTAGAGATCTATGTTCCAGGGAAAGAAATAGCTGTGGATAAGTCTTTGGTACTGTTCAAGGGCCGATTGGTTTTTAGGCAGTACATTCCTAGTAAGAGGACATGTTATGGAATTAAGATGTATTTGCTGTCTCAGAGTAGTACTGGATATGTCTATAATTTCAGGGTGTTCACCGGTAGGGATTCCAGTGTTGACCCCCCTGGTTGGCTGTCCACTTTTGGAGTAAATGAAAAAATTGTGTGGGAACTTGGTAGAGGACTTTTTAACAAATGTCACCATTTATACGTCGATAACTTTTATACTGGTATGCAATTGTTCAGGGAATTATTCAAAGTGGACACTGTTGCTTGTGGTACAGCTCTATGTGTAAAGTTTACCCAAAAGAGCTTGTTTGTAAAAACTTGAGAAGGGACAGTGCACTGCCTTGTGTAGCGATAAACTTCTAGATGTGAAATTTTCTGACAAGAGACATGTCTACATGCTGACTACCATCCATGATGAAAGTACTTCACCTGTGATTGTTTGGGATCAGGTTGCTGAAGTAAGCAAACCTGTGTGCATTTTAGACTACAATAAGCACATGGGTGGTGTAAATAGAGTAGATCAGAGGTTTGAACCTTACACTGTTGTTCGTAAGGCAAACGTTTGGCATAAGAAGTTGGCTATCCATTTATTTCATTTAGCAACCTTCAATGCTTTTATTGTATTCAAGGATAGTTCTTCAGAGTGAAAGATGACATTTGTTTAGTTTCAGCAGTCTTGGATAAGCAGCATTGTTTTAGTGGAACAAGCAAGAGTTCCTAGAGAAGCAGTGGTGGAGGATGTGGCTAGATTGAAAGATCGCCACTTTCCTGATCACATTCCTCCCAAGGTTAAAAAGCCTTACCTGGTGAGAAATGTAGGGGCATATTTAAAAGGTCATTGCACCACTGGAACATTATTTTTTCCGATGTTCCAGTGGTGCAATGCCCTGCTCTATATTTACGAAGCGGATTTAAGCCACTTTGCATCGCTTAACGCCGCTTTGTAAATATCGTCCCCTTTCACGCAGGTTTTTCCGTGAAAGGGGCGTTCAATGGGTGCTGCTGTGGGTGTTCCACCACACCACCCATTGCTTTTTGATGCTGCCTCAGATTAACACCGAACTGTATATCTGAGGCAGCGCCAAAAACGAATGCCACTGAATAGCATTCCTTAGATTGGTGCTCTTTTTTGCTTTTTTTGCTCTTTCTATGTGTGCTGCATTCTGTAGTACACATAGAAAGAGCAAATTGCCTTTAAAGATTGTTTAAGTGCAGAAAGGTATCCCTTCCTGCACATAAACAATAATCCCTGCAATGCAGGCACCCTATGGTGCAAGGCTGTCTGTGTTGGCGCTAGGCAGTTATTTTTAGCACCAATGCAAGGGAAAACACTGGGGTGCTCCGTATTCTCAATAATACGGCACAACCCTGTGTTTTTTAAATGACACACCATGGCACTACATAATTGCTCGCAGTGCCGAGCTGTGCCATTTTCTTGTAAATATACCCCCTCGAGTCTGTGCCCAAAGAGGTATCCGGAAGGAGAGTCATATGTACTGCCCCAATTGTCCTTCTAATCCTGACCTGTGTGCTGACATGTTTTAAATTGTACCACACACAACAGAGTTTGTGGGTGCAACAGTGAGCATAAAAGTCAACTGCTTGGTCTATATCGTTTTACATTTTTTGTTTAGATTTCACGGTTGGCATTAGTGTGATGTGTTTAGTTAGAGCTGTTGTGTTTGTAGTTATAGTTTTGTATCTACTTCCAAATGATTTGTTTTCTTTTTTGTTTAAAAACAATGTGATGGCTGTGTGCGTGGACTGGTGCTTAACTGGCGGTATGGGTGGACTGGTGTTTGCTGGTGCTGTGTGTGGACTGGCATTTGGCTGGCAGTGATTGGACTGGCATTTGACTGGCAGTGTGCATGGACTGGTGCTTGGCTGGTGGCGTGCGTGGACTGGCGTTTGGCTGGCAGTGTGCGTGGAGTGGCATTTGGCCGGCGGTGTGTGTGGACTGACGCTTGGCTGGCTGTGTGTGTGGACTGGTGCTTGGCTGGCAGTGTGCATGGACTGGCATTTGGCTGGCGGTGTGTGAGTAGTGACTTGCTGCTGGTCACTACACACACTGATAGCCAAACGCCAGTGCACACACTACATAAACCACCAGACGGTGTGGTTGCTGTGTCAGTCATGTGGGCATATGAAAGTGATGGGCCCTTGAATTGCGCTGTCTGTTGATGTGAGTGTTGTAATGTGCTGGGCCCATGGCTGGCAGTGTGAATGGTCGTTTGTGTGTCACTTATGAAAGGTGTGTGAATGGCCTGTAAAGCGGTTGGTGCCTTGACGCGGCTTTACATCTCACGAGCTGTGAGCCATTGGTTCAGGTTTTTGAGCTTTCAATTATTAACAGTACATTTTATTTTTGTGAAATGTCTTGTTAATAAAATGTAACATTCTGAACCTTCAGTCACCCTCGTGTCAAATCCAACCAGTATGTATGTGTACTTGAGGAATAGATGGTTGTGAAGTAATATTTGCATTTTCGGCCTTTCTCTGCCAGGGTGTACATTGTCTCTACATTGTCTGTTAATGTGAGTGTTGTAAAGTGCCTGGCCTGCGGCTTGCTAGTGTGAATGGTCTTGTGTGTGTCACATATGAAAGGTGTGGGAATGGCCTGTAAAGCGGCTGATGCCTTGACGTTGCTTTATAGCTCACAAGCTGTGAGTCATTGATTTAGTTTTTAGAACTTTCAATTATTAACAGTGTATTTCAGTTTTGTGAAATCTCTTGTAAATAAAATATACATTTTGAACCTTTCACTCAGCCTCGGGCCAAATCCAACCAGTATATGTGTGTACTTGACAAATAGATGGATAGGCAGTAATATTTGTCTTTTCTGTCTTTCTCTGCCAAGGTGTACATTGTCTTTAGGAAAAATCTACCAATTCAAGATATTTTCATAAACTAACAACTCAGGGGAGTACATGGTGGTGTGCCTCTCGTGGATCTAAACATGTTTTCTTACCCACAATGCCCTGGAATCCTCAAAATGTGACTAAAGTCACACATTTTCCTTTTATTACTGTGACATATTCTTTTAGGTTCAGAAAGAAACCACAAATATTCTACCACCCATTGTTCCCCCAGTTATCCCGATAAAAATGCTACCTCACTTGTGTGGGTGGGCCAAGTGCCCGCTACAGGAAAAGGCACAAAATGTATTGTGGAGACATCAAAATTATCTATCAAAAAACAGCCTGGTTTTGCAAAGGAGTCAACTGCATTTTTGGTCCTGAGCTCAGCGGCCATCTGGGGAAACCGACCAAACCCAGACATTTCTGAAAACTAGACACCTGGGGGAGTCCAGGGAGGTGTGGCTTGTGTGGATATCCCAACGTTTTCTTACCCAGAATCCCCTGTAAACCTAAAATTCCACACAAAAATCACATTTTCCTCACATTTCTGTGTGGGAAAGTTGTGGGATCACTGGGCCGACACATATTTCCTACCACCTAGAGTTCCCCCAGGTTTCTCAATAAAAATGGTACCTCACTTGTGTGGGTGGGCCAAGTGCCTTCGACAGGGCTGAGCCCAAAATGTATTATGGAGACATTAAAATTATCCATTTATTTATTTATTTAAAGTTTTGTATAGCGTGAACATGACCCAAGCGGGTATCAGAGCGCTTTACATGACGGTTGGGAAGACATAACCGAAAGCTGTGGGAGAAATTTAAGTCAGTATACATCAGTAACAACAGTGACATAGTGGACTGGACCGTGACATTGGCCAGTTAGCAATTAAGCAAGATAAATAAGGAATAACAGTGGACTGGTGGCGGGCGACAATGGGCCGAAGCAGAGGCCAGGTGGTAACAAAGACAGTTAAAAACAGGCAGGGCGACAAAAGGAGCAAAGCTTCTAGTTCAGGTTATTGTTCATCAGTAGAGCTTTCACTTCCCTTTTGAAGGCAAGAGTTGAGGGAATTAGTCTTGTTTCCACAGGTAGGGAGTTCCATATTCTCGGTGCAATGCCATAGAAAGTATGTTTGTAGCTTTTCAGTTTTTTGAATTTCTTTCAGAGCAGAGTGCTAGTGCTCCTTGAGGGTCTGGCACTACCTGATAGCTCAAGCTTATTTGTCAGGTAGATAGGGGTATTGAAGTGTAGTGCTCTATGGGTCATACACACAATTTTTAACTGGATCCTTGCCTCAAATGGGAGCCAGTTGAGCGCTTTAAGGTAAGGATTTCATGGAACCAGTGACAAGTCTAGTCGCAGCATTGAAAGATGCTCTGAGTGGGGCTAAACTGAGTTTCGGGAGACCGCATAGAGTAGCACTGCCGTATTCAAGTCTTGAGATGACTAGTGCTTGCACCGCTGATTTGAAGTCATCTTGTGGGAGCTAAGGTTTAAGTTTTCTAAGGATGCTTAATTGGAAGTTCGCTCTTTTAGTAGATGCTCTGATGTGATCTTGCATGTTAAGGTTCTTGTCTAGTACAACTCCCAGTGATTTGGTGGAGTCAATGATGTGTGGCATGCAGTTGAGAGCAGTGAGGTTTGTTAGGAATTGCCCCACAGTGGGGGATTGCCTAGTCGGTGAAATGAGGAGGAATTCAGTTTTAAGGGCGTTTAGTTTAAGGTGGTTGGAGGTTAGCCAGTTTAAGGTTTTGTGCAGGGTTCCGTTGAGTGACTGGATGTCTTCAGGTGAAGATAATTTCATGTACAGTTGGGTATCATCCGCATACATGTGATATTGGATGTTGGAAGCTTTGAGGATTACAGTCAGTGGTTCAATGAAAAGGTTGAAGAGCGTGGGGGAGAGTGAGGACCCTTGAGGAACACCAAGAGTGCAAGGACTGGAGTTGGATAGAGTTTGATTGGTTTTGACTCTTTGCGTTCTGTTGTTGAGAAAAGAGGCAAACCATTTTAGGACAGTGCCTGAGAGCCCCATCCTACATTCCAAGAGGTTAAGTAGGTTGTCATGTTTGACCGTATCAAATGCAGAAGAGAGATCGAGTAGTATCAATAGACAAGCTTCATTCTGATCAAGCAAAGAGAGGGCATCGTCCACTATATGCGAAATGGCCGTCTCAGTGCTGTGACCTGCGCGGAAGCCCGATTGGAATTGGTCGAGGAGTTGGAATTGCTCAATGTGTTTGCCGCAGTTGTTCATGTACACATTTCTCGAGGAGTTTTGCCAGGGTAGGAATGTCTGTGATAGGTCGATAGTTATTCAGGTATTCAGGGTCAGCCGTGGTTTTTTTTAGAATAGGTTGGACTAGGCCTGCCTTCAGGCAGTCCAGGATCTCCCCTTGGAGAAGCGAAGCGTTGATGATCTTGGACCAGAGCGGGGCTAGGGTTCCTACCATTTCTTTGAAGAAGTTGGGGGGAGGGGGTCATTGAAGTGATTGGAGGGTTTCAGGGTCGATCAATCAATCAATCAATCACAGAATTTGTAGAGCGCACTACTTACCCGCGAGGGTCTCAAGGCGCTGGGGGAAAAAAGGGGGGGGTGCCGCTACTGGTCGAACAGCCAGGTCTTGAGTAGCCTCCTGACGGTCAGCAGGTCTTGGGTCTGTCGTAGGCTGAGTGGAAGGGTGTTCCAGGTCTTGGCGGCGAGGTGGGAGAAGGATCTGCCGCCGGTGGTTGTTCTTCGAATATGAGGGACGGTGGCGAGGGAGAGGTCGGCGGAGCGGAGCTGGCGGTTGGGGACGTAGAAGAAGAGTCGTCTGTTGAGGTAGGCTGGGCCGGTCTTGTGGAGTGCCTTCTGTGCGTGGATGAGGAATTTGAAGGCGATTCTCCTGTCGACGGGGAGCCAGTGCAGGTTCCTCAGGTGGGGGTGATGTGGCTGTGGCGTGGTACGTCGAGGATCAGGCGTGCGGAGGCGTTTTGTATGCGTTGCAGTCGCTTGATGAGCTTGGCCGGGCTCCCGCGTAGAGGGCGTTCCCATAGTCGAGTCTGCTACTGACGAGGGCCTGGGTGACTGTTCTTCTTGTGTCTGTCGGGATCCACCTGTAGATCTTGCGAAGCATGCGGAGGGTGTTGAAGCAGGAGGAGGAGACTGCGTTAACTTGTTTGGCCATGGAGAGCGTTGAGTCGAGGATGACTCCCAGGTTGCGTGTGTGGTCGGTGGGTGTCGGGGATGCCCCCAGTGTCGTTGGCCACCAGGAGTCGTCCCAGGCTGAGGGGTTGGAGCCGAGGATGAGGACCTCCATCTTGTCCGTGTTCAGCTTTAGTCGGCTGTTCTTCATCCAATCGGCGACGGCCTTCATTCCTTCGTGGAGGTTGGATTTGGAGGTGAGGGGGTCCTTGGTGAGGGAGAGGATCAGTTGAGTGTCGTCGGCGTAGGAGATTATGTTGAGGTCATGCTGTCTGGCGATGCGTGCGAGCGGGGCCATGTAGATGTTGAACAGTGTCGGGCTGAGGGATGATCCCTGGGGTACGCCGCAGATGATCTCGGAGGCTTCGGATCGGAATGGTGGGAGGCGGACTCTCTGGGTTCTGCCGGCGAGGAAGGAGGTGGTCCATTCCAGGGCCTTGTCTCGGATCCCTGTGTCATGGAGGCGTGCGCGTAGTGTGCGGTGGCAGACAGTGTCGAAGGTGGCGGAGAGGTCCAGCAGGATGAGGGCTGCGGTCTCACCGTTGTCCAGCAGGGTCCTGATGTCGTCGGTGGCGGCGATGAGGGCAGTCTCAGTGCTGTGGTTGCTGCGGAACCCTGACTGGGATGGGTCCAGGATGCTGTTTTCTTCGAGGTATCGGGTTAGCTGTCTGTTGACGATCTTCTCGATGACCTTGGCTGGGAACGGAAGCAGGGAGATGGGCCGGAAGTTCTTGAGGTCTCTCGGGTCCGCCTTGGGTTTTTTGAGTAGGGCGTTGATCTCGGCGTGTTTCCAGCTCTCTGGGAAGGTCACGGTCTCGAAGGAGAGATTGATGACGTTGCGCAGGTGGTGTGCGATGGAGCTGCTGGCTTTGTTGAAGATGTGGAGCGGGAAAGGGTCTGACGGGGAGCCGGAGTGTATCGTGCTCATGGTCTTGATGGTGTCATCGATGTTGATGCTGGCCCAGGCTGGCAAGGGGTCGTGGTCGATGGTGTGCGGCGGGTCGATAGTATGCTGAGGATGGCAGCGTCGTTGACGGGCGTGAATTGGCTTCATGACGCATAGTTTTTGGGGGAGGGACAGCATTACTTAGGAGCGGGGGCAGGTAATGAGGATTCAGGCGAGGGGGAAAGATTGATTAGAGCCAACTTGAGGTCCGATTCGATCTTATTTGCCTTTTCGAGGAAGAAGTTAGCGACGGCATTACAGCTCGGCTGAGGGCCGGAGATGTGAGGTGATTGGCCGGAAGTGTTATTAGATTGTGACTTAATGAACTCAAAGAGTTTTTTTGGGCGATTTTTGGCTTTATCAAGTTGGGATTTGAAGAAGGTTGCTTTTGCCGTTCTGATGAGTTTATTGTATCTGCTCCTTTTTAGTCTAAGAGTTTTGAGTAGATCGGTGGATGGAGCTGCTCTCCAGGCGCATTCTGCTAGTCTAAGGCTGCGTTTGTCCGAATTTAGGCTGTCATTGAACCATGGTTTGGAGTTTTTGATGGGCTTTCTTTTTAGTTGAAGGGGGGCAGTTGCATTCAGGGCGGAGAGCATGGCGTTGTTATAGTGATCAGTGAGGTCGTGAACGTTGGCCATGTTAGCAGGGGGCAGTAGGGAGGTAGTGCAGTGAGATTTGAGCTCATTAATGTTAGTATGATGGAGGGATCTTTTCCAATGCTTTTGTTTTAGTGGTTGTGATCTATTGGAGTTTCAGCTTTCAAGGATACGGAAGGTGATATAGTGATGGTCCGACCAGTCACAGGGGAGAATAGAATCGAGTTGGATGGAGTTGTGATTAGCGATGATTAGATTGAGAGTCACGTCTAGGTTGTGCATGGGACTATCACAGTATTGGGTCAGGGAGAGATCATTAAGGACGTTTTTGAGAGTATTAACCGCCTGATCATGTGGGTCATTCCAGTGGAGGTTGAAGTCTCCAAGGAAGATCTGAGGGCAGTGTTGTCCCAGGTTGGAGGAGATGGTTTCCATAGTATGTTCAATAAAGGGGGGGTTGTCTCCCCGCGGGTGGTAGATTATGTGCAGGCTACAAATGGGTCTATGCTTGCTAGTGATATCTATGCATAGATATTCGCAGGATGAGAGAGTAGCTGAGGGTGACTGTTTAGCTGAGAGAGAGCTGTGGTAGATGCAGGCTATGCCACCTCCCGTTTTCTTATCTCGATCGAGTCTGATAATGTTGTGGCTGGGCGGGACTAGAATGTCAAGGATGGGGCCTGAGGAGTCAGTAAGCCAGGTTTCGGTGAGGATAAGGAGGTCAAGTTCCTGAGCCAGGATGAGATCAGCAAGGTCTGTGGCATGTTTCACTGCTGATCTACAGTTAAGTAGCAGGCATTTCAGGTGTGCTTTGTGTTCAATGGGGGATGGCTGCGTGATAGGTATCTGCATGAGTGTGTTGAAGTTTAGGGTATTGGCGTTGAGTCTGGGGGCTCTATGGGGGTTTGGTGTGATGCATTGAATAGCCTCCGTGTTGTCTTGTTTGGGATTTTCCGTTTCAAGGAGATTTATAGGGGTGGATTGTGAGGATCCAGAGGGGGCTGATATGGTCGAGTGGGGGACATTGTACGCTCGGAGGAGGGAGAGAATATCTGGTTCTGATAGTTGATTGTTGGATCTGGCGGGTCTGGATGGGGCATTGGGGTAGGGGGTGGTATTCTTCCAGTTCTTGCCTGAAGGTTTCAGCCGGGGGTAGGTCGGTAGCATTGTGGGGGGGGATAGAGGGATATGATGGTGCTGGAATGGATGCAGAAGCTCCTGCGATGACTTGTTGGAAGCGAGGTCAAGGGCCAGGTCAGCGGTGGTGTTATTGAGATTTTGAATGGCCGTTTTGAGATTAAGAAGTTCCTGGTTTATTTCCTTGAGCTTAGCAGCTGGATCTGCGGGTGGTTCGTGGTTTGTGTGGATGGGAGGAGGGGTGAGGTTCACTATGGTGGACGTAGGTGAGTTCACATAGGGGGACTAGGGGAGGGGGACAGCTTCAGAGGAGGATTTCCGACTCAGATGGAGAGGAGAAAATTGTGAGCGGACGTTAGGGTTAGGGGGCATTGCTTTCCTGGAGGAGAGAGGGCCAGCCAACTGTGGGGAAAGGGAATTAAGTGGGAGAGAGTTCAGAGGAAAGGGGGAGTGGGGGTGTGGGAGATGTGGTCGAGGCTAGGGATAGCAGCTTCTTCAACAATGCGGGAATGGAGTTGGGTAGTTCTGGGTGGTCGGGGCACGGTGGGTGAGTATGTGGTGCCGAGGCATGGTGGAACTGAGGTCCTATGCAAGTTGTTCGAAGTCTGAGGAGCAGTTGACCAGTGGTGGTGGGACAGTAGCGCGTGCTCAGGTTGGCCCTGAGTTGGTGTTAGTGGAAGGTCGTTCATCTGGTGAGTAGGGGTGTCATTATGGTCAAGAGATTTTTTAATGCAGTTGAATCTTTCATCAAAGATGGCCAGGTTGCGGTCGGTGGCCTGAATTAGTATAGTTCCATTGTTATAGATGGAGATAGTAGCATTTGCTCTGAATGAGGGTGAGGTCACAGCCAATAGTCTAAGACCGTGGGGAAATTTCTTAGCCGAGGCGATCCTGAGTAAAGAGTGGAACGCAATTTTCCACTGAGCTCTTCTTTTGGTATGAAAGATCAGGTCGCTAGTAATCGCACCTTTTTTTTGACAGAAATAGGGGTCAGAGATAAGGGTTTCTGGGTTAGCTTTGAGTAGTCTATGTTTTAGAGATTTAATTGTGTTTTTGGAGAGGTTGGGCGGGTAATTAATTGTGTGGCTATTCGGACCAAATTTCTTGAGTCTGGAGTCCAGTCTAAGCTGAGCGGGGGGGCATGTTGGGGAGGGGTTATGTCGTGAGTAATATATGAGAGGAGGGAGAATACTGGTTCCTAGTATATGATCCTCGGTGACAGTGAGTCTTGCAAATTATGGTGTTAGGGTGTGGGGTATAAGGAAAGGCGAAGAAGTGCGCCTTTCTAGTCAGTTTGCTAGAGACCTTGTGACCATGGTCTGTGGCGCAGGGTTGAGCTGAGGTCATGTGTGTTTAGAGGGAGCATAGATAAAAGATGCTTTGAGTGTGGGAGAGGGTTATGGTAGTGTCATTGCCTAGTACTGTTAGAGGGAGCCAAGGGGAGTGAACCTATTTGAGGGGAGCGGGGACAGACCATTTGAAGCTCCTGGAGCGCATGAAAAGTAAACCCCATCAGCAGTTAGGGGCGGCCATTTTTAGACAATTCAAGTATAGATAATAGGAGAAATCAGGGTAGTTAACGTCAGCTTAATGTGTGTGAGACGGTTAGGTTAGAGGTATTGCCTTGCACTAATCGAGGGAGCCAGGGAGAGTGGATCTTTTTGAGGAGAGTGATATCAGGACGCTTGATGGGCCGGGAGTGATCTTACATTACGCTCCCACCGCAATCAGGAGCCAAAACGCAATCAGGAGCGGCCGTTTTTGACAAATTCCCAAGAATTTTAGGAAAGCTCCAGCCGTAAACAGGAGCCCAACAGCAATCAGGAGCGCCCGATTTTGATAGATGTACAGCACATTTTAGGAGAGATCAGCCATGGAGATTGGGACTTTCTGAGGAGGGAGGACAAGACCATTGAGGCGCCAGGGGTGAGCGTATGGTAAACACTCTTAGCAAGCGGCCATTATAGCAAGTTCCAATTCAGATTGTGATCGCTAGGTGCGGGTGCGAGCGTAGAATAGTTAGCCTCCACAAGAAGGGAGGGGCCATTTTAGGCCAGTTGCGGGAGCGAGCGTGGAGTGAAAACCCTCGACAAGAAGGGAGCGGCCATTTTAGACAGTTCAGAATCACTAGTAAACTAGTTTGTGGTTATGCAATCTGCCCTGTGTGTGTCCTTATTCCATGTGCGATCGTCCTGCTTGAGTCGAGCGGGATTTGAGGCGCCGTGATCGCACACTCGGTAAAAAGCCATTGGCACGCTGGAGGAGGGCGGAGTGGCAGCGGGCACGGAGGCTGTCCCTCTCAGCTTCGGAGGGTTAACGGGGGCAGGAGGGGTCAGAGAATGCCAAACAGAAATAGAAAAAGAGAGCCAGGCCCCTGGCGATGCATGCAGGGAGGTCCGGTCAACAGCCCTCGCTATTAGCACAGAAGTCGTCAGAGTACTTCTTGGGGGCAAGTTGACGTAGAGGCACAGAAGCAGAGCACGGGGTTGGATCAGTCAAGGCGCCCTTACCATCAGCAAATATAGCAGCAGAAGTAGCCAGTGCGGAGTCGAGCAGACGCAACTGCATAGGAGTAGAGTCCAAACACGTTGCCTCGAGGGAGGTCCGGCCGGCGGACATCAGCATAAGGGCAGAGCATGTCGGAGACCAACTCTGTGCGACGTGGGGCGATCAGGATTTCGCTAGTCTCATGCTCATGGAAGTTGGGAGAGGGGCAAGGAGCCAAGTCAAGACTGAATGGCTGCCGTCATTCCTAATCGTAGGGAGCGCTTTTGGAGCCGTATCGTGGTGGTGTGTGGAGGGGACACCAATCAATCCGGTGGGAGAGCCAATGCTATGGCTCTGTTGCGTGGAGCCGATGCGATGGTTCAGTGAGGAGGAGTCACCGCCCCATGGAAGGCCTGCGTCCCGTTCCGAGGGATGAGCGGTGCAACCTCTCTCAGTGGAGCCAGGTCAACGGTGGGTGGGAGGGCGACCAGGAGCCAAGCAAGATGGAGGATAGGCAGCCTCACTAATCACACGGAAGGCAGCCAGGTGCCCGATAAGCACTCACCCGATCCGGCAGTGAGCCCCAGTCTCACGGGAGCCAGATCCGGGTCCTTTTGTGTAGCTGCGGATGAGGCACGGAGGTCTGCTCCAGGTTGGCACCGCGTTCAGTGAGCGGTTCGAAGGCAAGGGTCGGCGGCGACAGGGGGAAGCATCTGTGGCCGGATTCGGGTCCGTTTGTGGGCTGTTGTGTAAGAGGCAAGGAGGTCTGGTCCAAGTTGGCCCTCAGTTCAGTCAGTGGCTCGAAGGCAGGAGTTAGCAGCGCCCTGAGGAAGCATCTGTGTAAGGGGGGGTCAGCTCCGACCACGTAGGGGCCGACTCACCCAGAGGCCTGATTCCTGCAGGGACCGTCACAGCACGAGAGCTGGGGATGTGTGGAAGGGGGCACAGCGGCACCGGAGAGGATTTTCTGAATCGTCGGGAGATCCCTTCTGTAGAGCTCGGATCCCTTCTGTAGAGGTCAGCGAGGGGACGAGAGTCATCGATCCCATGGGCCCAATCCTGCAGAGAGCGTCGAAGGATCTTGGGAGATCGTTTCTTGCAGTGAGAGGCGCCAAAATCTCAGTTGCCAAGGATTGCGTGATGGGTGATGTAAAGGGGTGATCTTTGAAGTTGGATGGCTGGTTATTACGGGGATATCAACCGATAAGGTAATACCCAACCAGGAGCTCTGGGGAAGAGCTCCTACTCGGCGGCCATCTTGATTTCTGGAGACCATCCAGGGAAACCTTTCAAACCCAGATATTTCTGAAAACTAGACACCCGGGGAAGTCCAGACAGATGTGGCTTGTATGGATCCCTGAATGTTTTCGTACCCACAATCCCCTGCAAGCCTTAAATTTAGCTTAAAAAAATCCCACTTTAACACCTCCCTGGACTCCCCTGTGTGTCTAGTTTTCAGAAATGTCTGGGTGTGGTAGGTTTCCCTAGATGGCCGCCAAGCCTGGGACCAAAAACGCAGGTTACTCCCGTGCAAAATCAGGTAGTTTTGTGATAAATACTTTTGATGTCTCCACAGAACCTTTTTTGGCCGCTTCCTGTCGCAGGCACTAGGATTACCCACACAAATGAGGTGCCATTTTTATCAGGAGACTTGGGGAAATTCTGGGTGGGTGGAAGTTTGTGGCTCCCCACAGATTCCAGGGTATGCAGACAGAATATCGAGTTGGAAATGTAGACCTACACAAACATCGAGTTGGAAATATCGTGACACAGAAATATCGACAGCAAGAATATCGTGGTCAAGAATATCGAATTTAAGGTAAGAAATATTGTTTTCAAAAATATCGAAGTCATTAATATCGTTTGCAAAAATACAGTTGTTTAAAATATCGATTTTTTATTTAGTGTTATGTATTTTAGTTTATATTTTAAATGTATGTGATGTATGTTTTTTGTATAAGTATTGTTTATGTTTTTAATATGTGTAAAATTTTTAGTAGTTATCAACTTTATTTTAATTAAATTTTGCATTTTTCAGTTCCGTAGCTGGTTGTGGGTTTATAGGGAATAGGGTGGGAAGTCATTTAATATGATATATTAATGAATATTTTTTAATTAATAATATTTATTTAATTGAGATTTTATAGTATTAATTGTGGGAAGTAATTTATTTGGAATTAATTGGTTGTTAATTAATATTAATTAATTAATTGGTAATCAATTATGGTAATTGTGTAATTTTTTTAAGGTGTGGGTTGTGGACTTTATAAGGGTAAAGGGTGGGAAGTAATTTTTGATTAATTAATAAAAAGTTGTTAATTTATATTAATTCATTGATTGTATACTAATTATGGAAATTGTGTAATTAATTTTAGGTGAGGGTTGTGGGGTTTATAGGGGTAAAGGGTGGAAGTAATTTATGTTTAATCAATTAATAATTAGTTGATCATTATTATTAATTAATTAATTGATATTCAATTAGGGTATTTGTTTATATTTTTTTGTGTGTGGGTTTTACTTTTATAGGGGTAAAGGAGGGAGTGCATTATTTTACTTACTTTATAATTAGTTGTTAAATACTATTAGTTTTTTAATTGAAAATAAGTTTTAATTTTGTAATTATTTTTTTGATTGTTTAATTTTAGCTGTACATTGTGGGGATTATAGGGGTAAAGTGTGGGAAGTTAATTAATTTTTATGAGTTTTAATTTGTTTTTTAATTAATAATAATTCTTTAATTGGTAATTAATTATGTTAATTATGGAAGTAAATTATTTTCAAATTTAGATGTGGTTTGTGAATTGTGTGGTGTTATAGGGTAGGAAATAAAAAAGTAAATTTATGTAATAATTAATGTTTTTGTTTCTAATAATTTGTAATAAAAATATTTATTTGTTTGAAAATTATTTTTTATTTTATTTAATATAATATTTGTAGGTATTTGTCATATGTATTTACCATTATAATATATTTTTAATTGTTTTTAAAATATTAAATATATTTGTATTTTAATTTTTCACATATTTATATTTGTATTCATTTATTTTATTTTTAAATATTTTTGTTGTTAATATTTTATTTGGTTTTAATTTTGAACTGACTGTAGTGAGAATATTAATTGTTACCCCTCCACAATGCAACACTTTCCCTACTGTTGCACTCATTGGAGTGGAAATAGTAAATTTTATCCCGCCACTATCCAACACTTCCCCTACTGTTACACTCACTGGAGTAGGAATAGTAATTTTTACCCCTCCGCTATCCAACACTTTCCCTACTGTTGTATGGATTGGAGTGGGAATAGTACATTTTATCCCGCCACTATCCAACACTTTCCCTACTGTTGCACTCACTGGAGTGGGAATAGTAATTTGTACCCCTCCGCTATCCAACACTTTCCCTACTGTTACACTCACTGGAGTGCGAATAGTTATTTTTACCTCTCAGCTATCTAACACTTTCCCTACTGTTGCACTCACTGGAGTGGGAATAGTCATTTTTACCCCTCGGCTATCCAACACTTTCCCTACTGTTATACTCACTGGAGTGGGAATAGTATTTTTTACCCCTCCGCTATCCAACACTTTCCCTACTGTTGTATGGATTGGAGTGGAATAGTACATTTTATCCCGCCACTATCCAACACTTTCCTACTGTTGCACTCACTGGAGTGGGAATAGTAATTTGTACCCCTCCGCTATACAACACTTTCCCTACTGTTACACTCACTGGAGTGCGAATAGTTATTTTTACCTCTCAGCTATCTAACACTTTCCCTACTGTTGCACTCACTGGAGTGGGAATAGTCATTTTTACCCCTCGGCTATCCAACACTTTCCCTACTGTTATACTCACTGGAGTGGGAATAGTATTTTTTACCCCTCCGCTATCCAACACTTTCCCTACTGTTGCACTCACTTGAGTGGAAATAGTAATTTTTACCCCTTCGCTATCCAACACTTTCCCTACTGCTACACTCACTGGAGTGTAAATAGTAATTCTTACCCCTCCGCTATCCAACACTTTTCCTACTCTTGCACTCACTGGAGTGGGAATAGTAATTTTTTTACCCCTCTGCTATCCAACACTTTCCCTACTGTTGCACTGACTGGAGTGCGAAAGTTAAGTTTAAAGATTTTTAAATAGTTTAATGTTTTAATTTATAATAAAAAAAATTGTATTTATTTTATGTTATTGGTATATATACATATATACATATTTGTACATTTTTATAAAATTTTAAAATGATAAAATAAATTTAAATTAATAGTTTATTAATTGTTTTAAAGTAAATATATATATAGATATATTACTTATTATGTATGTGTGTTTAACTTTTTAATTAAGTTTATTTGTTATATATGTTAAAATGTATCTTAAATCTACTTTTTAATATATTAATTTTATTATTTAACATATTTAATATTTATTACTTTATTTTATATATATATATAAAAATCGATATTTTGTACAATTTTTTTTTTCACATTGATATTTTTTTCCGATATTTTTGTACTTACCATTATAAATATAGGATGTCGATATTTTTGACATCGATATTTAAAACTCGATATTGTGGTATGGGGACATTTTAGGTGTCGATATTCTGTCATTAAACCAGATTCCAGAACTTTCCATCACAGTAATGTGAGGAAAATGTGTTTTTAAGACACATTTTGAAGTTTGCAAGGGATTCTGGGTAACAGAGCCTGATGAAAGCACCAGAAGTCACCCCATCCTGGATTTCGCTGGGTGTCTAGTTTCCAAAAATGGCAGCTGAGCTGGGGCCCAAATCCACAGCGCGGCACATTGCAAAAAAAGGGTCAGTTTTCAGTGGAAAAATGTGAGGTGTCCATGTTGCGTTTTGGGCCATTTCCAGTCATGGGCATTAGGCCTACTCACACAAGTGTTGTACCATTTTTATTGGGAGACTTGGGAATGCTGGGTGGGTGGAAGTTTGTGGCTCCCTGCAATCTCCAGACCTTTCCATCACAGAAATGTGAGGAAAATGTATTTGTTTTAGGCAAATAATGAGGTTTGCAAGGGATTCTGGGTAAAAGAACCTGGTGAAAGCCACACAAGTCACTCCATCCTGAATTCCCCTGGCTTTCTAGTTTTCAAACATGTACAGGTTTGCTAGGTTTTCCTAAGTGCTGGCTGAGCTCGAGCAAAAATCCCTAGCTAGGCACATTGGAAAAAAATATCAGTTTTCAGTGGAAAAATGCGAGGTGTCCATGTGCGTTTTGGGCCGTTTCCAGACGTGGACACTAGGGGGCCGATTCTGATGCGGGTTGGAAAAGCTTCCCGACCGAATCGGTTGGGAAATGGTGTCCGACCCACTCGGATCGGGAAAGTCCGACCGGAGGAGTAGGATGCATCCGGATGCTTCCAGATACGATTTGGTTGAACTCCCATTGACTTCAATGGGAACATTTGTTCCTAACCGCATCAGAATTGGGCCCTCGGTCGGGAAGACACGTTCCCGATCCGATTTGGAAGGAGCAAATGCCGTTAGGAGGCCTTCCTAACCGCATCAGAATCAGGCCCTCGGTCGGGAAGCTTTTCCAACCCGCATCAGAATCGGGCCCTAGGTCTACTCACACAAGTGTTGTACCATTTTTATTAGCAGACTTGAGTGAATGCTGGGTGTGTGGAAGTTTGTTGCTCCCTGCACATTCCAGATCTTTCCATCACAGAAATGTGAGGAAAATCTGTTTTTTAGACAAATTATGAGGTTTGCAAGGGATTCTGGGTAACAAAACCTGGTGAGAGAAACACAAGTCACCCCATCATGGATTCCCCTGTGTGTCTAGTTGTAAAAGATTTACAGGTTTGCTAGGTTTCTGTAGGTGCAGGCTGACCTGGGCGCAAAATCCACAGCTAGGCATATTGCAAAAAAAGGGTCAGTTTTCAGTGGAAAAATGTGATGTGCCCACATTGTGTTTTGGGCCATTTCCTGTCACGGGTACTTGCCCTACCCACACAAGTGAGGTACCATTTGTAGCAGGAGACTTGGGGAAATGCTGTACAGGTTTAGTTTGTGGCTCCCCACAGATTCCAGAACTTTCCATCACAGAAATGTGAGGAATATTTGTTTTTTAGACACATTTTGAGGTTTGCAAGGGATTGTGAGTAACAGAACCTGGTGAGAGCCACACAGGTTACCCTATCCTGGATTTCCCTGGGTGTCTAGTTTTCAAAAATATACAGGTTTTCTAGGTTTACCTAGGTGTCGGCTGAGCTAGGGCCCAAAATCCACAGCTAGGCACATTGCAAAAAAAGGGTCAGTTCTCAGTGGAAAAATGTGAGGTGTCAACATTGCATTTTGGGCCATTTTCTGTTGCAGGCCCTTGTCCTACCCACACAAATTAGGTGCAATTTTAGCAGGAGACATGGGGAAATGCTGGGCAGGTTCGGTTTGTGGCTCCCCACAGATTCCAGAACTTTCCATCACAGAAATGTGAGGAAAATGTGTTTTTTAGACAAATTGTGAGGTTTGCAAGGGATTCTGGGTAACAGAACCTGGTGATAGCCACACAAGTCACCCCATCCTGGAATCCTCTGGGTGTCTAGTTTTTAAAAATGTACAGGTTTGCTAAGTTTCCCTGGGTGCCGGCTGAGCTAAGGCCCAAAATCCATAGCTAGGCACATTGCAAAACAAGGGTCAGTTTTCAGTGGAAAAATGTGATGTGCCCACATTGTGTTTTGGGCCATTTCCTTTCGCGGGTACTTGCCCTACCCACACAAGTGAGGTACCATTTTTAGCAGGAGACTTGGGGAAATGCAGGGCAGGTTCAGTTTGTGGCGCCCCACAGATTCCAGAACTTTCCATCATAGAAATGTGAGGAAAATGTGTTTTTTAGACAAATTGTGAGGTTTGCAAGGGATTCTGGGTAACAGAACCTGGTAATAGCCACACAAGTCACCCCATCCTTGACTCCCCTGGGAGGGAAGTTTTTAAAAATGTACAGGTTTGCTAGGTTTCCCTAGGTGCCGGCTGAGCTAAGGCCCAAAATCCACAGCTTGGCACATTGCAAAAAAGGGTCAGTTTTCAGTGGAAAAATGTGATGTGTCCATGTTGTGTTTTGGGCCATTTTCTGTCGCAGGCACTAGGCCTACCCACTCAAATGAGGTACCATTGTTATCGGGAGACTTCGGGAAACACAGAATAGTAGAACAAGTCTTATTACCAATTGTCTATGCATTTCTGCCTTGCAAATGTAAGACCGAATGTAAATAAGAAGTCATTTTGAAAAATGCCCTCTAATGCTCATGCTAGCATGGGTACCCAACAATTCAGAGATGTGCAAATACCCACTGCTTCTGAACTCCATATCTTGTTCCCATTTCAGAAATACATAGATTTCCTTGATACCTATTTTTCACTCTTTATATTTTACCAAATGAATTGCTGTATACCTGCTGGAGACAATATGTGCCCCCAACAAAGATCAAACATCATTCCTGCGTGCAAGTTATCCTGTTGGAGTGAAATTCCCTGGCTCTTAGGGGGGGGGGGTTTCAACTCTGTACGGATTCCGGCCCTAGACAGATCCTTCCCTCCCTCGCTCTCTAGCCACATCAAATGCCCAGCGACTGGCTCTTTCACTGGAAACTTGTAGATATCTGGTGCGCCTGTAACCTCACCACGCGACTATACTCCTGCTCATCACCACACACCGTGCATGTCTGACTTGACCAAATTGTGGGGTCGACTTCACTGCTCCCCACAGTCCAGCAAACAGATTATCTGGGGTATACACATTCTGATCACATTCCCCAATTCTTGCAACTAGCATGGGACAATAACGCACCTTTAATACCCACATGGCGCCTACAACCCACAGCGCTAAAATGCCCACCATTTCATGCATCATTGGGTGCACTGCAGTGGACTATTTTGAGATTAACACTAATACTGCAACCGACAAGTAGGTTGAATGGGATGCCTTTGAAGTGATCATTAGGGGACACTGCTTGGGGCTGAGCTGGACCATTCGCAGGCAACTGGATGGTGACATCACGCGCATTGAGCACATGCTCCTGAGACTTGAGAAGGTTTTAGTGACGGACTCGCATATTCCTGCCGTTTGGCGGAGGTGCACCATGAACAAACTTCACTGCTGGAAAGACTACGATGCCTAAACTACACTGCACACTCAGCCTGCACTCACGCGACGTCGGACCGGGCCGGCTGCCTTCTGGCGTGACTGATATGCCAGGATCAGCCTCGGCATCCTATCTTTTCTCTACACTCCTCAGCGGGACACCTCCTACACACTCAACATGTAATACATGAGGAACTCATGAAACACTACACCTTACTATATGAGTCGGTCGCTATCACTAGCCTAGATCATCTTGAAGACTTCAATTCCATGGTCCACCTACTCACCATCATGCCTGAACAGCGTGCGGAGTTGGAAGAGCCTATTACGCTCTTTGAAGTCCGTGAAGCTATCAGAGCTCTAGTTATGGGCAAGTCTCCAAGACTGGATTGCTTGCCGGCCAAATATTACAAAGCCGATGCCCCTGTACTGGCCCCCCAACTAAACGCCCTCTATGAAGCATCCCTATCGGCTTCCCCCCTTCTGAGATTTTGAGCGAGGCCCTACTCATTTCCCTGCCCAAGCCATAGAAGAGACCCCACCATCCTGCGTTGCTACCTGTCGCTGGCGCTGCTCAACACTGATTACAAGACCTTGGCCAGAGTGCCCTTGGTCCCGTCCCTGGCGCACACTGATCAGAATGGGCTTGTGCCTGCCCACAACAAGTCGCTCAATCTACGCCACTTCTTCCAGGTCTCTAAGTATCCACGCAGCAATGGCCTCATTAGTGGTGCCTGGTCCTCGAGAAGGCCTTTGATACACTTGAATGAGGGTTCCTGTTTGATGCACTGCCACGCTGCGGTATTGGGGTGTGCTTTCTCCGCCTGATCAGGCTACTGTACACCTCACCGTCAGCCAAGTTAAGACAGGCTCTTACATTTTGGACTCTATCCCGATAAGCAGGGGCACTCGTCAGGGCTGCCCGCTATCTCCTTTGCTGTTTTCCTCAGCCATTGAGCCATTTGCCATGGCTATCTGAGCGAGCGGTGAGTAGTGGGGCATCCCACTGGGAGATGGAACTCATATGATCTCCCTATATTCTGACAACCTGCTCCTGTAAATTCGAGACTTGCAGGTGGCGCCTATCACATTGGCCCAGACCCTCAACAAATTTGCTGCCCTTTCCGGCCTAAAGGTCAACTGGGCCAAATCCTGCTTGTATCCATTTACCCCTTCGTATCTCAATCCCACTCTTGTCCTACTGGTAGGAGTGGCCATAGATTATTGACTATTGTGATTGGACTATGCTAACAACCAATTAATTTATAGGAAAGAGTTGTGTTTTCTGGTCCGACCATACTTTTGGACTTGCAATAGTGGTAGGATTGGCTATAGATTTATGACTATTGTGATTGGACTTTCATAACAACCAATAAATTCACAGGAAAGAGCTGTTCCTGTCTGATCATAGATTCTTGACTATTGTGATTGGACTTTCATAACAACCAACGATTTCACAGGAAAGATTGTGCCTTTCTGGTCCAACTGTGTTTTTGGACCTTAAAGTTGCTGATGCGGGCTGATTGGTTATTTTAACTGAATTGGATGGCGATTGGTGTAAAATGTCTATATAGAATCAGTGTTGTCTACAAAGATTCAGAAGATGGTCAGTGACGGTGGTGGCGTGTCGTATTATTTGGTCTGAGCTTACAGGTCAGTGGTGAATAGAGTGAATTATATTTTGCTTGCTTTGTGTCTTGGGTGCTTACTACCAATTTATTGGCTAGTAGTTGGATCTGTTTGTAGTTTTTGAATATTATGTGTCTTGGGTTGCCCCTTTTTGATACTTATAGGTCAAGATTCGGGATTTTGGAGAGGATTTATTCATATATAGGGGAGGACCTTTGCTTGTATGACTATAGTGGATACGTTCAGGGTTTCATAGCATGTTATGATTTTCTAAGGGACTTTATGATAGATATCAAGTTGAGGTTTGGAGTAATTAAACTTTTTGGGAGGGTAAAAATCTTTTACCTGATTCTTATTTTCAGAACCCAATGGGGTGTGGATATTAAGCTGCTATATTTATATATGGTCACCTTGTATTTCCCTACAACAAAAAAGGAGCAGTACTAGTGTTCCAAGTGAGTAGTAGAACATTTTTGCCCTTGTAAAAAAATAGAAATGTATCAACTGTTAGGTTAAATATTAATAGGATCTGAAGTCTCTAGGTCTTTTTCTAATAGCAATAATCTGTATATTAATGTTTCAAAAAATTTGATGTCAATAGGAATCTTGCACAACTTTATATGTCTTTTTAATCTAAGAATTTCATGGAGAACGGATCTATTTTACACTTAGACTTCGATGTGACATTGCTATAAAGAAATACATTAAGTATGTTTATTGGATTAGATATCTGAGTTGAGGATGTGGTAACTTATTAATGTACTATTCACTAAAAAGGTGTTGCATGTAACACTTTGATTAGGTAGGGCAAATGATGGAAGCTTATTTTTTCAATAAAATTGGGGATTGGTGGATGTATATCTTTTTAATGGTGGAATTATGTTATTATGTTATAGGAAAACAATGTGCATGTAATAAGTGATACATATTATTGTTTTGTATTTGTATTGTATGTAGAGGTGGTGGGGTGGGAGCCTGTGTGTGTAAGTTGTAACATTGACTATACATTGTAATGAATTAATGATTTATTTTGTATCATGTGTTTTAGATATGTTTGTAAATGTACATTTGTATATTTTCTTTCAGCCCTGATGAAGTCCTCTTGGAGGACGGCCGGGCTATTTCTTTGATGTATTGAAGAATAATAAAGAGAATTGTTCTGAGACTTCATACCATGGCGCCCATGTTATTTTGATATTAGAGAAGAGTACATTGATATTGACACCATTGAAGTATGTGTTCTTCATGAAAGGAGGAGAAAAGAAACAAAGAGAACAAACTCTACAATACAATTGCTGGATTCTTGGGGCACTCCCTTTTGTGTTTTTTTGTTTCTGGTTTAATGTATTTATGGTGTTGGAGCAGTTTGACCATTAGAGGGTGAGTGCAGATCACTATTACCTTGTGGAACTAGCACCCGTGCAGCTGTCTTTAGCTGGTTGTGGGATTAAATGCTGAAAGCAATGCACTGCACAAGGAAGACACCCGAGGACTGCACAAAATGCCAATTGCTGCCAACTGGGATGCCATGCTACAGGACTTCCATAATGAACGACATCCAGACTCTGACCACTCAACCACCATAGGTTAGGTACAAGTGCCAGGCACAGTGCCTCAAGATAGAGCATAAAAAACACATGTAGCAGACGAGGCATCAGGCTTGCCCCTCACGAGGTTCCAGGTCCAAATGGGTCACTCGAGGGGTAATGTGCATGCTACTACATTCTAAATGAGAGCCGGGCGGAGGTGCGGGCGGGTCGGAGGGACCCGAGTCAGGCAGAATGAATTCCCCAGTTCCCACTGTCCTTCCCCTTCACCCTACTACCCCTTTGACGATAGTCATTGCCAATAACCTCATTGCCAGTATACACCTACATCAACCATGCATGCTTTAGACCCCACATCGGGAATAACACGAGCATTAAATGCATGCTCCTGTGCCCTACGAATCCAAGCCAAGTGCACATCACAAGTGCTCACACACGTGCTCACTGCGGAATATGCTGCCCATTTACTGGACGCACCTTGCCTCATTCAATTAATCACCATATGCTCTTTCTCATGCACTAATGATGTATTTCTGGCGAGTATTAATACTGATATGTCAAACCTATACCATGCTTCTGTACTTTTTCTAAAAACCAATAAACAGATTTAAACAAAATAATACTAGTATTTGAATGAAACCATGATGGGACAGCATTTTTATTACAGGGCATTGCTGGCTTAGCAGTACAAGGCAATACTTAGTCTTTAACAAGGAACAGTTATGCAACCCTTCCTGACTTGTCTGCAGTAAATGAAATAAGTGCATTGCAGAAGGGGATTAGGTAGAATGAGATGAACAGAGTGGAAGTAGGGCAACCTTGTCCAAGCAGTGAGCATACTGTTTACTATTCACTTAGGAAATATAAACAGCAGTCATGTCATAAAAACTCTGAACATGACAACATGTTCTTTCACTCGTTTTCACTCGTTTTTCTACCCTTTTTTATCTTTCACCTTTCTGCACTTTTCTGCATCTCTGCTCTTTTGTGCCTTATTTCTGCTTATTTTCCCTTTTTTCTTTATCCCTTATTTCCTCCCTTTACCTTTCCCCGCCGCTGCTGCCCCCGCGGCCCCTCCCCCAGCGTGACCTGCCCAATCCAGCTCCCTCCCCGCTCCCGCCTCCCAGCTGTCCAGCCCTCCCGACTCCTACTTAATGGCGGCCGCTAGGGGACAGGCGAGCAAGACCACTGACTCATTGTCAGTGAAATTGCTCTCCCACCCTCGCAGCTCCACCATTAAGTGAGGCCTGCCCCTGCCCTCTCGAGTGTTGGTGATCGAGGCCCTCCTTCACCCGCAGGTTTCCCTGCGCCTCATCCCTGGTGGTCCAGTGGACCTCTGTCTCCTTCCTCTCACTCTGCTCTTTCACTCGTTTTGACTCGTTTTTCTACCCTTTTTTTATCTTTCACCTTTCTGCACTTTTCTGCATCTCTGCTCTTTTGTGCCTTATTTCTGCTCATTTTCCCTTCCTCTCGCTCTGCTCTTTCACTCGTTTTCAATCATTTTTCTACCCTCTTTTATCTTTCACCTTTCTGCACTTTTCTGCATCTCTGCTCTTTTGTGCCTTATTTCTGCTTATTTTCCCTTTTTTCTTTATCCCTTATTTCCTCCATTTACCTTTCCCCGCCGCTGCTGCCCCCGCGGCCCCTCCCCCAGCGCGACCGGCCCAATCCAGCTCCCCTCCCCGCTCCCGCCTCCCAGCTGTCCAGCCCTCCCGACCCCTACTTAATGGCGGCCGCTGCGGGGACAGGCGAGCAAGACCACTGACTCATTGTCAGTGAAATTGCTCTCCCACCCTTGCAGCTCCACCATTAAGTGAGGCCTGCCCCTGCCCCTGCACTCTCGAGTGTTGGTGATCGAGGCCCTCCTCCACCCGCAGGTTTCCTGCGCCTCATCCCTGGTGGTCCAGTGGACCTCTGTCTCCTTCCTCTCACTCTGCTCTTTCACTCGTTTTCACTCGCTTTTCTACCCTTTTTTTATCTTTCACCTTTCTGCACTTTTCTGCATCTCTGCTCTTTTGTGCCTTATTTCTGCTCATTTTCCCTTCCTCTCGCTCTGCTCTTTCACTCGTTTTCACTCGTTTTTCTACCCTCTTTTATCTTTCACCTTTCTGCACTTTTCTGCATCTCTGCTCTTTTGTGCCTTATTTCTGCTTATTTTCCCTTTTTTCTTTATCCCTTATTTCCTCCCTTTACCTTTCCCCGCTGCTGCTGCCCCCGTGGCCCCTCCCCCGAGCGCGACCAGCCCAATCCAGCTCCCCTCCCAGCTCCCGCCTCCCAGCTGTCCAGCCCTCCCCGACCCCTACTTAATGGCGGCCTCTGCGGGGACAGGCGACCAAGACCACTGACTCATTGTCAGTGAAATTGCTCTCCCACCCTCGCAGCTCCACCATTAAGTGAGGCCTGCCCCTGCCCCTGCACTCTCGAGTGTTGGTGATCGAGGCCCTCCTCCACCCGCAGGTTTCCCTGTGCCTCATCCCTGGTGGTCCAGTGGACCTCTGTCTCCTTCCTCTCACTCTGCTCTTTCGCTCGTTTTCACTCGTTTTTCTACCCTTTTTATCTTTCACCTTTCTGCACTTTTCTGCATCTCTGCTCTTTTGTGCCTTATTTCTGCTTATTTTCCCTTTTTTCTTTATCCCTTATTTCCTCCCTTTACCTTTCCCCGCCGCTGCTGCCCCCGCGGCCCCTCCCCCAGCGCGACCGGGCCAATCCAGCTCCCTCCCCGCTCCCGCCTCCCAGCTGTCCAGCCCTCCTCGACTCCTACTTAATGGCGGCCGCTGCGGGGACAGGCGAGCAAGACCCCTGACTCATTGTCAGTGAAATTGCTCTCCCACCCTCGCAGCTCCACCATTAAGTGAGGCCTGCCCCTGCCCTCTCGAGTGTTGGTGATCGAGGCCCTCCTTCACCCGCAGGTTTCCCTGCGCCTCATCCCTGGTGGTCCAGTGGACCTCTGTCTCCTTCCTCTCACTCTGCTCTTTCACTCGTTTTGACTCGTTTTTCTACCCTTTTTTTATCTTTCACCTTTCTGCACTTTTCTGCATCTCTGCTCTTTTGTGCCTTATTTCTGCTCATTTTCCCTTCCTCTCGATCTGCTCTTTCACTCGTTTTCAATCATTTTTCTACCCTCTTTTATCTTTCACCTTTCTGCACTTTTCTGCATCTCTGCTCTTTTGTGCCTTATTTCTGCTTATTTTCCCTTTTTTTCTTTATCCCTTATTTCCTCCATTTACCTTTCCCCGCCGCTGCTGCCCCCGCGGCCCCTCCCCCAGCGCGACCGGCCCAATCCAGCTCCCCTCCCCGCTCCCGCCTCCCAGCTGTCCAGCCCTCCCGACCCCTACTTAATGGCGGCCGCTGCGGGACAGGCGTGCAAGACCACTGACTCATTGTCAGTGAAATTGCTCTCCCACCCTCGCAGCTCCACCATTAAGTGAGGCCTGCCCCTGCCCCTGCACTCTCGAGTGTTGGTGATCGAGGCCCTCCTCCACCCGCAGGTTTCCCTGCGCCTCATCCCTGGTGGTCCAGTGGACCTCTGTCTCCTTCTTCTCACTCTGCTCTTTCACTCGTTTTCACTCGTTTTTCTACCCTTTTTATCTCTCACCTTTCTGCACTTTTCTGCATCTCTGCTCTTTGTGCCTTATTTCTGCTCATTTTCCCTTCCTCTCGCTCTGCTCTTTCACTCGTTTTTCTACCCTCTTTTATCTTTCACCTTTCTGCACTTTTCTGCATCTCTGCTCTTTTGTGCCTTATTTCTGCTTATTTTCCCTTTTTTCTTTATCCCTTATTTCCTCCTTTTACCTTTCCCCGCCGCTGCTCCCCCCGCGGCCCCTCCCCCCAGCACGACCGGCCCAATCCAGCTCCCCTCCCCGCTCCCGCCTCCCAGCTGTCCAGCCCTCCCCGACCCCTACTTAATGGCGCGTCAAAGGCAAGCCCATCTGCACCCGTCCGCGACCCGACCGCGACCAGCGCCAGGAACCCTGGACCTCCGCCCCGCCAACTCTACGACCCAGCAGCACTCCACGCACTCAACCCAGGCCGTAACAACAACTGCAAGCTAGCATCACCACCTGACACCCACGGACCCTTCAGCTGTCACCGCTGCCGGCACACCTGCAGCACCGCCAAGAACACGGATCCAGCACAACCCGCACACAACAACACAACCGAACCGAAGACCCTGCAATGCATCCTCCTCAACGTCCGATCCCTCCACAAACACGCCACAGAAATCTGGGACCTCCTCAACAGCACCACCCCGGACGTAGCGTTCTTCACCGAAACCTGGACCAACACCACCTCGGGACCGGACATCGCCATCGCCATCCCCCAAGGATACAAGATCTCCAGGAAGGACCGCCCCACCCGCCCAGGAGGAGGAATCGCCATTGTCCACAAATCCAGCCTCCGCCTGAGCACACTCCCCGACGAGCCCACAGAACTGATGGAACACCTTCACTTCAAGATACTGGCCAGCCCCACCGCCACCCTCCGAGGAACCCTCATCTACCGACCCCCTGGACCCCGCGGACCCTTCGCCAACTCCATCACGGACATTATCTCCCTGCATGCCATCGCATCTGTAGTGTAGCTCCTATTTCCCTGTTGGACTTGGCCCTTTTTGCAGGGTCATCCCTAAACTTTTTGCCTTCCTCCTATATTTTTTCTGACCTGTTGTTGGCTGTTTTATGACTCTGGGCACTTTACCACTGCTGATCAGTGCTAAAGTGCATATGCTCTCCCTATTGTAAATTGTGTTATGGATTAGTGACTCCATGATTGGATGATTGGTTTACTTGTCAGTCCCTAGTACAGTGCACTGTGTGTGCCCAGGGCTTGTAAATCCAATGCCGCTGGTGGGCTTGCAGCACTGGTTGTGCCACCCACAGAAGCGGCTTGTAAAATGTGTCTCAGGCCTGCCATTGCAGAGCCTGTGTGCAGCCTAGGGCTGCCATGTCGACTTGGTGAGTACACCCACTTACCAGTCCCTAAACCTTCCCTTTACTGCATGTTGGTCACCCCTAAAGTAGGCCCTAGGGCAGGGTGCATTGTAAGTATAAGGTAGGACATGCCCTGGTGTGTGTGGCATGTCCTAATAGTGAATTACAGCCATTTTCGTTTTTCACTATTGCAAGGCTACCTGCTCCCCATAGGCCAGAATGGGCAGACTGACTATTACACCTTATAGTCAGAACTGACCCAGGGAACCTGGTAGAAAAACGAATTTAGTATGCCTGAACTCAGGATGATAAAATACATCTTTTAGTGAAGTTGGTTTTAACATTCTGTGTTCGAAAATACCACTTTTAGAAAGTGGGTATTTTCTTGCCTAACTATCCAAGCCTGCCTCTGCTAGGTTGTGTATTCCTTGTCTGGAGATTGAGTGACAGGGGCTGGGGGTGGCTACAGGAGACAGGGTGAGTCAGCGCAGGTCTGAATAGGGCTGTGCCTGCCTTCCACAATGCTGGCTCCACCTCCTGCCGGGCGGCTGAGCACTCTGCCCCACATTCTGAAAGGAAAGAAGGAGTCAGAAAAACAAAGTGCTCCAGGACTGACCAGAACTGGTTTTGGACTAGGCAGAGGCCTCTCTGCCTCCAGAGAACAAAGAGAATCAGGGTATAAGAGGGGCACCCAGACCCCAGGAAGATTAGATCACTTTTGGGAACAAGAAGAAACCTTTACTGAGGAGCGGAACCAAGAAGAAACTGAGGAGAAACTATCCCTAAGCCTGAAGTGCTGCTTGGGGGATTGGCCTGCAGTGGTTTGCCTGACTGCCAAAGAGAGGAGAAAGGAACTTTTGCTTTGCTGTGACTTTCATCAACTTGTGAAGGATCTCCAAGGGCTTGGAAGAGAGCTTGCCCCCTGACCGAAGTCCCAGGACCATTGGACTTCACCCCCTTTGTGAATTGCTGCTGGAAACCTGTTTCAGTGGCTACAGAGGTAGGGAGCTGTGACCGACTCTCACGACCGACTCGGTGTCCTGCAAGCACCGCATCGAAGCACCGTCTCGCCCTGCAACGCACGGCCCTGGTCTCACCGACTCCGTCAACGAGCCGCTGCCTGCACCGCATCGAGGGACAACGCGTCCTGCAACGCTTCGCTACGCCGAATCGAACTGGTCCGACCGACACGGTCACTGCTGCTGAGTTCGAGTCCTGTGACCGCACCGGAGTTGGGCACCGCTCGCACGCTTTGCGACGCACCGCCCGACTCGCACCGCTGTCCGGACTGATCGACGCCAGCTCCTGAATCCGGCTCCGTCGCCGCACCGCAACCTGCCAGCACCGCATCGAAGCACCGTCTCGCCCTGCAACGCACGGCCCTGGTCTCACCGACTCCGTCTCGACGACGTCAACGAGCCGCTGCCTGCACCGCATCGAGGGACAACGCGTCCTGCAACGCTTCCATTTTTGCATCGCGACCGCGACGAACAGCCATCCGGCTCGCACGCCCGTGCCTGCCGCTTCAAGTAAAAGGTACTGTGACCGAGTCTGTCTACGCTGTGTTGGCCCGTCTCGACGCGGTCAGCTGGATTTGTTAGACTCTGTTTGTTCTCGACATCGCCGTAGCCGGAGGAGGCTACCGACTCGCACAGAACCTTGAATTAAGCCTTTTTGATCAGAACTAAGTATTCTTAACAGTATTGTGGATTATTTTTGTCGTTTATGGTCTTGTGATAAATCTATATAAAGTATACCTATTTTTATAAATATATAACCTGTGTGGTGTCCATTTGTAGTGTTGTCACTTGATTACTGTATGTGTTCACAAATGCTTTACACACTGCCTCTGAACTAAGCCTGTCTGCTCGTGCCAAGCTACCAAGAGGGTGAGCAGGGGTTATTTCGAGAGTGTACCTACTCTCCCTGACTAGACGCAAGGGTCCCTATTTGGACAAGGGTACATACCTCTGCCAACTAGAGACCCCCAAATCTAACATTGGTGGTCAGCGGTGAGGATTCTGGACTTGCATTTGTGACTCATGTACAGTAATTGGTGAACACTACTTAGTGAGTGCAGACCAAAACGCAACCACATACTATTTTTCTGTTTTCTGCTATCCTCCTGGAAGTATTTTGGATACAAGGACTCTGGTTAGTTGTTGCAAAATGGAGCTCAACTTCTGGCACATGTTTGTCTACACAGTGAAGGAGCTACGTGTGTTTTGCAAGGAAAGGGGGCTGCCCGTGAGGAGAAGGTCCAGGGAGGATCTAGAGGCATCCCTATTTCAGTTTGAGTTACCCCGCTGGAGGGCAACACTACCAGTTGAGTCTGTGGAGGAGGAGTTCCCTGAAAGTGAGGGAGAAACAGAAAAAGACAGCTTGCTTCTGGCTTATGAGCAAAAGATAAGAGAAATTGATGAAGAGCTAAGAGAAATTGAGGAGGCTCAGAGGGCCTTAGCCCAAGAAGAAGAAAAGTGTGTAGCTCAGGAAGTGAGCTTTGCTGAGTTGGAGGTGGAGTCCAGCTCAGATGGTGGCAGCAAAATTAAGTTATTCAGTGCTGAGAGAGTAGTGCACACACCCAGAGATGTGGCGCCTGACTTGGAGGGGGTTAACATACACCAGGAGGTTCAAGGACATGAGGTAGCTCCAGTAGTGCGCAGTGTCCCTGAGAGGAATAGGGAAACTGACACAGGGATTCATGGTCCTAGTGGTGGGAGGGACACTCTACTGACTCTAGATGAGAGGTGCAGGGAGAGGGGTTCCCCCATGGTTGAAGTCCTGGTATGTGAGTGTGAAGACCGCCCAGAAGAGTGTGGGTTGAGTGACAGAGACAGTCAGATACTGTCTTGCCAATCTCAGAAGAGTGGTGTGGGGTACGTGTGCGAGGCACTGGATGGTGAGGTGAAGGATAGTTTGGTTAACCCCTGTGGGGGACTGTGTGATCCAATTGTGGGAGAGCATATTGTAAGTCCCTGTTTTCCAGAGCTATGCCAACACCTGTTGGAGTGTGACTTCTCTGACCTCAGGGAGCTCACATTGGAGGCGGACCTTTTGGTGGATTCCAGAGGGTCTGAAGAGGCATTGGGGAGTGACCCTAAGAGGAGTGGCTCAGGTGTCTTCCAACCCATAGTGGTGGGAGAGGTTCAGTGTAGCCCAGCTAGGTCCCGTGGTAATGGGAGGGGTGTAGGGACTCACGTCCTGTCTCAGTGGAGAAGGAGTGAATGTGGGGCTGCGTGTCCCGAGGTGCCCGAAACCCAGTCTCAGAGCCTGGATGGTTCTTTAAGGGAACACCAGGTAGGGAGCCTAGGCTGCCCTGATGGGCCGCCTGTTGAGGAGGATCTCCTAGTGTCTAGAGAACCTGGAGCGTCTGTAAATGGAGCTCCCGTGTTTCTGGTGTCTGGCAGTGCCGCTCCACTTGGGAGGGTGCAGAAGTCCAGAGTGAGGGGTGAGAGGGGGAGAGAGTCCCCAGTGGAAGAACCAGTGGATCAGGGACCAGCCAGAAGGGCTGAGTCACCAGTGAATGACCATGGTGACACCACTTCTGTCCTGGGGGATCTTCACACACTGTCAGACGGACAGGGGTTGGGAGATCTGCGCCAGGCAGACTGTCACACAACACCTGAGAGATGTGTTACCCTCTGGGGGGGCATGCGTGCGCCCCAGGAAGTCCTGGTGCGCCAGGCAGGTTCTTACACAACTCTAGAGGAGTGTGTTTCCTTTGGGGGGGTTGGTGTACCCTCCCGGAAGTCCTGGGTTGCCAGGCACAGGTCCAGCCTAAGGGTACAGACCCTGGGTTGGAGGGCCAGGTTCAGGGTGTCCCCCTGACCTGGAGGAAGGGGCAGCTGCTAACAGTGCCCCTACCAGTTTGTCTTCTGGGGGCAGCGCTCCAGGTGGGAGGGTGCAGGACCCCAATAAGGGGGGTGGGGAGAGGACAGCCTCACCCCTGGCCTCTGCCCAGTATAAGGGTACAGACCCTATGCTGGGATCCCAGTTGCAGGATAGAACCCCTGAACTGGTGGGCGAATTGTGCAGGACACCTGCCACAGGTGCCCTGACAATTCTGGTAGGGGGTACCGCTCCTGATGGGAGGGGGCAGTACACTGGAAGGGGGTGCAGAGGGAGGGAGTCCTCGCCTCTGACCCCGGTTCAACTGGAGGGTTTAGACCCTAGATTGGAGGACCAGGTTCAGGGTGTCCCCCCTGACCTGGACGCCCAGTTGCAGGATAGAACCCCTGAACTGGTGGGCGAATTGTGCAGGACACCTGCCGCAGGTGCCCTGACAATTCTGGAAGGGGGTACCGCTCCAGGTGGGAGGGTACAGAGCCCCAAGGAGGAGGACCAGGTGTGGGAAAGCCCACCCCAGTCTCCAGTCCAGCCGCCGGGTACAGGCCCGGGGCTGGTAGATCAGTGTCAGGATGTCATACCTGACCTGACAGGAGGGAGAATGGACAAAGGGTGCCAAGCACCTGGGGCTACTGCCCCCCGCTCTCTGACGCCACAGAGGTTTGAGAGCCCTGAGAGGCACAAGGCCTGGGTCTCATCCCTGACCACTGTCAGTGGCCACTGTGGCTTGCTGGCTGTCTGTTGGGACACACCTGTGAGCAAGTTAAGGTTAGGTGCTGCACAGGTGGTGTCCACAGGTGAGGAGAAGGGTTCCCCATGGATTAGCTTGGTGGGCCCTGAGAGTATGGACAGAGGGATCCAAATAGGTTCAGATTGGCGTAGAACTGGAGTATGCCCCTGCTGTTGTGGGCCAGGGTCCAGGTTCTATCGCCCAAAGCAGGGAAGCCCATCAAGGTAGTGATTGGTCTACCCTGCGTTTTGGCTGGAAGGGGGTTGTGTTGGACTTGGCCCTTTTTGCAGGGTCATCCCTAAACTTTTTGCCTTCCTCCTATATTTTTTCTGACCTGTTGTTGGCTGTTTTATGACTCTGGGCACTTTACCACTGCTGATCAGTGCTAAAGTGCATATGCTCTCCCTATTGTAAATTGTGTTATGGATTAGTGACTCCATGATTGGATGATTGGTTTACTTGTCAGTCCCTAGTACAGTGCACTGTGTGTGCCCAGGGCTTGTAAATCCAATGCCGCTGGTGGGCTTGCAGCACTGGTTGTGCCACCCACAGAAGCGGCTTGTAAAATGTGTCTCAGGCCTGCCATTGCAGAGCCTGTGTGCAGCCTAGGGCTGCCATGTCGACTTGGTGAGTACACCCACTTACCAGTCCCTAAACCTTCCCTTTACTGCATGTTGGTCACCCCTAAAGTAGGCCCTAGGGCAGGGTGCATTGTAAGTATAAGGTAGGACATGCCCTGGTGTGTGTGGCATGTCCTAATAGTGAATTACAGCCATTTTCGTTTTTCACTATTGCAAGGCTACCTGCTCCCCATAGGCCAGAATGGGCAGACTGACTATTACACCTTATAGTCAGAACTGACCCAGGGAACCTGGTAGAAAAACGAATTTAGTATGCCTGAACTCAGGATGATAAAATACATCTTTTAGTGAAGTTGGTTTTAACATTCTGTGTTCGAAAATACCACTTTTAGAAAGTGGGTATTTTCTTGCCTAACTATCCAAGCCTGCCTCTGCTAGGTTGTGTATTCCTTGTCTGGAGATTGAGTGACAGGGGCTGGGGGTGGCTACAGGAGACAGGGTGAGTCAGCGCAGGTCTGAATAGGGCTGTGCCTGCCTTCCACAATGCTGGCTCCACCTCCTGCCGGGCGGCTGAGCACTCTGCCCCACATTCTGAAAGGAAAGAAGGAGTCAGAAAAACAAAGTGCTCCAGGACTGACCAGAACTGGTTTTGGACTAGGCAGAGGCCTCTCTGCCTCCAGAGAACAAAGAGAATCAGGGTATAAGAGGGGCACCCAGACCCCAGGAAGATTAGATCACTTTTGGGAACAAGAAGAAACCTTTACTGAGGAGCGGAACCAAGAAGAAACTGAGGAGAAACTATCCCTAAGCCTGAAGTGCTGCTTGGGGGATTGGCCTGCAGTGGTTTGCCTGACTGCCAAAGAGAGGAGAAAGGAACTTTTGCTTTGCTGTGACTTTCATCAACTTGTGAAGGATCTCCAAGGGCTTGGAAGAGAGCTTGCCCCCTGACCGAAGTCCCAGGACCATTGGACTTCACCCCCTTTGTGAATTGCTGCTGGAAACCTGTTTCAGTGGCTACAGAGGTAGGGAGCTGTGACCGACTCTCACGACCGACTCGGTGTCCTGCAAGCACCGCATCGAAGCACCGTCTCGCCCTGCAACGCACGGCCCTGGTCTCACCGACTCCGTCAACGAGCCGCTGCCTGCACCGCATCGAGGGACAACGCGTCCTGCAACGCTTCGCTACGCCGAATCGAACTGGTCCGACCGACACGGTCACTGCTGCTGAGTTCGAGTCCTGTGACCGCACCGGAGTTGGGCACCGCTCGCACGCTTTGCGACGCACCGCCCGACTCGCACCGCTGTCCGGACTGATCGACGCCAGCTCCTGAATCCGGCTCCGTCGCCGCACCGCAACCTGCCAGCACCGCATCGAAGCACCGTCTCGCCCTGCAACGCACGGCCCTGGTCTCACCGACTCCGTCTCGACGACGTCAACGAGCCGCTGCCTGCACCGCATCGAGGGACAACGCGTCCTGCAACGCTTCCATTTTTGCATCGCGACCGCGACGAACAGCCATCCGGCTCGCACGCCCGTGCCTGCCGCTTCAAGTAAAAGGTACTGTGACCGAGTCTGTCTACGCTGTGTTGGCCCGTCTCGACGCGGTCAGCTGGATTTGTTAGACTCTGTTTGTTCTCGACATCGCCGTAGCCGGAGGAGGCTACCGACTCGCACAGAACCTTGAATTAAGCCTTTTTGATCAGAACTAAGTATTCTTAACAGTATTGTGGATTATTTTTGTCGTTTATGGTCTTGTGATAAATCTATATAAAGTATACCTATTTTTATAAATATATAACCTGTGTGGTGTCCATTTGTAGTGTTGTCACTTGATTACTGTATGTGTTCACAAATGCTTTACACACTGCCTCTGAACTAAGCCTGTCTGCTCGTGCCAAGCTACCAAGAGGGTGAGCAGGGGTTATTTCGAGAGTGTACCTACTCTCCCTGACTAGACGCAAGGGTCCCTATTTGGACAAGGGTACATACCTCTGCCAACTAGAGACCCCCAAATCTAACATTCCCTAATAGGCTCTGCGCATTGGAATAATATATCCTATAGGTTTGACAGAGGACTAAGGTCAGTATGTCCCTATCGAGTATATTAAACTTAATTACTTGTGCCAGCTAGCTCAGAGGCCACTAGAAACTCCTTGACAACAAGAAGGGAGTAGTTTCTGGCAGCCGCAAAACATGACCACTGTGTTTCCCTTTAGAATCAGAACGTGTCCCAGAGTCGTGGAAACAATAGATAACTATTTCACTCAGCTCAGTCGTGCATGCTTAGTTTTCTCCAAGTTACACAGAAAGAAATAGACGGGTGTTTCAATAAAGGATTTATTGAACAGTCTTGTTTCTGGTGTAAGTAAAATGTGCTGTTACGATCACAAGACAGTATGCGAGATAAATAATGTACAGTGTGAGCAGTAGAAATAAATAATACTGCGAGAGCATTATCTTTTAGTACATATGCTGTTACATAAATAACACAGACTAAAAATGCGAGTACTCATACGATGCGTTGCTAAGCTAGTTCTACCCCAATGTACCTAACCTAACCTAGGTGTAGGAAGAGGGAAGAAGTAGGTGAAGTATTCCTTACTATGGTATACTAAGAGTATGTTAAGTCTAGTATGCCTAGTATGCCAAGAGTCCCTCTAGGTTCTAGTCAGCTCCATACCTGAAGAATGAGAGAGATAGGAATCTCTTTGCCAGACTCGAACTCCAACACCCCGCAAGGGAAGTCAGATCACTGGAAGCTGGACTCTCTGCGTGCAGGGATGATAGCGTCTTCTCAGTGCGTCAGGCCGGGAAACGGGCTCCTCTGAAGTCGAGGTCTCCTCTGGTTTACAGGGGCTAGGGAAGGTATATTTATACCTGAGAGCACCTAAGAATGTTAGTATTGACGTGAGTTGGACAGCGAAAGACGTCATGAATGAACCCCCTAAGGAATAATGGTTCATGCATAATATATGAGTCCTTGAAGAAATCAATAGTCCTGGACTAGGGAAACTCCCGCAGCCTAAGGGTCTGTTCTTCATGAACTCGTTGTGACGTTAGGGTGGACGGATGTCAGAGACCATGCCTGTATTTGGAGTGCACGGTTTAATGCCTAAATAAGGGCTGGGATTTTATGCCTATATAAGGGCAGGGCGAATTGTGCCTATATAAGGACATGGTACTGGAAAGCCCGTTTATGGATACCCTAAGAGGAATACAACACCCACTCCTCTTTCGTGTGTACGATAATACTAAAATGCTAAACATTTAAAATGCTAAACATTAAAATGGAGTATTGCATATTTCTAAAAAATTTCATAAAACCATTTAAAAAGGCATTTAAAAACCTATTAGAATACAAAAGGTACTGTACATTTGAAGCATTGCTTTTCATTACAGGCATAAAGTTCGAAAATAAATGCAATTGGAATGAAATAAGCAGTAATATTTACATGTGACAAAAAATGATCGATAAGTTTCTCAAAAATCAAAGTCATTTCATGTCAAGAAAATTAATGAACTGGTTTAGACACACAAGATGACTAAGGGGCCCATTACGATACCCGGCGTAAAAAAATCCGCCAGGCATGGAAGCGGCAAAAATCCGCCCGCACACACCGCCTGAACACCGACCACGCCATTACGATTACACAAACCGAATACCGCCATCGGCGAAAAAGCACACAAAATACCGCCCGCAAACGTCCGAGTCGGAGACAAACCGCCCGCCACGGACGGAAACACGCACGACAACACAAAACCGCCCGCCCTCACGGCCGACACACCGCACGTGAAATTACGATCGCACCGCCATGAGCGCGGAAAACCACAAATATACCGCCCGCCAGCGCAAACAACGCCGATGAGAATCGACACGGCAGAAGCCATGGCGCCCACGTACCTGCACAGAAACCATCCGCACACAAAACCAATAGCACCCAACATAGCCAACAAGTCCACACAGCAAGGCACGCACAAATACACAAGCACAGTACATATCCCGAAAACACCCCCCCGGACAAACAAAAAATACAAAGGCCAGAACCCCAGACACAACACACCTGAAAACAACAGACCATGAGGACACACCCACATAGGTGAGTACAAAAGCAGCACTCCCACAGACCACAACCCCTTGCTACATTGCAAACCAGAGAGGAGAGGAGAGGACACAGTGACACAGCAAGGACAGCAGCACACCACAGAAACGCACACATCACAACCACCACCATCACCACCATCACCACCAAACACCACCACCACCACCACCACCAAACACCGGCACCACAAACCCCCTGCACATTACACAACACACACCGCACCAGCACCACAAACACCATGGCACCACAAAGGATGCCCAAGTTCACGCCCATGGAGCTGACGGTCATGGTCGACGAGATCATCAAGGTGTACCCACAAATCTATGGGAACATGGTCCAGCACACACCACTAGCCACCAGAAACAGAATGTGGAACCGGATCGTAGACCAGGTCAATGCAGTCGGGACCCTGCCCAGGAACAGAGTCGAGATTAACAAACGTTGGAATGACGTCAAGAGCCTGGTCAAGAAGAAGGAGGGCAAAAACAGAGAGCTGGCTGCCGTCACTGGCGGAGGGAATCCTGCGCTCTTTAAGACCTTCAAAGCGTGGGAGGAGAAGGTGCGAGTCGTAATCCATCCGGAGATCCTCGCCGGATTAGCAGGGGGAGTGGAGGCTGGTAAGTACAAACTAATGTATACCAGCACACCGCTATGTACTCACATGCACTACCACCATGCCACAGCTCCCAGGGACAAACACCCCCATGTCCAGCACACAATACACAACACATCACACACACATGCAACAGACACCACCACACACAGCCCAAACCGAACAACTGCAAGATGCGTGGGGACATGTGTACACTAAGCCAGCCACGTAACCACCAACAGGTCCCCAAATATGCCAGAAGCGCCACAACGAGCACCCACCACACCCATGTGTCCGCCACAGCTGCACCAACCGACAAGTAACAGGTAAGTGGCAGGAACACAAAGTGCAGTGGGTCGGAGGGGGACAGCTGAAGTACAACACCCACCAGGCCCCCACTCCCACAGACCAGCAAGGTGGAGCACTCCCCACACCCATGTGTCAGGCACAGCTGCACCAACCGACAAGTAACAGGTAAGTGGCAGGAACACAAAGTGCAGTGGGTCGGAGGGGGACAGCTGAAGTACAACACCCACCAGGCCCCCACTCCCACAGACCAGCAAGGTGGAGCACTCCCCACACCCATGTGTCAGGCACAGCTGCACCAACCGACAAGTAACAGGTAAGTGGCAGGAACACAAAGTGCAGTGGGTGGGACGGTGGACAGCCCAAGTACAACACACACCAGGCCCCAGTCCCACAGCACAGCAAGGAGGAGCATCCCCACACCCCACACCCACGTGTCAGCCACCGCAGTGCACAACGACAGCCGAAAGGCAGACATCACGGTCCACAGCAATCGGTGTCAGTGGGTATCCAGCCACCCCACGACCCACAACACCCTCCCACCCCCACAGACCTGCAACATGGAGCACCCCCGCTTAGAGCCATGTGGCATCCAGTACAGTGCACGCACGAACAACTTGCAGGTGGGAAACTGGACAGGGCCGGATTACTGGAGGCATGAGGACCGTAACACGACCAACACATGGGACATGTCACGTAGCAGACGAACACGCAGCACCGCCCACCGTCACGAACAAGTGAACAATGTGCACACGGACATGAACAACAGACTCACACCCCACATGACCCATCACAGACATAGCAACACCCAAGGAGCCACGTCTGCATGCACAAGCCACACTGAATATAGTACCACACGGCAGCCACTGTGCAACTCATCACACACAACCGAAACACCATTGAAGTCCTGTCCATGTAGCCCCAACTGCCTGTCAACCACACATCCCACAACTACGCCTATGTAAGACAAACAACACTAGACGCAACAGAGCGGAACAACATAAATGCACACGAACACCACTGAACCCATCAAACAAACAGACACACCATGCACAAACAACATACCATCCATCCCATCCGTCAGCCCCAGTCTCATGAAAGGCATGTCATCCGCACAGCTGCCACACATACAGCAGTCACGCTAAGATACATGCCCATTACCAACCATGTGCCAGAAGTCAATGAAGTGCACGACACCGTGAGCAACAACACACAACATGGGCCACACCCCCCCGAGCACTGCAGTGATGCACATGGCACAGGGCAGCACGCACACCAAGGAGATGGGACAACTGCAATACGTTGGCTGGCACACAACCATCACTCACTCATAACGATGCGTCCAATGCCATGTCCAGTAATCACAACAGACAGCAAATATGCAGGCCATGTCAAGCATGCACACACCTCAAACCATGCACTGTCATGCTGCCACAACACATGTCATGTTCGGCACCCATGGCTCACAGCATGTACCCCAAAAGCAGATTCCCTCCCAAATGCGAATCTGGGGCATGGCCCCCATGTTGCCATATGCGTTCCTAAGCGTTCCATTTGAACCCCAAAAGCAGATTCCCTCCCAAATGCGAATCTGGGGCATGGCCCCCATGTTGCCATATGCATTCCTAAGCGTTCCATTTGAACCCCAAAAGCAGATTCCCTCCCAAATGCGAATCTGGGGCATGGCCCCCATGTTGCCATATGCGTTCCTAAGCGCTCCATTTGAACCCCAAAAGCAGATTCCCTCCCAAATGCGAATCTGGGGCATGGCCCCCATGTTGCCATATGCGTTCCTAAGCGTTCCATTTGAACCCCAAAAGCAGATTCCCTCCCAAATGCGAATCTGGGGCATGGCCCCCATGTTGCCATATGCGTTCCTAAGCGTTCCATTTGAACCCCAAAAGCAGATTCCCTCCCAAATGCGAATCTGGGGAATGGCCCCCATGTTGCCATATACGTTCCTAAGCGTTCCATTTGAACCCCAAAAGCAGATTCCCTCCCAAATGCGAATCTGGGGCATGGCCCCCATGTTGCCATATGCGTTCCTAAGCGTTCCATTTGAACCCCAAAAGCAGATTCCCTCCCAAATGCGAATCTGGGGCATGGCCCCCATGTTGCCATATGCGTTCCTAAGCTGCTCCATTTGAACCCCAAAAGCAGATTCCCTCCCAAATGCGAATCTGGGGCATGGCCCCCATGTTGCCATATGCGTTCCTAAGCGTTCCATTTGAACCCCAAAAGCAGATTCCCTCCCAAATGCGAATCTGGGGCATGGCCCCCATGTTGCCATATGCGTTCCTAAGCTGCTCCATTTGAACCCCAAAAGCAGATTCCCTCCCAAATGCGAATCTGGGGCATGGCCCCATGTTGCCATATGCGTTCCTAAGCGTTCCATTTGAACCCCAAAAGCAAAGTACAAACCAGACCCAGGATGGGCCAGGAGCCCGCATACACCAGAGTCACAATAAGTAGGGGCACAGCAACACACCCATCGGCATGGCCAATCCGTCCCATGCCACATGTGCACAGCACACAGTCCCATTGCCAAGCACACACAACTACAGATGCTACAGCCACACACACGCCTCCGGGAAACCCATGTACGAGATTGCATGAACTGTCAATGTCAGACGACAAATACATACTTCGCCAGCTGCAACACAATAACTAATCTCATTCTCTCCACAGGTGACGAACTGCTGGATGCTGGGGATGGAGCCAGCAGCCAGCACAGCTAGCCTACAAGCCCCCAACGAGGACACACGGATCTGGAGGATCTGTCCTCCTCTTCGGACACGGACAACCAAGCAGGCCCATCTGGTGTGGCAGGGCCCAGCCGCTCCCCAGGACCCCTCCTACCCACCAACCCATCATCCAGGGCTGCTGAACATTCACAGCCCCTGCTGCCACTGTCGTTGCGGCCACACCCACGGTCATTGTGGCCACTACCACTGCCGCAACCGCCACCATCGCCGCACCGACCACCACCGCCGCCACCACCGCCACGTCTCCGCTGGCACCAGCCCCAGCGCAGGTGGTGGCCCGGACGACTGGATCCACCCTGGGAGCCACAGCGAGGACCGTGGTGAGCAATGTGGCTAGTGGGCAGGGCCGGTGGCAGCAGGACTGGTAGGAGGAGCAGGGTCAGGAAACGCCAGCCTCCCTGGGAGCCATGCCCTGCCTCACATGGCCAGAGTCCTTGGGGCCTATGAAGAGGCCCAAGGACAATGGGTCCGGACTGCCTCAGACACGCGTGAGGTGCTGGGGGTGTTGAGGTCCATGGACGCCCGTATGGGCCAAATCGTGGACCTCATGGGACAGCTGGTGGTGGCGGTGAGGTCACAGCCAGGGACAGCAGCTCCCCTCCGCCACCACCTGCCGGGGCGCAGGGTGGAGCAGCAGTGTCCAGTTCCCCTGCGTCCACAGCCAGTGATCACACCTCAACCACCAGCATGTCGCAAGCAGGCACCCCCTCGCAAACGTGGAAGGGGCCGTCCGAAGAGGAAACAGATCTCCCGGGAGGACTTCGCACGCTCCAGTCGCAAGTGAGGCAGCCAGCCAGCCTTCCGCCAGCCTTCCTTGACCAGCCACTGCATTGACTTGGACTACGATCCCACTCCACACAGCCATCTGGATGGCATGTGTGTGTTGGACTATGGACATAGAACCAGTGGGTACACCCTGATCATCACGCAGCCATGACCGACAGCTCATTGTCACTGCACGCACCACTTTTGTCATCATCTTACACACAATCACATGTCACAGTTTGTAATAAATGCACCTTTTTCACTAACTGCTGTTTGTGCCCTGTGTCTTATTGGTACGGAATACAACAGCCACCTTGGGCGGAAAGGCACCTGATGCGTGGCATGGCATTTGAATCCGGAGGGCCTGTAGGGACCTAGGGGTGGGAGACAGAACAGGAGCACATTCAATGAGTGTGTCACACACCCATCACACAGTACATGTCAACAACTACAAGCAATGTACACACATCGCACAGAGCTATAGGGCACAATGCCACAGCCACCAACAGTGGCATACTACCCTGGCCATGGAGCGTTGACACACAGCACGCAGTGAACAAACGGCCACCCTGACACAGCACACACACACCTGCACAGATACTGCCACATCAGCCGTCGTACATGGACACTCACCATCAAGTGAAGTAGCGGGCGATGAGCTGCTGCCGCACATTACCAGCTTCCTCCTCTCCGCTGTCCTCCTCACTCGAGCTGTCCTGGTCTGCGGGCTGGGGCCCTGGTTGGTCTCCGTCATCCACGATGAGGGGATCTGCTTCCGAATGGCCAGATTGTGCAGCATGCAGCACGCCACCACTATCCGGCACACCTTCTGTGGGAGTACGCCAGCGCACCCTCGGTGCGGTCCAGGCACCTGAACCTGGACTTGAGGAGGCCAAAGGTACGCTCGACCACACGTCTGGTCCTCCCATGTGCCTCATTGTAGCGATCGTCTGCTGGGGTGCGAGGATTCCTCAATGGACTGAGCAGCCATGCCCCATTCGGATACGCAGAGTCACCTGGGTGTGAGGGACACAGAGCACCGTTGCTAATCCAACTGGACAGGGGACAGCATCGCACAGCCAGCACGCTACACCACTCCACATACTCACCGACAATACAGGCACGATCCTGTTGCATATTGGACATCAGTCGTGGCAAGATGCTGTTGCGCATTATGTGTGCGTCATGGGCCGAGCCTGGGAACTTTGCACACACGTGGGTGATCACCATGTCCGCAAGGCACACCACTTGCACATTCAGGGAGTGCGTGTGCTTCCTGTTGCGGCACAGGTGCTCAGTGGCCTGTGGTGGAACAAGGCCGACATGTGTGCAGTCAATGGCTCCAACGACGTGTGGGATTCTGCCAAGGGCATAGAATGCACCCTTCACTGCCGCCAATTCACGAGCCCTGGGGAAGCGGATGTACCTGTTCCGGTACAGCATCATGGCTGCCAGTACATCCCTCAGCACCTTGCTGAACATGGGCTGGGACATCCCTCCTCCACTGCCCACTGTGTGCTGGAATGACCCAGTGGCGAAGAAATGCATGGCGGCCATCACCTTAGACGTGGGGGTGACAGCAGTCGGATACACCCTGCGGGGACGGAGATGGGGTTCTAACATGGCACACAGTCGATGCAGGGTTGGCCTGTCCAGCCGAAACTTCCTAATGACCTCCGTATCCTCCATGTCTGCCAGCAATTGGTATGGGCGGTCAATGTTCGGTCTCCGCCTAGGGACAATGGCAGAGGACACATGTCAAAGCAACACGACACATAGCAATTTCGCATACACATCACTGACATGACTGAGCAAGCACATGAGCCACAGCCCAGCTGTCAAGCTGGGACGGCACGGCCACAATACACTTACACAGGTCTCCCAACAATGGCAATGGCTAGTGATACAAACCACTGCCATGTGCATGCACATGGGGATCTAGGCCCCAATGACTTGCGGGGCGTGCTGATGGGGACTGACTGCATATCCGTCAAGCGGCAACGCCACGGCAACATGAATGTCTGCTGAGCATGGAACTGCTTCCGCGGCTGGATGAGTATGGCACACGCACGACGACGATGTGGGCACAGGCTGAGCGGCCGAAACAAGTGGGACCTGTGGCACGAGGGGATATGAGACAGTAGTAGGTGTCAGCACTGCACCCTATGTACAGCACTGTACGGATCACACCTCCCGAAACATTGACAGGTGTCCACATTGACAGCCCCATGCCAAGACGGCTGTGTGCTTGCAGTCACACGTCACAGGTGAGAGGTTACATTGCACGTGCCAGGTGGCAGACGTACACAGTGGGAGCTGGCATGTGTGTGCATGTGTCTCCTGTTCAGGATCCACCAGATGGGCGCTGACTCTGTACTGACCATTGGACACAGCATGTTCCGTGGAAGGCTTGTGTGTGTGGGATGGTGGCACTGGATGTGCCTCCGTTGGGTGGGGGGCCATGCACAGGGCGGGTACGTCGATGATTGCGCATTGTTGGTCACGGTGGGTGCACCAACTAAGATGTGTTGCCCTGTGTTCAATTCCTATGTCCGCATGATGATGGACTGTAGATGTGGGCAGACTACACATTGGTCGATGTGCTGTCTATATGCATGTGCCTTCACACCAGGCACAGCTGCCCCTGCACATGTGACCCCTGCTGGACTCGCTGCTGGGTCTGTGGAGCTGATGCACCTTCTGCGCGTGGGGCGGACAGCTCTCCTCACTTCCCTCATTGCGCATGTCATGACTTTGCCGCAGGTGACATGGATCATGGAGGGCCCACATGTACGCGTGGGTAGGCTACACATGATTGTACACTGGTCGCCACCCCCAGTCAGTGTTTCGAATGGGAAGGTTGTCGTGCTGGTGGTATGTTCGATGTGGCGGATGGGCGGGCCTAGGTGCGGGCTTACATTCCGGACATGGGGGTAGTTGGATTGGCGACTAGTTGCAGTACACACGGGACACGTCTCTTCCTTTCCACATCTGGGTCATCCCTTGTACTAACTGACAGTGATACAGTCATCTTCGCCCCAGCCCTCATGTCCTCCCTCGCTCCCCCAATATGCATGCTCACCTGCGAGGCTAGCGCTTGCACAGGCAGCCCCAAGCTCGCACCAGAGAGGGCAAGGAGTGTATGTGTGGGTCCAGTTGCACGAGTGGGCTGTCTCAGGGTATGATGTGTCGCGGGACGCCGTCCACCTGCGTGGTGCCCCAAATGGAGACCCGGCCTGCATGGACTATGCATCACAGTCTTCGCCTTCCGGATCCGCCACCTGCGACACCCAGTGGCTGTGGCTGCCCTTGCGGCCATGCCGCGTCCGTCTGTGGCTGATGGCCCACACATTCACTCTTTGGCCTCTCTGGGGAGGGCTCGGGGGTGGTGGCGCACGCGCTTGCACTTAGTCGCAATGGCATGTGGCGTGGTTGGTATGATGGGCAATGGATGGGATGGTGCGAGCCACCTCCGTGACGTCAGTGCTGCTCGTGCTGTGGTGCGTCCCCCTACACTTCCATCTGACTTGTGCCATGCTAGACGTTGAGGTTCTATTGCCTGCGTGATATGACCAGGAGGAGCGCGAGGAGACCTCTCACACACCATGCTCCACTTCCATCCCGTGCCCTGTATCGCCTGTGCGGATTGACTATGTTGGGGTTACACCTGGTCGACTGGGGCTGTGTGTGCCTTGTCAGGGGCATGGCGGGCGCACAACAGGATCCAGCTTGTCCACAGAGGGTGGGCTGAGGTGCGCCTGGTACCGCTTTGTACGTGTGCCCGGCTGCTGTGCACACACGTGTTCACTCCCCCGACAGGTGTCCTCTCACAATGCCCAGGGAAGCGGTGGTGTACTGTTCATGACCCCTCCCAACACGGCGTGCTCCAACTTGGCATGTGCGCATCTACCCGTCGCACCCACCCACCTGAGCACTGCATCCATACGACTTCACACGACACATGTGTGTCTTCCACAGTAGTGCTACTCATTTGCGTTGACATCCAATACCAGTGGACTACATGGTCATGTCACGACTGCCGTGTACTTCACATACTCTCATCCTCTCTCATTCGTACTTGTGAAATGAGTCAGCGGAGACAGTTTTGGTTTCAAACATTATATTGAGTCTTCTGTCCTCTGTGATGCAGTATAGTGGACACTACTGGCAGCGGAATACATGTTGAGGATATACTGAGCATGATTGCAAATGGGATAGGGAGTGGGGTTACATGTGATTGGCTGTTGCATGTGGGATGTGGGCTTCAGAGTGACATCTGCTTGGCCAAGGCTGTGCTATTGTACATTTACGTATAGCTGCGGAGCTGCGGACTTTGACACAGACGGTATACATGTAGCCTACCAGACCGCTTGGCATCATGGGCACAGTCCATCTCAGTTCCATGTGACAGGTTTGCTGCGGTTGTTCCTCATGCACGCGTGCATGTGAGATGACATCAGGGCATGTGCATGCGTGCATGCAGTGGCGTGCCACTTGTTGTTGCACTGTGGTGGTTACTGGACATGTCACAGTCACTGGGGTCGTGTTGTTGTTGTATGCACTTGTCGTCCATGCAAAGGTCCTGGTATGGGATTCCCGGGGCGGGGGTGGGAGGGGTGCAGCACCCACAGACTCCAGGCGACCTATTCATGTCCACTGAGCGGTGTGTGTGTCCATGTGCGCTGGATCCATGTCGTGTCCTGGTTGTTCGTGCAGTTCCGTCCATGTGGGTGCGATACACAGAGCCCATGCCACTGCCTCCCACGATGCATGCGGTGTTCCTGGATGTGATGGGGAACAGTGTGCATGTCCCGGTCCTATCCGATGTCATGGCGATGTCGTTGATGGTGTGGTTACAGTTGCCGGTCGTTTGGTATGGCTGTTGTGGTGGTGACTGGCCAGTGCGTGCGGAAGCTAAGCATGGGTGCGGGGTTGGACATCATAGGTCACTCGGGAACCTGCGTTGTGGTCCGACGTATTTACAGGTTGTCAGGTATGCGATGCCGTCCAGCAGGGCTTCCATGTCATTGGTGGTGTACATGTTTGCCAGCCAATGAAGCGGATGGTGGCTGTCAAGGTGTTGTTCGTAGGTTGTCCCTTGGAGGACCATGATGGGGCATGCTGGGTGACATTCGATGTAGCTGTTATCGATGATCCGTCGTGTGGAGGCACAGTGGTCCCATTTCAGTGTGGGTGCGATGTTGGCCACATACGCCATGCCCCCATAGGCAGAGCAGGCCCTGTCGTGTGCGTCCAGCGGGAGGAGTAGTGGTAGCAGGTCCGCCTTCAGACATGCCGGGTTGGAGAGGCATATCTCGACGGGATGCTGGTAGGGACACCTCCGACAGTAGAAGACGGGCATGACGCAGCTGAACAATGTGATGCGGTAAGTCAGTCGGTAACTTACGTTCAGCAGGGACAGGAGATCGCATCCCAATGTATGGCACAGGTTGGTTTTGTACAGCTTGAGCTGTTCGGCGTAGTTGGGTAGGTGTGTTGCGGTTGCCATTTCGCAGCGGTTCGTTGAGGTGGCGTGCTCCGGCTGTGTGTGCAGTCTGCAATGTGCACGCTCCGGGGTTGCTGTGAGCTCTGTGTAGTCGTAGGGAGACAGGACTTGTGTTCTGTTGGCTTGTTTGGAGGACACGGGCCCTCTTCCCACATGCTTCTCAGACAGTTCAAGGTCAGTGCTGTGTGACTCCTTCCAATTAACTTGCATGTGGCCGACATGGGGAGTGTTTTCTTCTTTCTTCCCCGTCCGTTGTGTGCTTCTGTGATATGCGCTATCTGCCCTGTGGTCGGTCTCCTCAGCATGCCTGTGTTGGTCTATTCTTGGACAATGGCTGTATTCACCGGCTTCTGTCGTAGGGCTGTGGTTTCGGAGTTGGAATGGAAGGTCATTCAGTGCTGTCTGCTCTCCCTTGTGTGGGCGGCAGGCTGCCTTTCCGCTCTGCGTTGGGCCTTGTGTGTGAATGTTATTCTTGGGCCACCTGTTGTCGGTCCCCGGGCTCTTTGGTGTTCCGTTTTATATGTCTTGTTCATATGTGCAGGGTGGTATGGGTGTTTCTGTGTGGTACTGGCGTTCCTCTTCCCGAAGGGGCCCTGCTTCTCCTAGTTGGTGTTGCCACCGCTGTGTGCTACGCCATGTTTGTTACACTGGGGTGTGTCCTGCTGTTGCGTGTCTTCACTGACATGTGTGCGTCGGTTGTGTGGCGTTGGGTGTTGTCCGTGAATTGGGCGTTGGGGACATGTCTGTGGCCGGCCTGTCACGTGTCATGTGCGTTCAGGGTGGGGCTGATGTGTGTGCTGCTTGGTTGTGTCCCTGTGTCTGTGTGCGATGCATGCATGGCGCTGCGGTTGGCCTCTGCGTTGTGCGCATGTGTGGCGGCGTCATCGGCGCTTTGGGGCCGTGACGGGGTGGTTGGTTCCTAGTCCCAGGTGGTGTGTACACATGTGTTCTGCGATGTTACGATTTGGCCTGTGTGTCATATGTGGATGCGATGGTGGATGTGTTGTGTACACGCGCTGGTGGGGGTTGTCCGCTTTTTCCACCCTTGCACTGTGTGCGCTGTTTGCGTGCACTTGTTGTGTGTGTGCCTACCTGCGTCTCCGCGGTACGTTGCGTCCTTGGTGGTGCATCAGCAGGAGCATGGGGACGGCCTGCAGTGCTGGATTCATGCTCGGGGAGCCGCTTTTCGTTGTCCGTGCTCGGCGTCCGTGTTACCGCTTCGGTTTGTCGTACGGTATCTCTTGGCCGTGGGAGCCGTTTGTTTGCGGCATCGTAATTTATGCGCCGGGCGGGACGTGTTTCGTCGGACGGTGTGTGTCAGTTGTGCTGCGCCGCTACGTGTACGGGCGCACTTTGATGGCGGACGGTGTTGCTGGCTTGCCGGCGGTGTTTGGCCTACTTTTCGCATCGTAATTGGGCGGGCGTGTGGACTGCTGCGTGCCGGCGGTAACTGGTGGTTTTTGCATCCGCCAGCACGGCGGTGGTGCTTCCGCCCGCCATCGTAATGTGCCCCTAAGTGTCCGTGGAAGGTCTGTAAAGTCTGTATTATAAGGCTAGTTCTACCTTAAGCAGATTGATGTGCCATTTTCGTTCAAAAAATGGGGAAAAAGTTCAATTTTGGTAGAGTTCCAAGTTGTTTAAAAATGAAGGCCAAATTGTCACTGCATCTCTGGAACACTGTATGCCGAATCAGAGTTAGTTCACGGGTCTGGTGTAAACATGAGATCATCTATTTCAATACACAAAACATCATCCACTGTTGTTGGTGTTAGTTGGAACACCTCGTGTAGCAGATTATTGCACAGAGATGGGAAGCACCGCTTTCATCATAGGTTGCATCAGCAATGTCCGCGTCCGTTATTACCTGTGTGCCTGTAGATCTTTCTCGTACCTCAGCAGCAGCCGGAAGCGTCTGTGAGATCTCAATGAATGCTGACATCAGGATAGGAAGCCTCTGGGGACAACACAGAGCATGGGCCGTTATCGGGTCCAGCAGAGTATCGACATCCGTTGGCGTAGCTGATGGAAATGTTAGACAGGTGTCCAACACGCATTCTTCACCGCATAGCAGGCATCGTAGAACAGGTAAGATGCAATCTTGCCAGATTGGTCTGAACGACAGGAACCAAGTTGTATTAAGGTCCCGTAGACGAGTCATGCCAAAAGCTTTACTATTTGCTCACGGCACTTTCGTTCAAGGAGAGCTTTCTCCATTTCGCTCGGAGTGATGTCTGCGAATAGGCTGGCCATATCGCAATAGCAGGAAGAGAAATAGAATTCCAGCAACAAGTGCTAGTATTAATGGTATGCCACCAAACACCGAATGTGCAAAGTTCGGGATGATTCCGAGTATTGCCTGGAAAGGTGCTAACAGACCTGAGCAGATGCTCTTAAATACATGTACAATTCCAGTTGTATCAGACATGTTGAAGATACGTGATATCATTTCTACGAAATGTATAGGGCAGTTTGTACGTATTAAAGTCTGTATCTCAGCCGAAGTCCTTGCTATTTGTAGATCATAGGTTTCTTTGGCCGAGGTCAAAGGCACTGTTTGCTGTAAAAGCATGGCTTTCATTCTGCTTAGAGTATCAAATCTTATAAAAGAGACGTTCAGCGAAGGCCATAGAGGCGACTCCCTGACTGTGTCTATTGGGGCAAACAATACTTGCATACAGCAAGTGACCCTGGAGTTGACCGTTACTAGATATGGGATGCCTGGCAGCATTCCACAGCAGCTCTGATCATTCAACATGAGGTAACTCCCATTAGAAAGTTGTCCAAACGTTGGATTAATCACAGCAGCTGGAGTACCCTGCTGATGGCAAGACACATTTTCCACTGAACCATTACAAGCCCCGTGCAAGGAAATGTCTTGACATATAAGTGAACCACTCAGTGCAAGTTTACAGTTTGAACCGCTCAAAAACACTTCACGATCCCCACTCCAACATCTATATGTATACGGTAAATCCCAAGATGTCTTAATGTATTCCTTACCCAACCTTTCATATTTGCCTGCTTGCATTTGTTTGAGGCAATACTGAAACTGAAAAGTACTCACAGGTAACGTTATTTTGCCATAAATAAGCCATTCTGTAGCTGGTTTTTCTGCCACAGTGAATGGTAACTTTTCCAATTTTTCAATGCTCAGCACTGTATACTTTGCTCCTCTTTGTGCCAGTTCGATCTGTTTATCAGTGAGATTGTATTCTGCAAACAGAGCCGTTGTGTTGATGAAACGCCAAGGCACATAACCCGCTCGCAAAGATTGCAGCGTCCAGCTTAATAACATAATAGAACGTAATTGAGATTGGCCTTGTTGTAACATCGCCAAATCTTGTTCTAGAATGTCGATAGCAGAGGATACAATGCCATCCAATGAATATATTCTGGAGGACAAAGTTGTTAACCCATTGTCGACCACAGAGAGTGTTTTCTCTAAATTAATACGATCAAGTTCACGTATTCGTTCTGCAGCCTCTATCTGTGATACCTTCCAAGCTTCATTATAAGCAGCATAAATGCCGGCATATATGAAACGTTTTTGACGCGTTTTCTTGGTCCAAGCAAGAATTCCTAAGGTCTGCGTCCTTTTAAGTAAGTTTAAGTGTTGTTTCACATCCTGTAGTGTAGACTTATGCAGCCAATCGAGGTATAATTTTCCTACACTGTATGTTGTTACTACCCCCGGATGTTGTCTTTGGACGTATCTTGGGTCTGGCCTATGAATAGTAAACCCTGAGTTTTATTCAGGAATCTTTCCTGACAGTTATTCGTGTCTGTGGGCAAGATCAACCATTTTTTCCAAGTAGGATTAGATCTGTTGAGTTGTAGTATATTGTCAACTGTCACCACTGCCTGTGTATCGTTATCTCTGGCAGGTGTTGGTACAGAAGGTGTGTTCATCTCTTTTATCTTGGCTAGTCCAAGACAAGATGTTTGTTGGATGGTTTCATTCAAAAACATTATTTGTTCAGGGATGATGCAGGCTCTAAATAAAGCTTCTATCCCCTGCACTTGCCAATCTTTAGTACCCCAGACTGTTTTGGTGCCTATTGTGTCTTTCCAAAAGTCGAAACCCTGTCTAGACAGTTGGGCATTAAATGATGCAGAATAAATCTGTTTTGTATTTGTTAACATAATTTTCAGTCCTGTCTTGTTTACATTTTTATAGTAAAACATTTCTGGTTCAGATGTATTGTATCCTGAAAAATATGGAAACTTACTAGCAAATGTTTTTGAACTACCTTTAGGTGGTGTAGGACAATGTTCCCATTGGTTAAACATAAACACATTTCTTGGATATGCAGATTTATGCAAATAATGATGACCATAGTGATTATAACAATACAGTTGTTCATAGTCTGATGAACCCTCTAAATATTCATTTTTAGAAAATGCAGCAGATTTTTCTAAGTCAAACATTATATCATTGACAGTCTCAAAGTCCCAATCATCTGAATAGGTACTGGACGTAATTAGATCACTTAGTGAAATTTTAAACAAATGTGGAATGTTCAATTGTTCATTCGGGCCGAAGATATCATAATCTGTTTTGTCCCACACTATACCATCCTGTATAGGAACAGCTGTGATGTTCACTGATGATAAGTCTCTTGCTTCACAATGGGAAGATTTATGAGGTTTCAAAAGTACGTTCACGTCTTTTCCTTCAGTGTTCACATGGATATATCTGCCACTTATAAGCACGCTTACAGTTGTAACCAAAGCTAGCCAGAGCAGGAAAACAAAAAGTCCAGATGTAATCCAGAGTTCAATCCATGGAGAAACCAAATAAGTCTTTTTCAGAAAGTGAAGAAAGTCTTGTACTTGCTGCTTGAATTTCAATGACACTGGCGTCGTTTCAGGTTCACTCGGATCTTCTGAGAATGTATCAAAGTTAATGAAATAGCCAGAAGCAGTACTATCAATTGTTGGAATTGCATCAGGATTTGTAGAAATCACTGGAACCAGTTCATCACTTGTTACGTTGGTGTAGACAGGTGTATTTGGACGAACTGTTACTTGGTGTTCAAGAGGGATGAGTTCCATAGCGTTGTTGCTTAGTCCTCCATCTGTTACAGCTGAATTCTCGATTGTTATTAGTCTTTCAGTCTGAACCTCTTGGATAGTAGCGAGAGGAGTGCGTCTGCTACTAGGTCGGAGTCCACGAGGCCTACTATTTAGTATTGGCCACATACTGTGGTTTGATCAGGTCGATGGACACAAATCTTTTCTCCTTTCTTCCAGCAAGGGGCGGCAGAAGTACTGTTCTTGTTCCTTGAACTGCTAGGACAGGTACTGGTTGTCTGTAAGAAGGTCCAAATTCCTTCTTGTCCGCAATTTTTTCTCTGACTAGATCCCCAACTTTTGGAATCCAGACAGGCCTTGCTGGGACAGCCGGTTGATCCCCAGTGGTGGTTGACTGTAGGAATACGTTGCTGTGTTTCGTTCTTAACTTGTTTAAGTCCTGTAAAACAGCCAAACGATCTTTGATATCAAAAGGTTTATTTTCCACCACTGTGCCTACGTGTTCAAGGTCTGGTACCCACATTCTTGTCCCAAATAGGATCTCATATGGAGTGCCCCCCCCAGAGAACTTCTTGGCAGATTGTTCAATGAGCGCTGAACCCCACTAAGGTGTTTGACCCACCCATCACCCGAACCTAATACCCTAGCTGTTATAGACTGCTTTATGTCCCGGTTTTTCCTTTCCACAACCGAATTTCCCTCAGGATGGAATGGAGAGGAGTACCGCAATGCAACGCCCAGACTGGCCATGGCTTCTTTGTAAGCCCGAGAGCTAAACGCAGGACCCTGGTCAGAATGTAGCGTGCCTATTGCGTATGTGCCGATAAAGACTCGCAAATCTTTTATAACAGTTCGAGCGTCAGCTGAGCGCTGAGGCCATAACCATAGGAACCTAGATTCAGTATTTGTGGGAATGCCTTTGTCCAGTAGGACGCATGCGCGTAGATAGTCGAATGCTGTCTAACAATGGTGTCTGTACCGGGCTGCCGCATTCGCAGCATGGTGTCTGGTGGCTCTCTCGCTGTAATTTACAGTCTAAGCAGTTGTTGATGAATATGTGAATTTCTGTATTCATTCCAGGCCACCAGTACATCTCTTTTAATGTCAACATTGTTTTAGAGATCCTTTGATGTGACAGACCCTCCCCCAAATGTGTTTCATAAATCAAGGCTGCTCTATGTTCCATGTTTGGAATTACCCTATCCCCCACTCCAGGGATTCGAGCAAAAGGAACGTTGTTCGCATCAATTACATAAGAGTACTTGAGTGGAAACTTTTTTGGTAACGCTGCACTGCTGCCTTTGCTTGAAGCATTGACAGCCAACATTATCTCACCGTCTATTTTTGTTTTTGAACGAGTGATCGCAGCTACGGAAGCCGTTTGCACAGCCCCCTTTGCGGCTTCGTCAGCCAATGAATTCCCTGCAACGTGAACGCCATCACGTTGATGACTCAGTGTGTGGATCACGTGAGCCTTTGGTAGTTCGTTTTTCAACTGAACTACTTGTTCCCAAAGCATTTTGTGCTTTATTGTGCCACCTTTCGCATCTTTGAAACCATTTTCAAGCCAGTTTTGTATATAGTCATTATACGACTGAACACAGTAAAAGGAATCGCACACTATCAGTGTGGGGAATTCTCGATCTGTACTTTCAAGTGCCAGTTTGAATGCTTGTAGTTCAGCTCGCTGAGCTGTACAATCTCCTACAAATTGTGTTTTAGTGACCATAGGTCTGAAGATGCCATTTCGCATGCGACCTTTAACGATTGCACACGCTGCACTGTAAGCTTGCTTACTCCCTGTTGCGGGTTGTGCGGATCCGTCAGTGTAAATTATGAATTCGTACTGATCGAGAGGCAGAATTTCAGTAGGCAGAGGACATTCATGTTCATATTGCAGGAATGCTTGTGTTTTTAAATCTGGATCAAAAACATATTCAACATCTGTTGCAGCAAGAGAATTAACCCATTGTATCCATCTTGGATATAATGCTTTAGCATTTGGAATGCTTGCTTTTGTGACCGCTTCTAAAGCCGGTACTGGGGTTACGACAATAATGCGTTTCCCTTGGGCTAAGGCTCTTTCTTTTGCTACAGCGGTTTGAACTGCTGTCAGAATTTTTTTCAGTTGAACTGAAGCGCATTTCCGCTTGTGTGTACAAATGAGATTTGTATGCTATTGGTATTTTCTCACCCTCATTAAATGTTAAGTAGGTGAATCCGCATTGACCTGAAATTATTCGGATCACCAAATTGCATTGACTTACGCGTGTTTGTAAGTGATTTGTTGCTAACATGTTAGCCTGGAGTGAATGCAAGATTTCTGTATGTTCCTGTGTCCAGTTTCTGATCGAAAAATCAGGTTTGATTAATGCGTAGAGAGGTTTAACCCTTTCTGCATAATTTAGAATGTATGTTCTTCCAAAATTTAGGAAACCCAGGATGGATTGTAAGTTTTTTTGCGTTTTTGGAGGTTGGAGCAGCGCACACTTTTCTAAAAAGTTAGCTGCCAAGCTCTTGCCTTCACTTGAAAGCTCATATCCTAAAAATAGGACATTGAGATGGGCAATTCGGGACTTTTTAAAGTTGAACTTGTAGCCCTCAGAGGCGAAACCCAGTATAATGGTGCTCACCCTGTTCAAGTGTTTTTTCAGGTCATCGTCTGTCAGATATATGTCATCGACAAAGGACAATGCCTCATTGTAATAAATTTGTAGTAACTCCGTTACCCTCGCTGAGAATAAACCTGGGCTGTTTTTGAACCCTTGTGGGAGTCGACAAAAGTGACGCTGGGTCCCCATTATGGAGAATGCTGTTAAGTACCTGCTTTCAGGTGCTATGTTTTGACAAAAGAAACCATTTGAGATGTCTAATGTGGTTTTATATTTTTTACGCACAATGTTATTCATTAATGCTGTGCTATGTGCATTTTGCACTGCAAAAGTTTTAGAACAAGTGTTTAGGTGTCTGTAGTCCAAAACTAGACGATATGTATTGTCTGGTTTGGAGACAGGAAACAAAGGATTGTTCATTGAGGAGGTGCATGTTTCAATCACCCCTTGGTAATCAAGTTGATCTAAGATCTCCCTGACCTGTTTTTTAGCTTCTTGCTTTATTGGGTACTGCCTTTGTGCAGTTGGTTCATGTTTCAGATGTATTTTATGGTGAGGTGAGTCCTCATCCCATCCTACATGATTTTTATATAATGCTGGGGCCTGGGCTACTGCCCATTTCCTGGCATATGTATATTTTAGGTGAATTGGAATATGGTTGGAGAAGGCAGGCATAATAATGTCCTCACCATGTGGGCACTCCCTGACAAATTGTGGTGGCCAGCCCTTTTCTGCTAGAAGTATGTCATAGCCTCTTGATAGTCTTTCCCAAAAAAGTGCTTTCACCTGTCTAGGTTTGTCTCCCTCCATCCGGAGTGTTATTTCATATAACTTTTGTGGAGTACTAACCCTGGTGTCTACAGTCTCAACTGTGATGTACTCATTCAAGTCCACTATCTCCAGAAGTTCCTTCAGGTTCTGGCGAACTATTGTGACTTCTGCTGCACTGTCCAGCATTGTCTGAGCCCATTCTCCGTTCTTGAGTTGTGTTCTCAGTATTCTCGGCATGTCTGATCTTCAGACCTGCTACTTTCTTTTGGAGAATTGAGGTTTTACTTTGGTTTTTGGAGCGTGTTTGTCGTCTTTTGATTTCACACGTTCTTCTCTATGTTCTGATCGTCCTCTTCTTTCCAAAGTCTGTGATGAGATCTGAAAGGGACGAGAGGAACGTGTATCAGTATCTTGATACCTGTCAGGTTTTCTCAAATTATCCCTATTCCTGAGGTTATACCTCCTTTCAGAGGGCTCCTTTGAGGAGACCTACCTCGGGATTGAGAACGTTTCTCGTTTGATTTTTGTTTAGTAGACTCCCACTTCTTTTTAGAAGATGTAGGAGTTTGTTTAATTGAGTCCTTCTCAGGACTTTCAGATAGTTTAGGTTTCACTGGTCTTCCACCCAAACTATCTCTGCCTAATTCTGCATAAGATTGTTCTATAATTCTGGGTAGCTCTGTCTGATGTTCTGTAACATCAAATTCCCTTAATTTTTGGCGGATCGCCACTGCTGCTGCCTCCCCTTTAATATTAGATAATATTATTGTTGAGACCTGGTCGAAATTTTTCAGTAATTTCATACCTAAATTTAGAGCAGGCTCTGCCTCGTATTCGTTTTGAATTTGTTTTAGGACATCAGGTATTACCACAATTGACGGAATGCCATGTGTTTTAGTATAGATGGCAGCAAAGACTGAGCCCCAAGTGGTGCAGTCTTCCAGTTGTGGTGTGATCCCCATTGGTAAACTGATTGTTAGGATTCTGTGTTTCTCATACGGGCTAGTATTTGGAAATACTGCTTCGATTTGAGTAATTGTTTGAGCTATCCAGAATGGAATTTGCTCACGTTTTGTGGGCATTTTACCCATGACTGCGTATAGAGTCTGTGGTGTAATTTTTAGAGTGTTCCACTGGTGAGGGGTTTGATTTGGAAGTGTTAATGGTGGTCGGACTGAAAAGTCCGCATGACATATTGGACCAATTGTCTGTAGATTTTTATTAACTCTGTGAGTTAAGTAAGTCCTCGTCTGACATCTCTTCAGTGTCAGGATGAGGTGTGTAGCCGGCTAGAATCGGCCATGTTGCTCCTGGTCTACCTAGTGGACCGAGCCTAGTAATGTTTTTATGATGTTTTAGGGCGCCTTTAAACCAGAGCTGATGCTCCTGGTATGTTAATGGAATTTCTATATCCTCGAAAGGAATGTATTCCTCTGGTGGATCATCTTCTTTGTAGAAGTGAAACATGTGTGTTACTGAATTGGATTCAGGAAATATTACCCATGAATAGAATACCTCTGTCTGAAAGGATTCATGTGCCTCTATCACGAAAACTGCTCTACCGCCTCTCGGAGGTAGGCCATGTTTTATAAGTTTTAGAGTGATGGCTCTTCTTAAGTTTGGAGCGATGTCTATGACACCCTCCTCGGTTTCATTTAAACCTGTAATGTTAAAAACTGCTGGTAGGGCTGGATCAGCCACAGCTACACCGTCTCCGGCGTCTTCAGTCATTTTGTTTTTTTTGCAAAATGTGGAACAAGTTTCAAGGAAACAAAGATAAGGTGCACAATATTGTGGAACACTGTATCCTTCAACGTTGAGCAAACCAAACAGCTAATATATAGGGTACTGCCCTATGTAGCCGTGGTGGATACTTAACCCTGCCCACTCCAGACGTCTTTTGGAGTATATGGGTAGGGGTCTTGAGAGAAAAGCACGGCTGAGTTACTCAGTATCTAACGTTGAATTACTGCCTTACCAAACCGTTGGGCGCCATGTAGTGTAGCTCCTATTTCCCTAATAGGCTCTGCGCATTGGAATAATATATCCTATAGGTTTGACATAGGACTAAGGTCAGTATGTCCCTATCGAGTATATTAAACTTAATTACTTGTGCCAGCTAGCTCAGAGGCCACTAGAAACTCCTTGACAACAAGAAGGGAGTAGTTTCTGGCAGCCGCAAAACATGACCACTGTGTTTCCCTTTAGAATCAGAATGTGTCCCAGAGTCGTGGAAACAATAGATAACTATTTCACTCAGCTCAGTCGTGCATGCTTAGTTTTCTCCAAGTTACACAGAAAGAAATAGACGGGCGTTTCAATAAAGCATTTATTGAACAGTCTTGTTTCTGGTGTAAGTAAAATGTGCTGTTACGATCACGACAGTATGCGAGATAAATAATGTACAGTGTGAGCAGTAGAAATAAATAATACTGCGAGAGCATTATCTTTTAGTACATATGCTGTTACATAAATAACACAGACTAAAAATGCGAGTAGTCATACGATGCGTTGCTAAGCTAGTTCTACCCCAATGTACCTAACCTAACCTAGGTGTAGGAAGAGGGAAGAAGTAGGTGAAGTATTCCTTACTATGGTATACTAAGAGTATGTTAAGTCTAGTATGCCTAGTATGCCAAGAGTCCCTCTAGGTTCTAGTCAGCTCCATACCTGAAGAATGAGAGAGGTAGGAATCTCTTTGCCAGACTCGAACTCCAACACCCCGCAAGGGAAGTCAGATCACTGGAAGCTGGACTCTCTGCGTGCAGGGATGATAGCGTCTTCTCAGTGCGTCAGGCCGGGAAACGGGCTCCTCTGAAGTCAAGGTCTCCTCTGGTTTACAGGGGCTAGGGAAGGTATATTTATACCTGAGAGCACCTAAGAATGTTAGTATTGACGTGAGTTGGACAGCGAAAGACGTCATGAATGAACCCCCTAAGGAATAATGGTTCATGCATAATATATGAGTCCTTGAAGAAATCAATAGTCCTGGACTAGGGAAACTCCCGCAGCCTAAGGGTCTGTTCTTCATGAACTCGTTGTGACGTTAGGGTGGACGGATGTCAGAGACCATGCCTGTATTTGGAGTGCACGGTTTAATGCCTAAATAAGGGCTGGGATTTTATGCCTATATAAGGGCAGGGCGAATTGTGCCTATATAAGGACATGATACTGGAAAGTCCGTTTATGGATACCCTAAGAGGAATACAACACATCCACCAACTACACCCTTCTGGGAGACCTCAACTTCCACCTCGACAACCAACTGGACCCCAACACCACATCCCTCCTGGACAACCTCCACAACATTGGACTCCGCCAGATCGTGACCGAGCCCACACACTCAGCAGGACACACCCTCGACCCCCTCTTCACTACAGAAAACTCCATCACCTTCAGCCACACCACCGAACTCCCATGGACCGACCATCATTGCGTCCACTTCACCTTCAGAACACCCACCATCCACAGACACCAGCACCTGCTTCCACGAAGAAACTGGACAAAAATCACCGACGACCAGCTCACCTCCTCACTCAACAACTCCACCCCAACCATCGCGGAAAACAACGACCCCAACACCGCAGCCCAAACCCTGCATAGATGGATCTCGGACAGCACCAACACCATAGCCCCCCTCAAGAAAAACAACAATACCCGCACCAAGAAAGCCAGATGGTTTACCACCGAACTTCGAGAGTCCAGACGCACATGCCGCTGCCTTGAAAAGGCCTGGAGGAACACCAAATCCACAGAAGCCCACAACAACTTCAGAGCCGCCACCAACGCCCACCATCAACTCATCAGAGAAACGAGGAAAAAAAGATTGAAGACAGAATCTCCACCCACGCGCACAACAGCAAGGAACTCTTCAGCATCATCAAGGAGTTCGCCCAACCCACCAGCGAGTCTACTGACATCCCTCCCTCACAAGACCTCTGCGACAAACTCAGCACCTTTTTCCACCACAAAATCAAGAGCATCTACGACAACTTCGACGAAGACAACCAACACACTGAACCCTCACCAACCACCCCCGACACCCGGAAACCAGCGATTGACGACTGGACAGCCCTCACCACCGAAGACACACTGAAGACAATGAAGTCAATCCACTCAGGGGCCCCCACGGACCCCTGCCCCCACCACATCTTCAACAGAGCCGCAGACACCATTGCACCCATGCTCCGCCACACCATCAACCGCTCCCTGGCGACCGCCTCGTTCCCCGACGACTGGAAACACGCTGAGGTCAACCCCCACCTAAAGAAAGCCTCAGCGGACCCCACCGACCTCAAAAACTACAGACCCATCTCCCTGCTCCCGGTCCCAGTGAAAGTCATCGAGAAAGCCATCAACAGCCAACTCACCACATTCATTGAAGAACACAACATCCTCGACTCCTCCCAATCCGGCTTCAGAAAAAACCTCAGTACGGAAACCGCCCTTCTCGCCGCAACAGACGACATCCGCACCCTACTGGACAAAGGAGAAATAGTAGCCCTCATCCTCCTCGACCTATCAGCGGCGTTCGACACAGTCTCCCACCGCACCCTAATACGCAGACTCTACGACGCAGGAATCCAGGACAAGGCCCTCGACTGGATCCGCTCCTTCCTCTCCGGCAGGATGCAGCGGGTCAGACTCCCCCCTTTCCTCTCGGACCCCACACCTACCACCTGCGGAGTCCCCCAGGGCTCCGACCTCAGCCCGATGCTCTTCAACGTCCTCATGGCTCCACTCGCCCCCATCGTCCGAACCTACGGACTCAACATCATGTCATACGCAGACGACACCCAGCTCATCCTCTCCCTATCCAACGAGCCCAACACCGCCAGACGCAACTTTCGAGAAGGCATGGAAGCCGTCGCCAAATGGATGAAAAACAGCTGCCTACAACTAAACACCAACAAAACAGAAGTACTCATCATGGGCCCAAACCCCGATGTCTGGAGCGACACCTGGTGGCCCCCCGCCCTCGGAAACCCGCCAACCCCCACGGACCACGCACGCAACCTGGGAATCATCCTGGACTCCGAGCTCAAAATGGACCGCCAGATCAACTCTGTCTTGTCTTCCTGCTTCCACACCCTCCGACTCCTTCGTAAGACCTTCAAATGGATCCCCCTCGAACACCGAAAGACCGTCACTCACGCCCTGGTCACCAGCAGACTCGACTACGGCAACGCACTCTACGCCGGAATAAACAAAAACCTCACCTGCAAGCTACAGAATATCCAGAACGCCGCCGCAAGACTGGTCCTCAACCTGCCAAAACACTGCCACATCTCCCAGCACCTGCGCACACTCCACTGGCTCCCCGTCGATGTGAGAATCACCTTCAAGATGCTCACCCACGCACACAAGGCCCTCCACGGCACCGGACCAGCATACCTGAACAGCCGACTCAAATTCCACGCACCCCAAAGGACCCTACGGTCAGCCCAGCTCTTCTACGCCGTGGTCCCCCGCACCAGAAAGACCAGATCGGGAGGCCGCTCCTTCTCCTTCCTCGCAGCCAAAGCATGGAACGCCCTTCCGCTCCACCTCATACAGACAACATCGCTCCCCATCTTCGCAAGAAACCTCAAAACCTGGCTCTTTGACAGACCCCCTCCTTGATGGAATGGAACCTGTACCCCTCCACCCCCCCCACCCCTAGCGCCTTGAGACCCTTATGGGTGAGTAGTCGCGCTTTAACAAACCCTGATTGATTGATTGATTGAACAACTACCACCAGGCATTCTAAGGGGTTGTAATGAGAGCATGTGCACTCCAAAGCTAGGACTTGCATTACAATATTATTTATTAATCCTTTGATACAGAATGACCTTGAAGGCTTACACAGCACTATCCCATGGAATATACTGGCAATTGAAGACCAAATACAGATCTCTAGCGATGGTATCAAATGTAGAGGCAGGTGGCAGAGTCAGTAGTGTGAGGGGATGTAGCAGTATCAGACCGTTTAGAACAAATAGAATCCTTCCATCTTTCATCTCATCTACAGGTCTCCTGGATAGAATGAGGACCTTATTGAGGAATTCCCAGAGCTCCTCATGGTCTCATCCATCTGACATGCCCACACCACCCTTCTTGGTGACTTCAACTGCCCAGCACAAAAACAAAAAACATTCTCTTCAACTTCATTAATTCACTCAACATGGTACAGCATGTCACACAACCAACATACTCTAAAGGCCACATCCTCAAACTTGTCTTCTCAACATTCCTAAAAATATAGTACAAATCACCCATAAGCCTGGCCTGGACCGACCACTTTATCATCACTATCTCCTTGCTCAGAGTCCTTACAACAAACCAAGGTCAACACAAAAGAGAAGATCAAACCTTCAGATTCTTCAAAGATTTCTCCATAGACAATGTTTGAACTCATCTCTTTCCCTATTAACTCCGTATCTGATGACAACACACTTCTGAACAGCGTCAACAGTTTTTTGGAAAGCTATGTCAACATTCATGCCAGATTACAACATGCACGTGCAAGCCAAAGCTTTTACCACCCTCGTACGCCAAAGACCTTGCTGACAATAAATTATTTATCCATAAACAGGAAAGAAAGTGGAATAAAAACAGAACTTCAAGAGGACCTCTTGATACAGAAGTCCCTCCACACAACACAATGACAGCTCATTACATTTCCCAAAGCAAAGTACTATACCAGCACCATCAATGAAGCCACCAACAGAAGCAGAACGCTGTTCAAGACAATCAAGCACTGTATCAACCCCCTTCAAGGCACACTTATTCTTCACCCCACAGAAAAGTTCCATGCCATGAACCTCTCCTTCAGTGAAAAAATACTGAATATCAGATAATACATCAAAAAAACTGATCATGATTCTTCTCTTGCATCCACCCCTACCTGTAGAATCCTGTAGTGGTCAGCTTTCAAAGCCCTATCTCTACCAGTTCCTGCTGACATATTTAACTCCCTCAACGCTCCCCAAAGCCACTTCTTATGAAGATGATGAACCTCCATCATCATTCATCAAAGCTCTCTCTGGGGATGCTCTTGTACCCCTATTTACCATTGTCAGTGCATCCTTCACTCAAAGTATCTTCCCAGAAGCTCTTGGGTCGACAAGCCAGATCCAGCCACTCCTGAAGAAACCGACATTAAGCCCTGATGATCTTGGCAACTACGGCCCAACACTCATCTACCAATTATCGTCAAGATCATTGAAAAAACTGTCTAAATTTAACTCCAAGATCACATCAGTATTTACTATCTCCTGCACGACTACAGTTGGGCCTAAGCTCATGCTGCAGCATGGTGACCGCTATATTACACATCTTAGATGATGTCCTGTTAATCACAGTTGAAGGTGGCCCTTACCTCACGATGCTGCTGGATCTCTCAGATGCCTTCGATACAATTGACTATCCCACGCTCATAGACACCCTGGAGTCTCGAATGGAATTCACTGACAATGAGCTTTACTGGTTCTTCTCCTACCTCTCCAACTGATAACAGTTTGTTCACGTGGACACCTCCAGGTCACAAGGGATCCAAATCGCCTGTGGAGTCTCCCAGGGTCCTAAACCGTCTGCCATTATGTTCAACCTTTACATGGAACTGCTTTGTGCCAACAGATAACAGCATCAAGATTCATCAATATGCCGATGATACACAACTCAACGTGAAAGTCTCCTCTACTTTAGACATCCAACATCTCAGAAACTGCTTGCACATTATCCAGACCTGAATGTCCAGCACCTATCTGAGGCTCAACCTCACCAAGACAAAATGCTTGTTATTTGCCAAGAACAACAAATAAGATGCAGCACAAACCTGGCTGAATGATATGAAACTTGATGGTTTTGAACCCCAGCCTTCACCAAATCCCAAGACACTGAGATTCACCCCGGACACCAATCTCACCCAAAAGAGACCATATTGCCAAAAAGACAAGGATGGCCTTGTACCAGCTCTCTCTGCTAAAGAAAGCCAAACCATTTCTTCCAGATAGTGACGTCAGAACTGCTGTTCAAACCCTTGTACTCTTGCATTTGAATGGTGGTAATGCACTACTGCTTGGCCATCCAGAGTCCACACTGGCAATACTTAGTGGCTTTGTGCATGCTGCAGCATGTCTCATCTAGGGCCTTAAGAAATATGATCACATCACTTCATTCTGATGGAACTCTATTGGCTGCCCTTGCGAGCCTGCACCATTTTCAAAATTAGCTACATCATTTACAAAGTCATCACGACGAGCTCCCTGCTTATCTTGCAGACAAGCGCACCATCTGTTGTAGCTCTCAGCACAGCTGCAGCCAGGACACCATCAGATTGCAGACTAAGAAGTGTAAAAAAGAAAAAAAATAAGACAGAAGTCCGGTTACATCTACGCTTACCCAGGATCTAAAACAACAGCCTCGCATCCATCAGGGCTGGCCAAATACTGCTCCAATTTAGGAAAGAATTGAAGACTCACCTCTTTAAGAACACTTCATCACTATGCATTAACCATCCACAACTCAGCTTCCTCTTCTATTACTCATTGACTTTATGTTTGTCTTTGATCATGTACTGTGCTCTGCTGAATTTTGGCTAGAGTCCAACTAGAAAATTACCATATGAAAGTGTACCCACATAAATGTGTATTTTTAAGTTTCTTGACCTTTTCAGGTTTTCCCTAAAAGTTGGTTGCTTTTGTATGTTGAATATTTTGAGGGAATATCCAGAGTCATATTTGTGCAATGGTTGATGGTGTTTAGGGTAGATGAGGCTTGGTGAACAGGTATGGAGAGTGACCAAGGTGAGCCACTTTGCTAATACACCCATCACGTCCCTCATTGGGCAACCGAGCTAAGGTCTCTCTAAAGTGCTGAAAGGTTTCACTTTGTATTTTCTGCCTCAGAGTCTCTTAAATACTAAAGTTGGTGATGCCACATTTTATTGTTGAGAAGAAGAATCAGAGGTGTGATAAAGATGTAGAAAATGAAACGTAAAATAAACTAGGAAAGAAAAATAAATGAGTTTAAGTAAACAGAGTGACTGATGTTAACACAAGGTGAAGAAAATGAAAGAAGAAAACAGCAACAGCGATGAAGCATACATACAGCAGCCCGATTTTGATGAGGGTGGACTTTAAGTTTGGCTACAGAGTTGACTACTCTGTCACTTCCATAGCGGAAGATTTCAAACCTAAGAAGTAAGAAATGGGTATCTGTCCACCCGCCCAATCAGGATGGGCAGACATATAGCCATTTGTTTACCATCTGTCACCGGCAGGCAATCTCTGGTGGCGAGGGACAGTAAAATGTTTATAATGGCCCCCTCACTATGGGAGTTGACTCAGATGGTGAGGGATGCATTACATTTTTTATTTGCAAAAAGAAAATTACATTTCAGGATTTTCTTTTTGAAAATGAAAAATGAAGCCTGTTTGGTACAGGACTCTGTCCTGCTGACAGAGCCTTGTACCAAACAGTGAAATGCATTGGCAGCAACAGCCATGGCAGCGGTTTCTGACAATGCATTATAAAGGACTGCCTGCTAAGCTGTCATTTATAAATGTGGTGATAGTCCCTCCACTAAAAGGACAGAGTTATTTACTCCATCCTCCTAGCGGAATGACTTATAAATCAGGCCTTAAATGTTCTAAGCTATACCATGCAGCTCTTTGATGACAGTTCATTGGTCACTGTCCTATGTATTAGGACTATAACATACGAACTACAAGTAACAAAAGGATCTCTGTGACAATAACAATAACCCACTGTACTATCCACATAAAATACGTTTCTGAGATCTGCATAGTACACGCTCTTTGCAGCAGGCATATTAACCCTCTGCACTACTTTATGATGAGTCAAAACTGCCACTAGACAAAACATCTTTCTCCAGCATGATCATTCATCACCAGAGTAATATTGGCATTTTTATTGTTGCTTGAAAATTGCAGGATGCACAAGGAACTTTGCAGCAGGTGCTTTTAAACCCAAAAGTTACTTCTAAGCACAGCACACGAAGAGCTCAGCGCCAGGTGCAGCTGCACTGGTCACACCAGCATAAAGCCGGCCATGCCTGTTATTGCCCCATCCTGATGGTTTGTGTCCCCTATAAACTTTCCACAGCATCCCCAACACTTTGCTGTCTGATACTCCCACCCACCACGAGGAAATATTCTCCCAGATCCGAACCCTATCTAGCACTTTCATGTCTTTACTGGGCAGATCTCTACCGTGAACCATCTGACAATTATTACCCAGCCCCCTTTCTCCTCTGATCTGTTTTACTATACCACACTCTAATATAAGAATTGTGTTCTTCCACCTTCATGTGATCCATATTCAAGTTAGCATAGTGATTAGCATCTACCAACCTAGGCACTCTGAATGCTCCAAAAAACATCACAGAGAATATTGCCTTAATCATCCCAGTTTCCCATGTGGAGGTGTTGCAGTTCTCACCTGACTCATTATACCTTTCAATGCTCCCAAAGAAATTGCTTTCTTAACATCCTTCAACTTTCCCTTCGCCAAAGCCTAAACTTCCCAGATCCAAAGAACAAATTCTTCTCCATTCAGTTCATATCCCCAAAAACATTTACCATAAAAGACTACCTCGCTACTTTCCCTGGGATGGCTGCTGAGGATATTTCTTTTTTCCACCAGTCACATTCCCAATTGCCCTATATCCTGCCTCCTTCTTTCCAGCCCCTCCATCCTCTTTTCTCTTACTGACTATGTTCCTCACAAATTCTGTCCAACAAGCCACAGTGCCAAGTTTATATAACCTCGACCCCTGGAATAGAGACATAGCATCAAACATCACTCAGCTCATTTTCCAGCCCAGGTATGTGCCTAGCTCTGAATAACACTTTAAGTCGCAAGCATCTCAACACCATTTCTCTCAACATTCTCAGCATCCATTGGTCATTCTTTGACAATTTTTGGGCACTTTTACCAATGCCTCATTGTGAGTCATAAATATCACTTTCTGTTCATCATTTCGTATCCCCACAGCTCAATTGCTAAAAGCACTGGAAATAAAATCCAAAAGGGGCAATATTGTGCTTGTTTCTTATCCAGACACCTGGCCATTTTTCAGGATACCCCCCCTTCGATCCAGAATTCCTTAAATCTCCATGCTCCTGAGGAATCAGAGAATGTTCTGACATCTCAAGTATAAGAGTCTGGGGCCATCCACATTATCACTCCATTGTAGTTGTCAAGGAACCTCAACCACATTCTCATGATCTGTCGCAATCCTTCTGTGATGCAGTTTGACTCTCCCCTATTGGTAAAAGTCATGTGCCTAAAGAATACCCTCCTTGGCTCTACCACCCTAGAGTTGAACATTCAGGTGGCCCAGGACCTGTTGAATTTATCTCAGCTCAAATTTTGGTCTGTACAAAACCACCAGCTGCAGCTTCTATAGGGACATTAGTTTTTCTGCTGGCAGTCTTGGCACCATCGCTATCAAATCTAGTTCTATCCCTAGAAATGTCAAACCTGTTGTGGGGGCCTTCTATTTTTTCTTCTGCCAAGGGCACTTCTAACTCACTGTGCGCCTGTTTTATGACTGCTATCAATCTGGTACTATCCCCATGGACCCCTATTTTGCCCACAAAACGGAAGTCATTAAGGTAATGAACCACCTGGTTTAAGCACACCACTGTCTTCTAGAAAGGTGCTAGTGCCTTCGAATGTTGCATAGGCAACTGAACTTCTGAAGAGCATTGTCTTGTCTACAAATTAATCACTCTTAAAGTGCATCCTCACTCCTCAGCCAGTAAAGGAAAATCGTATGGTTGCACAGGCAACAGATGGAAAGATGACTGAATGTCTGCCTTTCCCATCTCTGGTCTCCTTCTGCAGTGTGTGTTAATTCTGGTATAGTTCACTGACAGTCTTCTTCTGCAACGTGGTCATTCACCAACTCATCTTCTGGCCAGGACAGATGACGAATCATTCTGTATTCTCTGGATGCTTTATCTGGTGCAATTCCAAATGGGGCAGACATCAAGTTCGGTATCAGCATCTCATTGTAAGGCCTTTCATTCCCAGCCGGTACTTCCTTTCTTATCTTTGCTTACAACCCTCGCTCTATCCATTTAATAGATTTCAGATTGTCACAGCACTTTTTGCATGGGTCGTTGTATGGAATTCAGAGCCTTTTCATGAAGATCTCTTTCAGTGATACCACAGAATTTCTATTCAGGTATTTCGCCAACCAAGGAACTATTGCCTCCATATTAATGTGAGTATTGCCCCTTTCCCACAATATCTTTTGGTCTTCCTCTGCCACTGCCATCTCCATTGGGGCCCTGTCCTTCTAAAAACTGCACCAGTGGATGCTTACCTCCAGACTTCGAGCATTTGTGCTAAAATCTGCACGGTCATCTGAGCAGGGCCTGTTATTATACTTCCACCATTCTCCTGCAGCCCCTGGTTTGGTCACTTTTCGCACAACCTAGGGGAACGCCTGAAAGGATACATATGGGAGTGACAGACTACTGGCCATGTGCACTGCAAGAATCCATCTTGCAGCCATAGCTCATTATCTACCTCTCCTCAGGACATTGTGGGGACCAACCCTCTCCTTGTTCTGAACTCCTTGTCATACTGAAGCCATGCTAGCCCCCCAGAAATGTTTTTAGCCCATCCTGATGATGTCCATGGATTTACACAGTGCCATACTGCATTCCAAGCATTTCTCATTCATTATGCTAGCCTAAATTGTGAACGTTGCCATCCATGTGCCATTATCTGTGGGCACTCTGGGTCCTTTAAATAAATTCCTCTCTTCTACATTAGAACCCTTTTTGTTTCATGTTTCCCCGTGAAGCAATTTAAATATATCCATGTGCTCACTTGCCCCAATTTTCTCTTTCATTTTTTAAAGTAAATGTCTACCTAGGGGTGCCTCTGTCCTCATGTAGGGCAGCTTTGTTTCCCCTTCCCCTCCCTCCTTATCTTGTGCTTCATCTCCTATTCCTTTTTGACGCCAATCCAGTTCCATCCACACCCTTCTCTACCTGCGCCACCTCTCCCCCAGGTGCCATCTCATTTGCTCCATAGCCACTCGCCGCCGTTCCCTGGTCTACCCACATGGTACACCAATTCCTTTTCTCCCACCTGTGTCACCATATCTTGCATACTGCACACCTTCACCCTCACTTCGCCACTTCTTTCCAAAACTTCAGCCACAACGCCCTCTATTTTTCTGACATTCCTCAAATGTGAAGGCACCACTCACACCTCCCATATCCCCCTCTGCTCTCCATCTCTCCTCAGTAGACCCTCTCTCCATGTCCTCCACTCCCCCATCCTACCCACCAGTTATCATTCTACTCACTCTCCGTGCCTTGCATTGAGGTGCACAATGAACTGATCAAGTTTTGGCATCTTATCTTCATGGTCCCACCTCTCATTTTTGCCATGACAGGAAAGCTGCTGCTTTTCCATTCTGCGCCCCATCTCCTGAGGCCTTGGATTGCGTTTCACTCTTTGTTTCACTCCTCTGCCCTTTTTATCAGCCAAGAAGCCTTCTGCTCTAGCCCTTCTACCCCTTCCGGAATCCTCACCACTGATGCCATCCTTTTACCGTGCCCCTCGCCTGCTGCCCTCACAATGCCCTTTCGAGTTCCTCTTCAGACCTGTTCTCAGACTCTCCATGTCCTTTTCTATACACCGCTTGCCGAGTCCCATGCTTTTTGGCCTCCCCTCATACCTTTGTTCTTCAAGCCCAGGCACTGCTATGTTTTCTCCATGTACTTTCAACACTGCCCTTAAAAAACTCATGGCCAATCTCTTGGGACTACCCTGTGCTCAGCATCACTTCTTTCCATTTAGCTCTCATGCACCATGCCCATCTGTGGTCACTTCCCTCAGCTTAGCCTAGTCTTCAACTCTTGTCCCTTTCTTCGGAGGCAGTGACCCCTCTATCTTGGAGCCAACCCTGTTCTCAGCTTTCTTTACTTGCTGTCAATGGGACCTCACTACCTGTTGCAGTGGTCCTCACACTGCCCCCTCCAAGGGTCAGTCACATACTCCACTGGGCAGTCCTTTGGATGCTGCTCTTTTGGGCCTCCTGCCCTGCCTGCATTGGAAGGGCTGACCCTCTTTCTATGCCAGTCTTCTGGCCCTTTCCATTATAAATTCGGTGGCCTTCGCCTGCTCGGCTTTTGAAGCCTCCTATTCCACTTTCTCATCCAATGTGTGGTGCAAAGGAAATGATGTTTCCTCTGTGCACTCACACACTTTAGCAGGATCGAGCTGCTCCTCAGGCGCTGCAGACACCCACCAGTGGCGCATCCTCCATGGTCCCTCCCACCCTCCCCACGGGAAGACCTTGGTTTCTCCCATCCACGCGCTCCCCACCTTGCCGCTGACAATAGGTATATGTATATCCTTTACGTTCCTCGTGCTTCTACCCACCTGTTGCTGATTAAGTGATGTCTAGTTGACGATGAACTTGATCAGCACTACTGTAGACATACTACTGACCAGCGTTTCTTTTTCTATATTAAAACAATTCAGCTATAAAAAAATTATGACATGATTGAATGAACATTCCTCTCTCTCTCCCTCCCGCTCTATCTCTCTCTTTCTCATAGCAATGGCAAATAATTTCAGATGCCTGTTAAGAAAGAATCATTGAAACAGTTAAAGTAATGAAAAAAATCTTATTTGCTTCCAATTTCCATAAGTTCCCATCTATTTCTGGCACATCAACATTCTTGGCATGTGGCAACACATCCTATATACATTTAAGTTTTAGTTATTTTAGATACAAAAACAATAATTTGCCATTTTCCTTTATATTGCTGTATGCTTTCTTTTTCTGTTGCATTGACTCTCCTCCTCTCATGCCAAAAAGACTACACAGAGCCTTTCTGATTGAAGCATATTCTGTGGAAATACCTCTTCCTGGGGAAAGAATCTGACCCAGGGATCAGGAATTAATTACAGATTATGAGAATAAAGTATTTTGCAGAGAGAATTCGTCTCTCATTTAGATCCTGGGTTGAGCTGGGGCGGCTCTGCAGTTTGTCATTGCGAGCACTTGCACGGCTGCACCTAACAGCTCAGGGTGACATGGGGGAGATTCAGACAGGAATGCGGAGCTCTATGGAAACCAACCTCTGGGGACTTAATATTCTGATCAGCTCACCTCCGAACATCTGTCTCTTAAATGTTCAAGCACAAAAACAAGAGAGCTAATGAAAGCGGTTCATATTATCTCTGCCATCAATGTACCTCGCAAACACCTGCTAAAATTAAAACAAATTGAATCTTGATTGCTGATTAAGCACCCCTTCTTTAGGTAGATATTCTGTCATTATTTGCCCTAGCGCACAATGTCTAAACTGATGAAAAGACAGCAGTGGGCTGCAGCGGCAAAGGTGGCTGGCAGGTGATTGCACGGAAGTATGTAAATCGCGGACTTTTGTGTGCAGTAACTATGAGAAAGTTGATTACAGTTTCTCAGTGGCATCTAAAGGGACACAAAATGACGAGCAGAGTCAAAGCTTGTTCACGACCGATGTTGTCTCTGGCAGTGGCCAGCATACCTTTGTGTGTGTGCTTTATGGAGCTGATAAAACATGAGTTATTATTTCCAGCCAATGTACTGAGTTTCTAAAGGCTGTTTGTTATCATGTTCTCTCGGTGATGAGGCAGCCAGTGGTTACTGGGCGCAATTGACTACAGCATGTGCCTCATGAATAGGTAAGTAACCTTGGGTGTCACAATCCTGGGCGTGATATTGTGGGAGCGGCTATGGACAAAGAAGAGGTGGAGATGAAGATTATGCTGGACCTGGTGGAGAACCTCTATGAGCACCTCGGTGCCATAGGGCCTTGCCTCCCTTACACTCAGTTGTCCATCTCCCACACTCAGTTGTCCATCTCCCACACTCAGCTGTCCATCTTCCACACACAGTTGTCCATCTCCCACACTCAGTTGTCCATCTCCCACACTCAGTTGTCCATCTCCCACACTCAGTTGTCCATCTCCCACACTCAGCTGTCCATCTTCCACACACAGTTGTCCATCTCCCACACTCAGTTGTCCATCTCCCACACTCAGTTGTCCATCTCCCATAGCTATCTGTGATCTGTGGCGGTGAGGACTCTCCGATCGGGGAGCTGCATCAATGAGGGGGGGGGGGATATGGTCAATCTTGCTTCCTCCCAAATATCCCGTGTAAGTCTGTAGGCACTGGTTTTCTTTCGACCCTGGAGAGATAGTTTTGAGCAGGGGCAAACGGAGAACAGACAAGTCAAACCACAGCTGTGATTTTGGGTTGAAAACAGTATGCAAGTGTCCATTAAATAGGAGTGTTTCATTTGACACAAAGTTATTGCTCTGAAGTAAAACGTGATATGCTTGTAGTGGCGTAGCTGAGGGGCCAGGCGGCGGTCCGCCTTGGGCCGCACTTTTTTGTGGGCAGGTGCACTTCCCGTAAGGTGAGCAATTTCGGTTAGCGCAAGGTAAGTGGTTTTCTTTTTTTAAATTTTATTTTTGCCTAGTCGTCGTCAGTCGACTCCCCATCCCCACTCTTACCTGTACCAGCTGTTACTGGGCGGCAAGCTCAGGGACTGCCCCGGGTGGCAAAAGCTCTAGCTACACCACTGTATGCTTGCAATCACAGAAGAAAGCCTTCCTGCTCACTGTGCCAAGGTATCTACACCCACGTCCGTCTATAAAAAAAGTGGACATTGCTTTTGCTAGTTTTGGGGGTCTCGCTCATCTCCTTGCCATGGGCCGGATCTTTCTGGACTTTGTTCATCTCTGCTTTGGTAGGCCGTGGGATAGTCTGACTCTTCTTTATATTTTTACACTTTCTTCTGCCCTTGGATTGTTGGGACTCGTGCAACTACTGCCAAAGCTTCTCTCTTTTTCCTCATTTTGTTTTAAGTTCTTGGCAGATGGCACTTTAGTTGGGAATTTACTGTATATTCTGCACTTGTTTTTGGTCCTGCGTTTCACCACAACTAATCGTCTGAGTGTCTGCATCCATGCTTTGTTTAGATGATACTACAGCAAGCTATATTGATGTCAGTAGGGAAGCTATGTGATCTAGCCCTTCTAGGTATTTCTCAATAGGAGGATAGATGGCAATACCTTATGCAAGGCATTTATCGCTTCTGAGATGCTGAATTATTGGTGATCTTCTGACTTATAAGAGGGGCTCCCAGCATTGACATTACCAGTATAACTATTATCCGGAATATTAAAGAGATCTGGTCTTCTGATTGTGCTCTCTCAATAGAGTTCCTGTTACTTTCTACAAGGGACTTATCAAGCTCGTCTGACCCTCTAGGCCCCTCGCTAAGTACTGCACCCCCTTTGATGTTACCAGCCTCTGCATCAATTGTCTCCCTGTTCTCAACCACATTAATAGGTGAGGCTGGTAGATCAGGTAAGGTGTAATTGAGGAAAATTAGAGAATTGGCACTCAGGGACTCTTCTCCTCGGGGTCCATGGCCCGAGCAATCTGTATAGATCTTATGAGTTGCACACTCTAAGGTGTTGCATTTGGGAGGATGGATGTCCAAAAGTTTGCCTTTAATATTGGTCTTCCTTAAAGCACAAGCATAGCAATTAAGCATCTCTGCACTCTGCTCTGCTCTCTCAGCCATGTGGGCTGTGAGCAATTTACAGGATCAAAACAACCCTAGCAAATCATCTCAGCACCATGTTGATCACTCAACTCGGCTTGGCCAGCCCTTTTGCCTTTGTAAGTGATCCTCCTTTCCTTTCCTCTCCTCTTTCACCTTCCTCTGCATCACCATCGCCAAGTATAGCATTCACCTTACTCTGTAATGTCGTCAGTGGACTTTGGGTGCTTTGCAAGTTCTATCCTGCCTCTGGCTGGCTATGCTAGTCTGAGCATTTAAGGCAGATGGTGGTTCCTTGCTAATCATCTGAAAAAAGCTTGTTATAAGCTTGGGAGCAGCATAGGACACTGCTGGGGCTTTCACATCAAGCTCTTGGGCGTCGGTCAGTGGGGTGATTTGTTCCCCCTGAGGCCTCCTTTTGCCCTTGGGTAGAAACATAATTAGCTTGCTATACACACTCAGAGAGCATCTCAAAATTACCTGATCTCCCTTAGCACATCTACTCCGAATTGTCATTGCATCTTGCAAATAGACGAGCACCGACCGCTAATGTGCAATGAGTATCGAATTAGGTTGAGTTAGCCACTGATTATCCTGCTAGAATTCAATGTAGTTCCTTGGTGTATTTCTGTAGAATACTGTTTGTAAAATAGCAAAATGAGATAAAATAAAAATTGCAGAGTGGAATGGACAGGATATGGCTATAATAGCAAAAGGTGTGTACCATATAATGTAGCACCGCCTGTCCCACCTTGGCACCACACCAGATACACCTTGGACTGTTCTTTTGCCTAACTACAATCCCGGCGGTAGGTGTGGGTGGAGGGGGGTGTGGGAGTCAGGGGGAGCAAACACTGACTACACAAGCTGCCCCCAACCTAGTGTGGCCGTTTCCATGTGGCCGGGCTCATCCCTATGTGATGTCCCAAGCAACCACCCTACCAAGTCCCCTCACTCGCCACGTACCCCCTGCAGTTGCTCTCTGGCTTCTCTGGCTTCTCCAGTTCTCTGGTTCACACACTTTCACTCATGTACGGCTGTTAAGGGCTGATGAGATCTGTTGGGTCTCCCACTCTGACTAGTCGGCTAATAGTGGGCGACTTCCTCCTACCGTTTACCCTTGGCTGGGCTGTTGACTAAGCTATTGGCTAATTGGCCCGGGGGTCTTTGAACATGCAGTTGAGGAGGTGGGCGGGCAGTCTGACGGTTTTCCCAATGTGAGCCCTTTCCGACAGTTTAACCTCCTTAAGGTGCTTGGTGAAACCTCACCCCTGCCGCTTCAATCCACCTGCTTGTGCTCACTGGATCAAGTTAAGTCCCCTGTTTTAGCATCAATAGAACCTCCAATGTCCCCGTCTCTCCATCCAAAAGGGGTTCCCATGTGCTCAAGTTTTATTTGCCAGGCTTCTTTTGTGTAACTGGGGAGTAGTTTCCAAGGTAGAGGGAAGTGAGGTAGCAAGGGGAGCAAGCCTGCCCCTTAGCTGGCTGAAATCATTGAGGGGTTGGTTAGATGGGTGCATCTGTTGGAAGTCCCTGCTTAATTATCGCTTCTTCAGGTGGATTGCTAGTGTGCTCCAGTGGAAATGCTGATAGTGATGGAATGTGATGCACCTCGTCTTTGACTAAAAACTCCCTCTTTTCAATGGGCTGCATGACAGTAGCAGAGTTTGTGTTTTTTGAAATTATTGCTTAGGGATGCATTCCTCACCCCGCCAAGCTGTTCACCAAGGGTTCCTGAGTGTACCCCAGGTCTGATGTTGCCACAGGTAGCGCTAGATGCAAAGGATTGTTTTTCAATGAGGTGGACCGTTGCTCACTAATTTTTACACTTCTTATTGCCCATTCCTCCCACTAAGAGGATGATTTTCTTTTGATTTCTCGGGCTATCCTTGGTGCTGAGGTACCTTAAATGGCCTCTGTGTGCTATTCACTTGTGGAAGCATTTAGAAGGTTGTGTGCACCACGGTTTGCACCCAGTGGGAATTCAACGCCACCCAAGTCTTCCCGGACCTCATTGCCACCCTGCCGCTTAGGTTGAATATACTCCCTACGTTCTTCTAATTGCCGAGGTAGCGTGGCGGCGATGGCCTCAATAGACTAGATGGCACCTGTCCCTCTGATTCTTTGGTTGTTACCCCTTTACTGGTCTTATTGGTCTTACTGGTCTTGCATATGGAAGTACCTTTTAGGTCACCGTAAGTCACTTTTCCAGTGATGCACTCATTCATACACAGCTTATATCAATCGCAGCACTCTTGGGCAATCATGCAGTGTGCGATATTACAAGAGCAGTGCCATGGATTGTTTATCAGTGCTATTCGGCTTGTCATTTGGCACTGCACAAGTACCTATGCAGTATACAACTTGTATGCAGTTTGTTTCCCACGTGGCAAGCCGTGTAGGTTAAGCTGTACAATGAGCAGGCATAGGGGAGCAAACAGTGGGGAGCAAGCTGCACCACTGATCTAGCCGGGCCCCTTCCCCCCACCACTGGTTCAACCCTTGGGCAGAGCGCAAAGCCCTTCCCACACCCCTGATGCCCACCGCCAGCTGTGCCGCAAAAGAGATTTTTTCCAGGGAGCATTGTAAACCTAGGTGGGGCCCTTGCTGCAGACACTCAACCTGTCAGAACCACTATCTGACCACTGACTTGAGTATTAACCTTGAGTTCCTGCCTCTCCGCCTCACCAACTTGGCGTTGAGGGATGGCTGCTGGAGGAAAGCTTGAGAAGTGATTTGGGAACTCCAGATCCTCCAGGGTGTGGTCTTCTCTGCAGTGTGGTCGTAGGAGCAGCAATCCAACCGGGGCTGCCTGTTTAGGTTTGCAATAGGTTGTAACAGGCTTGACCAGGTATCTCCGGTCGCAGGCTGAAGGCCGCAGCTTGCTTTGGCTGCATCGGCTTCGTCAGCTTCAGTGTATGGGAGGGGCAGCACCTCAGCGTCTCACCATCTCACACACCTAACTCTCAGCGTCTCAACCAAAGTGGATTATTTGTTTGAAGTGGATGGTAATCATTATCAAGCAATAATGGCACTATTCCTTACTAGGTCCAGTTAGGTCTCAATAATTTAAACCTAAGCTCATCCTTTGGTAGCTGTAGTACAGAGCAGAAAGGCTTAGCATAGATGAAATGTGTAAAACATTTCTCAGTATCAAACCAGTTAGAATGTAGAAAACAAAACACAACAAAAATCCCACTCCAATTTATAAAAATAGAGAAAAAGGAGCAAATAGACACGAAAATGACAAAATTCAGGTTTTGGGAATCAGAGTTATGATGTTTTCAAAGTTTTAGATGGTTCTAGCGTGACAATCGTGGGTATCTGGTCATGCTAGACCAGTTCAAAGTCAAAAGTTAAGCTAACCACAATGGAGCTAGGGTCAGATACAGAGAGCAGAGTCATCTCGGTGAAAAGTTTACCATCTGAGTTAGTCCTTTTCTTGATCAAAAATGTTCATCAAAGGTGTCGTCGGCAGGTCATGCTTTAGGCTAGAATGATTTGTTGAAGGTGGCTTGATGCAGTCCTAATCCTTGATCGGGACTGCTTTATTGCGTGGAACGTGGGCTGGTTGTTGTTGACTCAAGGAGCTAGTTTCTGGTCGGAACTTCACGTTGCCAAGATATACGGGGCGACCATTGTCAACATGAAAAACTCAGGGCGGGTAAAGTCCAGAATCTGTATCTAAAAAGGTCTCACAACCTGTCAGATGCAGTTTCCACATTGGCCTCAGTGAAGTCCGTTCGCGTTTACGAGGAGACTGGGAGCAGTTGTTGTCAAAGCAAGAAACTCTGTGTGGGTCATCAGGCCAGGTGAATCAGACCGGCGGCTCATTGAAAGTGACTGTGACTTCAGCAGCATCCCGGCATCCCAGCATGAGCCTCTGGTTTATTGGGGGAAAATTTGGACCCAAGTTCTTAGTGTCTAGTCCTTCAATTTTGAGATTGGAGGAGTGCATTCTAATACCAGCCAAGGGTGAAGGACTTTTTGGGAAAGACTTGGGGTTTAGGACTCATTCTCTCTGAAGCCACCAGGAGTATCCAGGGCAAATCCAGTTGGAAGTGGTCAGCTGGGCTCAGCAGTTTCTTGGGCTTTTTGCAGCTTTTGTCAACCTGGAGTTTAATAAGAGGCAAGTCTACTAGCTCTTGGAGACCACTCTTCAGTGCTCAGTTCAAGTGGGAGCAGATCAAGCCCTTGGGTTCTCTCGCCATGAGTTATAGTAGGTGCTGTCCTCTTTCTGAAGTAAGGGTTCTGCAGGTGCAGTAATCTGTCTGCTTTCTACAGGTCCAGAGATGTTCTGAAAAAGGTATCCAGCGGTGTCACTTTTATGCCTGGCACTAGCTTGTGGGTGGTGGTGAACTCCCTTACCAATAGGGAAAACGTTCCAGGGGAAATCCTATCGTCCCCACTTTAACATCATTCCTGGGGGTTTGGCCCTTAACAATCGCACAGTGCTCTGCACTGCCAAAGTCAAGTATGGCAGAATCTTTCTTCCCCTGACCAGAGCTCTCGGCACTCCCCTGACACGTGTCTAGGAAAATTAGGAACCCCCCCAGCAAAACCAGTTGTAGAACAGGTTTTTCCCCACTGGGATAGGTGCCACTCTGACTACTTAGACAAACCAGGGGCAGGCCTAGGTGTAAGTTACATTTGCCTATGACAGGGGCTGTCAGTTTGAAGCTTGTAAAATTGATGGGCACATCACCCAGGCCATCCTGTCGGGAGGAAGTCACAACCCTCCCATCCAAGGCCCTTTCCTGAGAGCAATTTACATCTCACAGCAGACTACCAGGTGACAGGTCCATATTATTTCAGAAAGGGCTGCTAGAGGCTTCAGGTAAGAAAATGCAAACAATCCAGAAGTCAGGCTGGGCCACCCTAAAGTCTAACAACACCAGAATTGCCAGTACTTACACACATTCACAAACTTACTTCTATTCATGATCACACAATTGAATCACTGTGATCACCATTTATTTGCACAATTGTAAAGATTTTCTTTTAATCTGTTTTACAAAATTAAGAACAATTTAGCATGTTTTTATATACACAGTACAAGCATAGTCAAAAAAATCCCGAAAGTGCATAGTCAATACAATTCATGCAAGACTAAAACATGAACAAATATGTATAAAACAACACAATAAAACACTCAAAGAATTGTTGTGCCCAGGTTCTGACTTTTTGTTCCCCTTTAGGAGCTTGATATATTCTAATCTTGTATTACCATTCGTAGCTCCTAACTAATTGGGCTGTGACCAAACAGTGCCTATACAGGACCCAGGGAGAATTTACTACTCCTATAGCGTTAAACACACTAGCATCACTGAGCTCCAGTACTGATTTATTTTGAATGTACTTGTTTGGTGAAACTACTGCTGACACGTTTTGAACCCTTTTCTCCTTATGGGTTCTTCTTAGGACTCAGAACATTTGAGCACTCTTATACTTTGACCCATTCACATACCAACTTCCATGGCAGGACCAAACATCGCTCTTGTTACTCCTACACCCACAAACAACCCTGGGTTGCTCTTTATTCAATTAAGTCTTTTTCTTCCTTAACAAACCAACGGGGGAAGAGGAACAATCCTTAATGTCCTTGTCATCAACTTTAGAAGTCTCTCCGTAGAAAAGCTTGCACGGAATGGCAGCATCAGTACGATCTTTTCGACTGAGAGATTTCTAACGTTGATGACAAGGACATTAAGGATAGAAAGGAGTTTGGAACACGTCAGCATTAATTTCACCAAATAAGTGCATTCAAAATCATTTTTGGAACAGACTCTAAAAAAATCTTTAAAATTGTGCAAATAAATGGTGATCGCAGTGATTCAGTTGTGTGATCACGAATAGAAATGAGTTTGTGAATGTGTGTCAGTACTAGCAATTCTGGTGTTGAGTTTTGAGTGGCCCAGCCTTACTGACTATGGGCCCAATCCTGTATAGTTTAAACAATCCTAAATTGGCATTTTCAAAATAGTAATTAAAAAACAAACTTTACATGCAGATTGGATTTTACATTCCTATTAATTTGAGTCATTGAATTATAGGTCTAGCTTTTCCAAACCGAAATTTTACATTATAAAGTGTTATAATGTAACCCACTGCTTCTATTTGGGAAGTTCAGCATTGCCACAGTGAAAAACAACTTTGGAGATTTTTCACTACCAGAACATGGAAACTTAAGAACCCATTTCCAACCTTTTAAACACCATGCACCCTGCCTATAGGCACTTAGGGCTTACCTTAGGTGTGACCTACCAATATTAAAAAGGAAGGTTTAAGCCTGGCAAATAGTGTATTTTGCCAGGTTGAATTTGCAGTTTAAAAACTGCACAGCTAGGCTGCAGTGGATGGCCTAGGGTCGTGTTTTCACTTGTCACTTTAGTAGTGGCACAATAGGTGCTGCACTCTACCATTGACATTTAACTTACAGGCCCTAGGTACACAGAGTACTATAGACTAGGGACGTATAAGTAAGTTATATATGATAATCAGGGATTAGCCAATTCTACATGTGTTTGGGGGTCAGACCATATACACTGGGCACTGGACGTCAGCACCCCAGTGTGCAGAGTCACTAAACCATCATTAAGTCCAGTAAAAAGAGGGGGTGATCCTGCAAAAAGAACATTCTCTCACACTGTTGTTATGACTCTATGTTGTCCAAGACTGCTATTCAGTATTGCTTAAATGGTGCTGTCAAAATTGGTCTACTGAACGTACGTGAATGACTTTGTTAGATGATACAGAATTACACTTTAGATGGTGAATTTAAATGTCATATCTGGGATGTGATGTGAATTTATGCCACTCACATTTCTAACAAAAATATGTGACTGAAGTAGCACCTGTTTACTCTACCCAAGCTACAGTTTAAAGACACTGCAGGAACACATGGAAAAAACTGGTGACTTTGTCATGAAGGACAACCTTTGAATGTATTAATAAGTCATCCTTAAAGTGTGCCCTAAAAGTGCTAGGGCTGAGAACTTAATATAAAAAAGTGACATATTACATATTTGAAATAGTGTTCCATTACAGTGACTGAAACCCCAAAATCTGATTTACTCTGCCAAAGTAAGTTACTTTCTCCAGGAACAAATCTAGTTATACTTACAATGTTTACATTTTATCTTTACCGTGGAATTTGCTAGAAAAATTAACCAAAGTTATTTTCAACTGAATTCTCTTAATATAATTTATTGGTTAACAATATTTTTTTATAGCTGTAATGAATAAGCAAGTTTATGAAAATGTGCTTGGACCTGTTGGAGCCAAAACTGGCTTACAACTAGTGTTACCACTCCCCTCACCTCCAGAACCTCAATACACAATCTGGATTGGAGTTAACAACCCTGATCTTCAGAGCCCAGAGGCTTGGCCTCTGGGCCCAGGAAGGCAGGGATGTTGGTAGCAAGAAGCCACTTACCAGTGATTAGTTATGTTGGAATGGAGCTGGGGCAGTTAGGAGAACAAAGGGCAGCTTTAACACTATCTCTTTTGAGTTAGAAATGCAAAATGGGTCTGAAAAGATCAGCTCTCATTCATCCTTGGGCCCTCCTAGACATCCATCCACAAACCCCAGACAAAGGAGGAACCAGTTCGGCTACAACTACAAAATCACATGCTCAGTACAGACAAGGAGAAAATACAGGACAGGAAGGGATCTGCTTCAGAATCTACTGAAATACTTTGGAATGAGGGCCAGACAGAACCCAAGGGAAGATGGAGCAAGAAAGAGAAAAATAAAAGTTCAGTGAGAAGGAATTGGAGATTCTTGTTGAGCATTGTGCTGCCCATAATGATGAACTTTTAGGGAAGTCATCTTTATCAGTTCCAGAGTTGCATAAAAAGAAAACCTGACAAAATAGTCAAAAAAGCATAAATGTGAACGCAGACACTCAACGTAGCACTGACAAGATCAGGAAACGAATGTTTAACTTGCATTTTTCTTCCAATGAGAGGCTGGCAATTCGAAGAAAAGAGACGTGCCATGGAAGGCGGGCCTTTAAAAGCTAAGCAATCCACTGCTATGGAGCTACTGATTGTGTCAACACTTCAAGCAGAAGCTGTGCCTCGAATTACAAATATAGGCACGACTGATGCTCCTGCCCCACCATTCTCGAGTGAGTGCTCATTCCAAAAAATCATCAGTTTTGAATGTAAAAACATTTCTAATATAAATAGACATTTGTTATTCATTTGATTATGTGCAGTTATATGTACATATTATTAAAACTATTATCTCCACAGAAGCAGTATTATTAATAGAAGGAATGCATTTTGGGATAGGTAGTTTAAAAAAAGGTGTCAAAATAATCTACATCACGGTCAATGTTCCTTAACAATAAGTGAAGTAATACTCTATGTTATGTTGAAATGTAGTAAGTATTGATATGTCTTGTTAATGTATGCATGCTACAACAACATCAATCTTATTATTTTATCTTTCAACAGCCATACCATCAACTGGAGAATAAGCAGCAAGAGGGAGGGATGGGAAAATGGAGCAAATGGATTCTGGCAACACTGGCCAACTCACAGACACTTCTATTCCACTTGATTGAGCAAGATCAATAGACCAAAGACAACCACAACATGGCCAGTATCGCACTCAACCTCCAAATTGGAGTTCAAGACAAATGCAAGCCTAGGCACTTGTTAGACAAAGATTGTTAAGAAGCTGCCTTCTACAAAGAGCTCAAAACAGCACACGAGCCTCAAGTGACATTAAAGATGAGGGCGCAGTACCAACTTCGGGACAATTTAAACAAGCATTTGCAATGCAATCGATCTCGCCTTTGGGACCTTATGTGTATTTAGCTATGCAGCACATTAGCCTGGGTGCTGAAACATCTACTGTTCTTTAACATGGAGGGAACACAGGTTTCTGAGTGGTAGTTTGCAATTCCCTGGTGAGGGCGAATAGGCATCGCGGAACAGGCTTTTTGGACAGTTATGAAAGCAGCATGTTGTATGACTATTGAACTACATGTAGAGATTCAAACAATCAAACAACGTCTGTATGAATCTAATGTTAATATCCCTAAATAGTTAGAAAGGAAGCCGAACGGAATAGGCAGGGTTTCTGTTTCACCCATGCAAATCTTTCCACCGACCTACCCCCCCCCCCGCCCCTCCCTGTGCATGTCCTGACAGCAGCATCTGTGTTTCTCTCACCCACATCCTTCTCAGCCTCAATGTGTCATATGGCCAGACTGACTGCTTCTTCCCACACCTCGCATAACACTCCCTGGCTTGCCCTCGTAACTAAGAGTGTCCAGTGGCTTGCCACGTTCAGTCACAAAGGACACAAAACTGTCTGCATTGTGCAACTGAGTAATTCAGAGGGGAAGCCTTCTTACAGACACTCACGGTGCCCACTGCTCTATCCAATCAGCCACTCACCTGAGCTGCCTTTACAATTAGGGCCCAGGGAGTGCCAACTCAGGCCCAATGTTTATATTTGCCACTATGGCAAACTATGGCCCCGTTCTCCTCTGCCTCAGACTTTTGCAGAAATTTGCTTTGACCGAAAATTATGCTACACACAACACTTTTGAGGGACATAAAATAAAAAAAAACAGCCGGTAAATTGAAACATTTGGGGTGGGGGGGATGAGAAAAGAACGTGCTTTATGCAGAAAATTCTGCATCACGGATTTGCGCCGCTTTTGGAAAGAGAAAGTATATGATGTGCGGATATTTCTAAGTTAAGACACCTGTGCCACCACTGCCCAGTCAGTTCTACCCATATCAATCACAGCCCTGCCCAAATCTCTAATTGTCATAGCCTTCTCAAACCCATCTACCGTCAGCCTCCCAATATTAGCCACTGTCCCATTCCACAATCACAGCACCATAGTTCCAGTCCAACTCTTTGATGCTCCCTACTGCACTTATGACCCATGCCCTTCTTGCCACCTCCTGACCCAAGTACAGATGATTTCAGTACTTCCCTTGCCCCTCTAGTGCCCCCCTCCTCCTGTTCAAAGTGGGGCAGCATAAGGCTCTGGTGCCCCATTCTCTTCTTGCTACAAGTCCAGTTGAAAGCACCCGTAGCCTCACCTCTAAGCGCTAGCTCAATCAAAACACAGCCAAAAACACTTTCTGATGCTTCCGGGCCCTCTGTTGCCTCTCGTAGCCCACCCTCAGCCACAACAACCCCAGCCCACCTTGTGGTGCTTCTTGTCCTTCTCCTGCCACTCCACCCTCTCCAGGCGGAGACGCTCGAGCTCCAGGTGCAGGTCGTGCTGCTCGGGCTCCATGGCGTTGCAGCTCACCAGCACCTCCAGCACCCGTACCTCCCGGGGCATGAGCCGGCCGATGGCCTCGCAGCCGTGCAGGTCAATGAGCTGCTCGAACTCCTGGCCCACGGACGAGGCCATGTCGTACACGTCCATCACCGTCAGCTCGGCCACCAGCTTCTCCAGGGCGGGGACGTCCTCCATGGTTGCGGTACTCGGTGCGATGGCCTGAGGGGCACCGTTTCTGCCAGCACCCGCCAGCAGTGCGCATGCGGGCTCAGAGACTTGGGAAGCCTGCCGTGGACTGATCCTGCAGGAAAGGACCAGCTCTGCGCATGCGCCAACAGCAACCCGGGGTGCCAAGGAGCAATTCCTGCATGAGAGCGGTCTTGGTAGCAAACAAGCATTTGCAATACAATAGGACTCGCATTTACGCGAGACCTATTGCATTGCGGGCGGGCGAGAAGGCACGAACAACGGGAGTGGGAGGCATGGGAAGAAAATAGTGCTCACAGTATAAATAAAAACATACTGTGCAACGCTCAAAGTAAAGGGGCCAGTAGCCATGGAAGGATACAGATGACGACATGCCCGTCATAAGGAGGGACTAACAAGCTTAAAACCAATCGGAAGCCAGCATTTAGGAACTAAGCCAATAAAAAAGATGGGCGGAGAGTGGGCGGAGCTTACACGAAGCTTCCACGCTATACTGAATACTGCATGCCTCGCAAAGCGAGCACCGCATGTGCTGCAACGCTAGGCTCGACCTAAAAAACTAGAACAGCTGGTGTAAAATGTTCAGAAAGAACAGCTTAAGGCCTTAAGGGGGCAACCTAGAAAAGCTGGGGGCTTGTTTCGGGACATAAAAACAAGAGTACAGGGCTGTATATGGCATCATTAATATATTCTACTAACCTGATAATAACATGGAAGCCTTAACCAGTACTGTCACAGCCTTATGCATTACAATGCAGAAAGAAGCCAGATCTGAAAAAGGCAGGCAGCAACAACTAAAGCACAAACCTATGTTTTCCCCATTCTGCAAACTGTCTGGCAAACGCCACATCAGTATTATCTAGAAGCATAGGTAATTTGCAAGTAGAAATGGCCAATTACAGAGGATATGTAGCATGTGGATTAATGAAAGTCACTACTGCACTTGACTTTTTGCAAACTTCATACACTACAGCTACCACAATAACATAACCAACTGAAAGGGAGGAGGCCTCAAGCAAAAGTAGCATATCAGTTCAGGAGATACACTGTCTGCATCAAGCTCCGAGGAGAAGTGATGATCCCTCATGATCTGCTGTGAGGTGTAGCTTCTCAAAAGGTAGGAGTCACCATTAAAACAGGGTTATGCTCAATGTAGAAATTGTTGATGTTCATTTGTGCTTGATATAAATTTTCATATATTTTGCATTATCATTTCATTACATGCTAGGGCTATCTGCTATTTTATGGTATTGTTATGTACTATGAACAAACAAACAAAATATTTCTATCCAAAATAAGAGTACACAGCACAATTGTTGCTGTCTTCTTTATCATAAAAGTCTTGTTTTATAATTAATTTTAACTATATGTTTGATATAGGATGGACTTCTTGTGAGGTGTAATAAAAAAGTATTTAATTTTTTGATGGCTCAACAGGTAAATCAAAAACATATATACATTTTTAAAGAATGCAGAAAGCCAAAAGCCACCTGCTGTCAGCACAATGCGGTCTAAAGTAACATAAACAGTAGACAAAATAATTATAGGAAAAAATGGGATTTGTTGATTAATATGTACTTTACATCTAAGCACATGGTAAAATAAATTAATGTCCTGCAAATCCAGTACTACCCATTATTCTCTTTCACAATCCTGTTAACAAGCCTTACTGGGTCTTTAAAGATCATGTCCTGTCACCTCATTCTCCTATGTTTGGTTTCTAAAATTTACAGTTTTTCACATGTGCATTGTAAGAGGCCATTCTCTTGCAACATTTTGTTTCCACATATGCCTACCACTTAGTTCAACTTCATGGTAACTTGAGAGTCCAAAATGCTGGTTTTATTAGTTTTATTAATAGCATTTTATATCTGCTATTATTAAATATGTATTAATAAAGGTCACAAAAATTGCTAACCTGTATTGATTTGGTTCGCTATGCTATTTTTGCAAATATACCTGATTTGAAGTTTAATATACATTACAAATACCCTTTGTGTGGTCCCAACCCAGTTTTCAAGTGGTTTGGTGAATCGTTCGTACATCTAACCCTTAGTGATTTCTTTCACTTCCAGAGTACTGGATCATGGCTTGTCCAGTGAATTCACACCCAATGTTAGTAAAAAAACAGGTTTGTCTCTCAAAGCATTTTGTTGTGATGAACACTGATTCAACACAGCCTGAAGGGAAAAGTATTTACCCTCATGGAGCCCATCCCAGCAACAGCTTTGAGGTTTAAGAAACTAGTTTGAAAGGTAAATCCTTGGACTGGGGCTAGATGGCAAATACATCTAAGGATGAAGTGAGTTTGGGATCTACAAAATCCAGCTTTTCCAAAACCTTGGAGGTTTTGCTGTTAAAACCAACAAATTTTGTTGGAAGTCAATGAGGGCATATTCAACTTCGAGGGACACTTGCCAATTTCATTCTTGGACCTTGCTCAGAGGATGACTTCTTAAAAAAAGAACAAGGTCCAGGTTATAAGCAGGTCGGAAATCCATGCGGAGATTCCTGGTGGATAGAATTATTACTACTATTATCTCCGCATTGAATTCCACCTATTACAATTTAGACCACCGAGCTCGGAATTACTGTGTGGAATTCGAAAAGGTATTCCCTATTTTGAGGAATTTAACATACACATTTACCACCTGCTTTGAGGTAAATGTGCCTGAAGGCCTGTTTTTAGATGGGGGAGGGAGAAGTGTGGAGGAAATTGGGGAGAGAAATTGAAGCAGAATCATGGCATGGAAGAAGTGTCAGGACCATGGTGCTGTGACTTGAGGGCCATCCCTCCTCCTACCGCTATGGATCCACTCACTGCCTTGGGAATATGTGGCGGTTTCTGAATAGGACCTGCAAGTAGGGGAGAAGGGGATGATGTGAGGGAGAAAGAGAGACCCACTCCTGCAGGTTGGTTGTGAGAAATCTGGACTGAATTAAAAATGGAACAGCGTTTCTGAGCAAAAGCAAATGCTGCTCCCCTAAAATCTACACCTACCGTGAGAGAAGTAGGCAAAACAAAGGTAAGATGGAGGTAAATACACATATGAAGTAAGTCAGAACTTACTTGGTGTAATCAGTCAGAAGGCTGCAATTAGTCCTCAGGCATACCAGGTGTTCTGCTTTGGAACCAAACTATGATGGGACACCACTGCAAAAACCTGAAAGACTGGGAAAAGGGAGACAAACTGGCAAACGATGAACAGGGGAGCAAATAGGAAACAAAAAACTCAGGAATCAAGGGAACAAAGGGGCCTAGGAGGGAGGATACAACAAGGATGAGGGAACAGAAAATGCTGTGAACTATAGTAAAAAGCAAGGGAGTCACAACACCCAATGTTGCCAGATAGCCTGCTATTGCAAAGAGTGGGTCTTATATACTGTGTCTGCCCCTAATGACCTGCAAGTCTTCCGATTAGGGATGGCCCTATTGTGACTGGGGCAGCATAAATAACTTTGGGAGCTGGAGGTCTGATTGTGTAGTTCTGTATTTTCCATTACACTGTTCTCCACCTTCTCCATGCTTTCTGTTTTGAGGTATCTTATGCCATATTGTGCCGTTTGACTATAGAGGAATAAGTAATGCTTCCTCATTTGCCAGAGAAAACGGTTTGCAGCGTCCGGGGTATAATGCTTGGCTGATGTGTCGGCATAAGCCTCTAAGGCACTCATCATGAGGAAAACATGGGAATTATGAGATTTTGTGGACTACCATGAAGGTATTGGTGTTTCAGCATTAATTCTTATATAATTGCCCCCGAAGATTTAGGCTGCTTTGCATGAAATACACCTAACTCAGATTCTGATGGGTCTGGTAACTTCTGCTACCATGCCAGAAACACTGGGAGAAAAACTCAAGGCCATTGTGATTTGGAACGGAATTCCAGAGCAGAATTCTACACAGGAATTCCACTCTGCCTGACTCACTTTCAGGGCCTAAGCCAGAAATTGAAAAGAAAGGAGATCCTTTCCAACATCCGATCGATCATTGTTCTCCTGAAATTGCACCCAACTTTCAGTCAAATGTAACTGCCACTTCTGAGAGTGGCTTTACTTTTTCTAAAAGCTTTTTACCGAAAAACTTTAAAATCTATTTCCACAGTTTCCGCTATTTGATTTTAATAATGTTGGTGTCTTTTTGCACATTAAAAGTTTCTCTCATTTTCGAAATTGCTTCGTGATATTATTCTCATGTTTTCTTAACTATAAAATTGTAGCTATTGCTTAAACTTAACATGCAGTTCTCTACAGCTTCCTACCATTGACACTGGTTAGTCAGATGTGCATTGAAATGATAGCAACTGTATGTGGATTAGAGAATGTGAAGCTAGCACGTGTTGATAAATGCCCTCCAACTGCACACCAATCTGTTGTCTGATATTAAACAGTAGGGGACATATGCACGAAGCATTTTCATCTCACAAACGGTTCGATTCATAGAATTGGGCCTTTTATGACCCGAAAAAAGCATTTTTAAATGTACAAAGCCCTATGTGCAATTCAGTAAGCTATTACCGAATCGCAAATTGGGTTTATGAGTCGCTATTATAAGGGACATGCCATGGGTGTCGCTTCCTAATAATGAGTCGCACTGGTATGTAGGAATGTGTTGCGACCCGGAATGTGGTCGCAAAACATTCGCAGTTACCACCAACCTCAAGTTGGTGGTAACCCATTCTCAAATGGGAAGGGATCCCCAAGAGACCCCTTCCCCTTTGTGAATGTGGGCACCAACATTTTTTTAAGAGGGGACCACTGCCTACTCTTAAAAAATGAAAAGGAAACTTTTCATGTTTCTTTTTTAATTGCATCCCGTTTTCCTTTAAGGAAAACGGGTTGCATTTCAAAATCAAAAACTGCTTTATTTAAAAAGTAGTCACAGACATGGTGGTCTACTGATCCCAGAAGGCCACCATCCCTGTGAGTGCCAGCCATTCCCAATGGGTCGCAAATTGTGACCTGCCTCATGAATATTAATGAGGCAGGTTCCTTGTGACTCATTGGGAATTGCAAACAGTGTAAAACACACACTGTTGTACATAGCTGTATTCGGTTTCCTAATAGCAAATTGCAAAAATTTGCTATTAGGAAATCGAAAACAGAAGTTGATGTACATCTGGCCCTAGAAACATACCTATCAACTTTTCAGAACACAATTCCAAAAGGCTAATGCAACACTCATAGGGTACCTGACCATGACAAGCAGTCAAATACTCTGAGCATGATAAAGGATAGGTACTCACCACCAGGCGCGGCCCGTGTTAGGAGTGCCGGCCGGGCGGTGACGTGGGGCGGGGAGGGGCAGGGTGGGGGTAGTAAACTACGGATTAAGGCCGAATACAGGTAAGTGAACATTTAAATAAATAAAACGAATTTCGTTGCGCGCACTGCATCGCATTTGGCGATGCAGCGCTCACAACGAAATTCGTTTTATTTATTTAAATGTTCACTTACCTGTATTCGGCCTTAATCCGTAGTTTACTACCCCCCACCCTGCCCCTCCCCCACCCCACGTCACCGCCCGACCGGCACTCCTACCACGGGCCGTGCCTGCTCACCACTATGCTGCTCCTTTGAATCCTGCAGCTGAGTAGACAGCTCTAGGCAGGTCCCTTCACTACAATCAGTTGAGGTGGTAGAGGGTCTTCCTGAGAAGCTCGGTGGACCTCCCAAATATGTTTAGGGGCTTGAGCCTGGAAAAGAGCAGAGTTCATCTGATTTTTGCAGTCTTTCCGGTGGCAACTTTCTGGTGATGTCCTCCCATATCACTACACAAACCTTGAAGCTTACCCCTTAAAGTTGAGGACAATTCTGGAGGATTCCCTTCCAAATCATCTCCACTTCCACCAGGGTGAAGTTGGGTGTTCTCTCCATTCTCTCCCTGATTATTTAATGGACCTTTATAGTCAAATGAAAAGCAGGATGACTCAGAAATGGCCAGTCTTGCTCTGTTCTTTTCCATATAAGGAAATGACATAATAAAAATTATGTTGTATGCTGGGCAACATTACGCTGCTTGGGACAGGAAAAGACCTAACAAAAAGTGACTGATAGGTGTGTTGGTGTATAGCAATCATGATAAGATGTACAGATATAAGTAGTGTTCCATCTTAAAAGCAAACTCCGTCTGCCACATTCACAACAAAACATTATTTAGAATATTACCATTGAGAGATGTGGGATAGGAGTGGTATAACGCACAACGAAAATCATTTTTTTTAAAAGCATACGCACCTCACAGTATGTTCAAACAGATATGCACTACTGTGCTCTAATGCCATCAGGATGATGCAGGCCATGCTGTCTCAGAATTGTTGGTGTGACCTGATTATTGCTCCTCATTTCAGCACTGCCCATCTAGTGTGATACTCCAACCAAACAGGTGGGTGAAGTGAAGTTTATGTCTGCAAGCCTTAACCTCTTGTGACTTGGACAGATAAGAGAGCCTGATTCGGTCTGAGGGCTGCGTGTTCGTCCATGTGTACACCCAAGTGCAAGGCAATTTTGTGTAACATGAAGCAGGCAGTATACCTCTATTGAGAGACAATGGCTGAAAGTCTGAAGGTGGTGAAGTGTTGGGGAGATAGGTCATATGGGTAGCACTGCAAGATGTAATGAATCATTAGTGAATGTCTTCATTCACATTTCACTTATGCATTCATGTTTAGCTTGCCTCAGGGGTTGTGTAGAAAAGAATATTGTGCCGTATGACCGACACCGATAGTATGTCACATGTGAGCATGCATGTCAGATGTGTATTTGTTATGCTCACCAAGCAGCGACATGTCTCTATACTACCCGGGACTCAAATGACATGCAATCACCAACTGATTGTGGAAAAAGCCCTCTTTTGTTGCACAGGAAAAGCGATGTACACGCATGTGAAGTGGCGCAAAGACTCACACATCGATATAGTGCCAGAGATTTCACTTGAGATAATGGTGTGCTGTATGATTGGGTGGCGGAAATACCACACCTGCTGTTAATGGCTCCTAGCACATTAGAAAAAATGCACTGTTGTTGTTGTTTGTGAGACTCTAGCCATGACTCCACTGATACTTTGGAGTGGCCCAGAGACCAGGAAAGTGAGTGAAGTTGGTACCCTGGCTGGGGCAGTGATGCAACTGCATGTATTCTCCTGTTCCTTTAATGTAACTATGTCTAGGATCACTTTCCCAATATCTCTCCACCACACACAGGACAACAGACCAATCTTTTGTCTCGATATCCTCTCTCTCATCGTCAAGTTGTTCATTTCACAATGAAGGACAACGCAACAAACACTAATGTTATCACTGTGGAAAACGTGCATGTGCTTCTGGCTGTCCATCTTAGGGTACGTGAGACTGGTTGGTGGGTAAATGAATGTGAGACTGGTTGGTGGGTAAATGAGTAGCAGGTAGGGTGGGGTGTGATTGGGTGCGGTGCATTTATTTCCGTGAGACACTCCCCTTTTGGATATTGTGTAAGTATTATACATGTGCATTTTCTAATGTGTTTCTGCAGTGTTATTGTGTTTGCTGATTTGACAATTAGGTCAGTGTCAAAATTGGGTTTACTGAGACCCGCGGTCCATTAAACAAAACAAAAATGTTTAATAAGGCATCAAATTACCATGTATTAGCTAAAATGTGATAACATCTCCTCTCTCAACATCTCAAATATCATACAGAAGTTGAAAATCTAATACTTTCACTTGATTAAAAATGTGGATACATAACAAGAAACATTACATAAGCTTTTTCAAGACCATCAAATGTCTTATTATGACCTGTAAAAAACTTTCCAATAGCACTTATCACATCAAGAGAATACATAGTGTGAATAAAAAACTCATAGCTTTTTGGAGGTTATACCATACTTAACTAAGATCGGTTTTAAAATTCTACATCTCCCTACTGCATAAAACTGACAATCCCCAATTGCTTTTTCGTATTTAATGCACATCTACAGTTGCCCCCAATCTCCTTATTCCATTTGATAACACAGGCCATGCAAATATGGATTAACATAAATTCTAAGGGCCTCATTTACAAAGTTTTTGTGCAGGGCAGCGCCGCAAGGAATCTTACTGTGCTGCGCTGCCCTGAGTCAAAAGAAAAGGGCAGAAGCACACCAAATTTATGAGATAAGGCGCATTCCTGTCCTTTTCCCCTGTGCTGGCGCACAATGGGCTGCCATGCACCAACGCAGGCACCATTGTGCATGGTGCAAGGGTGTCTACGTTGTAGGGGTGATTGTTTTTGTGCAGGAAGGGACACCTTCCTGCAAAAAACAATCACAAGAGGTGTTTTTCTCTGTCTATGTGCATAGAAAGAGGAAAAAACGAGGAGAAATAAGGATATTTCTCCTCTTTGCGCCTCCCAAATGCCACCCCTGGGGTGGTGTTAGAATCTGATGCATTCCCAGGTTTACGATTCCTTGTAAATCTCGGAATGCTTCAGTTTCCATGGGTGTTGCATGGGAACACCCACAGCAACACCCATGGTATGCCCCCTTCACACAGTGTTCTGCGTGAAAGGGGCACATATTTACAAGGCCGTGAAAAGCCACACAAAGTGGCTTTGTGAGGGCTTGTAAATATGCTTTGGCAAATTGCGCCACCAGAGCGTCAAAAAAGTGACACTCCGGTGACACAAAAGTGCCGCTAGGGGCCTTGTGAATTAGGCCCTCAATTTTAAAATTCTATGGCACATAGTGTGGTCTGGGAGCATAGAAATATACACAAATGCTGTTCCATTGTCCCAGGGAATTATCAAATGAGAAACTGAATCTTTTAATCGTAAATATTGCAAATCCATTTTCTGTGACAGCAATTAAATTTTTAGGTTTAAATCCATTCTCAAACTATTCACAGGAACATCCACGGCGGGAGAGTCCAAAGATAGCAGATCCATTATTATTTTATCTGCTCTCTGAATCTCACAGCCCACCTCAGCTCACTAATCAATAATTAATTTTAAAGCTACAAGGCAAGTTTGTCCACATTAATTAATTGTGGGCAATTCCAGAATTTCAACATCAGCTGCATTGTACTTCTCTACAACCGCTTTTAAAATGAGTCCAATTATGATGCTCACTCATAAACAGTAATTCTCTAACATATGACTATTTCATTTGCACCAAAGCTTTAAATGCATCCAACACTGGAACCAGGGAGGGACCTCCATAATCCCTACTAAACTTGGCTAACCCTGATATAGTTTAAAGAGCCCTTAGTTTCACTGCATCAAATTGCATCTTCCAGTTCAGATTTGAAGTAAATACATTTTCTAGGTATTTATAGGAATTTACTTTTCCACCCTTGTTTTGTTTCAAAGCCAGTGAAACATTCTCTTCCCTATGGGTCTTTTTCAAATGTATTAATAATTAGCAACTAACAATATTTAACAAAGACATCCGGTTTCCTTTGTAAACCTACTTGAATTGCATCCAAAATGACTAAATTGTCAGCATAAAGACGACATGCATGTCCTCCACCCAATTTGGTTGAAAACGAATGGAAATGCAATGTTGTTGAGGGTAAATCCCTAAGATTCAGGGAAAAGATGATCGGGAGGACTACACACCCCTGGCCTAAGCTATTCCTAATGTGAACTTTTCTTGTAAGATGGCCATCTAAACTTAATTTTACCTTAGCCCAATTTTCTTTATGCAACTCTTTGTGGATTGCCAATATCCCTCCTGGTATTTCTGACTGTTAATGCATCCCATAGTATTTCCTGGTTTACCAAATCGGATGCCGCCCAGAAATCAACAAAGACGCTATAGAGATTACCCCTAATTTCAATATACTTCAGGGCTATAGCCCATAAACTGAAGCAGTGATCCATCATTGAGTGTCCGTTTTTGAACCCTCTTTGTTCCACTGGAATTAACTTCTTAGCATCAATCCATCCCTGTATCTAAATGTCCTAACCTCTTTAATTGGATTCAGGGGAAAGCATTTTAATACATTCTTATTAAACTCAGATCTCCCAGGTGGGGGATCATAATACCCTTTACTGTACGTTTCCACCAGGTGAAGTACCCACTGATCTCAGGGACCATGCAGTTTATTCTATTGTTACCACCACCAATTCCAGTTTCAACTGATTTCCAGACTTTTCTTGGTCTTTGTCTGAATTACAGATAGCATGGTTTCCAATTTTTTTTAACATTAATCAGCAATTAATATTTGAACTAATTCTAATAATTTCTTTCCCTACAATCTCATTTACCTCCCCATTTTTCCCATTTTTTTAACTTCTGTAAATTACTTTTTAATAATTAATAAATAAATGATTGTCAAACCATGAACAGGGGTACCCTTTTTGTTCAGAATTCCTTATGCACCCTTTAATGCCACTGCCCAAAACTACAACTAAACACTCATCCACATTCTGTACATCTTGATTATGCCAGCCATATAAGTCAGATATGCTTCTTCTTACATCCATACCTTTACTCAAAGGGAATAAGATAAGACGGTTTCACTGATCTTCTTCAACATTCAAATTGTAATGGGAGACATACCCTTCGGCGAATCACTAAACCACATCAATCCAAGATTACACAGCATAGTTGTCAAATTTTAGCATTACACACTTGGAAAATTCTGCTTCATTAATATTAAATGCCCACGTGATTTCTCCTTGACAGCTCTCTTCTTGAACTGGGCATAGTCTTCCCTCCTAGAATATTGACCAGCCTACTGGAAAGAAAATACAAAAGTCCTGATCGAGGTACTTTAACTGTAACTCATTAGCTACTTTATCAAATAATGTCACATATAAATTTACTATACATAACGAATCCAAACCAGCTCTATTTTTATTGCGTTTTACTCAAGTGATTTATGTGTTGTGTGTTCACGTAATCTGTTACGTCTGTTGTTGTGATTCGCTGTGCATGTTTCCTTTAGTCACTGTTGCAGAATTTAAATTCACTTTTATTTATGTGGTCTGCACATTGCTTTTCTTTGCCATAGTAATGTTATGCCCTGCATTTGTTTTTTGTCGGATTCCATCACAGTACTTATAAGTGGCCTGTTTCCATTATTTTATTTACTTCAAGACTGGGTGAGTATAAATGTGAGCCTGATTTGTTTGTAGTACTACTTGGGTAATAGTGCGTCTTCCTTGTATGAATTGGCACACCTGCAGCCTGACTGACACTTTTCTTGGTGCCTTGCCCATATAATAGTGGGGACCCTGGACAATGGCTCAAACACGTGGGCAGCGCAAACACAAGGAGATGATGGACGGAGTGCTGAAACTTTTCAGACACTCACCCCCAGTCACAGATCTGGGTTGAATCCATCATCATTCTTTAGCTCACTTCGCCACCCCAGTTCAGACACAGCTATATGCTGGACATAAATGTCCAGTGGCACTGGCAGAAAACTAAAATGAATATTTTGACACAGAATGGCCTCGAATTTCTAAAGTTTGATGCATGACATATTGATAAGACTTGAAATAAAGACATGCTTACCAACAAAGCAACTAACAATATTTTTCACTACCATCTCAGGTAAACTCCTTTTTTATAAGGTCATTTCATTTGGTTTCTGTTTAATTCTTCAATAGAAATTAATTTGAGTTTCCACAACAGTTGACATCATCAGCCTGATTATATGGTATGCCCTTTTTACTAAATCACAGCACAAATTAAATGAACAAACCTCCAATTAATTATATAACTATTCATATTTTGTATGTCAATAGGAAAATTTGAAAAACTGTGTAAGGAACACGAAAATAAAATCAATCCTAATTTCATGATCTCTTCAATGCAAATACTCATAACAAAGTAGAGAGATTAATTTCAGGAGCTCCATCAGCTAATATGGATTTCAATGTGCATGTGTGAAAACGAAAACTCTGCTGGTTACTCTCAAGGGGAAATGTCTTCTGGTAGGTTGACTCGCAAGACAAGCAGGCGGTTTGCATTAGTTGTACTAAGATATTAGTAGTTCCTTCGTGCTTGTTTCTACAGTTTTACCAGGAATACATATCTGAGAGAACATTCTGAATCACGACATCGGAATGCAAGGCGAGAGAAGGTCAGAGCATAATCACTTTTTATGTTTTGATACTGTTCTGAATTATGTGTGAGGCTCTGTTTTCCGTTTTTTCAGATTTTTACAAATAAATACAGACAGTAAACAATGGGGCATATTCACAAGGAGTTATCGCTGCGTTAGTGGCAGTTTTCTGCCGCTATTGCGGCGATAATTTTATCGCTCTATTACCAAGCTGTCGCTAACAGCCGTTAGTGACAGTTTTTAGGCGAAAACGTCCGTTGTAAAGATCGCCACTTCTGTTAGCGATAATTATATGCAGGAGAGGCGTTCCCGTGCAAAAATGGACGCAAACCCCATTACTCCATATTCACAAGGGGAGCCCTGAAGTTCTGAAGACGCAAAAAACTGTCTCTAACTGCAGTTAGAGCCAGTTACTTAAGACCAGGAAATAGCTGGTCTTAAAAATGGGGATAACACTTGGGGCCTCATCTCAGCAGGTTTTGGTGCTGGACAGCGCTGCAAGCAATGCTGCAGCGCTGCCCTGCGACAAAACTACAGTGCAGGAATGCGCACCATCAATAAGATAGTGCGCATTCCTGGGCCCCAGTCATGAAAGTGTTGCAGCGCTGCGACGAGACAGCGTTGCAACACTACTCACTACGCCCTTTTTGCGACAGCATGGATGCGCAGTATTCACTGGACAGCGCTCCATGACGCAAGTAATGACAGATACGTCAGGAATCCTGACGTATCTGTCTGCGCTAAAGTCACGCATTGCTGCAGTCGTGTCACAACCATGACGCAACTCCATCAATGCATGGGGCCAGCCTATCCCTGTGGCACTGCGTCACCCTCACGCCTGCCATCAGGCAGGCGGAAGGTACTGACGCAGTGCCGTTCATGAGGGGTGCCCGAATGTCGGCGCTGTTGGAGATCCATCGGTGGTGGTTGCGCGCTTCGGTGTCATCGTTTGGAAGCATTGGTGGAGTGTTGGTGCGGAGGGAGTTGACGAGACGTTCTTTGGTGGCCTTGATCCAGCTGCGAGGGGGTGCGATGATGGCGGTGGCATCCAGTGGGCAAGGTGAAGACGTGATGTTACCAATGATGGTCGGTCCAGGAGAGTCAGGTGTTGTGGCTGTAGTTGAAGTTCCCGCTGGCGGAGGTGACATGCTCGACCGTGTGTCCTGCTATGTGGCTTGTTGAGGTGACTTGCTGCTTGCGTCTGATGTAGGGGACCTTCCCCAGGAGGGGGTGGTGTCCTGGTCACTGGGGTTATCCAGGTGGAGCATGAGTTCACCGAGTAGGATGTTGTCGGTGGATGGGAGACCCTGGGGTGCAATGAGGTCTACAATGGTATTGGAGAATGGGGGGCCATGGCCCCGGGGCCCTGCACATGAGGGTGCCACAGAGGATGTGCTTGGGCTTGGTCCGGATCTGGGAATTGAGGTGGTCCATTGTCACCCTTGGGTCATTAGAGTGCGTGGTCAGTCGGAGTGTGCTTCTGTAGGTGATGGCAATGCCTCCTCCTTGATGCTCGGGGTGCTCCTTGCTGGTGATACTGCAGCCGTCAGTGATGACGATGGCGATGTCCTGTCCAGTGCAGAGGTTAGTCCTGGCAGGCGAGGTGGTGTCCAGGGTTGATGGCGAGGAGGGTGCTGGTGTCGTAGCGGTGGGGTGTCCAAGAGGAAGGCTCCTTGGTGCAGAACGCGGTACAGGGGCAGACGGACGCAAGCGGCATAGCCTATGGGTTGCCTTTGGCACGTGAGACGACCATTACAACGCAGGCAGTACATCGTTAACAACGCAACTCCGACACCGCAGGTGCCTTTACATCGCATTTGATTACAACACATTTTGTGAGGTCAGTAATGGGGTAATTTAAAGTTTTTCGGGTGGGTATGGGTTTTGGATGTAAAATATGGAAATTGGGGGGTGTGTTGGGGTAAAATATGGAAATTGGGGTGTGTTTTGTGGTAAAATATGGAAATTGGGGCGTGTTTTGGGATAACATATGGAAATTGGGGTGTGCATTTGGGTCAAATTTGATTTTTGGGTGTGTTATGGGGGCTCAAAAAGGAATTCCAGGGTTCACGGTTGGGTTTGGGGTGCAAAGATTAGTTTTGGGTTGAACTCACTGAAGTGGGAATAGTGAGATTAATGCAACACCTACTCTACTGTTGCAATGTGCCTAGTATTAGTATGCATTGGAATGGAATGCGATGTTATGGCATGCGTCGCAACTACATATGTGCCTTTGGCACACGAGTGGTAAGCCCGCTGTGCATGGGTGCACAGCGGCCGCCATTGAGAAGTGCTGGGGGGGCTGGACAGCTGTGAGGTGGTAAACGCTGGAAAGAACACTGGATGGGGCGTGGACACGGGGATGTGTGTGTGAGCGGGTGTTGTAAATATTTTTATGAGGGAAGTCTTACCTCGAAGCCGGGTCCCGTGTCTTCGTAGCTCCTGCTCTCCTGCGTCTGCTTCCAGGAAAAGGAAGTAGGCAGCCAGGCTCCCTCCCCTGAGTCAATCACAACGCTGCGATGCGGCAGTGGGATTGGTAATTGGCAACGGGACAAGTCAAGCAGCCAGGGGCCGGAGAGGTGGGCATGTTCTCCATGCAGGCTGTAATGCAGCCTGCATTGCGAACAGGGAAGTGCGCAGGACTGCTTTGGGTGGACTGAGTGGGCCGGTCAAACAGTCATTGCGCACTTGAGTGGGCATGCCAATCAGCCCATGCCCTGCTCCGTGTTTGGAGCAGTCCAACCACCCTCCCACCCCCTGAGGATACATAGCATGATTACATCAGTCAGTTATCCCTTGTTTTTCCCTTTTGAATCTGTTTTTTTGGCTTCTCTGAGCCCGCGCTTCCCACTTCCCGCCGCTACTGCCCCTGCATCCCCGCCCCCCTGTCCTCGCCTGTTCCCGCCTCCCAGCTGATCGTTCCCCCCCTCCCCTACTACATGGCGGCCACTGTGCAGTCGCGCGCAGCAAGCGCGCCGCTGGCACGCCGAAGGCGTGCCTAAGGCAAGCCCGTCTGCACCCGTCCGCAACCCGACCGCGACCAGCGCCAGGAAACCTGGATCTCGAGCCACCCACTGCTACAGCACAGCCACCCTCCATGCACTCATCCCCGGGAAACTCAGAGACTTCCAACAGGCCTCGCCAAACACTACCCACAGCCAGTTCTCCTGCCTCCACTGCCGCCAGACCTTAACCACCACCCCAGCCTCCAACACAGCCGACAGCTGCCTGAGGCTCAACGCCGAGAAGACAGAAGTCCTCGTTCTTGGAACCACCCCTTCAGCATGGGACAACACCTGGTGGCTGACCGTCCTCGGAAGCCCACCTACACCCTCGGACCATGCCAATAACCTCAACTTCGTTCTCGACTCATCCCTCACCATGAACCAACAGGTCAACGCCGTCACCTCCAGCTGCTTCAACACCCTCCGCATCCTCCGCATGACCTTCAAATGGATCCCCCCGGAGTCAAGGAAGACAGTCACCCATGCACTCATCACCAGCAGACTGGACTATGGAAACGCACTCTACTCCGGCATTAACAAGTCCCTACTCCGCAAACTCCAGACATTACAGAACACCGCCGCCAGACTCGTCCTCGGCATCCCCCGGCACGAACACATCAGGCAAAATCTACGAAGACTCCACTGGCTCCCCGTGGAGAAAAGAGTCACCTTCTAAGTCCTCACTCACGCCGACAAATGCCTACACAACAACGGACCCAAATACCTCAACGACAGAATCAACTTCCACATACCCAAAAGAAACATCCGATCTTCCAACCTCGCACTGGCCGAAACCCCGTGCATCCACAGAGCCAGAGCAGGCAGAAGATCCTTCTCCCACATTGCAGCCAAGACCTGGAACAAGCTACCGGCAGACATCAGACGCGCCCCCTCCCTGAACACCTTCAGGAAGACCCTCAAGACATGGCTCTTCAGCTAACAGATCTGCAGACCCCCCCCCTCTGTGCCTTGAGACCCTCACAAGTGAGTAGCGCGCTTACAATTCCCCTGATTGATTGATTGATTGAGTTATCTTCAAGTGATGATTGTTCCTCTTCTGCACTGCTTGAGGCAGTGGGGCAACGCTCTTCCACCATTGCGGAAGTGCCGCCACTGGGGATGCGTCACCTACGTGTGATAGGCCTGAGCGACTCGCCCCCCGGCCCTCCTGCGCTACACGTCCCACCTTCTCCTTACCTGGACATTGACACTGTGGCGCAATCCACTGCACTCTCTCCAAATCTGTGACTTAGCCAGCAGGAGCCTCAGCCAGGTGTGATTTCACTAGGCTGGGTACAGCAGTCGCCACCTAGTCCGCTGGTGGACCTCCCAATGCAGTTGATGCAGCAGGGCCCCCTTAGGCGTGAAGTTGCAGCACTCACGCCACACAAGTTCGGCGTAGCACAGGGGCCTCACCTTCCACAGCATACGGCCAGTCCAACATCGTCGGGCCTGTGATGCAGGGAGACGGCACACAGCATTGGTAATCCCCTTCGTGCACCCCGGTGTAGTGGTGGACCGTAGTATGCGATGCGGACCTCATTACATTGGTGCGCAGGAGCACCTCTACCATTAACAGCTCCAAGGGTCGCAAGGCGGTCTTCTCACACAGGTCAGCAACGTGTCTCCATGCGACCTGCCAGACTTCACCACCAGGTACGGGCGATCGTCACGCCTCAATGTCTACTGCCACGGCTCATCAACTCCACAGCTCCTCCACATCCCACTCCAGGCTCCAGACGCAGATCTAGCGAGGCATCCAGGCTCCAGACGCAGGTCCAGCAAGGCATCCAGGCTCCAGACGCAGGTCCAGCGAGGCATCAAGGCTCTCATCCTGGTCATCCTGGATGTTGGGTGGCTTCCAGGGGTTGTTGATGTGTGCTGCACTTGGCCCTGGCTGCTCCATTCTGCATTTTATTGGTTTTTATGCCTATTTTATATTGGGGGTTGACTGATAGACTATTTTTTGCATTAGAGGCAAAAAAAACTCACGTTGGGCTGACTAACGTGAGTTTTTTTGCCGCTAATGGGCCTATCGGTAGTTTTTTCGCCCGCTAACGCCGGATTTCCTATCGCCATCGCGCTGATGTTAGCGGCAGTTTTCATCCCCATTCCCTGATACTATCGCCATGTAGCGACGGCTTGTTAATACACCGCTAACATGGCGTTAGTTTTCAGGGTTAGCCGGCGATAAAAAAACTGCCGCTAACTGGCGTTTGCGTTAGGTATCGCCGGTCCATGAGAATATCCCCCAATGGGTTTTCAGTTTGCATTTATTATTAAAAGTGGAAAAATAAAGAAAATTGAGCACCTTCGCAGTGACTTCTCCGTTGTTGTTGTTCATGAATTCCCTGCCAATAGCCATGCAGATTGAGAACATATGTAGTTAAAAAAACACATTACATTTCCTTAAATACCTGCAAACCTTAACATATGTTTATGCTATTATGCAAATATTTTCACGCAGCTTTATAGTTTCATTATATATGTGCCAAAATTGTGCAGGCATCAAAGTATGGGTGCACATTTATTGGTCAAACAAATTTGGAAATATATTTGAGTTACTGCTTCATCTATTCATAAAATACAAAACAAATATGGATAAATACAGATAAAATGATCAAAAAATAAATATGGATAAATGCAGAAGGAAATGTTAAAAAAATAAATACCATTAAACCGGGAGCCCTAATTATGTGCTAAAAATACATTATATAGGGCCTGGTGTTCAAAGATTACATGTTGCAAAATGTGGCCATAACTTCTACACCAACTTTTTTTAAATACAATCTTACTTTTGCTAACTGACCCAATGAACAAATAAGTCAGTTCACAAAATACTGAATTGCCTGGGGTTGCAGCATGACCTGCCTATGTAGCATTCATTAGACAGACCAATCGGCATGTCTGTGATTGTGTTTTAAATAACAACAATGTTTTTTTAACGCGGCCCATTTTCCTTAGATGAAAGGGCAATGTTCTTTAAAAAGTTTCATCTTATTAAAAAGTTTCACTGAAAGTTGACAATGGTCCAATGGACCACTGTATACTCTCCATCTTTTATCAACATTCACAAAGGGAAAGGGGTCTAAAGGAGAATCCTTCCTCTTAGCGAATCAGTTACCACTCCTACGTGGAAGTAGGTAAATGATCAATGATTTGTGACCGGAATTAGGGTCAGAATTTACTGAAACAATAGGGTATGAATTACAATTTGGAAGAGACTCCCACAATACGTTCATTCCAAATAGAGATTCATAATTCATTTCTAAAACCATTTACCAATTCAGAAACTCTTTCCCAAAGTGATAAATGTGTTAAGTAAATACAAAAAGTTTTTAATTGTTGCAAAACCTCCTATTTAGTTAATCAAATGGTGTGGAACCATTACAAAGTTTTGCACATCAGACCAATAATTATTAATGCTTTAAGAAGATCAAGCAGGGCAGAATTGCATGAATCAAAATAGATTAGAGAGTGGGAGATTTGAAATGTATTTTTCTCCCAGATGGAATCCATAAAAATAAGCAACATTAGTTACTGTTGCAACATTTTCCAAAAGAGCATATTTTGGTAGTGAGCTCACTTTGGTTACTGAGTGACTGGGACATTTCCACATGTGACTGGGACATTTCCACCAGTTCTACCTGTTGCTTAAATTAAAATAATCTTTCATGTATGTTCACTAACTTGTCTGAATTGACACAAGAAGGATAGCATAAGTAATGCTCATTAAGGCTGTAAGACAGAAGAGAAAGCCAAATGCCATATATCTTCCAAAAAGTAAGATGTGCCTCCATCTGATGCAAAACAAATCCAGAGATTTCCAAACACAGCTTCTTCTGATATGACAAATCTTGAACACTCATTCGCTTACAGACATGGAGAACATCATAGCTTGTTTTCGAAAGACATCGTTGGAGAGGATAGAGAACAATGTTCCTGTTTTTTGTGAAGAAAAATTGAAACTTTTTGTACCTGCCTTGATGGGTTAGGCAAAGGTAAATGAAGTTAATTGGATGTACCTCTATAAGCCAGACATACGTTCTGATGCTAGGGAAGATGTGCTCTCTCTTATTCTGTTCTGGAGGAAGGCAAGCTCCAGCGTTTTGTTCTATTTGATGCTTTTTAATCAGAAGACTGTCAGTTTTAAATATATAGTTATCATCATCAAGAGGTAATGCTACTGTTGCTCTCAAAGCTTTTGTGGGAGTGTTACATCAGAAGGCAGTCTTTGAATCTCTAAACTGAAAAAATTGAACTTTTAAGTGCTATACTCTGAGGTTCCAGAGACAAATAAAAATCAAGTTTGTGCCCAGGTTTCTAAGCACTTGTCTGGTTCTTAGAAAGACTTTCACTAAAAGGAAGTAAACAGTGGCATCCAATAATCAATAACTATGTCCCCCCAACAAACAACAGTGGATCAGGGAGTAGGTGGGTCCAGGTCAAATCCAGCCTGATGAGGACTTGGGTATCATCAGGGTGTGCACATAACTAGATGCTGGATGTTCAGATCAATTAAGCATGAATGGAAGCACAAAGATTAAATAAAATGAGCATCAGTAATGGATCCGGAGTGACACAATGGAGAAGAAATCAAAATATGGAGGAGGGTGTGCAACACAATTGAATACGAATACATGAATAAGAGAGGAACAAACTAATTCTGAATAGCTGCTACAATGCCAATTTCCCATAGTTGATCAAAGAATATGGATTAGACCATGATGCAGAATGGTGCAGAATTGTATAATATTATAATAACATGGACCACATTACTGTAGGTTTCAATTTTTATATCATCAACAATATCAAGCAAAATTGATTTTGTCCCCCAACTCTATAGGTCAAATCATATCTAGTGGGAATCTAGTATATCAGACAACTTAGTAAAAATGAGACTTAAACATAGAGCCTTATAAGTATTCCCTTTTTTCACTTTTGGGTGTCTTTACAGTCTGGTCAGAAAACTTGTGACAGAAATTTGCTCCACAAATAAACATAGAGGGTCTGACAAAACAATAAAACGAGGAACAATTTGTTACATGAACAAAGCGCTATGGACTTTCAACCATACAGACTGGTTAGCACAGAGATGCCTATATGGGTGTATTTCTTTTTTATAAAAACATTCTTGAAGGGGCAGGTGTAGGCGGAGCTAAGAGGACAAGAGAAGCAATCTTAGCAAAGACTCTCTATTGCTATTTTTGCAAACATGGGAAATTATAGCTTTTGGAATTGATTTTGGTCTAAATGACAAGAAGTGTTAAGAGAGATAGATGTTGTTGTATGGGAAGTCAATATTATTTGGTACTAGTAGTCAGATATTCACTAATGGTTCAGTCCCCTAATGTAAATCTACCATCACTCTCACATGCGCTAATGAAAATTAAGAAAACCAAAAAATTAAGATAATGTTTAGAAAATCCTGTAGGCCAGGGAAATGGCTGAGGACTTTGCCTGCGTATGCTTCTTGAACTTGAAAGACTACTCCCAGTCCAAAATGAACTCTTGAATCATCATGGAAAAAAGGGGATCCAGCACTTACACATGTGTGCCTACTGATGTGGATTATATTTTCCTAAGCCTGGGACAGCTGCCTTTTCCTATAGAAAAGCAGATCGACCCGCTGGAACCTTTTTGGATGAGGCAGGGATAAACCCTTATATCACTAGAAACCATGGCCTAGTTTTTGCAGGATTTCAATCCAGAAGCAAGTCCAGAAGGGGTCACTGAGTCACTCACTTAAATTAAAATCTCACCAGACCTGCCATAAACAACATCATTATCACAGCATCACCCCCAATGTAAATCACCCAATTGAGAGAGGAAAGGAACTGGAAACTCTGAAGACTGGACAAATGCAGCTGGGAGCTATTAGACCCCTAACCATTGCATCAGTAGGAACTACCCATCTTAGGATTCCATTTCTCACTCAATGGAAGTAGGCCACTTTTTTAACCATACTACACAGATAGTTCCTGTCCTGGCAATGATGTATAGTTCTACTCACTCTCTGTTCCTGCTTAGTTCATTCACCTATCCATGCATCTCACCTTTCTTGTTTCTTACTTCCTTGTTCAGTGCTGCCCTTTTATCTCTGGGCTTTTGTTTTGTTGTGTTTATGTTGTTTGTTGATTTGTTGACCATATGGCTGCTTCTGTTGGAAGAGTTCACTTCTCTTTGGCATGCTTATATCAGAGCTGGTATCCTGATCAACATCTGGTCTCATCATTACTTCTCCCAGCCTGGGTTAGAGTAAGATACTCACCCTCCTAGTGGGAAATGTCTTGCTGTGTAAAAACTTACTTTGGATTGCCTGTTTATTGACTTCTCTGTACTTACTGTATCTATCAAGAACACACTTCACTTCTTACCTGAGAGTCAGCCAGTGCACAAATCAGCTAGTTGACCCTAGTCCAAAATGTGTATTCCAGATGCCACAGCAAGATTTCCAGTATTTTCTTATTCCATTATCCGTTTTCTCCTTCGTTTTGCAAAGTATTTGTAGGAATGTTTCTTACTGATGATGTAATGTAGAATGCAGATGTGGGGGAATTCTGGTGGCTGGCAGATAGTAGAGCTGTGAGCTAGCTGGAGGTTGCTGTATATTGCTGAATGAAGAAGACACTGCAATTTACACTTGTAAATGTGTAAATTACCTCAAATTTTGGCGACAAGCATCTGTGCAGGGGACGGACATTTGATCCTGTGACCACCAGCCCTAGCCAGCCTAACGCTAAGTGAAGCGGGCAAAGACGCAGACTGTAAGTGATCTGTTATTTCTCTTAAATGAGGAGCACTCGCAGAGTGGTTTTTATTCATAGATAATACCTAATTGACCTAAGATAAAGATAGGAGCCTGTATTGTATTTTAACGGGGGAAAGAAAAAGAAAAAAGAAAGACATTGAACTCAAACTGCATATGTGAGCATCATGTGAGAAATATTTCGGTCAATTAGTATGCTGAATTAGCGGAGCGATGTTGATTCAAATGTGGGACACAGCTCAAGTTCAAGTTCAAAATTAGACCCTCAAGCAGTCTTGTTTTAGTGTTGCTGCTTCTTGTGAAATCTCCTGCGCTCGAGACTCAGCTCAAATTTAAAATTAGGCCCTCGAATGCTGTTGTTTCATGGTTGCAGCCAAGGCGACTATGAGTGTGTGAAACCTCGTGCATTTCTGGCCTTTTGTGATTTGTGTTCTGGTGTTGCTGTCTACACGGCCATCAGCACGTGAAATACTTTGAACATTCTTGCCTTGAGCTCGAAAGTTTCCTTGAGTGCATTCAAACTACTATGTATGTCCCGTACAAGTGACTAATTATGAGGATTAAAGCGCTTAGTTTTCAGTGCGAGTCAACGCTTAAATTTGGAGCATCAGCGCTCCCGCTGATAATGAGAACGGGAGCAGCTGAAAGGTGATGCGCTACTTGTTACTAAAGAACAAGGGAGCTGGTCTGACAGCCAAAATGAAAAGAGCCTGGCGTTGTATTACAGTTTAACAGCAGATGATCTCATGAATGAGCTATAATTGATCAAGACCCCATATCACACTAAATATCCAGATTAAAGGAGCTTAACTGCATGTTCTTGCTGCTTCTGTGGTGAACTTTTCCTGGACTGGAAAGCAGAGTCAAGCAACAGAAGAGGGACTATTAGGTTGCCATAGGCATAAACATAGGACTTTGATTTGTGAAGTATTTGCATTCCCAGAAGATCAAAGATTGGATTTAAGTTCTTCAAGGAGTATTGTTATTTTAGATTGTTATATTAGCTAATTATATTAATGTGTTGTGTTAATTAATTATTTTGGTTAATTATTTTAGTTTGCTCTATTAATATTGCATTTACAGGATTGCTGAACAAAGTATGATGGCACCACCCACTTTTTACCTGCACCTGGTGAACCAGCAATTCCATGGAAAAGATAGAAAAATATGTTTTACTTATATATTGGCAATAGGAGGTGACAAATACAGACCAATAAGAAAGCAAGCTATTCTCTCACATCATTTAGGACTAGAAGGAAGGAGCGTGTATGATGACCTCCCGGAAGTGTCACTGGATGTTAGGGATGCCTGAAGCTCAATGCCGAGAAGACAGAAGTCCTCGTCCTCGGTACCACCCCTTCTGCATGCGACAGCACCTGGTGGCCGAACGCCCTTGGAAGCCCACCTACCCTCTCAGACCATGCCAAGAACCTCGGCATCGCACTCGACTCATCACTCACCATGAACCGACAGGTCAACGCCGTCACCTCCAGCTGCTTCAGCACCCTCCGCAAGACCTTCAAGTGTATCCCCCCTGAGTCAAGGAAGACAGTCACCCACGCACTCATCACCAGCAGACTGGACTATGGAAACGCACTCTACGCCGGCATCAAGTCCCTACTCCGCAAACTCCAAACAATACAGAACACTGCCGCCAGACTCGTCCTCGGCATCCCCCGACACGAACACATCAGCCAACACCTACGAAGTCTCCCCTGGCTCCCCGTGGAGAAAAGAGTCACTTTCAAAATCCTCACTCACACCTACAAATGCCTACACAGCAACGGACCCAAATACCTCAACGACAGAATCAACTTCCACGAACCCAAAAGAAACCTCCGATCTTCCAACCTCGCACTGGCCGAAACCCCGCGCATCCACAGAGCCAGAGCAGGCGGAAGATCCTTCTCTCACATTGCAGCCAAGACCTGGAACGAGCTACCGGCAGACATCAGACGCGCCCCCTCCCTGAACACCTTCAGGAAGACCCTCAAGACCTGGCTCTTCGGCTAAACAGATCTGCGGACCCCCCCTCAGCACCTTGAGACCCTCATGGGTGAGTAGCGCGCTTACAATTCCCTGATTGATTGATTGGTCTATCTACATATGTATATGAGATGTCATTAATAATGCTTGATAAAAGTTTCATCCCTAAGGTCAATATTGTTTTTGAAAGGCACAAGCTTTTCTTCTGTGTTCAGAGGGAGGATGAAGACATTTTAATTAATTTGGTGACAATAAGAGGATTGGCCTTTACATGTAAATTTCAGGATTTGGCAGATAGCTTATTTCGAGATCAAATTGTATGTTGTATGAATAACAAACGGGTTGAAGAGAAATTGTTAGCCAAAGATTCGAATTCTGAAGAGACAATCCAAAATGCAAGAAGCATGGAGGATGCCGCAAAGTGGCTAAAAGGGATGGATGTTAGTGGTGATAGAGTGGAAGAAGTTGAAGAAGAAGGTGTGATTGAAGCGAAAGAAATAGAAAAGAAAGCACAGGCTAAGACCTATGGAACAGCAGGTGTGGCAGGAACTGGAGTAAATAAAAGTCTGGCAAATGAACGAAGAACCATAATTTGTTATAGATGTGTGAGTCTAGGGGATATTAGCTCGAACACTATGTTATATACAGGAGTTGTGGTAAGTGAGGCAATTTAGCAAAAGGGTGCAGAATGAAAGGTAAACCAAAAGGAATTAAACTTGCCGATGATGTGTGTGAAGATATAAAGGAAGTGGTATTAACAGTGGATCATACAGTGGAGGTAGTATAGGGAATGGGTTTGGTGGAAATACAAGAAATGAGGGAGATGGGAAAATGGAAAGTACGTACCGGTTGGAGAAGCCACTTTACGACTTGGCTTTGAATGGGATAATGATTTGGGTCTTAGCTGATTCAGGAAGCTTACTTACTTTCATTGGGAAGAACACTTATGAAAAACAATTTGAAGGAAATATAGATGAATTGCGAGCGCCAGATGTGAAAGCGGTAGGGTATGGAGGGGAGAGGATAGAGATCATAGGAATGAGATGGAAGAATATTGCATTTTAAAAGAGTGAAGTGCGAGGGAGAGTGTATATAACTGAGAAAGGTTTAGATCATTTAGGGTGGCATCATCAGAAAGATATGAATATGATTCTGGACCCGAATGCAGAAGAACCAGTCATGATAATAGAAGCAGTTAATGCGCAGGAGAGTAAGAAAACTGAATGTGAGAGTATAGTGCAACAATGTCCTCTTGTTTTTCCAGAGGAATTTGGACTTTTGAAGGGATTCACTCATAGAATAAGTATAAAGGAAAAAACTGTACCGATGATGCATACATTTAGAACTGTGCCATTTCTGATGAGAGAGCCACTGAAGAAAGAGTTGGACAAGCTGCTTTCTGAAGGGAATCATGGAACCGATTGAGTCATCAGAGTGGTTATGTCTGGTAGTGGTAGCTCTGAAATATGGTGGGAAGATTCATTTGTGCATTGATTTGCGGGAGTTGAATAAGAATATATGGGTGGACAGGCAGCTATTACCAAATATTTCCAAGATGTTGAGAATGATGGGCAGAGGAAAGTGGTTCAGTGTGCTTGACATGTCTGCAGCATACCACCAAATAAACCTACATGAAGATTCAAGACCATTGACTTAATTTGTTACACTTTTGGGGACCTTCTGATATCGAAGGATGCCATTTGGTCTTGCATCTGCCTCAGCTGTCTTTCAAAGAATAATGCAGAGTATTTATAATGATATGAAGAAGGTTCTATATTTTCAGGACAACATTTAGGTGGTAAGCGGATCTGAAGAGGAGCATGATCAGATACTGATGAGTTTTGTCAAGGATTGAAACACGCAGACTGACCATAAAAAGAGAAAAGTGTCAGCTGAAAAAAAACAAGGTGGACTACTTAGGTCATGAATTTTCAGCAAATGGAATTAAGCTGAAAAGGGACATTATAAAGGCTGAGGCTGATATGCATAGACCCCAAAATAAGGAACAATTGAAGTATTTTCTTGGACTGGCAGAGTGCTGTTCCAAATTCATAAACAATTTTGCAGAAATAGTTGAACCCATGCAAATGTTGTGAAAGAATGAGTGTGTGTTTGAGTGGGGAGAGGAGTGTGAGAATGCCTTCGTTGAAATCACACAAGCTATCACTAGATCACCATTGCTATGTAATTTCAATGTGAATAACAAAACTGTGATTACGACTGATGCTAGTAGTATCGGCTTGGGAGCTGTGTTGTCTCAAAAAGTGGATGGACAAGAAAGGGTAATAGGATTTGCATCCTGAAGATTGCAGGGGGCAGAACAATTCTCTTCCATCATAGAGAAGGAAGCATTGGCATGCTGTTGGGGAATAAACCATTATAGGTACTACTTGTGGGGTTTACCCTTTGCCGTCTTAACTGATCACAAGCCATTGGTGCAAATATTTTAGTGCGGCAGGGGATTAGAAGGTGAATATTGTGGCTGACTGCTTGTCGTGAATGCCATTAGATGATGGTTTGTGTGTTGGAGATGAAAAAGAAGAGGTTGTGGACATTTGTGATGTGAGTGAGTTTGCATTGACGGAAGAAGAATGGAGAGGTGCTGGGGAGAAGGATTAGACATATAAAGAATTGAGGTGTCTAATAAGTAGTTGTTGGTGGACAAGATGAAAGAATGAAGCAATATAGTGTGGTCAAAAATGAGTTAAGTGTACATGGATTTAAAGTTCTGAGACCTGGTCGAACTGCTCCACCAGAAACTTTGAGGGAGAGTTTGATCAACATGGGACATGATGGACATCTTGGCAGAAGTTTAACAAAAAGAAGGTTAAGGCAGTTTTTCTGGTGGCCAGGAATGGATAGAGAGGTGGAGGATAAGGCGAAAAACTGTTGTGCATGTGGAAGTAGCAATAAGAGCAAAATTACAAGAGAACAACCTTTGAGTTGTAGGGAATTGCATGAGAAACCTTGGAATGGTAGGCAATGGATTTTAATGGTCCGGCTGAAACACTCGGTAGGCGAGATCGATTCTTGGCTGTCATTGTAGACTACCACAGTAAATGGTTTGTCATGAAGAGTATGGAACAAATAATTACGGAACATGTTGTGAAGTTTCTAAAAGAGGTGTTCATGGAGGAAGACAATTAAGTATTAAACATGAAAGAGTGGCATTGTTTAGGCCACAAGCAAATGATTTAGTCGAAAGAGCAAATTAAGTTGCAATGGAAAACATTCAGCTTTCAATTGCAAATGGGCTGTTTTGTAGGAAAGAGCTGGATAAAATGATGTAGGCTTATAGGATTACTCCACATACAATGGCATGGGTATCGCTTTCATTACTCTCAAGGGAAGAGAACCAGGTACCAAAGAATCCCCGATGTGGCTACAAGACGAGAAACAAGTGAGGTTAGACTGGAAAGCCACGAAAAGAACACTGCGAGAGAGGCAGAGAATGATTGAACAAGCTTATAATAACAAGACATTTGTGAAGGAAATACATTGGTAATGTGGAACCTGGGTGGTGACAAAGAAAGCAGGGATTGTGAAAAAAGGAGAAATCAAATATTCCATACCCCGGAGAGTGATTGAAGTAAAGAAAAATATAGTTGGTTTGGAGGAAAGAGACAGCTGGAGTTTTGGAAGTTTAACTAACGTGGTTGGGCCAGATGAGTAAAGGGATGTGGGTGAGTAACGGGGATTGTGTATATTTCCTATTGTATTCTTTAAGTGTTTAGTATATTCTGGAAGAGAAAGAAAAGGAAAAGGAAAAAGGAAAATCATTATTCACAGTTTTGTTAGAGTATATATATCTATATATATTCACACACAAAAAAAAACGTTACAGGGATGTAATAGTTAGGCTCAGATTTCACACGCACAAAACCAGAGAAATTCAGCAGTTATAGTTAGCTGAGCTACCTATAACTAGCGCCCCCACAATGCACTGCCTATGACCTCACATAGTACATCACTCATGACATGGTCAGTTACATCACTGATGACATCTCAAATGGCATCACTGATGACATCACTGATAACATCATCCAGTGACTGTGAGTGTTTTTTAAATCGTTCTGAGTATTAAATATATATACTAAGGTGTATTGATGAATCAGTGGGTGTATGAGTACCTGTATGGATGATTCACTGGGTGTGTGACTGACTGTATATGTGAGTGATTATGTGTCTCAGTGAATGTATGGGTGAGTGACTAGGTTGTGTGAATGTCTGTATCTGTCTGTCAGATGGTGTCTAGGTTATTGTATAGGTGTGTGAGTGGGTAAGTGAGTTTCTGTATGGGTGAGTGATTGGTTGTCTGAGTACGTGTATGGGTGTCTCAATGTCTGTGTGGGTGGGTGAGGGGGTGTGTAACTGCCTGTATGAATGAGCACGTGGGAGAGTCAGTGGCTCTATGGGTTAGTGAGTGTGTGTGTGTAAGGGGCTGTATGGGTGAGTGAGTGTGTGTATGGCAGTGTCGGTGAGTGAATGGATGTGTCAGTGGTATATAGGTGAGTAACTGCATATGTGAAAGGCAGTGTAGGTGAGTGTTGGAGTATATGAGTGACTGTATGTTTGACTGAGTGATTGCGAGAGTGGCCGTATGGGTGAGTGTGTGCTTGTGTCACTGATTGTATAGTTGAGTGAGTATGTATTAGTATATTTATGAATAAATGAGTGGATGTGTGTATAACTGTATAGGTGAGTAAATGGCTGTGTGATTGACTCTATAGGTGAGTGAGTAGAGGTGTGAGTAGCTCTATGAGTGACTGACTGTGTGTGAGTGGCTGTGTGGGTGTATGAGTGGATATATCAGTGGCTGTATTAGTGAGTGAGTTGGTGTATGTGTGGCTGTATGGATGGCTGAATAAATGTGTGTGTAGTCCTATGAATCAGTGAGTGGGTGTGTAAGTAAGGGTATGGGTGTGTCAATGGTTTTGGGAATGATTGAGCACAACAACTATGGAGAGGGTAACGAACAAAGTGTGCACCGGTGTACATTCCGGGATAATTATTTACAAGGCTCTGGTCACGCTCTACTTTATGTGGTCCCAACACCACTGGTCCACGAACAACAATAATAATTCATGCAAAAGGAGCGTGTGATTAATTCTTCAATGTAAATAAAGTTCAAAGCTGTATGCTCATATATCGTCCATTCTTTATGTGTTGCACCAAGAAAATCCACTGGGAGTCTTATCAGTTGGAAAACCAATTTACATTTTTATTGTTCAATCCAATTTCTCAACACCAAGGTACATAATCTTATCAATCCAGCCAACGCGTTTTGTCCTAAAAGGACATAATCAGGACTGCAAATTGAAAACAAATGTATCAATAATTGTTTTTTCACATGAGTATGCACACATCAATATAACATGAGGCTACAATCCATCCCTACAAATATTCTGTGTCAGACTCCCTGCCTATATCCAATCTAGTACCAATGCACAATATTACTAGCATAATTTACATACTTTTATAAACAACCAAGCAATACACTGGCTTCATACGAAGCACGGTTCATGATCCCCCCATATTGACTATCATGTAATTGCTTCTTCCATGATGCAGTTTCCACAAGTCCCCATTTTGATTCATATGATTGGTCCTTTGATCCCAATTAAGTTCTAGGCAGTGTAAAAGAATATCATGTTAATTTCCAATCTCATTCCACCCATACGGCTTGAAAATTCCCGAAGTGCGCCCATTCTTCTTTTAGTGTCAATATTCATTATTCCAAACATCTATAATGTGAGAAAATAATACCAAGTTGCTCTACTATAAATGCCACAGTTCAGTGTCCAAGGATACATCAACCCTACAGTCACGTTTATATCAATTCACCACTTCCCTTATTCTTGCCGGGCCCCGTGGTCTTGCTGTATAATGAGGACCTCAATAATATCAGTAAAATTCCAAGTCACAATCCACACTCCTTAGTCAGACCCAGAGTCCAAAGTCAAGTACTCAGTAGCCCTCCATTACCGCTCTGTCCCATATTAAACGTCCGGTTTCTCTTCTCTGAATCCCCTGCCACTATTCGATATGGCCCCCTGCACTCACCTATTACGTTCCACGCTTCCTTCTAGCGCGTCTCCAACACTGTCATTCACTGGCTTTCCGTCATGCTTTAACCCGTTTTTTGCTCGCTCATTTATACTCTAAACCCTCCAATCAGTGTTCATTCAAAAATTTGCCCCGATTCCCTTTCGGGTCCTCTCACTTTCTACCCAATCAGAATCATTATTCACCACAATAGTCAAATATATTTCTCACTCGTTTCCAGCTAAACTTAATTTGATTTCGGTTGCCCCCCATTCTTATTCTGCTTCAACCAATCGGCAATCCCTCCGTTTAAAAAAACGGATTCCCTTTCTGGTCTTCACATTATATAGCCAATCAGAATCCTTACAACCTATTTCCGGTGCCTCCTCCCGCCTGTTCTGCCTGATTTGGGGCCTTGCCTAAACATTCATGTGACGTTCCTTGAGTCATTCAGAATGACCCATCCACTCCGTGACAATGTGTTACCCCCTGCAAGGTACTACCAGACCTGTAGCATATCCTGAGACCCGAGTGTTTATTTATCATTTTTCCAAACCAAGTCCTTAAAATTAATATATGGTATTACAACGTGAGCAAGCGGCCCTTTACCGATTAGACGCCCATTCTCACAAAAGATCCTCAACCAACAAAACCTGGTATTCCTGTTTTCTTATTCTGAACGTCATGCTCAACCCCATGACTAAGATTCCTTCATCCTTTACCCCTCATGACTACCCATTGTTCCCACTGTACTCAGTGATTAACTCACAGAAAATAATGAAACTCGGAGAGAGAAGCAAGATGGCGGAAGGCTGAGGCTGAGCCTCCGATCGCAGTGCTAAAGCCCTGATCTGCTGAGAGCCCCCCTCTTTAGGAAATGCACCCATCAATACTAGAGCAGGAATGATAGAAGAGATTTTAGGTATCCTAAGTATACTGACCAAACTACTACAAGAAAGGATTTGCTACTGTTATCCCTCGAAGCAGCGGGAGCTAAGACTTACGTGCCTTCGGATACAGAGGACGCTAAGCTCCGACTCGGATCTCCGTGACTGGAACTCGGGGCTGAGACACCGAGATAATTTGCACAGCATGAGGCCAAAAGGAGGTCCGGTGGCTCGCGGCAAAACAACGCCGAATCCCTCATGCCCTGTCGATCGACCTGCTGATTACCTAGCATCAGAAGTGTGTATCACGACGGGAGGAGGAGCGCGGCAACCCGGACGTCGAGGACCGGCTGTGACCCGGAAGGAGCTCCCGGAAAGGAAAGGGAGAGGAGAGATGCCCCAGCAACGTAAGACCGGCCCGACAGTATTGGAACTACTCGGCGGCTCTAAGAAACCCGAAGGATCCACTGAAGTCGCTGATGGGGGACCGGGGACGCCGAGAGCAGTGTTGCCGGACAAGGAAAGGAGAGAGACGGTAACCCCGCAGACTGTGCAGGCCGTACAGGTAAATGCGCAAGCGAGGGGAAACTCAACAGTGGGAGAAATGGAACTACCAATGGTGGCTGATAGCCCCCCCCAAAATTGGAGCGAACGTATGGAGGGGGAAGAGACTCAGGACTCTATAGCAACTACCGCTAAGGAGATATCTGAGGCTGGAAGGGACATAGCCTTGATTGAGGGTGCTGAGGGTGCTGACACTACATCTAGAGAAATTATAATGGTGAAAGAGGGAGGAATGGAGATGGAAACCCGAGTGAATGGTCCACAAGGCACGAATCTCTCAGTGGACCCTGGGCAAATTAAAGAGAATCCAATATTGGATTGTAAAAGTAAGGGCAAGGATCAGATAGGCGGTTTAAAACTCTATAAGCAAGGATTTAAAAACAAAGGAAATAAAAAAAGGGAAAACAGCATATGAGAGATATGGAATCAGAGGCAACAGATCACTTTCATTCATTATCAGATGATACAGAATCAGCAATAGAATCTGACATGGACTCCCCGGCATTGATAAACTCAAGTGATGAGGAAAGTGAGAGCCTGCCGGATACCAATGGGGGGGACTCTGCAGCAACTATGAGGAAAACTAAGAGGGCTGGTGGTCTCCCTGATTATGGCCCTGACGAACGGGACAAAATGTCTGAATTAAACTGGGATTATTCACCATCCAGCTTACTTATTGGTGGCTTCGGGGAGCAAGCAGCAGCTATAGGGAACACTTCTAATACAACCTTGGATACTATATTACAATCTGTTCTAGCTCACCGGGAAGAGACTAGGCAAGATAGGAAACGCTCCCAGGCAGCCATTCGCAAGATGCAGGGGTCTGTACGGAAGATTGTAAAAGTCTGCGGTGAGATCTCAGACCGACTAACCATGCTAGAGACAAGGACTGAAAACCTTGAGAAGGATATTGCGACAACACGCCTCCAGACTGAATCCCATGAGGCAAGATTAACTGATGTCCAGTGGAAGCTGGAAGATCAGGAAAATCGCCAACGGAGGAACAATTTGCGATTTTTGGGTATACCAGAGGATAAAGGAGCCACGGATATCCGCCTCTATATGGTCGATCTACTACCTAAAGCCTTTCCTGAGTTGGTGGGCTGGAATTGGGCTCATGAAGTTCAGCGAGCTCATCGAGTCCCTATGGTAGTAAAACAATCTAGTGGAGTAGACACCAAACCTAGAGCGGTACTAGTCTACTTTGGAAACTATCTTCTCCGCCAGCTTATATTTGAGAAAGCTAGACCAGATAAAAAATGTCAACTAGATGGCATAGGGTTTTTTACAAGGCCGGACTTCTGCCATATAACGGTAGAGAGACGCTGGCGGTTACGACAGATGATTAATCTGTTTCAGTCAAAAGGGGCACAGGCCTACCTGCTAAACCCGGCCAAGTTGAAAGTCATTGTTGGAGATAGATCTCGGTTTTTTACATCTGAAATTAAAGCTAAGGAGTTTTTGGAAGAGCTAAATGGGAAAACCCAGGGAAACATAAGCTAATGAAACAGAATGGAGATTTGGTTATGGGGTGGTCTGTTCTCCTTCCTCTCTTCTTTCTTTTCTGTTTTTCTCTTTTTTCTTTTTTTGCTCACTAATTTCCGGGTGGGTGCTGGATATTGTTTATAGAATGGATACAATGGATACAAGGGGGTTCTCGGGGATCACGGAACGGCACTGCTTCATCTCACACCAGACCCAAGGTCTGGAAGCTTCTAGGGGGAGGATGAGGGGGATGGGGGGAGGGGGGTGGGGGGTGGATTATGGGCAAGAGGAGGGTGTAGCTCTAGGGGTAGCTACGGGAGGATTAAACGGGGGAAAAAGCCAGATAAGGTACATGGAAACAATGGTAACAAGAATAAACATGAGAGGTAATCAAAATGGATGGCAGCTGTTTATGAGTAGTTATGGATAAAATGCAGATATGTTCAGTAAATGTGGGAGGGCTTACGATAGGAAAAAGAGGGCTCGGGTGTATGAGGTTTTACGTTTTTGGAATGCAGAGATTATTTGTTTACAGGAGACTCATATTCCATGGAGTAATAAGGAACAACTACAGATTAGAGGCTATGAAATGATAATATGCTCCACACAAACAACGACGATACGGGGAGTAGCTATATTCATTAGGCAAAATGTGGGCAGCGTGAAGCGAACGTTGGCAGATAAATGGGGAAGATGGGCCATTGCTGCACTAAGTACGGGCCTCACGATTGTAACCGTTTATGGCTCAAATCAAGATGATTCTAGAATCTGGGGTGATCTTGAGATTGAGCTTGCCTCGTGGCCAACTCCATTAATAATATGTGGGGATTTTAATATTCATCTTGGGATTTCGCATGGTACTGGGATACATTACAAGGGTAGGAAACCACAGGTGTATCGGGCTTTAAAAAACCTCATGGATAGCCATGGGTTGCTGGATGTATGGGCGCAAAAAATATTACAGATCCTGGATATACCTATTTTTCATTTCCACATCAGAAATTTGTTCAGTTAGATTATTTTATGGCTTCTATTACGATGTTAGGTGAAATAACAATAACCAAACTACCCCAAATTTTCTCTGATCATAACCCACTTCTGCTGGAAATAAACCGACAGGAGATAAAGAGGGGAAACAATTTTGTTGGACTTTTGACAGAAAACTATTAATTGATGAGGTATTTCAGAGCTATATTAGGAAATGGGCTAAAGAATTTTTTAATATGAACCGATATATAATGCCTCACGAATTATAGTGTGGGATGCCTTTAAAGCTGGAGTAAGGGGTGAAGTGATAAGTTATATTGGCCGACAGCGTAAAGAGAGTCGGGATAAGGTCAATTCTTTAATAATGTCTCTACTACAACTGGAAAGGGAGCATACTCAATTGATAGATCGAGGGGGACAAACGACAGGACAAGAGGCAATCGAAGAGGTGCGAATTAAAATAACAGTCTTGAAATCAGAAATAAATGGCTTTTTCCAATTTCAAGTTGCCCAAGCATATCAAGCACATCAGAAAGATATGTATGAGTATGGGGAAGCTTCAGGTAGAATATTGGCTCTTCGAACTAGGCAAAAGGCAGCTAGAAACAACATAACTAAAGTACAAAATAATCAAGGGCAATGTGAGACCAACCCTGCAAAGATTATGGGGGTTTTTGAACAATTTTATCAAAAATTATATCAAAAAGATTCTACTGATCTGGAACAACTACCTACCGGGGTTAGCGATATTATGGAGAATAAAATCGATGAAGCCAAGCAGGAAGAACTGGAAGTGGAAGTTACGCTGAAAGAAGTAATAACAGCTATAAACTCCCTGTCTTCTGGGAAAGCTTCTGGACCAGATAAAATCCCAATTGAGCTCTATAAACTGCTTCAACAAGATTTGGCTCCATTATTGCATGATCTTTTTTTGGATGTGCAATATCGAGGAATCCCACCGAAATCGTGGCAGGAAACTGATATAGTTATATTTCCTAAGAAAGGGAAACCACCAGAGCTACCCGGTTCATATCGTCCTATTGCCTTGATAAACTCTGATGCCAAAATTTATTCTAAGGTTTTAGCTAACCGGTTACAGAGGGTCATAGCCAAATTAGTCTCACCATGGCAGCATGGCTTTATACCAGGCCGAGGAACTACCGATCACATTAGACGGATAATCGCGCTATTGGATATAGCAGAGGCAAAAGGGGACGAAATGGCTGTGATCCTCTTAGATGCCGAGAAGGCTTTCGATCGAGTTGCATGGCAATATCTATGGGATTTGCTTGGAGAACGGGGGTTCGGACCTCGATTAATAACGGCCATAAGAGCAATGTATTATAGCCCTATCGCAAAATTACAGCTGATGGGAAATACATCTAGAGCAATAGAGGTAGCTAGGGGAACCAGACAGGGCTGTCCATGCTCCCCAATCCTCTTTGCTATATATTTAGATCCTTTAATTAGACAATTGCTCTCAAACCCCAGGATTAAACCAATAATAACAAATGGATATGAAACTAAGGTATTGGCCTATGCGGACGATATAGCCATCACTACATCGGAACCTGAGATAGCAATTAAGGAAATTGAGAGGATGGCGGAGATATTTGGGCGCAGGTCAGGATATTTGCTTAATAAAGGCAAAACACAGATAATATGTACCAAACAGTATAATATACAAGATCAACGATGGATAGAAACCGCAACATATCTAGGGATTAGGATAGGATCAGATCTGGATGCAATATGGTCAAATAATTTAGACCCAGTGTTGGATGATGTAGGTAGTGAGTTAAGGCGAATGGATAAATTGCAGTTAACAATAGTTGGCAGAATTAATGTATTGAAAATGAAAGTGTTCCCAAGAATTTTATATTTGCTCCGCTCTATTCCTTTGGAACTGTCGGTCACTGCAGTTCAGAAAATGGACTCTATGTTTTCGAATTTTGTATGGCATTATCAGAAAACTAGGCGTGCCTTAAGATTATTGACGCTTCCACAAGACCGAGGGGGCTGGGCTGCTCCAAATTTGTTATTATACTACTGGGCTGTAACTCTACAGCAGATGGGGGCCTTATTAACAATAGGTAGACCCAGGAATGAAGATGACCTTCCCTCTATCTATCAACTAGCTATAGGCAAAGAAGCTACGGGTTTGTTCTTGAAACAACTCGAACCCAGCTATTATAAAAAGACCCGATTCAAATGCCTAAAAGCGACCTGGAAGGTATGGATTAAAGTTATGAGAACACTGAAAATACCAAAATATAATGGGTATACTCCTTTATGGGGCTCTACAGCCTTTCCATTAGCAATAATTGATACCATGGCTAGAGGGTGGGAACGCACTGGCATTAATACGATTGCTAATCTATACAATGATAAATTGGAACCCATACCTTTCCTCGAACTAGTTCAGCAAACGGGGATAGATATTAGATCTCAATTCAAATATGTTCAAATCCGAAATTGTCTGAAAACCCTGCCCGTAGGATGTTTTAAACTTGGCCCAATACCCGTGTTGGACATGAACTACCGTGGGGGTGCGAAAATTGGGTGTTATTACAATTATTTGATGGATACAGTCCCTGATGACATGGAAAAGGTCGAGACAAAGTGGGCAGAGAAACTGGGAGATGATGAGGTGGACCTAGATATGGCATTAGAATTAGGTAAAAAGATATTCCTTTCAGCAAATCTCAAAGCTCAACATTACAAGACCTTGTTCAATTTGTACTATACCCCTGTAAAGCTGTTTAAGTGGGGGAAACGTGAAAATGATAACTGTCCAAGATGTCAAGTCAATTCAGCTGATATTATACATATGTTCTGTACATGTAACAAGTTGACTTCCTTAAAACTGGGTATGGAAAAGTTTTGGTTGCAAGTAATGAACAAGCAGATTACTTTAAATCCAGTATTAATGCTATTTGGGTATGATAACCGAGGTGGGTTATCCTCGTCTCAACAAGATTTTGTATTTATTACAGTGGCTGTAGCTAGATTGTTGATAGCCACAGCCTGGAAAGATTCTGAACCCCCTGGATACACAGCATGGTTTTATCGGATCTTGAGTATAATCAGGAAATGGTCTTGTATAAGAACAAGGGAAGGCGAGCTAAGGAGAAAGGATATAAGATCTGGGCACCCTTGATTCAATGGCTTAATAGAAGATCCGACTAGGACGGATTTAGTTAACTGTAAAAAATGTTTTATCTGCTTAATTAATTTGATGTTACCTCCCACAAATAACTGATAGCTGCCATTAGTAAGGAATCTTTTCTTTCTTCGCTTTATAAGTATGTTTAAAATTACTTTGGATTTGTGTTTAGAATGTATATATTTTGTACCTTGTGGCTAATAAAAAAATATAAATTAAAAAAAAGAAGAAAATAATGAAACTCATTATCACTGTTCAGGACTTTCTCTACCGACCTTAATCTGCTTATCCATTTCGCCTCTTCCTGACGTATTTTCAACTCCCAGTCACCCCCCTTGTGTCAGCTATGACCCTTTGTATACCATGACATTTGAAACTGGTCAAAGATGGGTGGTTATCCTCAATTTGTTGAAAAATGGGGGATCTGGGGTAACTATTTAAAATAGCACTGCAGTGTTCCTGAATCCTGAATCCTGATCTTCAATGCCCTTTTGGTACTCCCTACATAAATTTTTACTGCATTCACATTTGATCACATAATGCCACAACTGTTGCAATTGATGAATTCATTGATACAATATTGTTTACTTGTGTTGTAATTGACATTTTTCAAACGGTTTATACCACATTTACATGTGATACATGACCCACAAGTGTAAAAACCTTTAGGTTGAATGGGCAGACATTTGGTAGCTGAATCTTGTACATGTTCCAGATAATTTCTGGTGATCATGTTCCCAATAGTAGGGCTTCTCCTGTATGTCCCTACTGGTTTGTCAGAAATACTGTCCACTAAACCTGGAACCCCCTTCAGGAGAGCCCACTATCTGTTCACATTTTTTAAAATCTTTTTATGCTCAGTGTTGAAGGTGGAAACAAAAGCTAACCTCTACTGTGATGGTTGTTTCGGTCTCTGTACTTGTGTCTCCTCTCTCTTGATTCCATGTACCCTCTTTCTTGCCTTATGCAGACTTGATTTAGTCTAACCTCTCGCCACCAATCTCTTTCTCAAAATCTTCCTCCTTGCTACAGTTCCTTCTGGTTCTTATCATCTCCCCTAAGGGGATGCCTCTGATTACTGCGGGAGGATGTGCACTATCCGCTCTCAAAATGTTATTAGTTGCAGTGTTCTTTCGGAAGAATTTACTTTGGATCACATTCCCCACTACAAATAACTGAACATCCAAAAAATCTATTTTACCCAAGTTGTGACACATTGTGAACTTAACATTGTGAATATTAGTGTTCAAAAAGTCTAAAAATTCACTTAATTCAATACTAGTTCCTCTCCAGATCATCACAATATCATCGATGAACCTTCCCCAAAATAGGATCAGGTCCATCTATTTACTTGCATTTCTTGACCAGGCATGCTCCCTCTCAAATCACCCCATAAAGAGGTTGGCATAACAGGGAGCAAACCTGGATCCCATCGCTGTGCCCCTGATTTGGTGGTACCACTCCCCTTCAAAAAGAAAAAAGTTGTTCTTGAGTATCAAGTCACTCATTTCCAGAATCATGTTGGAATGTTCCTGCAGACTCGCGCTCCGCCCTCCTAGGAAGTGTCTTAATGCTAGTTTCCCTTTGTCATTTTCAATACAGGTGTACAGGCCCACCACATCTAGTGTCACAAATCTCATATCCTGATCCCAAACCACATCTTGCAATTTATTCAGGACATCCGTCGTGTCCCGGATGTAGGAAGGCAAATTAACTACCAAAGGTTTTAAAAACAGATCTACAAATTCCGATAAATGTTCTGTTAAACTTCCAATACTTTAAACAATGGGTCTCCCTGGAGGGTTCTGCAATGACTTGTGAATTTTGGGAATCGTATAAATGAAAGGGAATCTAGGACTGGTATTATTCAGACATTTAAATTCTTTTTCATCTAGCAATCCCAGTTCCAGGTGTACAATTTTTCAGTAAGTAGTCTGCCTGCTTCCTTGGTGGGATTACTGTTCAATTTTCTATAACAGGTACTGTCACTGTGCTGTCTCAAGATCTTACGGCTATAGTCTGTTCTTATCATCACGACAATATTCCCCCTTTTGTCGGCTTCTCTTATCACTATATCTAGATCATATTTCAGATTAGGAAGTGCTGAACGCTCCTCTCTCGAAATGTTAGCCCTTCCAGTCTTGTGTATAGTACTTCCTATATTCCAATCCTCCAATATGTGTAATTCTTCTACTGTTTTTTTAACAAGAAGATCTATTGCTGAAAACGTATATCCCTGAGGTACAAACTTAGAGGGAGGTCTCAAACTGCTCGTGCATCCATAATCAGCCTGGACATTCAGCATAGTAGATACATCCTCCACCCCATATTCATCCCCCTCTGATAATTATAGCAATAACTGTACATCATGCACATGGGCTATAGTTAATTCTGATCTTTTTCTTACATCTTTTTTGACATTGTCAAACCTTTCCACAGTTGAAAAGAAACTTTTCAATTTAAGCCGTCTGGCAAACTTAAATAAATCAATCCTAAGATCAGTGAAATTACATGCAACATCCGGGCAAAAAAGAGAGCCCCTGCTTCAGTACCTTCAATTCATTCAGACTCAATTCCTTATCTGATAGATTAATGACTTGTAAATTCGGTATACACTCAAAATATCGAGTTTTAAATATCGAGTGGCCACAATATCGAATGCAGAATATCGAGTGGACAGAATATCGAGTGGACAGAATATAGAGGTTAAGAATATCGACATGAAGGTAAGTAATATCGACTGTCAGAATATCGAAGTAAGTAATATCGTTAGTCATAATATCGTTGTTGAAAATATCGATTTTTTTTAGTGTTTTAAGTGTTAGTATATGTGTTAAAAGTATATATTATTAATGTAATGTATGTTGGAATTTTTTTAAAGTAATGATTTTTATGTTACATTATTTTTTTGTATTTTAGTTCCGTAGCGGGTTGTGGGTTTATAGGGGAATAGGGTGGGAAGTAATTTAATTATAATATATTAATTATGAATTTACTTGAAATAATTAATTATAAGTAAATTAATTTTGTGTAAATATATTCCGAGGCGGGTTGTGGGTTTATAGGGGAATAGGGTGGGAAGTAATTTAAATAAAATTAATCAATTAATAAATATATTAATTGGTATTGATAATTAATTTATTGTTAATTATTAATTGGTATTTAATTTTTTATTAATTGATTAATTGATCATTATATTAATTGTATTATTTATAATTGGAGCGCGTTGTGGTTTTATTGGGAAATAGGGTAGGAAGTAATTTAATTGTAATTAACTAATTATTAATCCTTATTTATTGGTATTGATAATTAATTTATTGTTAATTAATTATTATTTGGAAATTAATTTTTGATTAATTAATTAATTGATATTTATATTAATCGTATTAATAATTATAGGAGTGTGTTGTGGGTTTCTGGAAGAATAGGGGGAAGTAATTTAAATGTAATGGAGTAATTAATAATTTACATTTTTGGGTATTGATAATTAATTTATTGTTCAATAATTAATATTTGTTAATTTATTTATATTAATTATTATTAATTGGTATTGATAATGTATTTGTTGTTGATTAATTAATAATTGGTATTTAATTTATATTAATTGGTTAATTGCTAATTATATTAATAATGTGAATTTTATGTGTAGTGGGTTGTGTGTTTATTTGGTAATAGGGTGGGAAGTAATTTAATGTTATTAAAGTAATTATTGGTATTTTCAAATAATTTATTGTAAATTTATTAATAATTTTTTTTTATTTTTAAAAATGATTTAATTTATAAGTATGTTAATTTCTAAACTTTATGCTATCAAAAGCTTTCCCCACTGTTGCATTTTTTGGAGTGGGAATAGTAATTTTTACCCCTCCACTATCCAACACTTTCCCTACTGTTGCACTCTGGAGTTGGAATAGTAAATTTTATCCCTACGCTATCCAGCACTTTCCCTACTGTTGCACTCTTTGGAGTGGGAATAGTAATTTTTATGCCTACGCTATCCAACACTTTCTCTACTGTAGCACTCTTTGGAGTGGGAATAGTAATTTTTTCCCCTACGCTATCCAACACTTTCCCTACTGTTGCACTCACTGGAGTGGGAATAGTAATTTTTACTCACCCGCTATCCAACACTTTCCCTACTGTTGCACTCACTGGAGTGGGAATAGTAATTTTTACCCTACGCTATCCAACACTTTCCCTACTGTTGCACTCTTTGGAGTGGGAATAGTAATTGTTTCCCCTACGCTATCCAACACTTTCTCTACTGTTGCACTCACTGGAGTGGGAATAGTAATTTTTAATCACCCGCTATCCAACACTTTCCCTACTGTTGCACTCACTGGAGTGGGAATAGTAATTTTTACCCCTACGCTATCCAACACTTTCCCTACTGTTGCACTCTTTGGAGTGGGAATAGTAATTGTTTCCCCTACGCTATCGAACACTTTCCCTACTGTTGCACTCACTGGAGTGGGAATAGTAATTTTTAATCACCCGCTATCCAACACTTTCCCTACTGTTGCACTCACTGGAGTGGGAATAGTATTTTTTACCCTTCCGCTATCCAACAGTTTCTCTACTGTTACACTTGGTGGAGTGGGAATAGTATAAAAATGATTTAATTTATAAGTATGTTAATTTCTAAACTTTACGCTATCAAAAGCTTTCCCCACTGTTGCATTTTTTGGAGTGGGAATAGTAATTTTTACCCCTCCACTATCCAACACTTTCCCTACTGTTGCACTCTGGAGTTGGAATAGTAAATTTTACCCCTACGCTATCCAGCACTTTCCCTACTGTTGCACTCTTTGGAGTGGGAATAGTAATTTTTATGCCTACGCTATCCAACACTTTCTCTACTGTAGCACTCTTTGGAGTGGGAATAGTAATTTTTTCCCCTACGCTATCCAACACTTTCTCTACTGTTGCACTCACTGGAGTGGGAATAGTAATTTTTACTCACCCGCTATCCAACACTTTCCCTACTGTTGCACTCACTGGAGTGGGAATAGTAATTTTTACCCCTACGCTATCCAACACTTTCCCTACTGTTGAACTCTTTGGAGTGGGAATAGTAATTGTTTCCCCTACGCTATCCAACACTTTCTCTACTGTTGCACTCACTGGAGTGGGAATAGTAATTTTTAATCACCCGCTATCCAACACTTTCCCTACTGTTGCACTCACTGGAGTGGGAATAGTAATTTTTACCCCTACGCTATCCAACACTTTCCCTACTGTTGCACTCTTTGGAGTGGGAATAGTAATTGTTTCCCCTACGCTATCGAACACTTTCCCTACTGTTGCACTCACTGGAGTGGGAATAGTAATTTTTAATCACCCGCTATCCAACACTTTCGCTACTGTTGCACTCACTGGAGTGGGAATAGTATTTTTTACCCTCCCGCTATCCAACAGTTTCTCTACTGTTACACTTGGTGGAGTGGGAATAGTATATTATTCCCATCCGCGATCAAACACTTTCCTGACTGTTGCAGTGACTGGAGTGGGAATAGTAATTTTTATCTACCCGCTATCCAACACTTTCCCTACTGTTGCACTCACTGGAGTGGGGATAGTAATTTTTACCCACCCGCTATCCAACACTTTCCTTACTGTTGCACTCAGTGGAGTGGGAATAGTAATTTTTATCCACCCGCTAACCAACAGTTTCTCTACTGTACTACTTGCTGGAGTGGGAATAGTAATTTTATGTTGTACGTTATGTGATGTTTTTAGTTTTTTTATATTTAATGTAGTGTAAAATATTAAATTTAAATAAAATATTTATTTTAATGTTTTAAGTTATTATATATAATTTATTTTTATATTAATGGTTTATATATATATATGTAATTATATTTTTAGTTATGTTTTTCATATTTTCTAAATAGAAATATTAATTATATTTTAATATTATTAAGTGAATATATATAAAGAAAGTTAAAAATGCATGTTTTTTTTTATTTGGCATTACATTTAATATTTATTAATTTTAACCTTTTTTATTAATTTTTAAGTATGTTTTACTTAATTATATTTATTATTTAATTAATTTTATATTACTTCTAATACATTTAAAAAAGTCGATATTTTGGCAGACTATATTTTTTACTACGATATTTTGTACTCAATATTTTTGTACTTGCCTGTTTGTAGATAGGAAGTTGATATTCTGGTAGTCGATATTTTGACATCGATATTCTTGTAGGTCGATATTGTGGTATTCGATATTCTGTCAGTGATCCGTAAATTCACATCATCATCTGAATCAGAATTCCTCTGCGACATTTCATCCCTTACACCATGTTCTTGTTCTGGCTGCGTGTCCCCATTCTTATATTTTCTGTGCTTCCGCTTGCCCCTCCTTGTTCTACTACATTTTTCTTTCTTCCACTTCTCATCCTTTGGATTTCCTCAGAAAAAGGTGAACAAGTAGTGGGATTGGAACCTGTCACATTACTCCCACCCTGGTCTTCATTAGAGGAGAGGTCTGAGCTGCTGTAATTTACGGAGCTAAGCTCACCCTGAAGTTCCGCCCCTGGATCGGTTATGGGTTTGTTTACTTCATCATAACTTTTTGCAAAGGTGAACACCCTGCCCGTGCTGTAATCCTGTTCATCCCTTCTAATTTTTCTCAATTTCTTGTCTTTGTTCTGTAATTGATGTTTGTTAATTGCTTCTTTCAGGATAACAATTTCTTTAATTCCTTTTTTCCAACTCTATTATTTGTTATTTCAGTTTCTCTAACTTCCTCTCTGCATTTTTAATCAAAATATGCATCATACAGAAAGAAGAGGAGTGTAAATTATCCTCCCATTCCTTCAACAAATCATTATCCAAGTCGTCAAAAGTGGGGAAAATCAAAATTTTCAACCCTCTTGGTATACGTCTGTTTTCAACATAATTGTTAAGTGTTACCCCGTCTCACCATTTGGACAATTACGTTTTTTTTACTTTTTCCAATTTCAAAAACTGATTTCTTAAGCTGTTATTTGGCACATTCCTGCTGCTCTCGGTTATTCTTGCTTTACTTTCACGATCGTCTTCCATACTTATTCTGATATCCACTAGATTCCTTGTCTCAATGCCCCTGCACCGTGCGGCACTGACCCATAAAAAAACAATTGAACAAAACAACTAGCGGCGAGGGTAACGAACAAAGTGCGTACCGGTGTACGTTCCGGGATAATTATTTCCAAGGCTCTGGTCACGATCTACTTTATGTGGTCCCTCCGCCACTGGGCCACGAACAACAATAAATGGTTTTGAGAATGCTCGTGTGGAAGTTGGAGTGGGTGTATGAAAGGTTATATTGGGATGTGAGTGGGTACATCAGAGATTCTGTGGATGATGTCACCAGTGATATCGTCAGTGATGTCACTGACCATGTCATGAGTGATGTAATACGTGAGGTCATAAGCAGCGCATTGTGGGGGCGCAAATTATAGTTAGCTCAGCTAATCATAACTGCTGAATTTCTCTGGGTTTGTGCATGTGAAATCTGAGCCTAACTGTAACATTCCTGTAACCTTTGATTTTTTCCAGTGAAAATCTAAGGTTTTTTTTAATTCTATTTCCTAACTACAACAGCCCTGTAACATTTGTTTCTTTTTTAGTGAATTTCTAAGTTTTTTTAAATGCTAATTCCTAACTATAACTTATCTGTAACCTTTGGTTTGCTCAGTGAATTTCTATGGTTTTTTAAGTAGCAATGGTGTTTGCAGAATGGTGGGGAAAGGGGGCATGCCCTCCGTAGACCTCTTAGCAAACTGACTGTGTGGGATTTGCTGAAGGTAACAGGAGGGGTAGTTGGCCCCCAACGACCCCCAATAGCCAAGGAGACTTCATTCCCCAAGTAGTACTATGCCAGGAGGCACATTTGCAGAGTGGGGGAGAAAGGACGTCCTAGATGATTGCACAGGTAGTGCCTGTATGATTCTATAAGTGTCATTGCCAAGGACACACTGCGAATACCAGGTGTTTTTGACGAAGTGTAAAACACATATATAGACATATTTTACATAAAGTTTCAGTGTAGCTATTTAGTAAGATACTATTTTAACTTTCCCCTTTGTGTAGATTTTTTGAAATGACTAAATCAAAAATGCATTTTCCTTCTTCACAACTACACCGAAGGTCGCAATGACATCAGTAGTCACAAACACAAATGACAAAATATAAAACAGATATTTAAGCATATTTTACACAAAGTTTGAGTCTAGCTGTTTAGTAACATAATTGTTTAACTTTTTTTTAACAACACATTTAAGAAAACAAACAATTTCAAAAAATAACTTTCAACATCTGAACTCACTGGAGAACATAACTACAAAACACTCATAAAACTACCCATTCTTACCCAAACTCAACAGGAATAAAAAACTGCTCCAAAACTAGTACAATGCACACTATATGAAAAGATCCACTTTAGAGAGACGAATACAAAATATTCATGTGGGATAACGTTCATGGTCTATCATCTTAAAACCTAACATAGAAACCATCTCTAACTGGCAATCAAGTAGAGGAAAGCTGGAGGACCATCTACATCAGTGGCACCAGCAACAATTCCCAGCCAGAAAGTGCCTTCAGAGCAGAGGTGCAGATTAATGCAACAGATATGGCTCTAGAGTTTTCTTTTTTTAAAATATTTTTATTTTATTTTACAGTTGCACAGCATCAAACTCCGAGATATAGTTTTTTTAACTTGAGGATACATCAATCTGAGTATATACAGTGTTCAAAAATACAATTGAATATATTACCCAAAAATTACACAAAAGGAAGGCATTACACTCTTAAATTTTTTTTTTTTTTTAAACCCTACAAAACAGAGAGCCTATTCATCGCTCTTTCTTCCGGGCTACATCATAAGCTGCAACATTGGGCAAAAAAAAAAAAAAGGGAAAGAAAAATGTCGTCAATTTAGCCAAAATCACGCTCAACTATCCGACCTATCTTCTTTCCACCTATATATAGGAGCCCATATAGACCTACCCAGCTTCCTCCCTCTCTTACCCTTCCTCTCATATAGCCCTTTTTCAAGATTGTAGGTAGCAAGCAATTTCGCAAGCCACTGCTGCTGGGTAGGGGCTGTATGATCCAGCCAAACAGAAGCAATACATATACGTAAAACAGCCATAGCAAGGAACAGGAAACGATAAGATGGATCTTGCAGTCCCAAGTTGTTAACTCCAAGAAGCATTAAGGCAGGAGTAAGAGAGACTTTAACCTTCAATGTCTGGTCCATAAAGTTTTCAATTTCTCTAGACAAATTTTGCAGCCGAGGACAGGTTGAAAACATATGAATTGCATCAGCATCCAAGCTATCACAGCGAGGGCACCTAATACCTTCCAGTCCCCCCCATTGTGCAATCTTAGCTGGCGTATGATACAATGAGAAGGCTGTTTTAAAATGCTGAGCTTAAAGCCCCGCCGAACACAGAATGGTCTGGCCCATCTCCAAGGAGTCTAGAAAATCATCCTGATATGCAGATCTTATCAACCCATTTCTTCCCATGTTTATCCAAATCATCCGGCTTCAGCAGTGAAAGCTCTGCATAGATCCGCTTAATTGTACAACTCTCTCCTGCTCTAATAACATCAACAATCACAGTTTTCTCAAAGCGGTGTGGCCCACCCTTTTTCCTTCTTAAAAAGCTACATACCTGCAGATATTTAAAAAAGCTTCTCTTATTAATACCATAATCGTTTTGAATTTCTGCAAATGAGCGGATGCCCTCAGGCCCAATAAGATCCCCTATTTTCCGAAGCCCACACCCATCCCAATCCCGCATTACAGCATATGAGAATATTCCCAGTAGTGTCGGATTCTTATATAACTGCGTGTAGAAATTCTTTCTCCCTAGGCCAGATTTTTTCTTAAATACCGCCCAAATCTTGAACGCAGCCATCAGCGTTTTAAACCTTGTTTTTTTAAAATAGCTAGGCTCATTGAATTTCATGAACACGTTGAAAGCATCATCTCCCAACAAAAATGTATATAGATCTGGAGACTCTGCTTTCATCCACACATCTACTGCCCTCCCGCCGACCAAGCTCCTCATGTATTGGAAGGCTGCGGCCCAATAATACATTCTAAAATCTGGGATTGCCCAACCGCCTCTATCTCTTGGTAGTGACATAAACCTCATAGCCCTTCTTGTTTTCCCATGCGCCCATATAAACCTGTTAACAGTATACTCAAGCACCGTGAACCATTGTCTCTCAAATTCTAACGGTATAGCCCGGAAAAGATACAGAATCTTAGGCAAAAAAACCATTTTAACAACGTTGCAGCGTCCTACTAGTGACAAATGAAGATTGTGCAATCTATCAAAGTCCTTTTTGGCTTTTCCGATGATTGGTTCAATATTTTCCCCAACTAACTTCCCCAGTTCGGGCGTAATATTAATACCCAGATAAGTAGCCGAGTCTGCCACCTGCGGGTCATCCGAGTCGATCCCCCTGTTTTTAACAATCTGGATCTTGGATCTATTTAGTGCATACCCGGATACCAAGCCAAAGGTTTGAGCTTCCGCCTCAATAGCAGCTAAGGCTTCAGCAGGATTAGGGGTGACCAGAGCAATGTCATCTGCATATGCCAGTGTTTTAGTTTCCAGTCCATGAAATTTCATCGGGATAATTCTGCCACAAGCCTCCAACATCCTAACCAAAGGATCAATATATAAGGCAAAGAGAAGGGGTGAGCAGGGGCAGCCCTGCCGCGTGCCACTCCTAATTAACACCGGTGCCGTATACCCCCCATTCAACTTCAGCCGGGCCGTCGGAGCCTTATATAGAGCCTGTACTGCCCTGACGAAGCCCCCCCCCCGAATCCGAACCACTTCATGGCTGCCCACAAAGACCCTAGGAGACCCTATCAAATGCTTTTTCAGCATCCATTAGAATCAAGGCCATAGGGTCCCCTGAGACTTCCGCCGCATCAAACAAGGTTATAACCCGGCGGGTATGCTCCATTGTCCCTCTCCCAGGAATAAACCCATGTTGGCAGGGGTGAACCAGTTTCCCAATTATTTTATTTAACCGGGTTGCTAAAGCCTTGGAGTAAATTTTAGCATCACTATTCATAAGCGTGATAGGCCTATAAGAGCCAGTTTCTTTAGCAGGCTTACCCTTTTTCAAAAAGACTATCATATCGGCCCCTGCCCAAGATTCTGGCACCGAGTACCCCAGCTGGGCTTGAGACACCGTATCCACCAGATAAGCCCCAATTGCCGCTAGAAGAGTCTTATAAAACTCCAAAGGAATCTGGTCCGGTCCGGCTCTCTTTCCAGAGGGAAGACTCCCTAATGCTCCACAAATCTCTTCCGAGGTCAGTAAGGTCTCGAGGGCCTCCCTATCTTCGTGATCCATACCCTGCACTGTAATCCCACTTAAATATCTTTGGATTAGGCTTTGCTCTCTCCGCTGTTCCTCGCAGTACAGGTTTTCGTAAAAAAGACGAAATAGCTCCCGAATCCCGGGTGAGCCCTTGATTAGATTCCCATTAGTGTCTAAAATCTCCCGAATCTCCCCCGCCAAACTCTTTTGTCTCAATCGAACAGCCAAAGTGTGCCCAACCCGCTCACTAAACTCATAACAATGCTCCCTCCTAGCCAAATAGCTTTCAGCTGCCTTGCTTGCTGTTAGATCTCCTATTTCCGCCTTAGCTAAAGCCAATTTGAGCAATATATCATCCAGTGGGTTGCTCATCCAAATAGCCGCTGAAAGCTCCTCCTCAGCCTCCCTGAGTTTCAGATATAGCAGTTTCTCACCCTGAGCCTCCTTCTTCTGCCTAAACAGAATATAACTCATAGTCTCACCCCTAATCCCAAACTTAAATGTGTCCCATACTATCCCGGGGCTGGCACTCCCTCTGTTAATCTCCCAAAACCCCTTAATCCATTCATTCATGTGGGAGATGTAGTCAGGATCCTTTAACAATCTTCTCTCAAAAGTCCAGAGCTGCTCTTGCCTTGTCCCCCTACTAATTTGATTGTTAAATCTAAAGGATTGTGATCCGAAATTATCCGGGGGTTTCTTCTCCAATCTGCACCTCGGGATTAATGAGTACGTAATAAAAAAATAATCAAGTCTAACTACTTTCTTGTGGGGTGCCGAGAAGAACGTGCAGCCTATATCCCCGGGATGTAAACGCGGCCATACATCGAGGAGTGCGTTATTTTGGACCAAATTGGAGAGTGCCTTATAAACCTGTCTCTTCCTACCCCCGTATCTATGACCTGCTTCCCCCCATAGCCCCCCCAGGCTGTTAATATTATAGTCACCACACATTATTACTGGGGTAGGCCAGGAAGCTAGTTCTACATCCAGAAACTCCAATAATTCAGTATCATCACCGGTCGAACCATAGACCGAGCATAATGTAAATGTATCATCACCGATCGCGCACTCCACCAGGGCCCAGCGGCCCCATTTATCTGCCATCTTCTTCTTAAAGATTATATCAGGGCGTCGGGACAGAATGGCCACTCCTCTTGTCTTAGTTCCTTGTTTTGTGTTGACAATGACTTTAAACCCTAGCTGTTCTAAGACAATACCTCTATTGCCCTCTATGTGTGTTTCCTGGAGGCAGAGAATATCAATACGTAGTGTCTTCAGGATTAATGCAGCTCTCTGTCTCTTGGCTTGGTCATTTAACCCACATATGTTTATTGAAGCAACTCGCAGACTCATTATCTAATTTTTATAATACACCTAATCAATTTACCAACTTTCTTCAATCTTTTCCTTCCCACAACCTTTCTTTGGAAGCTGACTATCCTTTGTTTGTATACCATCTCAGCCCTCAAGAACTGTACTGTACTGTGCTGTGCTGTGCCCGCACCCTCCCCTCCTCCCCGGAACCCCACTCCCCTCCGAATCAGACCCCCCGCACCCTCACCCCCCCCAACCCCATCACAGGCAAATAGGTCAGACATGACCTATGCGTGGCAGTCGTAGCTCACATCTCCAGTTGCTGCAAAAGACCCCCCTCCCCGATCCAACATACACTTCGATGCTCCCCACCAAATAGTGAAGTAGTGAAATGTCAAATTAAGTAGAGAGAAGAAAAAAAAAAAAAAAAGAATAGAGAAGCGAAAATCACAGTGGAGCAAATCCTAAATGCACAGAAAGGAAAAAATCATCAAACTCATTCTACCTAAGAAATTACCCTAAGCAATAACCTTTGCATTATCTATAATTCACAGCTTCAATGAGTCATAGCCCTCCATTCTTCCCTTTAGCCTCCTTCAGCTCCGACAGATATTCCTGCGCTTTGATTCCTGAAAAAAACATTTGCACCCTCCCGTTTAAAATGACTTTAAGCCGTGCAGGAAACAGCAGATATGCCTCACAACCAACTCCTTGTAAAGGAGCAATCAGCTGCCGGAGCCTCCATCTTCTTTCAACGGTAGCATGGCAGAAGTCCGGCCGAGCGAAGAATGTATGCCCATCAAATGTCCTTTTTGGGTCCGGCCGCCGAAGGAGGAAGTTGACAATATATATTAGGATGGCCCTGGGCCGTTCGCCTTGTCCTGCCGCATTACCTCGCTTCTGTGTCAGAGGAAACCGATGCACCCTCTGAACCTCCATATCCCAATTCCATTGGGGTAGATCAGGGAATTCTCCCTTTAGCAGGGTTACTACAAAGGACATGATGTTCTCTCCTTCGCTGTTCTCGGCAATACCCAATAATCTCACATTGGTTCTTCGCTGGCGGTTCTCGAAATCTTCGAACTTCCACATCATGTCCTCTGATTGCTTCTCATGCGATTCCTTAACGACCTGAAGCTTTCCCACTTCCTCCTCCAGATTTCCAGTTCTCTCCTCAAAGTGAGCTACACTTTCTGCCATATCAGAGTACAATTTATTCATTTTCCGTATGGACCCCTGCATTTTCTTGGTAGCTTGATGCGCCCGCCGTCTCTCAAGTCTGGCTTCTCCTTGCATTTGCTACAGGGTAGTATACACGAGCTCTAAAGAAGTTGCAGCGGTACCATCAGTTGTACTACCAGGGCCCCCCAGTGTAGATACCTCCCCTCATCCTCGTAGGTCTGACTGGTAGCAGAGTAATCCCATGCAAGCTTGCGAGCTGTTGCTGTGTCCACCTTAGAAGGGCTAGCTCTAGATTTAGATCTGCGCTTCTGAGTGAGAGACTTAAGGCGCTGTACCTTCTGAGTCGTAGAGGAGTCGCCTGAGTCAGACCCCTCAGTAGAGTTACCCTCACTTGAGAGCGAGAGATCTGTATCGTCATTTAATTCAAAGAATTTATCCCCCTCTGGGGATCCCACATGTAGTTTAGAGCGTAGCGGATTTTGGTTCTGATTCTGACCAGGTACATCCCCCCTAGGCAGAGGCAAAGTCAAAGGCAGAGTCACTTCTGAATCAGAAAAATTGGACCTAACTGAAGAAAGGCCATTACCTTGTCCAGCAGCTTCCTCCGCGACTACTGCCCCCCATTGCATAACCGAAGAGGGATCATCTGGCATGGATACACTTCCCCTGCAGCCTTGCACTCTATCGGGATGCTCCTGTAGGTCTGGCACAGCCTGCTGTTCCAGCAATCCGGGTAATCCAGGCCGGTTGTCGGGCTCAGCAAGGTCTGCCGTTTCCAGCACAGGCTCCAGTCCGGGCCGTTGCTGTAGCTCTGCAGCCCTCGCAGGTGGAGCCAGATCAGACTCTGCAGCTCCACACTTGTTGGCCTCACTCTCGCCGGGAGCATCCACCTCGCAGCCCGCCACCGCCGCTGCCGATGCGAAGGTCTCTACTAACGTTGCCTGATGCATGGAGCTCTCCGCTCCGGTTGCTCTCGGTTTTCCACGACCCTCCATGGCGCCGTCCCGCAATTTGCCACACATCTCCTCGTTCATTCTCAGGAGCGCCCCGAACCGAGTTTGCCCCGAGCCTCGTACAGCCGCGACGGGGATGACACCCTCCTTCTGGACATCCTTCTGTGTTCCATCCTTCGTGGGCTTGTGCGTCTTCGGTCCCGTCCTGCCACCGCGGGGCGAACAGCCCTGCAGTGCCTCAGCAGCAGTGCCAGCAGCAGTAATACCGATTTCCCACAGCAGCTGTCTGGTGATTACCACTGCAGCCAAACCCCAAACCCCAAAGCCTCTGGCAAGAATCTTGATACAGCATCCGCCACGACCTCCGCATCAACCAATTAAGCAGGTAGGCACGATATTGCATTTCAGCGCATTCTATCCTTTTCTTTCACCATTCGGGGAGAGAGTCTTCTGCAGCAAACTCTCACAGATGTCAGCGGCCATCTTGCCCGGCTCTAGAGTTTTCAAGAATGCCTACGTATTGCATGGACTGTAGCGTTGTTATAACTGCTGGTGAGCAGTGTGTGAAAGCTATTCACAATGCTGCAAAAAATCAAACATGCTCATTTTTTCCCCCTTTTATATTTTTTTGCATATTTCTCTGTGCACATTTTTTGAATTCTTCCTGTCACAGTTGCCATTTTTGTTACCATAAAAAAATGTACAACTTTGCAAAACCACTAAAAAAAAAATTTAAAAACAAAACAGAAAATCACTTCACCGGGAAATAAAGTAATGTCATGGATAATACACTTTTCAACTAAAACATGTAGTGTGGATTGTGGCCTCATTGTCTACATTGCTAAGTTAGCTTAGGCTTGGCTGCCATGATGCCTTTTTTGCACACGTTACTCTGTGACTTTGTTTTTCCAGACTCTGCTTGTGCCCGGCTATATTAGAACTGTCTGCCTTTTTGCCTTTCACCTTTTCTCATGTTCCCTGTGGGTTTCGTCTGCACACCATGTACAAGGTCGAAAAACAACGTCCCTTGTTATTGCTGATCTGGTCAGCCCCTCGCACTTAGACATAACACGAAATACAGCTGCACTGGAGAAAGTTGTGGTCTTTTAATATTGTGATCTCCCTTTTGGTGGCACTTGGAGAAAAACCTTTCCAGGGAGAAGAGCTGTGCTTTTCTGATGATGTAAACCTTGCATCTAGATATTGAGGTATGGGGGTCCGCCTGACAAAGCCCAGAGGTCTTCTATTTTTATAATAAACTAGTTACTAGCACGGGGAGGGTGGTAAGGCAATTCAGCCCTATTTCCACTGTCTTTATAAAATGCTCTCCCCGTTTGTATTCTATGGAATTGTAACCATGCTTATTATTTTATCGTTATGCATTATGCTGATAGTACTGGCACGTGTACTTTATCTTAGAGCACGATAGTTGAAATAAACATTTTAAACTATACTGTGTCTTTTATTACGCACGTTGTGGACAAGTATGAGTGAGTAATGAAAGAGTGTTCTTGCTCCCGCGATTCCTTAGAGAGTCTGTGTTCTGGGATGTCTAATCATTGGTAGCTTCGCTGTAGTACGGAGAACGAATGAGATGCTAAAGCTAGTCGGATTGGGATTGTGGGTACTAAGGTTCATGGTTGGTACACCGCTATACACCGAGGTCCTATTTTCCTGTGCATAGCTCTGTATATGTGCAGAATCCCCGCAACATGGCGCCCAACGTGGGGCTTCTTATCTGCAAGACGCTTGAGTAGTGCTTGTGCTTGTCCACAATAATCTTCGCTTACGCTTCCGGAAACGTATGTGAGGGTGATACCTCCTATATTGATGTTTTTATAGGTTCTTTCAAGCTTGAAGTTATTAAAAGGAGTTTTCTTTTATGTTAACCCTATATTGCGCTGCCACACACTAGGTTGTTGATCATTCCTGGTCTTAATGGCCGCGAATGTGACTATACCGGCACATAGCCGCGCTGCGCTCCGGGCTCATTTACAGGCTTATGGAATGCCCGACGCGGGTGTCGCTCTCATCTTTGTGGTGCAGGCTGATCCGGCTCACCACTTTGAGGTGTTTTACTCTTGGGTCACTTTTCCAGCAGTGGAAGGAGCTGACAATTTGCTTCATGTTTACGCTCCCACTGCCCTACCCAATGCTTATCGGCCTTATCAGGCTCCTGAAGTACCACTTACGGCTTGGCAACACCGTATCTGGTTTAATGGCGCCCTCCCACATCCGGTCACCCCGGTTCGTTTAGGCCCCTTATCCATAGAGGGGGCCACTTGGCCAGTCTTGGCTGGGTATACCCCACATCCGCGTTATTTGACGCTTGCGGTTGATGAACTGCGCGCGTTGCATGCGTCTTTAATCCGCGTGCACGGAGCTTTGGTACAATATGTTACAGGCAACGTCCAGGGGGCCCCTCCTGGAGTTGCGGCACATCCAGCTGGACCGGGCGGTGTAACCATAAGTCCCGTCATGGTTAATTCGGTGATGGGCAAGCGCCCACAGAATAAGGATGATTTGCCTTATTGGCTTGCAGAAAAATTTGACCAGCTGGAGGCTGTTTTTCCAAATACTTCACCTGTGGACAAACACAGGATTTTGACGATTAGTTTGCCGAAATACTTAATTCCCGAGTTGACAGAATGCAACAACTGGGGCAAGGTATTCGCAGCAGTGTATGCGAAGTGTTTCGGCACTCCTTCCATGACGGTTCTCCCCTCTGTAATTAAATGGGTGCAGGATGAACATGGCTCTGAAGCGGCTGTGGAATTGGGGATGAGACTGGTGGGAGTGTTCGATGTGGTGGCTGATCTAATCCTTGCGAACGTCAAGGGTGGTGCAGTCAACTTTCAAGTCGCTAATGCTTTGGCTTTGGTCCCGGAACCGGACAAGCCACGCAAATTACCGAAAACATGACTACAGTACTTCTGTTTGATAATGTGACTTAAACTACTACAACTCCCAGAATCCAAATAATATAGATGTATCTATTCTGCACATAATGCTTAAGCATTTAATTTAAAACATTGTTGTTAATAAAGGCATTGCTCATGGTAATTTTCAACAGTACTAACACCTTAAATACATTCCCTCTGCCAGATACAGTTCATCTGATATATATTTTTTTCACATCACTGTGATACTCTTTTTAATCAAACTCCCATATACATCTTTATTTCTAATGTACATTTTTAATATAATTTAACATTTATATGCATACCAGTGAATTGAGTTTGTAGAATATATTGTTACTTTAGCTCTTTCTGGATAGTTTTGACACTGTTAAGATTTGTAAAAACTAAGCACAAGAATGGTACACCGCTCTCATAGAAAGCAACTCTAAAAGGGCAACCTTTTCAACTTCCCTCTCTACCATCATGAGAAAGGCATCAAGTTATATCATGTATTTCATTTTAGACTACTGCATCTCCACTCCCTTTCCCTCTCTTTCAAAACTAGGTTCCTGTCAGCACGTTTTAGCGATGTTTTCATGATGATCATGGAGTAATCGCAAAAAAACGGGAGTTTAAACCTATAGCTAGCTTCATTTAAAAAAAAATGTAAATACTGAACAACAGTTTATTACAAAGTCCTGAGTTGGAAATTAAAGCTTGCCATTACTTAAATTGTGTCATCGCTCCTCAACTTTTAAAAAAATGTTCTGTCTCTTTAACACCCTTCCCCACAATACACTCTTAGCTCAGTGTACCTAGCAACCCAGTGGAATCAGTAGGTCACAAGTTCACAGCACATTCTAGAAGGAACATGCTACTTACAAATAAGATACAGCAGGTGTGCTTTCCTACACAGAATCAAAAGCATATCCATGTCTGTATTACATTTCTTTTTTAAACAACAGCCAATAATAAGACTTCTTGCTAAGGCATCCAACACACTACCTAATTCTATCCACTTTCATGCTGACAGCACCCATTAAACTATATCTTTTTAAGAAAAATAAACACTTCCATTTTAACTGCTTTTCCTTTGAAAAACTACCTCATTAAGCTCCAGCCTTCTCCAGACCACTATTGCTCCTTCACTTCAAAATGCTTAGAGTATGGATTGTGGGCCAGAGCTATATCTATTGGGCTAAAGAGGCTGCAAAAACAGAGATATTGACAGACACTTGGGTTTGCCAAATGTGCAGATTACTCGGTTTGGTCAGAGAGGGTTAAAGTTCATCAGTTGCTGGCTTTAGTTAAATCCATTGTGGATTCCCAAGCTCCTCACCACATGATTGTGCACTGTGGTGGCAATGACCTAGGCACATTGACTGGGGTAGGGCTGTTAATCCTAATAAAAGAAACCTTTGCAAAACTGATGTTGCTTTTCGCTCACACTGTCTTGGTGTCCTCTAATATGTGCCAAAGACAGAAATGGAAGTGGTCAAATCAATTCTGTCCACGGATTGACAAAACCAGAAAACATGTTAATACAACTGTTTCTGCATTCCTCAGAGACCATCGCATGGGCTGTATCTATAACAACAATCTGCGTTTGGACATACATGGAATTTATAGAAATGATGACGTGCACTTTACAGATGTTTCTAAGTAACATGAAACTCTGCATCCGGTCTTATGTATGCCAGCCATATACACACAAACAACGCAACGGCTCTTGTCAGAGCCACCCTAGTAACCGATATATTGTGAAGTTTTTCTAAAGGGTTTCTTCTTCATTTGTTTTTTACAAGGTTTGCGATGACATTGCGATTCCCGAGGACACATTGCGAAAACAGAAACAAAAGCAGACATTCAATGACCACCAACAAATCCAAAAATAATATGTAAAAAAATCCATTCCGAACATTGCACTACATATATTACTGTGTACATACTTCTTTCAAAGCATGTTTAAACTCATATATTTGTACTAAGCTTCTTTAAAAACCATCTTTCAGACCTATTTTCTGTTTTCACGGTTATAAGGGACGTCGCAATGACGTCATTAACTGCAAAGAGCCCGACTTTTCCATAAAGTCTAAAACACATATATCCACACATATTACAGTATTTTACACGCTAGGGGTTTCTCACAGTATTTTCTGATATCATGTTTTTATAGTGTATTTCCAGAACAACCATCTCCAAAACCTATTTTCCGTTTTTGCGGTGAGGCCAGAGATTACGATGAAGTTGGTCTTCGCGATCCTCGCGGTTAGGTCGTGAAAGCGGAAAGCAAAAGCAGGAATTCAATAGCCACCACCACATTAAAAAATTGTAACTATATAAATAATTCTAACCATCACAGTAGATAACTCACTATATAAATAACTCTATAAAAACATTTATCAGAATCTCAGCATCACTATAACAATGCTTATTATTGATTCACTGATATATTTTTTTAGATTCCAACCAATCTTCGCGATGACTTCTCTATACTCACGACGTCCCTGTGACTGTATACGGGGGCCACGCTGTCGGTCGCTGCGTCGTCACAAATATCATGGGCGATTAAAAAACTCAATTTTGGACACATAACTTGTGTTACTAAGACCCCCATTTCTCAAACATGGGGTCAGAGTACCTCTACCCTAACCCCTTATGTCACTTTCCCAAAAGATTTTCAGCCCCAGGAACCATCCACGATACATAAAAAGGCAGCCACAACTTTTTGTTCTGGTTCCGTCTGGCCAATCAGAGCATTCCTGTTGGCGCATGCGTTCGTGATTACTCGTGAAACCGTCTCAAATATCCGCGACCAGAGATTTCACTATAATCTTCTGCTTACATTTCGCAAACACTACTAAATGGTGTGAGTCCGTTCAGCAGTTCGGGCTGTAGGTGTGGCTAAAGGTTTCTATGGGAATTAACATTACAAACTCACCCTTATTTCGCGCCCCAAATTTTCAGTACCCACTGCACGAATCATCCTCAAACTTTCAATGACAACCAGAACCTACATTGACACTTTTTTGGGAAAATTTCATGAAGATTAGTCAAATGACGCCGAAGTTATAGGCAAGTCAAAAAATACTTTTCCTATGGAAACTAGTTCCTAACTATAACTACCTACTGGTGACCACCAGTAGGTATTAGATATATGATTCTACCCTATGTGGTAACTACTAGATAATTTTTGTTTTCTTCGTGATAATTAAGAAAAAGTGTATGTTGCTGATCCTTGAAAAGTCAGGGAAAAGCACTATGTGTTTTTAAAATACCTCTCACACACTACAAATCCCGTAGTGTCATGCTTCATCATGGGGGTCTTCCCGTCCCTCTACGGGGCGGGGCGTGCTGCAACCTACGAATACGTGGGAGCACTTGATGTTTGTGAAAATAGGCTATGTGTAGTGTGGGAGTGAGTGTGGTAGGGTCAGTGAAAAATACAAAGGAGGGTTGTTAAAAATTCCCTGGCTAGTGGAAAAAACAGATTTTATTCACTTCCCTAGCTGGAAACGCTAAAATGGGGTTGTGTAGGGGGTATACCATGATATGATACCTCCTACTGGGTCAACATGTTTTGTAAGCAGTCCCCACTGCTTTACTCATCAGGACCTAGTATGATCCCTACTGCACTCAAATATGATAATTTATATATATATATATGTAATATGCCTATCTTTCAAAAACAGTCTGCAAAAATAAGCTAGACAGAAAACATAGGGGGTGAATGGCCCCTAGTAGTTAGAGCCTTAATGCGAAATTGCCCCATTTAGTCAAGGTTATTTTGTGATATATTTTTTAAAAAGGGCGGCACTATCGTTAGCTATGGTACGATAATGGTGCTTGGCCCTAGAAAAATATATCAGAAAAGCAATGCTTTGACCCAGAAAAATATATCAAAAGAAAAATATATCACAAGAAAAAATATATCACAAAATAACCTTGACTAAATGGGGCAATTTCGCATTAAGGTGATATGTTGAGAAAATAATATTCAGTTTGTTGATTCTATGTTTCTTATTATTTCAGATACCATAATTTGGTTGTTCTAACTACTAGGGGCCATTCACCCCCTATTTTTTCGGTCTAGCTTATTTTTGCAGACTGTTTTTGAAAGATAGGCATATTACATATATATATAAAAATTATCATATTTGAGTGCAGTAGGGATCATACTAGGTTCTGATGAGTAAAGCAGTGGGGACTGCTTACGAAACATGTTGACCCAGTAGGAGGTATCATATCATGGTATACCCCTACACAACCCCATTTTAGCGTTTCCAGCTAGGGAAGTGAATCAAATCTGTTTTTTCCACTAGCCAGGGAATTTTTAACAACCCTCCTTTGTATTTTTCACTGACCCTACCACACTCACTCCCACACTACACATAGCCTATTTTCACAAACATCAAGTGCTCCCACGTATTCGTAGGTTGCAGCACGCCCCGCCCCGTAGAGGGACGGGAAGACCCCATGATGAAGCATGACACTACGGGATTTGTAGTGTGTGAGGGGTATTTTAAAAACACATAGTGCTTTTCCCTGACTTTTCAAGGATCAGCAACATACACTTTTTCTTAATTATCATGAAGAAAACAAAAATTATCTAGTAGTTACCACATAGGGTAGAATCATATTGTTTATAAGAAGTTATACAGGAGGTAGATTCTACCTGTAGACCTCTACACTCCCTCCCTTTGTAATTTCTTCATATTATAGACAGTGCGCAGCTGTGGGAGTTTCTCCTAAATAATCTGATCCTTTGGATATATGACACATATGACTCACAGTTAGACAAGAAGACATAACACACACATACACTATGACAGAGAACACAGGATTGACCTTCACCGAAGAAGAAATAGAAAGTATTATGTCATCACTGGGTACTTTCGAAGGACTCAACACTGCAGAACCATCTATTAGCAATAATGACTGGGATGAAATTGAAGAACTGAGACGCACCCAGATAAAAACTGCCCTGCACGGTTTACTGATGTCAGAATATTTAAAAGCGAATACAGCACCACAGGGGTTGATAGTCCGGAACGAACCGTATATCTTCCAACATGATAGAAGCTTCAAAAAAGATTGGTCACAAATATCGTGGCACTGCACGAGAGATTGGATTGTACTGATAATAAAAACTGCAAGTAGATTAGCACAAGAACTAAAAATAGAAATCCAGACAATAGAAGTACGACTCAGAAGCTATGAATCACCAAGTAGCATGAAGAAACATCTTGATGAATTGAATAAAACATTAAACGACTTTGAAGCTACATTGAAACAAAGTAAATACAATAAATTGAAAAAAGACACCAGTAGGTTCAGTCATGAAAAAGTATATCCCTATATCAAGCATGATTACAAACCCAACCATCAAGAAACAACGGATGATGATTCCTCGGACACAGGATCCAACAGTTCTGGGTCTAGTCGGAGTAAAAGCCCAAGATATCTAGAAAAACGGGGCAACTACAGACGCCCATACCAATATGGACCCAGAGGATGGGGGAACTTTCAAGGACCACCCATGTATCCACCCCAACATTTTGGGCCACCTCCTTTCCCACACCCTCAGGGGGCATATCCGCCTTGGAGTTACCCCCCACAAGATTATCCTTATTATGATCAGACGCATTTTTTAGGATCACGCCAAGGAAGAAACAAAGGAAGGAACCGGAGAGGGAACAATGTGCACTGGACACCGAGAGAAGAGGAACAAGTGAGGGTATCCACCAGAAGTATGACACAAGCGTCAACGAGCAGAAAATGAACCTAGTGGTGAACCTGACTGATGAAAATCTCACATCCGCCCAGATTTCAGTCTTGGAGAAAGGATTAGGGTTTGTGCCGACATCAAATATGGACAAATTTCTATTGTGTAAAGAAATACAGGAATTTATGAGAAGACTGAAGTTACAAGTCTTCTTTAAAGACAAAGAAAAAAATGAGAAACAAGAAGGAGATACTGGCTTGAAACCAAAATCTAGATTCACACCCCTAGACTCCACCCTTCCAATAGAACTACTTACCTTTGAGAAAGCAGTCATGAAAGATTTAGAAGGTCTAGATCCTAACACCAAACAAGTGTTCCAGAATATAACAAATGAAGAAAGGAAAGCAATACAGGAGTTGAGCAACAACCCGAAATTGGTAATAAAACCTGCAGACAAAGGGGGGGCGATAGTCATACAATCAGCCGAACAATTCGACCATGAATGTAGACGCCTCTTCCAAGATCAGCGTAACTGCGAAATTCTGTACCAAGATCCAACAGATAGAATAAAGGTAAAAATAACGAGCATGGTAGAAGAAGCTATAGCTCATGGTTGGATGACAAAAAAAGAGGGCGACTTCTTGATCCAGGACTCTCCCATAACACCTTATCTATACACTATTCCTAAAATACATAAGAGTCTGGAAAACCCCCCAGGTCGTCCAATTGTGTCCGGTATAGGATCTATTTTGGAGCCAGTCTCTAAATTCGCAGATGCATATCTAAGACCGATGGTGCAGAAAACATCCACTTACCTGAGAGACACTAAAGATGTCCTGGTACTACTAGAAAAAATCTCATTTGACCCGCAACACCAACTTCTAATCAGTTGTGATGTAGAAAGTCTGTACACCAGCCTCCCCATAATGAAACTTTAAACATCATTGAAGAGGTTCTTTTCAATATAGACTGGGAATACCAAACACCCCGAAATGTCATTATGGAATGCTGTAACCTTGCATTGAAAGAGAATTTCTTTGAATATAATAACACCTTATATCTCCAGAAACATGGGACCAGCATGGGGAGCACTTTTGCTCCTAGCATAGCTGGTCTCTACGTACATCATCTGGAGACAACGAAAATTTTACACCCAGATAATCCCTTTTACAACCACATCAATATCTGGAAAAGATATATTGATGATATATTGATTATCTGGGATGGAGATGAGGTGACAGCCAAACGTTTCATCACTTGGCTCAACTACCAAGACGATTTCCTAAACTTCACTAGCACCATCTCAAAACAAGAACTGATCTTCCTGGATTTGAATATATCACCTAAAGATGGAAGACTGATGACCACGACGCATTTCAAAACAACATCAAAAAATTGTCTTTTGATGTACCAAAGCTTCCACCCGAAACATCTTCGGGATAACCTTCCTTACGGACAATTTTTACGTCTTAGACGTAATTGCACAAAAGTAACGAATTTCAAAATACAATCAGAAGATTTGAAAAAGAAATTAGAAATACGCCATTACCCCAAAAGGATAATTGATCAGGCCTATAAAAGGGCACGTAACAACTGCAGGGAGAGTCTTTTAGAACCTGCCCCCCCCCAAATCGGAGGAAAAACGACCATTCTGTATCACAACATATAACACCAACTCCAATCAGGTGACTAAAATCATTAACAGACACTGGAAGATTCTAAATAGCGGTGGATTAAATCTCCCAAAACCAATTTTTTCCCATAAGAAAGGGAAGAGTATCCGTGATATGATCGTACACACGAGACCTAAAAAGACTGAACTCACTGGACTATCGACAACAATGGCAACCATACATGGACACCATCCATGTGGAAAATGCAAAGTTTGCCACCTCACAAGAAAAAGCAAAGAAATAATCTTCCTCAATGGCACCAAATGGGAACAGAGGAAGTTTACAACTTGTAATAGTAGTAACGTGGTATACCTCATCACTTGTCCGTGCCTATTAGAATATGTAGGCATGACAACAAGACCAGTGAAAACGAGAATAGGAGAACACAAAAGCAATATCAAATGCAAGAAAAGCACGACCAAAATGTCATCTCACTTCCTGGAAAAAGGCCACACTCCAGACGATATCTCTTGGACAGTAATCGAACAGGTCGTTAGTGGGAGGTACCTTTTCGAAAAAGAGCAGAGATGGGTGTTTCGTCTGAATACAAATGCAAAAGGTCTTAACGATGAAATCCCGTGGGGCCAATTGTAAAGATAACCAGATTGCCAGAATCAACAAGAAGCTGCTCATTTTTAACATACAGACCCCTGCTTTTCCTTAGTATATGGACCCCCCCCTTTTTTTGATTTCTTTCTTTTTTTCGATTTTTTTAGTTTTCTCCTTTTTTCATCATCTGGGGTGAGGCATTTATATGTAGACTGTCATTATAGTCTCATAAGTACAGTCAATCCCCTTTTTATAAGCTTAGCCACTAATGTAGATAACAACTAGAATTTTTTTTTTGGGGCTATATAAAAAAAAACTCATTTCATGCTCCATCTTTTTGTACGGTTTTTATTTTATTTTTAGGAAATTACCCTAGAACTTCATATCATCTATGTTGTTCCCTTCCGCCCTCTCTTAATAACCCCCATCCCCATTTTCTTTACAATTTGCGGTTTGTCATTTTTCAATTTTGTAAACAGTACCATCGCAAACGCTGCCCTTGTACCTATTTGGGCAATTGTGCATATTTTTGCAAGGCTTTGGCACAACAAAAAGGGCCATCCTGGATTTTACATTCAAGTTTCCGAACGTAATTGGCTTACTATAAAAACCGATTTTTATTATTATTATTTTTTTATTATTTAAATGTTTCAAGTATATTTTGTATTTTTGTCTGCCATTGACTAAAAGTACGAACCCAATTCTGTAGCACCAATCTCTCCTTTTTCAGCATTCTAAGAATCGACTGCATTCAGGAAGTGGTGCATTTTCCTGGTAAGGCTTAGGTACAATAAGAGTGGCCATTTTGGATTTCTCGCTCTAGTTTTTTCGAGCAAAATTAACCCACTATTGATGCCTATTCACACAGCAAGAATAGCCGACTAGCAGGATTATCAACAATATTCTGTTTTCAAACTACGTCTCAATACAGCGATTACCAATAAAAGCACGGATCCGCTTTGACTTTAATAAATCCGGTTTTCTTAAATCGATCCGACACTGCACCAAGAAAACCCAGGAAGTGGTGTTTTTTTGTTTTTTTGTATTACTCCATTAGCACAATGTAAGCCGCCATTTTAGCAGCTGGTAACGTTCTAGTGCCCAGGAACAAGACATTTCGCTTTTTTTTTGCAATTAGTATCGGTTAAATACCGAGTTCAAACGCGTCTTCAGCAAGCCACGGAGCAGCACGGAGGTATGGAAAGGAGAGAGTATATCCTATTTCATGTAAGTAAGACTAGGGCCAAGTCTTTAAACCCTAGCTCTGCAATCCTTGTTCTATGAAGTCACCTATTTTGATTTATACGCATGGCGAGAGCAGTCAACCATAATGCTGTGCGTTTTCTAATTTTTCCTCAGCGATGAATCCGAGGCAACTTCACCTTCAGTGCAAGCTCATGATGCCTGACATTTGTTTTAAACAGTGTATGTACATCATTACTTTTAAAAGATAAACCTTCTTCTTTTTTCACTTTTTTTAACTATTCTAGCAATGAGCAACACACGCCAGTCGGCATTTCTGCACATCATGAAGTGCGAGTTATGACACCATAAACAGTGGCCTTGGACAGCATAGAGTGTGAACGCACGTATGACAGTATGTGTGATTTGTCTTTTTGTTTCACGATGAGAGTATGAGTTTCAATGAACCCAATGCTATGTTCACTTAAAAAGGGCGGCACTATCGTTAGCTATGGTACGATAATGGTGCTTGGCCCTAGAAAAATATATCAGAAAAGCAATGCTTTGACCCAGAAAAATATATCAAAAGAAAAATATATCACGAGAAAAAATATATCACAAAATAACCTTGACTAAATGGGGCAATTTCGCATTAAGGTGATATGTTGAGAAAATAATATTCAGTTTGTTGATTCTATGTTTCTTATTATTTCAGATACCATAATTTGGTTGTTCTAACTACTAGGGGCCATTCACCCCCTATTTTTCGGTCTAGCTTATTTTTGCAGACTGTTTTTGAAAGATAGGCATATTACATATATATATAAAAATTATCATATTTGAGTGCAGTAGGGATCATACTAGGTCCTGATGAGTAAAGCAGTGGGGACTGCTTACGAAACATGTTGACCCAGTAGGAGGTATCATATCATGGTATACCCCCTACACAACCCCATTTTAGCATTTCCAGCTAGGGAAGTGAATAACATCTGTTTTTTCCACTAGCCAGGGAATTTTTAACAACCCTCCTTTGTATTTTTCACTGACCCTACCACACTCACTCCCACACTACACATAGCCTATTTTCACAAACATCAAGTGCTCCCACGTATTCGTAGGTTGCAGCACGCCCCGCCCCGTAGAGGGACGGGAAGACCCCCATGATGAAGCATGACACTACGGGATTTGTAGTGTGTGAGGGGTATTTTAAAAACACATAGTGCTTTTCCCTGACTTTTCAAGGATCAGCAACATACACTTTTTCTTAATTATCACGAAGAAAACAAAAATTATCTAGTAGTTACCACATAGGGTAGAATCATATTGTTTATAAGAAGTTATACAGGAGGTAGATTCTACCTGTAGACCTCTACACTCCCTCCCTTTGTAATTTCTTGGTATTAGATATATACCTGTTACCTATTCTATTGCCACAGAACTTAAGTGCTGTAATATTGCTTTAGAAAATCATACTTACAAGCAATTGCATACCAATGTGCAATGCATATGTCTGAAATGGTGACATGTAAGAAATTGAAAGAAACACACCTAAATCAACACTTTGGATAAAATATTTGGTGGAAGCAGCCTTTAAAAAATCTGACACTTGCACAAAAAAGGATAATTAATACAAAAAACTCTACATACAGTTTTGTTTAAAAAAAGTTAGGAAACTGTAACATCAAAAACATATGCAACGCACATTGGGAGTAGTGCAATGTAACATGATGTACAAATTGCACTGCACAAGCTGGAACCTTAACCTTATTCATTAGCCCTAAAATCAATGTCAGTTCCAATTTGGGTTACCAACATATACATCCATGGAATTTACCCTTTGCCTACTGCAAGTTCTGTACCATATCCAAGTGAAATAGTCACAATACTTGATAAGGTGTAATGCGTATGTGCTCAGACTGAGCAGGAATCAAGGTCAAATAAACACACCTTCAGTAACACATTGATAAATACAAATGTTCACCATCAATTAGTTGGTGCAAGTGGCCCTTACTAGGATGAAAGTCTGCACCTATATCAAATGAACTTCACATACTATGTTAACCAGTGTATGCACGTAACCAACTACAAATAAACTAATCTAGCAAGTGTACATGCCATCATGGTAAAGAAACATAAGTACTTCACATTTCAGTTAGAAACATTGCTAAAATTCAAACAATTGCTAAATAACAATATTGACATGACAAACTTTGTGAAAATAAAACAAGATATTTATTCTCAAAACTAAGATAATTCTCTCAAAATTAAACCAACAAACTGCCAGTCCAAAGTCAATAAGCTCCTTGTACTACTGTGCACAGGCACAACAACTTGCCTCATAAGGGACTGCCATGGGAACCTCCTCGGTAAGGGGCATCTATGTGGCAGAGCAGGCACCTCAAGATCTTACATGGGAGGGGGTGGTTTGAGGTCGGTAGGGGTGGTTTGGGGTTTGGGAGGGGAAGGGGAAGGCGCGTTAGGCTTTGGTATGGGAGCTTTTTTTCTTTTTTTGTAGCAGAACATTTGGGTTTGGGTGGGAGGGGTGAATTTTGTTTTCTGAAGGGATATTTTCTTCATTTTAGGGATAGTCTCGGAAGAGGGATGGGGAGGGGCTTTCTATGATTTAGGAGGGGGATTTGGGACGTGGAACGCTTTAGGACAAAGGTAAATAGGACATCCTCTCGGGGAAAATGAATGGGATGCTCAGGAGGGGTTGCGGTTTGGGACTGAAAGGGAGTGGATATGGCTGCTGTGTGTGTTGAGGGTGCAGGTGCCTGTGGGTCTGGTGTATGTGCTGAGTGTGTGTGGATGTGTGTGATATGGAGGTGCAAGGTGTGGGTGTGGTGCATGTAGAGGGGGTGGTATGTGTGTGTGTGTGGTGTTTGGTGTGATGTGTGTCGGTGTCCTGATACGGGGAGTTGGGAATGTGTCTGTGGTGGTGGGTGTGCTGTCAGTGGGTGTGTCAGTGAAGGGGGTGGAGAATGTGTCTGTGGTGGTGGGTTCACTGCCAGTGGGTGTGTTATTAGAGGGGGTGGTGAGTATGTCTGTTGTGGTGGGTGTGCTGTCAGTAGATGTGTCAGTGAAGGGGGTGGGGAATTTGTCTGTGGTGGTGGGTGCACTGCCAGTGGGTGTGTTAGTGGAGGGGTGGTGAGTGTGTCTGCAGTGGTGAGTGTGGTGGATGCATGTTTGTCACCATGCCTCAGTTTAATTTTGTGCATGATTGTGTGCTGCTTGGGTTTGTTGAAGTGCCTCCATGCGAAGGTTTGCATGTGCTTTGGACAAAGCTGGCCATGAGGAATGAGGTTAAGGAAGAGATGGGAAGTGGGGCAGGAGGTTGGGAAGGTTGCAAGGCTGCAGTCAGGGAGGAGGCAAGAGCCTGAAACGAGCGCTGTAGGGCAGACATACCCTTGTGAATGCCTTCCAGGAAAGCTGATATTTGCTGCATCTGGGAGCTACGTCCCTGGATGGCATTCAGCAGGGCAGTCTGCCTTACAGCAATCGTGTGTAGGAGTCCAACAGCCTACTTACCGAGCACAGCCAGGGGGGCAATGACAGGGGGTGAGCTACCTGGAGCAAAGGAGACTGCACTCTTTTTAGGAGTGATGGGGTGGCCAACTGGGGGGAGCAACAGGGAGGGTGGACATGGGACTTGGGGTGGCAGACAAGGATGCAGGTGCAACACTTACTGGTGGGTCTGCCATCTCTAGGGAATGTTCACTGGTGGAGGTCTCCGAAGAAGAAGAACTAGAGGTGGAGACCTCCACAGCACTCCCCTCACCCTCCATGAGACTGGGCCCCTTGCTGTCGCTGGTGTTGGCAGCACCGGAACCATTGTAGCTAGCTGCTTTTCATCCTTCTTGGGCACACTCTCTTTGCCTTCTGCCGAAGATGGTGTGAAGACATATACAATAGTTCATTGTATCTGTGTAAATGGAACAGATCATGAATTTAGATCACAATACATTTAACAAGATTTCACTTTACACCTGCTTCAGGCTCTCTAACTTTGTCTAGACATTATCAAAATCACATGCATGTAGACAACATTTTCTGAAAAATGTGGTCACAGGTTGGTCATTACATATGATTGCTCCTATATCATGGATGATCTTCCCTGTCACCTATCCATTACATTTCTACAGGAACCGTCTAACACCTCTGAATGTTTAGCCTTTGTTGCATAGAATATTGAACTTAGTTCAGCATAAGGATATCAATCTAAAATACCCTTGAACAGTGTATTTTCAAGCCAAAAAATTCTGCATCTTTTGCATTCACAAAAAGGGAATACATGCATCAATGTGTGTCAACAAATACTCAAATGTTGTACCAAACTTTGTATGCACTGAAAGCCCTTTTTGCTTTGTGTGGGCCTTTCACAATGCTAGCACTTACTCAACATCACTCAAGTATATGTCAAATGTCAAAATGGCTATATGCATCCTGTACTGATATAACTTATCAATGTATCACACACTACGTCAACAGCTATGCTGTAGAAGATTTATTTGTAACACTCTGTAGGCTGGATAATCCTTTTACCTCCATAACATACATACACACATACATACATACATAGGCCTTGATACACTGCTAATACACTCCAGTACATAACCTAACATTTTCACATTTGACTCACAAATTACTCTAGTCATGAGTGGTAAAAAGTTTACTAGTGTAAAAACTGTTGTCACAAAATATGGTGGCTTAACATTTAGCTGAAAATTGGTACAATCTCACAGTAAATAGTACATACACTGATACATATATCATGATCACTTTTAAGAGGCAAAGGTAATTTACAATATGCAGCATATTACACCTTGATAGAGTTCGACTTTTGACTAATCAGTCATAACTTGGGCCTAATTCTGTGTTTTCAAAATGGGAAATCACTATATACATGTGATGGAACATTCCATCACCAAAAGGCCTTGTAAGTATTCCCATTGGCTCTGTCATAGATTTAGCTTCTGGACACAAGAAAGGACAATGATCAATGGCTTTGTTCATCATTTACTATGTCACCAATGTGTACACATTTCTGTGTTGTTCCTAAATGTGTATGCCTCTCGAAGATTTTTTAGAGAAAGTAGACTGTCTTATATTCACAATTGTGAAGGAATAAGACATAAGATGTATAAACTGTCACTTGTAACAGGAATTAACATGCATTTTTGATTCTTGGCACATTTTGGATATGTATAGAACCTAAAATCTAGCCATTGAATCTGACGGCATTAGAAAATCTGGTTCACTTTCTCACTCGTGTGTGTATGAAATCAACTTACCAAGGTGGCGTCTGGAACATCCACTGTATCATTATTGCATTGTATGTTTTGTCACCTGTATTAAGGCTAAGCCTAGATCATTCACAATAGGAAAGGATCATCACACCTGACACATTAAGAACTCGTGGCCTGTTAAGTACAACTGTCTCCTCTGGATTCGCTCTATAGCGCTGGGAAGCCCAGGGGTAGCCATGCGCTCTATAAATCTCCTTCCATTCCATTCCATTCCATTCCCTCTTGCATCCAAACAAACGCTCATGAGTAACTGTTGTTTAGGCAGGCACTGCTGAAACCAGTCCATTCTTAGTGAACACTAAACAGGTGGCATCCTTTTCCAAAAATTCCTGTTCTAAACACTTCATCATACACCTTCAAAAACTCTTCTGCATTGGTCATGTGTCAGCCTTCATGTAGATGTCATAAATAGCTGCTGTAACTAAAATTAGTTAGTTTACATGTTCAACTCATACTACAGCTTACACCGTTGCTGCTGCTGTTGGGCTCTCAACTGCCCATCAAGCGCCAGATAGGCCACCGCAAGAATGCCGGCCATTAGTGGGGGTCAGTGTGCGGCACACATTCTTCCCACATTGGAAGGACTCACCAAGCTGGTCTTCAGCTGACTTTTGGGTCCAGCGTCGTAGGTCTTCCCACCTCTACCTGCAGTGAATGCTACACCACCGGCAGACCCCCAGAGTCCACACTGTCTCCATGATGTCCTTCCATATGAGCCTCTACTGATGAGTGTTGACCTGTATGAATACAAGAAACGAAACAGAAAAAAGATTTGTTTTGTGACTTTTTGTTAGTCTAAAGTGATGTCACACAATTTCTCTACACTACTCATAAGTTAACATACCACATATGCATCTTCACATGCTAACCAAACAATATCAAAATGCGCACTTTTGTAGTGACCTATTGATTACCCTCATCCCTTGTCACTTCCTACACTCACAAATCCAGCACAGTGAGATCACGTAGGCCCGAGTCACCTACATTTTCAGTGATGTGATCTACTTCAGATCACTGTAAAACATTGTGAGCTACTCACAGCCAAGCAACTTGCACATTGTTAGCAGGCCCCCTCATGGCTAGCTTCATTGACTTAATGCCTGAAGTCCATAGAGTCAGATACTCTGGTTGGAAGTACATACTATGGGGCCGATTCCGATTCGGGCCGAAAATCTCTCCGACCGAGCCGGACCCGGAGAGATTTTCGACCGAATCGGACCCGTGCAGTCCGACCGAACGAGTACGATGCGCACGTATGCCATCGGACTCGATTCGGTCGGACTCCCATTGAAGTCAATGGGAGCCTGTCGTACGACGCGTACACGGGCTCCCATTGACTCAATGGGCACAACGCGAACAAGGGCGCCCCCTACAGCGTGTTCGCGTCGGTGCGGGTCGCGCCGTACATGCACGTGTAGGGGGGACCCGTGTGTCCCCCCTGTGTGCGACTCGCGTGCCTACGCTTCCAGGGGGGTCCGACACAGACCCCCAAAGTGCGGCTCCGACAGCTCCTTGGAGCCAGACTGCGCGAGTCGGTCGGAGCGGTCGCGATGCGCATCGTACTTACCCGGCCGGGGAACGTCTCCATTGCGCGGTTCGAGTTGTCCCCGTACGAGTCGGTCGGAGCGGTCGGGTCCTGCGAACGAGTCGGTCGGAGATTTCGCGTGCGCTCGCATCGTACTCGCTCGGCCGGACCCGCGTACGATTCGGTCGGGAAACAGGGCTCCGAATCGGATCCGGTAAATCCGAATCCGATTCGGAGCACTACCGGCCGAGATCGGAATCGGCCCCTATGACTACGGGCACTATGAAAGGTCTGCCAAAAGTGTCAGTGAGAGTGTGCTCTTTGGGGATGTATGAACATGTGTACCTATGGATGGGCTAACTTTTTTTTTTTTTACTTTTTTTTTTTATTTTGTTTGGTGTGAAATAAGCAGATAAAACAGATACATCAAATTAATCATAGTTATTTCAGCTTCAATGAAAGACTTATCCGGATATTTCTATAAAATAGCGGAATATATATACAATATTAGATAGGCCGATTGGATTTACAATACAGTAAAAAAAAGGCATCCAATTCATATATCCAACCTTTCCTTACTCTTAGTGTCCTTTATATTATAAGATATAAGAAAATATAAATAAATTATGAGATACTTTACGATCTTTTTCATCTTTGTAATATCAATAATGCATCTGATCCTAAATATATCTAAAAAGTGTAATGTGCATCAGCTCACCCATTAAGTATATTATAGGTAAAGTGCAGATGTGCGTACGTACATACATAGCATATATAATGCTAAAGTGCAAAGGTGGGGGATCTAGCAGCTATTGATTCCATACGATTATAGCCTACAAAGTGCTTGTGCATTCTTTAAAGTAAATAATATGTATGTGTTTGGGAAAAAGTCCGGACGTACAGTTCTAGGTCTATACAAGCAGTAAAGAGAGTAATTAATTATGATTTTTTCTTGGTCTTTAATCCGAATCGCCCAGCCAACACGTGTTTCATCGATAAGGGAAGACCCCACGACTTCTTCAGGGCTAAAACAAAATGATAATAACTATATCAAAATACATTTACATGTAAACATGTAAGATATGGTGAACACATTTCACTGCTGAGTGGAAACCCAAAAGGATAAGTGTGGAATCGTAAAACTTAATTCAGTATATCTTCAAACATTAAATATACCCATGCAGCAGTTCCTCTATTGTTAACAGGGTGACATCAGCTTGTGCGGAAAACACTCCAGAGTATATAACGTATATAGTAGTGTCCTCAAATGAGGTATTTGATAACGTAGTACCCCCTGTCCCTAGTATGAACTGTGATATATTTAAGCAATCCTAAGTTGTTGAGCCACAGCTCCTATCCAGTGAGTGGTGATATATCAAAGCAGGCAGCTGTCTTCTCACCCCCCTGTGCAAACAAATATTAAGTAATCCACACCATGCAGTATTGTGACGAAGACACAAGTATTTATCCAAGTTATCATGAAGGCTCCCTACCTGTCAGTCTCTCTTATTTCTTATCACTATGTCCTAAGAATGGGATTGAGAGTGCCCAGTATTATTGATGAGACAATATTATTATAGCATCATAATTGCTCAACAATCTTAGAGCTATGCATAATATGTAAGGTCCCTCACCTCTGCGCTGGTCTACTTCCGACCCAACTGGTCTAATGTATATATAATTCTTCTTTGAAGTACACCAATTTCCCTTCACGCAATTCCTGTTGAGCAAAAGACTATAGTTATCCAAAAACAATGTTTATCCAAAAACTATACTCGAAAATCCAACCATGTTTCTAGACATCCGAAATGAGCCCTTCCATCTCACCTGTATTCTGGATAGGCGTTTCACCCGACTATGAGTGGTCTGGGCAAGAGACGCAGTTCGTGGTAAGTATCCGTTCTAATTTGTCCTGTCAAAATGATATAAAGCTCTATGTAAGTAAAGTCCCGGTAAGTACTTGCTTCTGTGGAAAGAGATGCCCGGCTAATCATCGATGATTACCTTGCAAGCGAGTACGCTAATGAGTGATGGTGGAATCCGCACCGCGTTCGTATTGTGAACCGGAAGCGGAAGAACATGACCCGGCCCACGTATTTGAACACGTCCGACTCCTCAAAACACTAGAACGTAACCGTTCTCTACTCGTCCTCGTGCATTCCTTTATCACGTCTCCCAGGTATATCATGTTACGGTGCACATAAACCACGTCATATATGATAACGAGCGCTTCAGTACGAGTAAATGTTGTCTCAGTATGTGACTTGTGTTTCTTGGCATGAAACATGCAGGAACCTTTATATGTTTAAAATACAGTATATAATTTCCTACAGTACCCTTAGTGAACTCAAGCGACATAGACGGGTATCGTGTGCAATATCCCACATACGATAGTGGGTGCTTCAGTACAAAAACATTCTCCCAATATGTGACTTATAATTTTGAACATTTAAAACAAAAAAATACAATATAACACAGTATCTATTTTAGAATTGAGTACGATGGACGGGTGTCATGCTCAAAGACCATAAATCAGTAGAGTACATACAGAACTTCCTACTGTTAACATGATATAAACAAGAACCCTCATGTATTTCAAATAAAAAATTACAATAACTATATTCTGTAACATAGTATAAACAGGAACCTTCATGTATTCAAAATTAGATTAAGCAATATCGCCCAATATCATATATGAGCTCAAGTGCGATGGACGGGAGTCCTGCTCATTATCTCATGTACCAGTCAAGTACTTGTAAAAGAGAGTATTGTCGCATGTAATACTCACTATACATATTCCAGATGAGTGATCAATAATACCCACATTAAATCAACATCTGATCTTCTACGTATACAGTTACAACCGTTATATGTTTATCGCTTATATGCTTATTAATCGACAACAACATATTGTGAAATTCTCCCAACCCCATGGTGACCACAAACATATTCCAGTAAAATGTGTACTGTGCGTAAATCTCAGTTTTAGTCTCCAAGGAAATATTGTAGCTCATGGTCAGTGTTAAGACCTTGTTCAACAGGTCTAAGACGCATTATCCATATTGCTTCCGCACGTCTGAGTCTCAGTTCCCTATTGCCACCTCTAGGGTTCTGTACCACTAGATCAATCCCGTAGAAGGCAAACTGTTTATGAGGACCTTGTGCCCCACATTCTATGGCATGTATCGCCATTGGATATCTCTCATCCTGTTGTTTTAACGCTCTGGCATGTTCTCCAATTCTCTCCTTCAAAGCCCTAATAGTGCTCCCCACATATAGGCGATTGCATTTACATTCAATAATATAAACTACATATCTGGAGTTGCAGTTTATGTTATGTCTAATCGTGTATTCTCTATTGTCATGTACCACAAATTTCTTCTTATTGTCTGAGGCCCATCTGCAGATCCCACACACCCCCATTTGTGAAATCCCAAAGACTGCTGAGTAAGCCAATTGATGTCCCTCTTATTCTGCGGGACGCTCGGACTCAGGATAGACCTAAGAGTCCTAACCTTCCTGTATGTTATCTGAGGTCTTCCTGTGGTGCAATCATCCAGAGATCTGTCCGCTTTTAGTATACCCCAATGTTTGTTCATGCTCCTCACCAGAGTCTTCGTCAGACGATTGTAGTTGGTTACCAGCCTGACTGATTGTGTTTGTTGCTTGTTCACATTTTTATCCTTCAGTGTATCCTGTCTTTGTGTCTTCAGGATCCTACGCTCAGCCTTCCCAATATTCCATGACTCATAGCCCCTCACACTAAATCTTGTCTTCAAACTCTCCAAACATGATTGAAACTCCTTATCCTCACTACAGTTTCTCCTAGCTCTCGTAAACTCTCCATAAGGAATTGCTTGTATCTGGTGAGGCGGATGTGCACTGGTAGCGTGTAATACAGAGTTGCATGCTGTGGGTTTGTGGTGTAATCTACTGTGTAGCTTGTTGTCCTTAACATAAAGTTCAATGTCTAGAAATGTAATGTTTGTCCCACTATACTGATAGGTGAATTTGATGTCCATGGTGTTAGTGTCCAAAATGTCACAAAATTGTATGAGTTTCTCCAGGGTTCCTGACCATACCAGTAAGCAATCATCAATGTAACGTCCCCAGTATATAATCGAGTCGTTCCATAGGCCTTCTTTCGGGCCCCAAATCCACTCATCCTCTAAGCTGCCCATGAACAGATTCGCAAAAGATGGGGAGAACTTAGAACCCATGGCCACTCCCTGCTTCTGTCTAAACCATTGACCCCCGAAGAGGAAGACGTTATTATTAAGAATCAGATCCATCATAGTCATAAGCATTACAGTGTGTTGCCCTGAGTGGCTGGACTTTTGTTAAGATAGCGTTCCATTGCCCTCAAGCCTAAGTTAGGTTTGATGCTGGTGTATAGTGACACTACGTCTAGTGTTGCTAGAATCATTCCTTCTTCCCATGTCAAGTCTGCAAGTTATGCTTAAAATATGTTTGGTGTCCCTGATATACGAGGGGAGGTTCTGAACCAAAGGTTGAAGGAAGAGGTCCACGTATTCAGCTAATCTTTCCGTAGGACCCCCAATGCCCGAAACTATCAGTCTCCCTGGTGGAAAAGATAAATGTTTATGAACCTTGGGTAAAGTGTTGAGGCACGGGAACGTGGGTCGAAACACCTTTAGGTAGATGTGTTCATCCTCATCTATGAGACCCATCAAGTGCCATTCCTTGAGACTATTGTTAATTTTAATAGCCAATGTCCAAATAGGATTTTAGTCCAATTTCTCATAGCAAGTAGTGTCTCTGAGCTGTGTCATAATCTCATGGTTGTAGTCTTCCCTATTCATAATCACAACATTACCTCCTTTGTCCGCCTCCCTGATCTGGTTATCTACTACCAGTTCTTTCAGTGCCAATCGTTCCCCTTTATTCAAATTGTTCTTGTACCTATATTTCCTGGTAACCCTCTTATGACTATATTTGTCCAGGTCATCCAAGACAAGCTTGTGAAAGGTATCTATCTATCGTGTTGCCACCCGGAAGGACCGGAGTCCATTTCGATTTAGTTTTCAACCCGCTGGCTTTGTGCGGTCTGTATCAATGTTCAATTCTTCTAACAGTTTAGTCATGTTACTTGGTGCTTGTTCCAAATCTGTGCTAGAAAGTAAAAGCTGAGTATTGTAAACATCCTGTATGCTCAAAACATCAGACACCATACTTGCTGGAATATTTTTGTTGTTTTTATTCGTCATAGGATTATTGCTGAAAAGCTTTTTAAGTTTCAGTCTCCTCACATATTTGAACAAATCAACTTTAAGTTTACACATATCGCCCTCCTCACTAGGGATAAAACTAAAATCTTTCTCCAATAATGATGTCATTTAGTTAGTGAGCATTTTAGTAGAGAGATTCATCACCTCCACCCCCCTGTCTTTAACATCTGTTAGGTTGTGTTGGACGACCTGGACAAATATAGTCATAAGAGGGTTACCAGGAAGTAGAGGTACAAGGACAATTTGAATAAAGGGGAACAATTGGCACTGAAAGAACTGGCAGTATATATCCAGATTATGATCAGGGAGGTGGACAAAGGAGGTAATGTTGTGATTATGACTAGGGAAGACTACAACCATGAGATGATGACACAGCTCAGAGACACCACTTGCTATGAGAAATTAGACTAAAATCCTATTCAAAGAAGATTTATATATACATTAGACCAGCTGGGTCGGAAGTAGAACCGGCGGAGAGGTGAGGGACCTTACATATTATGCATAACTCTAAGATTGTCGAGCAATTATGATGCTATAATAATATTGTCTCATCAATAACACTGGGCACTCTCAATCCCATTCTTAGGACATAGTGATAAGAAATAACAGAGCCTGACAGGTAGTTAGCCTTCATGATAACTTGGATAAATACTTGTGTCTTCGACACAATACCTCATGGTGTGGATTACTTAATATTTGTTTTCACAGGGGGAGAGAGGACAGCTGCCTGCTTTGATATATCGCCACTCACTGGATAGGAGCTGTGGTTCATCAACTTAGGATTGCTTAAATATGTCACAGTTCGTACTATGGACAGGGGGTACTATGTTATCAAATACCTCATTTGAGGACACTGCTATATACGTTATATACTCTGGAGTGTTTTCTGCACGAGCTGATGTCACCCTGTTAAGAATAGAGGAACTGCTGCACGCGTATATTTGATGTTTGAAGATATACTGAATTAAGTCCATATCCTTTTGGGTTTCCACTCAGCGGTGAAATGTGTTCACCATATCTTACATGTTTACATGTGAATGTATTTTGATATAGTTATTATCATACTGTTTTAGCGCTGAAGAAGTTGTGGGGTCTTTCCCTATCGACGAAACACGTGTTGGCTGGGCGATTCGGATTAAAGACCAAGGTAAAATCATAACTAATTACTCTCTTTACTGCTTGTATAATGATGACTTGATAAATTTTGTACTTGATATATGCGTGTGCTGAGGATAAGAATTGCTTTAAGAAAGATCTCAGGGTCGGAATATTAGAGGGTCTGGGGTGTTTTCCCTCGTTTTTAGCACCGCTGGAATTACTATAATTTTTTCTACGGATGCAAATTTGTGGGCGCCAAGTACATCCTAAAATCAATGACACCCCAATAGCAAATTAAGTTCTAGATCTATTTCAAAAATTGCCAAGAAGCGGCAGACCTTTTAAGGCTACCCTACTAGCATATTCTTTCTCAAACTTTTGAGTTCAGATTATTTTATTGTACCATTCCTGCTAAGTTGGTGTTCTATTAGTCCTTCAATTCTGTAGGATCAGGGAACGAGCAACTAAAGATGTGATAGTTATAAATACATCAGCGGCTTTTCTTATAGATTGGCATTGCCTTTGGGTATTAAACCCAAAGAGTGCTACCTTTACATCAGGTTGTATCCGTATATTAAGCCCCCTGCTTATGGCTTCAAACACTTGTTCCCAAAACAGTTTTATCCCATGGCAGGTGAAAAAAATATGGAGCCAGTCTCCACTCCCCACCTGATTACATCGAAAACACCGATCTTCCTCCTAAGGATACATCTTAGAAAGGGATCTAGGGGTATAGTATGCCATTTAGCGAGCCAAAAAGGACATTCTTTTATAGTTTGCAGCTCTTAAAGCTGAGTTTCCTAATTTTTAAATCCTCTGCCATTCTATTTCTGAAAAAGTACAACGGGTTGTCAAGGATATCTTTTCCAGAAATTTAGTCGTCAGAGAACATTCCGTTTGGCTCCTTAATAGCTTATACCAATTTCCTATCACCTTCATTCTTGTCTTAAAAAGAGCCGTCGTTGTTGATGAAGAGATGGAGCTCGTTGATATATTACATTTTTTGATAAAATGCACGATCTGCAGATATCTAAAATAAAACAGCTTACAACGATCGCCACATCTTCCTTGGATGTTCTGCCAGGAAATAATACCACTTCCTACCATAAAATGTCCTAATTCCTTAAATCCGTTCATATACCAGTACCTCATATGATTTTTAGGCATTTTTAACCCCAAGGCCTGGCATTCGTCTAATTGAAGATATTTATAACCTGAGGATGGTCTCCTAATGGCATAGTATGATTGAAGTCGGGTAGAATATTCCTGGAGAACCTTGTATCTTGTCTTTTTTGGGAGCTTGGCAGTCTTTAAAAAAGCCAGAAGCTGAAACCCCTCCTCCTGCACCATTTTTTCAATAACAAAATTGTCCTGTGTTCCTACAGCATCTAAGATTCGAACTGTCCTATCTAAAAGGCCTGCTTCGTAATAGGAATACATATGGGGTAATTCCAGACTACCCTGACTTATATCCAATTGGAGTATTGGGAGTTTAACTCTAGGAACCTTTTTTTTCCATATAAATCGCCTAAAAAGTATGTCTAGTTCCTTAAAATATGCCCTGTTAATTTTGATCGGGATATTAGAAAAGAGAAAGATCAGCAAAGGTACAATAGACATCTTAATCATTGCTACACTTCCTATCAATGTAAGAGGGAGAAATGTACATCTATCCAATAATTCCTTGCTTTTGCTCAACATTGATTCGTAGTTCAGTCTATAAAGTTCTTTATATTGGTTTGTTTCTCTTACCCCTAGATAGCAAATTGGTTAGGTATAAGATGCCTGTTGCTAAAACTTTAGAGGGAATACATTGTGCTGAAAATTGAATATAAGCATTTCTGTCTTGCTATGGTTGATTTTACATCCCCGTATTGCTTGTAAACGGTCAAATTCTACCAATAATTTTTCAAGGTTTTTGTTGAAAAGTAATAATGAGAAGGCAAGGTAAGAACTTCTTTATTGACCATCCACTCTCTGACTCTGCTTCACAGTAAACATCCAACAACATTCCAAAGCAGGCTCCCGAGGGAGAGTCCAACTGGGGAACTAGGGAGGGTAGGGAAGGGGTATACCAACAAGGGCAAAGAGAAAAGGAAAGGTTATAACACACCTCCCCTTTATACATATGGTTAACCTTTTCTACATTTGACAATTCTGTCACAGCTCCACCACTGTCCATTCTCAAGTATTACCACATTGTTGTAGACTTTGGACACCCTACATGGAGGGTAGAATTTGCTTTTACTTTGTTGGTCTTTAATGCTCCTTTTGACCTGTAACCAATCACCTTCCCTCTGCATGGGTTTTTTCACACCATTCTTCCCATCTTACCATTTCTTGTACTTGCTCTTGTGTTGTTCCACCTTCTTTCCAACCTCCTTGGAATTAGACTCAACTGCCCTACCACCACCCAACCACATGGGGTTAAACTTAGTGCAGGGTTCTCTTCCTCTGAGAGCAACAAACGGTGACACATCTGAGATAACATTGGGTGAAGTATGGTAAGCCCATAGACAGTCACGTAAGGATGATTCAACCTCATGACCATTTACCATGGCTAACTGTATGTGTTCTTTAATTAGCCTATTGGCACTTTCTACAAGGCCATTTGCCTTGGGGCAATATAACGCAGTTCTTTCATGTTTGATGCAAACGAAAGACAGGGTTTTGGTCAGATGTGGTCTGTCGAGGGCGCCTGCAACGGGTGTACGTGTATCAATGGTAGTTAGGGGTGTGTGAGACGGTGCTAACAGGAGGGGGAAACACCCAGAACCCCCCTAATTTGGACCAGGGTCCTGCGGAATTGCTGCGAGCCTGTGCACATGTCAACATAACAAAGTGGAGTAAGTACTCCTTCTTTCAAAGTTCTTTCATACCACAAACAATCTGTATTTGAATAAAAACAGAAACAAAGTGAACAATCTTTTGTGTTGTGTTCTTCTTTTACTGGTGATCGATTGCCCAGCCAACACGTGTTTCGTCCGGGGTGGTACCCCAAGACTTCTTCAGGGCTATGAGGCAAAGCCAGGAGGTATACGAGTTCTCTGAGCCGGTAGCAAATCCGTCCCGGCAATCTAAAAGAAGAAGGATGTGATCCGCTGAAAAGTAGGGTCCAGTATGTGGGACACTGCGGTGGAGCCAATAGTAAGCTTCACTCTAAACCGGTTGTACTTCCGTCCCGGCTGGGAGCTCATGAATTCGGGGGCTGGAGGGTCCTGGAGGCGGGGCCCTGCGGTGTAGCCAAGAATGCGCTTCATTCCAAACCGGTTGTAATTCCGTCCCCGCTGGGAGCTACTGACTATGTAGTATGGAGAAGTCCACAGTGGGAGACCCTCGATACAGGTCCAATGGGGTGATTCTGAGACAAGCGAGTACGCTGGTAGAAACGACGACCGCAACAGAAGGAACCGGAAGTGCTTGTTACCTTTACGTGTGCACAGGCTCGCAGCACTTTCATGTTTGATGTTAAGGTTTAACAAAAATTCCTTCATCTGTTGGGATGTGAACTGGACACCATTGTCTGTGACAAGGGTAGAAGGTATTCCTTCCTTTGAAAAGAGGTCCTTGAGAAAATCTAGGACCATTTTTGTGTTAGTGCAATGAACAAAGTTATGCGTAACCCAGTGTGATGTAAAATCAACCAAAACAAGCATGAATTTTTCATACATTGATACATTGTCCATCGATCCAATTATGTCCATGGCAAGTTTATTCCATGGTTTCAGTGGTACCTCAACAGGGGATAAAGGAGCTTTGCGGGTAGATTTTGATTTGTCACTTTTGGCACAACTGTGACAGTCCTTCACCATAAGTTCTACCAGAGAATCCATTCTGGGGAACCCGAAGTTAATTCTAACTCTGTTTTTTGTCATGCTCCGCCCAAGGTGACCTTCATGTGCCAATCCTACGATTCTCTTTCTCAAACCCTCAGGGGGTACAATTTTATTCTTGCGATACACTTTGCCTCCTATGATGCTCAGTTCAAACCTGACCTCCCAAAAGTCTCTGATCTCCTCGTCAACCTCACTGCACTTGCTGGGCCACCCTTCCACAATCAATTCTTTTAACATACTCAGACTCTTATCCTTTTCCATGCATTTTTCCCATTCATCTTCTGTTAATGCAGGATCAGTTACAGCCAGGATGGGACTGTCTAACACCTCATCAGTCGACTCATCTTGTAAAGGTGTTCTGGACAAAAAATCAGCAATTTTGTTTTCACCCCCCGGAACATACTCAACTTTGAAACAGAAATTTTCCAGACCCAGTATCCATTTACATATGCCGGGTGTACTTTGTTCCATGCTCTTGACAGTAAAATGAACGTAAGGGGCTTGTGGTCAGTGCGGATTGTAACATTTAAACCCCAGAGGAAGAATTTAAAGTGTTTAACCACCCAGTAACACGCCAGGGCCTCCTTCTCAACTACAGAATAGTTACTCTCTGCTTTGGTAAGGCAGCGGGATGCAAAGGTAATTATCTTTTCATCCTTGCCTTCTTTATGTGATAGAGTAGCCCCCAGGCCCTTGCTGGAGGCGTCAGCAGTGAGGATGTTTTTTTCCCTGGGATCAAAAGTACCCAATGCTGGTGAATTGACAATTTCTTCTTTTAAGGCATCAACTGTACATTTGTGTTCATCCTGACATTCAAACTCCTTGTTTTTTTTAAACGATCCTGAAACTGTTCACACTTCCCTGAGAAATGTTTAATGTACTTAGCCATATACTCTAATAATCCCAGAAAGGACTTTAACCCCTTCGATGCTCATGACGGAACCCAGCCGTCATGAGCCACGGGTGGCCTGTGCACATGACGGCTGGGTTCCGTCACGACCACGCCCACGATTGGAATGTCCAGCACCGGGCTGGAATTCCTGCCACAGGCAAGGTGTTAACTTGTCCTTACTCTTGGGATACAGGGCATCTCTCACAGCACTCAATAAGTTGTGTTTGGGCTTAAACCCATTTTCGGAGACAGAGTGTCCAAGGTAATCCACAGACGTCACTCTGATCTGACACTTGGATTTCTGCACTGTCAATCCAGCATCCATCAACCTCTTGAGAACATCTCTGAGGGTTTGGTCATGGGCTTCAGCAGACGGCCCATACACCAGGATGTCATCCTGGAAGCACATGGTGTTACCCACGTCCTTCAAGATTTGGTGCATTATTTTTTGGAAGGCCGCTGCCAGGCCAAACGGCTTTCTTTGAAACATGTATGCTCCGTGTGGGGTAATAAATGCTGTGAGGGTTCTAGAGTTGGGATGGAGATCTACTTGGTAGTAGGCCATGGAGAGATCAATGACACTAAAGTACTTTGCCTGTCCCATGGTAATAAGCATTTTGTTTATGTGTGGAAGTGGGTATCTTTCAACCCAGATGCTTTCATTCAGACTGCACAAATCCACACATAGACGAATGCCTTCTCCATTAGCCTTGGATGCAATAACGATGGGTGCCAACCACTCCGACGTGTCAATAGGTTGGATAATGCCCATACTGCACACTCTTTTCAATTCCTTCTCTAAGGGTTCCCTCATTAGATGTGGTACAGGGCGTAACTTATGCACGATGTTTCTAGCATTGGTTTTTAGCTTAATCTTATGCTGGAAATCCTGATGAAGGCCTAGTTTGTCTGAAAACAATTTTGGGAACTCCTCACATATACTGGCTCCAGATTGGATATCATCCATCAAAAGTACCTGTTCCTGGTTATTGGGATCAAGAATGCTACCCAACTCTTTCTGATGTTGCCATCCCAATAAATTCGACCCAGTTTCCACAATGTAAACTTTTCCCACTGTGTTTCTCCCCTTGAATTCGATGTGTATTTCTTTCATTCCAATAAGTGGTATGTGTTCTTTGGTATAGCCTGTAGGGGAAATGTCTGGCTTTTCTAACGTCACACTTCCATCGATATTCATGCTCACAAAATCTGCATGGCTCAACAGGGTAAAAGGCGAACATGAATCAGCATACATAGTGATAGCCTTCCTATTGAGTAGTACATCACATTTACGATAGATTTAATTAATACTTCCCATTGTGTCTTTTACTTGGAATGCATATTTCCTTTCATTGGGAATGACGCAACTAACTTCTTTAACGAGACCACCATCTTTTCCCACACCCTCTCTGTTGTTGGGATCTCCCTCTCTACAAACTCTGGCAAAATGCCCCCTTTATTGCACTTCTTACATGTCACACTTTTAGCTGGGCATTGTACATTGTTAGCTAAATGATTGCTGCTGCTACATCTGAAACATATGAGCTTCCTTTCATTAAGTTGCGATTTGCTTTGTATACCTTCCTTACTCTTCACTTTACAAATCTCATCCTCATCCACACTCTCATGTGTGTTAGCTACCAGATCCGTTGGAGATTTCATCTCTTTGATACACTTAGCAGTGTGTTCCACTGATTGGGCAATAGCAACTGCCTCCCTGAGGGTGGGATGTTTAGCTAACAGCTTTTCTTGTATGCGCATATTATGCGTGCAACGGACAAGCTGGTCCCTTATAAGGGAATCTGTGAGGTTCCCAAAATCACACAATTTACTTAGAGCCATTAAGGCTGCAATGTAATTGGTTACAGACTCTTGTTTCCTTTGTAATCTACAGAAAAACCTGTGACGTTCTAACACCACATTGATTTTGTCTCCGAAATAAATTTCCAATTTGAGCATGGTGCTAGCAAATATGTCCAATGCGTCCACTTCCCCTTCTCCTTCATTCTCAGGTTCAGGCAGTGTTTCATACATTTTACGTCAATATGCCCCCAAGTTATGTAGTAAGATATGCTGTTTCCACAAAGGAGAGAAACGTTCACCCCCAATGGCAATTAGGTAAGATTCAAACAGTTTAACCCAGTCTTTCCAATATATCTCAGGCTCTCCGTTCTCATTTAGGAACAATGGTGGTTGACTCATGCTCGGTGTAGCCATCATCATGCACTGAGGAACACGACTGCTTAACACTGATAAGTACTTTACTTCAGATTGGTCAGGACGCTTGCATGCGTTAGATAAGGAACCCAGCTCTTCCCTTAGCAGGATGTACCCTTCGACTATGATGCTGAACAAAGGGGGCACCTGAGTAGAAAAGTTCCTCAAGAGCTGTGGTAAATTTCCTAGATATAGCAGAGGTTATTCAGGCTTGCACGCTAGCAATGCAAAGAATATACTCCACAATTAAGCATTAGGCTCAGCAGCGTATAGAAATTCTGCCCTGCACCTCCTGAAATTAAGGAAAGTACTCAGCAAGGAGCTGGAGCGCGTCAGCGCCTGCAAGGAATGGAAAGTCTCACCTCACGAACTGCCTGGAACCCCGTGAGGTATACGGTGTTACACACAAAGATTGAAGACAACTGGTCTCCTCAGGAGTGATGCGTGTACACTGGAAAACTGAGGCTAAGGACGCAGGAAAAGTTTGCACCCCGATGGCTCTTACTCAGCTGCTTTGAGTGACGAGCGTCACTCACTAGCGCAGACTCCTCAGAGGTTACCACATTCATTTTTACAGCTTCTTCCGTGTGACTCTCTGTCACGATGCCTGCGCTGAGGTGTAGTGGCCCCCCTCACCGCTTGGTACTGGCCTCCGATGATAAACGGCTCTGTCCCACACATGAGCAGCAACTTGAAGAGATGTCGAGGTGGAGGCACGCACAACCGGGGAGAACAGTCAACAGTCACTCAGACCCACGCCACCGCAGAAAAGATTCTGTCAGGAGACAAGAAACATAGGAGGATCCTGAAGATAGATGCTTGTTGGGTCACTCCTCACGTACAATCCGTGACAGACCTAAGGCGGATTCTTCTATCAGGAGACAGGAACGCCGGTAAAGCCCCGATGACAGCTGTTAGACGGGGCACTCCTAAGACCCGAACAAACCATGGTAGAACGGAGACTCACTCGTCCTCCCTCACATCTGGTGATTAAATGATGGGTGATAGAAGTATCACCGGGTCTTTTCCTATGCCACTAACAATTTCGTTCCACAGATCATTGATGTAGCTGCATGGATACGCTGTCTGCCTCAGTTTGCTTCTGTGAATTCCCGGAGCTGTAGATGGAGAGAGCACACAAAGGGGAGATGGCCAGACTGCCCCCCACGCAGAAGATTGTCACCAGTGTTGAAAAGTAATAATGAGAAGACGAGGTAAGAACTGAAGGACTTCTTTATTGACCATCCACTCTCCGACTCTGCTTCACAGTGAACATCCACCAACATTCCAAAGCAGGCTCCCGAGGGAGAGTCCAACTGGGGAACTAGGAGGAGTAGGGAAGGGGTATACCAACAAGGGCAAAGAGGAAAGGAAAGGTTATAACAGTTTTCTCTTTCTGGCCTCAAATAGAGTACTATATCATCTGCGAATAGCTTTAATTTAGACATTCCTGGAATTGGTGGTTCCACGCCCCTATTGGCCCTAATGCTAATACCTAGAGGTTCAATAAAAAAAGTAAATAATATTGGTGAAAGGGGGCACCCCTGCCGCATCCCTCTATTTATTTTAACAACTCCTGCTAAATTTGAATTAATAAGGACCTTTACCTGTGCACCATGATATACTCTATGCAGCATGTTAGTAAACTGTGAAGGGAAGCCAAACTTCATAAGGGCATAAAAAAGAGCATCCCAATTGACTAGGTCAAAAGCCTTTTCGGTGTCTACCATCATTATGGCTGCAGGTGTCAGGTTAATTTATGTATTAGGCTCTGAGCTATAGGTGACACACGACTGGCCCATATTTTCATTAAAATGCTATAGTCCGCATTTAATAAACTTATCGGCCTGTACGCATGAACATCCCTCGGATTCTTGCCTTTCTTAACAAAACTAATTATAGTCGACTCCTTAAAATCAGCTGGGATCTCGCTTCCTTTTTATTGCATTAAAGAGCTCGACCAGAAAGGGTGTCAACTCCTTCATAAAAATTTTATAAAATTCTATTGGAAAGCCATCGTTTCCGGACGCCTTTCCACTAGATATTGTAGAGAGGGCAAGTTGGATTTCTGTTGCAGCTATATCCGCATTTAACTCTTCAATTTGTACGGGGGTTAATTGTGGGAGATTTAGAGATTGAAAATAAGAGGCTATAGACTCATTTGAGACTGTATATTTTGCTGCATACAAATTATTATAATGCTGCAGGAATATTTTGGCTATTTTATCCTGCTCTGAGACCAGCGCACCTGTCTGTGGTACCACCAACTCTCTGATTGTTGCTTTTTCCTGTTTAATTCTAGTTGAGTTGGCAAGCAACTTCCCTATCAACTGGCTTTCCTCGTAAACCCAGTGCTGATGTAGCCGTGAACTCTGGATTTCTTCTAATATAAAAAACTCTCTTAACTCGTATTTCGCTTTCTCTAATTGCCTGCTGACATTATGTGATCCCAGCCGCCCATCACTCAGCTGTAGTAAGTTGTCAACTGTGGACTGTAATTGAGCTATATCTGCCTGCCGTTTTTAAAATTGTGCAGCTGCAGAGGCTATCATCTGTCCATGAATTGTGGCCTTAAAGGCACCCCAAACCGAAAAAAGAGATGCAGTACCCTTGTTGGTCAGAAACAAGTTGTCTATATCTTTGCTTATATCTGATACCCATTGCTGATTAGAAAAAAGAGAGCGGTCCATCTGCCACCTGGGCCTCTCCCTTATACTGGGCTCGACTTCAAAATCCACACTAACCAATGAATGGTCAGAAAAGGCATTAGCTCTTATTTCAGACCCTAGACATTTAAGCGAGCGAGAGATTAAAGAAAATCTATACGTGCAGCAGATTTAAATCGCTGCGAATAACAGGTGTATTGGGAAGATTCCATATTACTGTTGCGCCAAGGATTGACCATAAAATACTCAATTTTCAGTACATCAATTACTTTCTTTGTATTGGGCTTTAATTGTTTCTTTGTTTTGTTTGAGGTATCTTTGGCCAAATCCTGTGTGAAGTTAAAGTCCCCACCTATAACTATGGGTCCTATTGCTTCCATGGCCAACTCACTTATCTGTAGGATTGCTTTAGCGTCATCAGTTACCTGGGCATAGTAGCTCACTAAGTTAATCGTCTTGGCATTAATTTGAGTTGGTATCCAGATCCATCTGCCGTTGGGGTCCCATCTCACTTGTGTGCCTTCACAATCAACCCCCTTCCCCAGATATATCGCCATCCCCCTCACTGCGAGTCCGGCCGAGGCAAAATAGGCGTACAATAGCACTTTGGGATAAAGAGTTTTGGTGTGTTAGATGTCAAGTGAGTCTCTTCCAACATTATAACCTGTGGGGAAAAAGATGTTAGCCACCTAATCAGACCTCCATATTTTCATTTGTTAGAAATGCAATTAACATTGCAGGATAATACTGTAATTTTAAACCCCATATCTTTTGTATTGATTTTCCCACCGAACATTAACGAACTTCTCATAATTTCTTTTCTGTATTCTGTTATTAGCTGTGATTCTGCTTATTTATTTTTTTAGTGAAAAAACACTACCCTCCTACCGTGCCCCCCACACACCCCCTACACCAGTTGAGAGAAGACTAGCCCACCATACCCCTCTCAGCATGTTGCCTACCCCTTAGGGGTGCCATGGTATTGCACCCAATTGACTGCCTATCCCCCCCACCCCTAATCAGAAAATGAAAAAAAAAGTATAAGTCGATCTGCGTCATTTGCCATGTTCCTCTGTCCCAGTTCAGTTACTTTGTAATAGCTTGTAGCATCTCTTGAGCTTTGTCTAGGCGGGAAAACATATGAAATTTCCCTTTAATCAGGACTCTTAATTTTGACTGCTAGGCTATCGCCGCCAGAGCACCATGTACCTTAAAAAGTTGAAGTAGCTTCACAAATTCCTCCCTACACCGTGCTGCCACAGCTGATGTATATGAAAAGATGTGACATGATGGTATTTCTTCAGTGGAGAATTGTTTCCTCTGGATAGCTCTTGTTAAAATCCTTTTTCTCACACGAATATCCACAAAATATATCAATATTGTCCGAGGCAGTTTTGAATTTGGGAATGGTTGAGCCGGTACTCGGTGGGCTCGTGTGATTGTAAGATCTCCTGAATACTCTGGCAATACATTGTTCTTTATAAATGTCTCAATCCATTGTACCATTTGTGAGCCCTTGCACCCTTCTGGTACTCCTACTAATCGTAGCTTTAAGCGACGTGAATGATTTCTAGCTCATCGATTTTATTTTCAAGTGACATCCTCTGTTTCTTTGCTGTCGTAGCCTGTTGCTGCATAGAGCTCATCTGATCTTCAAGATGTGAGATCCTTGACTCTGCCTTTTGTATTCTTGCTCGCATGGTGCCCACTACTTCTTCAATCTTAGATAATTGCTGATGAAGAGATGCTATTTCACTAGCTTGGGTCATATTTATTTATTTATTTGCAGAGTTTTATATAGTGCTGGCTAGACCCGAAGGTATCAGAGCGCTTTACATGAGGATCAGAAAGTTACGAGTTACAAAATTACATCAGTGACAGGAGCCAAGTATAACATGGGAGAAAAAACTGTGATTAAAACAATAACATGAGTTAATAGCGCATGGCATAGCCAAGATATACGTTCAATGAGGCATGGAAGGTAGAGGGGGAATGGTAAAAAGGGGTAAGGAATGCAGATCGGGTCAGGCAGACAGGCTGGAAGGGGGAGGTAGCCACTGGAACACGGAGGGAGGAGGCGGGGGGGAAAGGAAACACAGCGGAGAGACGAGTATGAACTATGTCAAATATCCGGCTGAGTAGGTGACGGCCGCAGGAGTGAAGCCAAAGCCAATCTCCTCTATAGCTGCCTAAACAGCTCCACCGGACATCAGCCATGTTGCATGGTCATCTTTAATTCTCTAATTTCTTCCAGGATAAGGTTCAGCATTGTTTTAATATCCCACTGTACAGTAGTCTCCTCCCCTTTCTGTTTTGTTTGTAGCATCTCCTCAAGATCCTCTTGCTCCAGTGGGCTCTGATCTTTCTGCTGTTGTGTGTTCATAATAATGTTAGAGGAGTCCTTACGTGGCAGAGCTTCCTATGATGTAAATGTTGAGGGCTGTTCAGTGGTAGAACCTTCGCTTGCTAGTACCATATGTTTCACATTTGTCGAAGGAATCTGATTTGTTGCAGTTTTCCTTAACTCGGTGATTCCCAGACTCTCCTGCAAGAATTCAACAGGAGTTTTCGCCTTTGCAAAAAGCGGGAAGTCTTTCGCCCTGTCCAGCCTGGCATTTGGTACTTTCATTATTTTTTCCTGGGCACTCACTTGGGAATCCTCTCTCCCCTCATTGCTAGGGGTTGGGCTTTTTAACCAATTCGTGACATTTCCCCTATGGTCCACCGATGACAGAGCTGCTTGGGATGGGCTAACTTTGTATGGATGACACAGTCTGTGTGGTAAAATCTTGTGGCATAGGACACACTTTTCCCCATGTGTGTTACTGTTAATGGAATAAACATACATTTGTATGTCTATTTGTTTTGGGGGAATGTGAAGGTGCCGAAAATGGTTCCATGATAAGAAGCGTTTGATAGATTTTCTCTCTGCACCATAAAATTTCCCAAATTCAAATGGACATACAATTGTTTGTTTGTGTCAAGCATATAACAGTGCCACATATGGGAAAAAGTCTGTCCTGTGCCGCAAGATTTTACCAGTCAGACTCACTATCTGCACTGTCTGACTACAGCCCACTTCCTCCCAGTGACCAGTATTCACTGTGCCATCAGTACTAATGCAAGACACAGCCCTTTTTTAGATGTGACATATTTGAAAGTGCAAAAAAAAGTTCCATGTTAAGAAATGTTTAGCTGGACATTTCTCAGCACTTCAAAAATGTCACATCTCACACAGGGCTGTGTCTTGCATTAGTATGTATGGCATAGTGAATACTAGCCACTGGGACTAAGGGACCTGCAGTGTGGAAAGTAAACACTTCTGAATGGGAATCAAACTGAAATTAGGTGTTTCCTCAAGAAGTGAGGTAACTCTCAGTTTCAAATGTCCTCCAATTCTTTGCAGACAGGGGCATATTTTTGCACACACCTCCAAACTTCTGCTGTCAAGGAACCAATTTTAATGACACCAGTGCCTCAGTGCTTCAGTTCTTTGCATTTGTGACTCAACCCCAGCTTGGCCCATGATTCTGACTGAGCAAAGCTCCTTGTCAGGCCCTGATTTCTGCAGCATGCTGATCAAGATGTCACATGAACACAGCCTCCCCTTAACGTTCATATGGAAAACTGACCTTGTGCCAATCTAATGACTTACATCAAGGCTGCGTGCCATTCTTGAAGGGTCTGGGAGCTACTGGCAGCTCCCAAACTACTGTTTTGAGACCCCTGATCTAGGCTGAGGGTCTTGTGGCACTATACACATAGCAAACATCAATTTCATTTGGTAGCTACAGAAAACATTTACATGTACAGTGGTAACTACATTAGAATGTATTTTCAAATGTACATGATGTGAGTTAATGCATTTCACATGTATTTAAAAACTATACATGGATATATCTCTACATATGCAGCAAAACATATCTTGGGCTTTTAACACACAACACATACTAATTAATGGGGCCTTTTGATTGTTATGGGAAAGTGCTTACATATCCCCAAGATCATTGTCCTATGTAAGGATCTAAATATATGGCACTTCACATCCTTCAGTGCACTTCAGTCAGGAAGTCAAAGGGACATTGTAGCCTGTGTTGCAGGAAAAATAAAAAAGTTTGACCAATTCACATTACATTTCAAATGTGCATGTTCCTCTGGTGAACCATAGAGTTGGTCCTACAAGGAAAGTACCTCCCCTGCAAGCTTCTCCAGTTCCTCAGGCATGAAGGCAGGGGCCCTTTCCCCAGAAACTCATGCCATCATAGCTCCCAGAGGTAAGAAACAACAGCAAAAGTAGAGGAGGTCTTGATGGCTGCTGTATTGGGAGGCAAGTAATTTTTTTTGCAAACCGCCGCATACATGCACGCGATGGACGTGATCAGCCATTGGTTGCTTTCACACATGTTAGCCTATGGCTTTGTCCGTCGTGGAGTACAACACCCACTAGGCGCTGAAGTTCTGCCGCATACGTGCGCATACAAATGTCCTGATGGCGAGGTCAGGCAGCAGCCATTTTTGGTCTGCAAATAATGCTTTGGTGACTGTTAAGTGTGTCACCACCAGTCAAAATGGTGGCTACTTTCTTTACACATTTAAAAATAGGAAGACACTCATGTTTGTTTAAAAACTGCATTATTTGTAGTGCGTTAGTTTTGTCACATGTGTTAACACCTATGTTGAAGATATTTGATGGGAATTTTTATTTTTAAAGGATGTGTAAATAATACATTACAAATGTGTTTTTTTTTCCAAATTATTATTTTAATTAATTTTGAAAGCCAAAAAAGGACATTCAGATATGAAAAAATGACAAACACAATTTTTACATTAAAAAGAATGCAGTGAAAGCATAAATATTCTGTGCACACCATGACATTTGTGTGAAAGAGCATAAATGGATCTGTGGGAAATGTTTTGAAAATGTTATCACTTTTTTTCAATTATAGAGATTTGAACCCTGGGAGAGTGAGGAGATGACAGCCTCAAGTGCCCCACCCTTTTCCAGACCTTGCCACCATGGAGGAAAGGGATATTATAAAAAAGTTCAGATTGAATAGGCAAACTATACTGTATTTATGTCATCAGCTGGAGCCTGATCTTCTGCCACGCAACAGAAATCCCACAGCTATTACACCAATTGTCAAAGTCATGGCAGTGCTTCCTTTTGAGGCCACAGGATCATTCCAATACACTGTGGCAGTATCTAGTGGAATGTCACAACCAACCTTCAGTGGTGTGCTACATGAAGTTCTTGCGTCAATGATGAAACACGTCAACAGCTTCATCCAGTTTCCACAACATGAGGATTTAGCTAATATGAAGGGGGACTTCTATGTTTTGGGTCGCCTGTCACATGTGGTTGGAGAAATTGATAGCACACATATTGCCAAAGTGCCACCAAGCACCAGGGAACAAGTATATCGCAATTGGAAATACTTCCATTCAATCAACGTGCAAGTTGTCTGCTCACCTAATTTGTACATCTCAAGTGGCTGTGCCCATTTCCCTAGATCAGCCCATGATTCCTATGTACTACGGAACAGCAGCATACCCCAGCAAATATCCCAACGTGGACCTGAGAGGGCCTGGCTTGTTGGTAGGTACAATCAGACATGACATTGTTTGAATCATAACAAGGTGAACCATCTGTAATTGTGTTACTTATTTAGCCTGATTTTTCCATTTCCATTTAGGTGATTCAGCTTATCCTAACCGACCATGGTTGTTGGCACCGCTGAAGAATCCATCAAAGCCAGGGGAAGTCTGTTTCAATGAGGCACATGGAAGAACACAGAGGCCAGTTGAGTGGGTTTTTGGGCTCCTGAAGGCCAGATTTTGCTGTCTGGACAAGACCGGTGGAGCCCTCCTCTACTCACCCAATAAGGTGTGCCAAATCACCATGGCCTGCTGCATGCTGCACATCACCTTGCGACTGAACATCCCATACATTGCAGAGGATGGAGAGCATGAAGAGCCACCAGGTGAGGATGTTGAAATGGCAAATGAAGATGATAGTGGTGAAGAGGAAGAAGTTGTTGTACATCAAGATGTTATTGCCAACTTCTTCACCTGAGTGTAAGTATAAATCAACATTTAATGACATTAAGCTTAAACCAACTTTTAATCTCATGAGGAGAACAGTCTGTGCTGGGCATTTTTCAGAGAGGGCATGTTTATAAAATCCAGGCCCAAGATATTTGTTGCTCAAAGTGTTGACAGATTGAATACTGGGTTCATTACAAACTTTGCAATTTGGTTGTTTTCGCAAAATATATCCTTCAAAGTACAGATTTGTAGTGTGTCTAATATGTCATCTCATTAACATGATTTTTTTCATTTTGATTTTGTTACAGATTTGTTTTAGGATCCTCTCCACGTCATCTTCATTTGGACATTTCAACATTGGGACATTTGCAGTTACATGCTACAGTTGCAGAATACAATGGGAACATGGGTTGATCCTGTGGAAGACACTCACAGACTTTGGGCTGGGAGTACATTTCTTATACTGAGACATCTTGCACAGTGATTGAATGGAAGTTTTTGAGATTGCATTGGACTTGATCTCTGTAGAATGTTGGCCCCAAGCTGATAGGTGCTGCTTGACTTGCTGTAACCAAATGTGATAGTCAACAAAAAGCAGTCATCCCCTTCACATTAGCAAAATGCTCCTTTTGTGTTAAGAGTCTGAATTATTTGATGTGCCTCATCATTGCAGAACAAACTTATGGTTGCACCCCAGTAGGTTGTGACATTCTCCTAGATACTGCAATAGTGTTTTGGACTGATCCTATGTCCACAAATTTGAGTACTGCCAGGAGTTTGTACAATTGGTGTTATTGTTGTCCAATTCCTATTGTGAGGCAGGAGATGTGGCTCCAGCTGTTGACATTATCAGATAATATGTTGCTGTAAGCGGGCGAAAGGATCGAGGTCCACAACAATGGGGTTTTGTGATGCCTTTATTTTGTACACACGTCGGGACGGTGTTGCCAGGGTTGTTTACTGAGGATAATATGTCTTATCCAGGTTGCCTCCCTCCCTCTTCGGTGGCTCTTCAGGGCGTTCCTGGCGTTCTATGGGGACGACTTCACGTTTTCGGTTCCCTCGAGAAAATAGAAAAACAAATAGCGCTTTGTTTAAAGCTGTTGCGTCTCCATGCCTTCACCAACGGGGAAGGGAGTGAGGACACCCGGTGCGGATACATAAGAAAACAGGGGGCTGTGCAAGTGAGAGGGGAGGGTGGTCAGGATGGTTCAGGGACTTGGGGACTCGCTTGGCAGATTACCGCCAACCTTCTCCCGCCTCCCAGCCCACCCCGCAACCCGTGCATGCACCTGTGAAAGCCACGCTCCTCCTGGAGCGTGGCTCGGCGAGGAACGGGGACATTGGCCTCCAGGCTCTCCTGTCGCCTCTGGTACTTCTCTCTTGGCCGCCAATACTGGAAACATAGCGTCTTCAATACCGGCTTTCATCTCATCCTCGCGGTCTCTGTTCTCTCTCCTCCAGCGTCTTCCTGGGTCCGTCTTCCCGTTCTCGGATTCCCCTTCTTCAATTGGATTGGGGCTGACGACGCGTGGCCAGGGGGCAGGATTCTCCGGGAGCAGGTTCCAATTAAAGGGGCCGTTCATAGAATCAGACAAATCCATGTCCTGCGTAGTACACCAGCCCGGGGACTCCTCTGCCTGTGGAGAAAGGAGAGGACCCCGGCTGTCAGGCACACGCCACCACTCATCCTGCGTTCCGGTATCACTACTGGCGAAGGGGGCCCCGTGACACACCCCACCCCTAGACCTTTCCCGATCGGGGAGAGGAAACATGCGGGAGAGGAAGTCGGCACTGGAGTTCTCCGTCCCTTTTTGGTGTCCCACTTCAAAGACATAGGGCTGCAGGGAAAGAAACCACCTGAGGATGCGAGGGTTATTGCCCATGTTCCGACTCATCCACAGGAGAGGGGCATGATCAGTATACAATATAAAACGAGTACCCTCCAAGTAGTAACGCAGTTTCTCAACCGCCCATTTTATGCCGAGACACTCCTTCGCTATCGTGGGGTACCGTTTTTCTCGGGGGAACAGCTTCCTGCTGATGAACAGGATGGGATGTTCAGTGCCCTGTGGTGAAAGTTGGGAGAGGACCGCCCCCACCCCACTGTCTAAAGCATCTGTATGAAGGATGAAGGGCCTGGAAAAATCGGGTGAGGATAGAACCGGACTGGATGTTATTGCCTTTTTCAGTTGGAGGAAGGCCCTTTTTACTGTGTCTGAGGGGTGTGTGAGGTCGGCTGTCTTGGCTTCCTTCTTTAGAAGATCGGTGAGGGGACCAGCTATGTCCGAGTATTGGGGAATGAACCTCCTGTAATACCCCAATAGTCCGAGAAAGGCTCTGACTTCCCATTTAGTGGAAGGGAAAGGGGTATCCATGATTGCCTTTACTTTTTCGGCTTGGGGCTCTATCATCCCATTTGCTAGGACATAGCCTAGATATTTGACTTTGTTGAAGCCCACCCTGGATTTCTTTGAGTTGATGTGTAAGCCTGCTTGGGACAAGGCCTGGAGTATTTTCTGGCAATGGACCATGTGGTCCTCCCATGTAGGGCTAAAGATGATGATATCGTCAAGGTAGGCTGACGAGAAGCCCTGGTGTTCATGGAGTATGGTGTTCATTAACCGTTGAAAGGTGGCAGGTGCTCCATGAAGACCGAATGGGAGGACTGTAAACTCATATAGCCTATCAGGGGTGATAAAGGCAGTTTTTGCTTGGTCCTGTTTTCTCAGGGGGACGCCAGTATCCATTTGTCAGGTCAAGGGTTGTTATATACTGGGCGTCCCCCAATTTCTCAATCAACTCATCTATTCTCGGCAACGGATATGAGTCGAACTTAGAGATGGCATTTACTGCCCTGAAGTCTATGCAAAATCGGATGGTACCATCCGGTTTCAGTACTAAGACGATGGGGGATGCCCACTCGCTCCTAGAGGGACGGATGACACCCATCTCTAACATGGTCTGGACTTCATTTTGTACGGCGGCTCTCCTGGCAGCCGGGATACGGTAGGGCCGTTGTTTGACGACTTTGCCAGGGACCGTATCAATAGAGTGTTCGATCAGGGTTGTTTTTCATGGTTTGTCCGAGAACAGTGAAGAAAATGGCTGAAGCAACAACCGTAAGGTCTGCTGTTGTTGGGGGGACAGGGACTGGTTCACTGCCAGTTGAGACAGGGTACAGGAGGTCTCTTCCTGTTTTGTTGTTACTAAATGGGCGGATTTCGGGAGGGGGCCTAACCATTTCTTTAGGATATTAATGTGGTAGGTTTGTATTTTGGAGGGTTTTACCTGTACTTTGTAGGTTGTTTTCCCTACAGTCCCAACCACTTTATACGGGTCCATCCATTCTGCTTTTAGCTTACTCTGGGAAGATGGAAGCAGGACCAGCACCCAGTCATTAATGGCAAGTCTTCTCCACTTCTTCCCTTTGTCGTACTGGTATCAATGTCTCGCTTGTTGTTTCTCGAGATTGGAATAAGCGAGGTCACGGAGTTTTCCTATTTTCGACCTAAGGCTATGTGTGTATTCCAAGAAGCCCCGGGTTTCGTATTCCTCCTCTTTCTCCCATGCCTCCTTTGTTATTTCCAGGAAAGACCTGGGTTGTCTCCCGTACAGCAGTTCAAAGGAGGAACACCCCAGACTACTCTGAACCTGACTACGAATGACATACAGGGCAAGAGGAAGAAGCACATCTCATTCTTTTCCTTCGTTTTGTAGCATCTTTTTCAGGGTGAGTTTCAGGGTGCCGTTATATCTCTCTACGAGCCCGTCGGTTTGGGGATGGTAGACCGACGTTCTGATATGCCCTATGTTCAGGGTTCAAAGCAAAACCAAAGGGGATGATGGGCGGAGTGTTGAACGTTGCAAGCACTCACCCCCAGTCAACTGATCTGGGTTTAATCCATCATCATTCTTTAGCTCACTCCGCCACCCCAGTTCAGACATGGCCATATGAAAATCAGTCGGACCCTGTGCCTCATGGGAACAGTCCAGCCTGAACTGCCAAGCCATGTCATCCCTGGACCGGAAACAAGCATCATGGGATGGGTTTCAGGCTCACAGCCCTCATCAAGCTATCCTGGCTGAAGAGGGGTGAAACCCCGAAACCGGTCCTAGGATGCTTGTTTCCAGTACAGAGAGGACCTGGCTTGGCAGTTCAGGCTGGACTGTTCCCATGAGGCACAGGGTCAAGACTGATTTGCATATGGCTGGGTTCAAACTGGAACGGCATGGTGAGCAAAAAAACGATGGATTTAGGCCCAGATCTCTGTACTGGGGTGAATGTATGACATTGTTCTGCATTCTGTCCATCAACTGTTGTTTTTGCATTTGTCACCCAGTGGGACGGGTATGCCCAGACGTGGGTCCCGTGCTCTCCATGCCACTGGAATCAAGCTATCCTGGCTGAAGAGGGGTGAAACCCCGAAACTGGTCCTAGGATGCTTGTTTCCAGTCCAGGGAGCACCTGGCTTGGCAGTTCGGGCTGGACTGTTCCCATGAGGCACAGGGTCAAGACTGATTTGCATATGGCTGGGTTCAAACTGGAATGGCATGGTGAGCAAAAAAATGATGGATTTAGGCCCAGATCTCTGTACTGGGGTGAATGTATGACATTGTTCTGCATTCTGTCCATCAACTGTTGTTTTTGCATTTCTCACCCCGAGTGGGACGGGTATGCCCAGACGTGGGTCCCGTGCTCTCCATGCCACTCGAATCAAGCTATCCTGGCTGAAGAGGGTGAAACCCCGAAACCGGTCCTAGGATGCTTGTTTCCAGTCCAGGGAGGACCTGGCTTGGCAGTTCGGGCTGGACTGTTCCCATGAGGCACAGGGTCAAGACTGATTTGCATATGGCTGGGTTCAAACTGGAATGGCATGGTGAGCAAAAACGATGGATTTAGGCCCAGATCTCTGTACTGGGGTGAATGTATGACAGTGTTCTGCATTCTGTTCATCAACTGCTGTTTTTGCATTTGTCACCCCGAGTGGGACGGGTATTCCCAGACGTGGGTCCCATGCTCTCCATGCCACTGGAATCAAGCTATCCTGGCTGAAGAGGGGTGAAACCCCGAAACCGGTCCTACGATGCTTGTTTCCAGTCCAGGGAGGACCTGGCTTGGCAGTTCGGGTTGGACTGTTCCCATGAGGCACAGGGTCAAGACTGATTTGCATATGGCTGGGTTCAAACTGGAATGGCATGGTGAGCAAAAAAACGATGGATTTAGGCCCAGATCTCTGTACTGGGGTGAATGTATGACATTGTTCTGCATTCTGTCCATCAACTGTTGTTTTTGCTATGTTCAGGGTTCGGCACACCTCCCTCATCAGGCGAGAGACAAACGGGGTCCCCTGATTGGTCAGGATTTCCCTGGGAAAACCCACCCTGGAGAAGAGTTCAATGAGCTTCTCCATGATGTTTGTTGTGGTTGGGGCTCTTAGAGGAAAGGCCTCGGGTTAGCGTGTGGAGTAGTCCACAATAACCAGGGCATACAGGTGTCCTTTCTTCGTTTTTGGCAGGGGACCTATGAGATCCATTCCGATTCTTTCGAGCGGATGGCCGATTATCGGGAGTGGCTGAAGGGGAACAGGGGGAGGTCGGTAGGGATTTCTCCTCTGACAGACCTCGCATTCTCGGCAGTAGGTTTTTATGGACCCATACACCCCCGGCCAGTAGAAATGCCTGAGTATGCTATGTGTTGTTTTCTCTACCCCCGTGTGCCCTGCGGTAAGGTGGGTGTGTGCAAAGAATAGTATCTGGTCCCTAAAAGTGAGAGGCACTAACGGCTGGGGGGAGTCATCTTTCTTTTCTTCCCGATACAAAAGGCCTTTGTTTATGAAGAACCGGGGATATCTCAGGGGTATAGTGGGATCTGGGGTCTGGGCTGCTTGCCAAGCATTACGTAAGGTAGGGTCATTGACCTGCGTGTATTTGAAGTTTCTGTCTGGGAGCCAGGGCTCCGGTGTGATGAGGGCCTTTTGTGGGGTCCTATGTGTAAAAGCCTCCCCTTCCTCAACGTGTGGAGTTTGTACAGTGGCAAAGAACAGCTCTAGGAACCCGGGATTGTCAATCCCTATTATCAGGTCTTCTGGTAGGTCCATTAACACCCCTACCCTTGCTCTATACGGGGGTCCTTGCTGGGTTTTGAGGGTCACCACTGCTAGGGGGTATGACTTGATGTCCCCATGTACACACCGTATGTGTACTAGTGTGTCCCCTTCAAGCTGATCCTTAGCAACTAAGTGTTCCAGGACCACCGATTGTCTGCACCCCGAGTCCAACAATGCCTTAACCCACCAGCCGTTTAGCTGAACACTTACATAGAAGGCACTCCCCAGTTCAGCGGTGTAGAAGACTGTCCTAGGGGCATATTCAACGTCCATAGGCTCGTCTTGGGGCTTTTTGTGGGGGCACAAATGGGCGATGTGTCCCCATTCCCCACAATCAAAGCACTGGGGCCATCTATGCATTGATACATCTGTTTTATATGACCGGGGTCGCAGAGGTTCAGGAAGTGGTTTTGGTGCCTTCTTCTCATGCTTCCCGGGGTTAGGACGGCTGGGTCTTTCCAGCTCCCATAGAGGAGTACGGGGCTGTGCGCTGGAGAACGTTGTGGCCATCTCTACTGCTTGTTCAGTGGTGATGTGGGTGTGTTGTCTCAACCATGTCTGGGTGTTATAGGAGAGAGCCTCCAAAAACTGCTCCAAGTAGATCAGGTCCATTATTTCTTCTTTGCTCTTCTCTGTAGGTTTCAGCCACTTATCGGCAGCGGCCTTCAACCGAAAGAATAGGGTTTTGGGGTTCTCTCCGGGCATTCCCTTTTATTTGCGGAAGCGAACCCGGTAGGCTTCAGCATCCAGTCCAAGATGATCTAATATGACTGTTTTAATGTCGGCGTAGGGGGTATTACCATTGGCATTTGCGACCTGGTACGCCGCCTGCGCTTCGCCGGTGAGGAGAGGAGCCAGGAAAAAAGGCCATTTCTCCAAGGGCAACCCGCAGGCTTTGGCGGCCCTCTCAAAATTCAGAAGGAAGGCATCTGGGTCCTCACCTGCTACATACTTCTGTAAAGAGACCCCCGGGGGCCCTGGAGCGCTGCTTCTCACTTCCCGTGTCCTAGAGGATACCTGTTCCTCTGAGACCCTTTGAAGTCCCTCCAGCTGGGCCGTTATGCTTGATTTGATTAGATCCCGGTCGGCCTGTGCCGAGGTCATCTGTCGTTGCACCACCCATTCTAATTTCTCTTGGCCCTTCACAATGTGCTGTATTAACGCATTCATTATTTCGGTACTAATGGAGGGGGTGCCCTTATTCTCCACCACTTGTAAGTGGGCAAAAGGATCGAGGTCCGCAACAATGGGGTTTTGTGATGCCTTTATTTTGAACACACGTCGGGATGGTGTTGCCAGGATTGTTTACTGAGGATAATACGTCTTATCCAGGTTGCCTTCCTCCCTCTTCGGTGGCTCTTCAGGGCGTTCCTGGCATTCTATGTGGACGACTTCACGTTTTCGGTTCCCCTTGAGAAAATAGAAAAACAAATAGCGCTTTGTTTAAAGCTGTTGCTGTAGTGTGGATTGTGGCCTCATTGTCTACATTGCTAAGTTAGCTTAGGCCTGGCTGCCATGATGCCTTTTTTGCACACGTTACTCTGTGACTTTGTTTTTCCAGACTCTGCTTGTGCCCGGCTATATTAGAACTGTCTGCCTTTTTGCCTTTCACCTTTTCTCATGTTCCCTGTGGGTTTCGTCTGCACACCATGTACAAGGTCGAAAAACATCATCCCTTGTTATTGCTGATCTGGTCAGCCCCTCGCACTTAGACATAACACAAAATACAGCTGCACTGGAGAAATTTGTGTGCTTTTAATATTGTGGTCTCCCTTTTGGTGGCCCTTGGAGAAAAACCTTTCCAGGGAGAAGAGCTGTGCTTGTCTGATGATGTAAACCTTGCATCTAGATATTGAGGTATGGGGGTCCGCCTGACAAAGCCCAGAGGTCTTCTATTTTTATAATAAACTAGTTACTAGCACGGGGAGGGTGGTAAGGCAATTCAGCCCTATTTCCACTGTCTGTATAAAATGCTGTCCCCGTTTGTATTCTATGGAATTGTAACCATGCTTATTATTTTATCGTTATGCATTATGCTGATAGTACTGGCATGTGTACTTTATCTTAGAGCACGATAGTTGAAATAAACATTTTAAACTATACTGTGTCTCTTATTATGCACATCGTGGACAAGTATGAGTGAGTAATGAAAGAGTGTTCTTGCTCCCGTGACTCCTGAGAGAGTCCGTGTTCTGGGATGTCTAATCATTGGTAGCTTCGCTGTAGTATGGAAAACGAATGAGACGCTAAAGCTAGTTTGATTGGGATTGTGGGTACTAAGGTGCATGGTTGGTACACCGCTATACACCGAGGTCCTATTTTCCTGTGCATAGCTCTGTATATGTGCAGAATCCCCGCAACATGGCGCCACCAACGTGGGGCTTCTTATCTGCGAGACGCTTGAGTAGTGCTTGTGCTTGTCCACAGTAACCTTCGCTTACGCTTCCGGAAACGTATGTGAGGGTGATACCTCCTATATTGATGTTTTTATAGGTTCTTTCAAGCTTGAAGTTATTAAAAGGTGTTTTCTTTTATGTAAACCCTATATTGCGCTGCCACACACTAGGTTGTTGATCATTCCTGGTCTTAATGGCCGCGAATGTGAATATACCGGCACATAGCCATGCTGCGCTCCGGGCTCATTTACTGGCTTACGGAGTGCCCGACGCGGGTGTCGCTCTCATCTTTGTGGTGCAGGCTGATCCGGCTCACCACTTTGAGGTGTTTTACTCTTGGGTCACTTTTCCGGCGGTGGAAGGAGCTGTCAATTTGTTTCATGTTTACGCTCCCACTGCCCTACCCAATGCTTATCGGCTTTATCAGGCTCTTGAAGTACCACTTACGGCATGGCAACACCATATCTGGTTTAATGGCACCCTCCCACATCTGGTCACCCCGGTTCGTTTAGGCCCCTTATCCATAGAGGGGGCCACTTGGCCAGTCTTAGCCTGGTATACCACACATCCGCGTTATTTGACGCTTGCGGTTGATGAAGTGCGCGCGTTGCATGCGTCTTTAATCTGCATGCACAGAGCTTTGGTACAATTTGTTACAGGCAACGTCCAGGGGGCCCCTCCTGGAGTTGCGGCGCATCCAGCTGGACCGGGCGGTGTAACCATAAGTCCTGTCATGGTTAATTCGATGATGGGCAAGCGCCCACAGAATAAGGATGATTTGCCTTATTGGCTTGCAGAAAAATTTGACCAGCTGGAGGCTGTTTTTCCGAATACTTCTCCTGTGGACAAACACAGGATTTTGACGATTAGTTTGCCGAAAGACTTAATTCCCGAGTTGACAGAATGCAACAACTGGGGCAAAGTATTCGCAGCAGTGTATGCGAAGTGTTTCGGCACTCCTTCCATGACGGTTCTCCCCTCTGTAATTAAATGGGTGCAGGATGAACATGGCCCTGAAGCGGCTGTGGAATTGGGGATGAGACTGGTGGGAGTGTTCGATGTGGTGGCTGATCTAATCCTTGCGAACGTCAAGGGTGATCAATCAATCAATCAATCAGGGGTTTGTTAAAGCGCGACTACTCACCCGTAAGGGTCTCAAGGCGCTAGGGGTGGGGGGGAGGGGGTGCAGGTTCCATCCATCAAGGAGGGGGTCTGTCGAAGAGCCAGGTTTTGAGGTTTCTTGCGAAGATGGGGAGCGATGTTGTCTGTCTGAGGTGGAGCGGAAGGGCGTTCCATGCTTTGGCCGCGAGGAAGGAGAAGGAGCGGCCTCCCGATCTGGTCTTTCTGGTGCGGGGGACCACGGCGTAGGAGAGCTGGGCTGATCGTAGGGTCCTTTGGGGTGCGTGGAATTTGAGTCGGCTTTTCAGGTATGCTGATCCGGTGCCGTGGAGGGCCTTGTGTGTGTGGGTGAGCATCTTGAAGGTGATTCTCGCCTCGACAGGGAGCCAGTGGAGTGTGCGCAGGTGCTGGGAGATGTGGCAGTGTTTTGGCAGGTTGAGGACCAGTCTTGCGGCGGCATTCTGGATGTTCTGTAGCTTGCGGGTGAGGTTTTTGTTTATTCCGGCGTAGAGTGCGTTGCCGTAGTCGAGTCTGCTGGTGACCAGGGCGTGAGTGACGGTCTTTCGGTGTTCGAGGGGGATCCATTTGAAGGTCTTACGAAGGAGGCGGAGGGTGTGGAAGCAGGAAGACGAGACAGAGTTGATCTGGCGGTCCATTTTGAGCTCGGAGTCCAGGATGATTCCCAGTTTGCGTGCGTGGTCCGTGGGGGTTGGCGGGTTTCCGAGGGCGGGGGGCCACCAGGTGTCGCTCCAGGCATCGGGGTTTGGGCCCATGATGAGTACTTCTGTTTTGTTGGTGTTTAGTTGTAGGCAGCTGTTTTCATCCATTTGGCGACGGCTTCCATGCCTTCTCGAAAGTTGTGTCTGGCGGTGTTGGGCTCGTTGGATAGGGAGAGGATGAGCTGGGTGTTGTCTGCGTATGACACGATGTTGAGTCTGTAGGTTCTGATGATGGGGGCGAGTGGAGCCATGTAGACGTTGAAGAGCGTCGGGCTGAGGGAGGAGCCCTGGGGGACTCCGCAGGTGGTAGGTGTGGGGTCCGAGAGGAAAGGGGGAGTCTTACCCGCTGCGTCCTGCCGGAGAGGAAGGAGCGGATCCAGTCGAGGGCCTTGTCCTGGATTCCTGCGTCGTAGAGTCTGCGTATTAGGGTGCGGTGGGAGACTGTGTCGAACGCCGCTGATAGGTCGAGGAGGATGAGGGCTACTGTTTCTCCTTTGTCCAGTAGGGTGCGGATGTCGTCTGTTGCGGCGAGGAGGGCGGTTTCCGTACTGTGGTTTTTTCTGAAGCCGGATTGGGAGGAGTCGAGGATGTTGTGTTCTTCAATGAATGTGGCGAGTTGGCTGTTGATGGCTTTCTCAATGACTTTCGCTGGGAACGGGAGCAGGGAGATGGGTCTGTAGTTTTTGAGGTCGGTGGGGTCCGCTGAGGGTTTCTTTAGGAGGGGGTTGACCTCGGCGTGTTTCCAGTCGTCGGGGAACGCAGGCGGTCGCCAGGGAGCGGTTGATGGTGTGGCGGAGCATGGGTGCGATGGTGTCGGCGGCTCTGTTGAAGATGTGGTGGGGGCAGGGGTCCGTGGGGGCCCCTGAGTGGATTGACTTCATTGTCTTCAGTGTGTCTTTGGTGGTGAGGGATGTCCAGTCGTCAATCGCTGGTTTCCGGGTGTCGGGGGTGGTTGGTGAGGGTTCAGTGTGTTGGTTGTCTTCGTCGAAGTTGTCGTAGATGCTCTTGATTTTGTGGTGGAAAAAGGTGCTGAGTTTGTCGCAAAGGTCTTGTGAGGGAGGGATGTCGGTAGACTCGCTAGTGGGTTGGGCGAACTCCTTGATGATGGTGAAGAGTTCCTTGCTGTTGTGCGCATGGGTGGAGATTCTGTCTTCAATCGCTTTTTTCCTCGTTTCTCTGATGAGTTGATGGTGGGCGTTTGTGGCGGCTCTGAAGTTGTCGTGGGCATCTGTGGATTTGGTGTTCCTCCAGGTCTTTTCGAGGCGGCGGCATGTGCTTCTGGACTCTCGAAGTTCGGTGGTAAACCATCTGGCTGATGCAGTCAACTTTCAAGTCGCTAATGCTTTGGCTTTGGTCCCGGAACCGGACAAGCCACGCGAATTACCGAACATTATTGCACAGGCTTATAAAACCATTGGCCGCAATAGTTTGGGGGTTAAGCCTTTGCTAAAACGCAAACTCAGTCACAACCACCACAAACAACTCAGTCTGAGAAAGAGGAGAAACCGTTCTTTTCTAAAAAGAACTGGAAGTTGAAGAAACAGGGTAAGCAACAATCAAAACCAGGGTCGCGTGCTGCATCCCCGGTTTCCATATCTTCTGAACACACGTATGATTTGCGCGACAGAGCAAGAATTAAATCTCCAGATAGATTTCAAGTCCCTGACCCGCGTTCTCCTCGTTCTTCACAGGCACCATCAACCTCCCAGACTGGTGGAGGAGATCGCCAGGATAGAGGCAGGGGTCGTGAGGCCTCACAGAGACGAGACCAACCTCGACAACCAGGCCGAGGGAAACCAGAAGAATTTCCACGTTCTCACCCACAGTTTCAGAAGAAAAAAGTTGCAGCTTTAACAGTGAGGTATGCCACAGACAGTGAGAACGAGACTCCTGAATTGGACGTGGGCAGTGACGCTGCTAGACAGCGCCGCGGAAGTTACCATAGTGCGGGAGGCACTGCGTCCTCATGTGGAGGCGACAGCAACTGATACTTTCATTACTGTCGAGACAGCTGACACCCGAGTGGCACCCCCTGACAGACTATTTAAAATTGTCATTCAAATTGAAGGTGACATTGAACGTATTATTAAAGGGATTTTTGGGGAAAATCTGACCACCTCTTACGACATTTTGTTGGCAGAAGCAGATTGGCCGCCACCATTCGTACTTGCTGCACCGAGAGGGGAGGAAGTAATCCTTCCGAGCTTTTCGCATCATGTCCCCAAGGACAAAGCGGCGGCGTTAGCGGCTGAATGGGCTGGGGCTCTGGCTCCGGCGCTATACCGTAACCACGTGGGCTGGGATGAGGATTCTCCCCCCCATGATATACCCTTGCGATCTCTGCCACAGCCCCAACCCCAATATCCCCTCCGGCGGGAAGCTAAAGGTCCCGTTTCAGACATTCTGACACAGTTAGAATATCAAAGAGTAATTGAAACATGCGTGTCACCGATGAATAATCCCCTTTTTGCGGTTTCTAAACCCGATGGGTCGTACCGTTTAGTTTTGGATTACCGACATTTGAACTCTCATTGTCGGACCTTTGCGGTACAAAATACCCACAGTTCTGTGCTGGTAGACAGTCTTGTTCGCAAAAAATATAAAACAACACTTGACCTATCCAATGGATTTTACACGCACAATTTGTCCCCGAGGTGCAGCCAATGGAGTGCTTTCACTTCCGGTGGAAAAACTTAAAATTTCGGCGTTTGCCCATGGGCTACAGGAACAGCCCGGGAGTCTTCGCCGCCCGTGTTGTCTCTTTGTTGGACAGCATAGACCCAGATGTGTATTCGTACGTCGACGATATCTATCTGACAGACGACAAATTATGGCAGCATCTTTCCCATGTGGACCTCATTATTCTTGAATTTGCGGTCTTAGGATACAAATTTAATTTTGCCAAATCGCACATTGCAGAATTCACTGTTTTGTTTTTGGGCTATGAGCTCAACAATGAAGGTAGGGGCTTAGCTCCCCATTTCTTGGAGAAGTGTGCACTTTTGCGCCCTCCAACGACCCTGAAGAAACTTCAGTCATTACTGGGATTTTTAAACTTGAGGCATTCTTACATTCCCGAATATGCCCAGCGTATCAAGCCTCTTTATGCCTTGATACAACCTAACTTTTCGAAGTCATGCTGGCTTCCTGAACATTCCTCTATACTGCACTCTTAGCAGTCTGATCTACTTGAATCTAAGTTCTTGTTGACTCGTGATAACCACACGAACCTGGTGATTAGAATTGTGCCAGGGGCAGTGGGTTTCACGTACTTAACGTTTAACAAAGGTGACACAGTACCTATTGCATACAAGTCGCATCTTTACACTTCAGCGGAGTTGCGCTTTTCCACTGTGGAGAAAGTTTTGACTGCGGTGCAAATGGCGATTCTAAAGGAACGCGCACTGGCACAGGGAAAACGCATTTTGGTGGTAACACCATATCCTGCCCTTGAGGCAGTGACGAAGGCAAGTGTACCAAACTCTAAGGCTTTGCACCCCGTTGGATACAATGGGCTACATCTCTGACGTCCCCGGATGTCACTTTTATTTTTGATTCCTCTCTTCAGACACAGGAGTTTTTGCAGTATGAATTTGTTCATCCTCCTCCTCTGTCTTTGCTGCTGCTTGAGGAGTACAAATGTATCATTTACACCGATGGTTTGGCGCAACCGGCCACGGGTTCTAAGCATGCTTATTACGCAGCATGTGCTATTGTTGCCGGTACTATGGTGAATGGTGAGTTCAAATCGAGTGTGGTGCACACGCAGGCACTAGGAGACAGTACTGCACAATTGGCCGAGCTGCGTGCTTTGGTGCTCGCACTTGAGTTCGCGAATCCAGACGTGAAGACACTTATTGTATGCGATTCTTACTACTGTGTTCAATCCTTCAATGACAACCTATTCTTTTGGTCTCAAAACGACTATAGAGATGCTAAAGGCAGCACAATTAAGCATAAAATGCTTTGGGTTCGAGTGGCAGACCTTATACAACGTCTGCCTCTCACACAGGTGATTCACACTCTTGGCCACCAGCGTGTGGGTGCACACGCGGTCGGTAACAGTTTGGCAGATGAAGCTGCCAAATCAGCTGTAGCCACGTGCTCAGTAGCAGCAGTTACAAGATCCATGACAAAAATAGAAAATGAGATTTTGGCAGCTATTGCTGCAACAAAGGAAGGTGCTAATTACCCACGGGGTTTCCCTTCCAAGTACTCTTATCACTAAAGTCCCGAACAGGTTCCTTACGTAAAAATTCCAGACGTTGGTGATCGGCTGATTCCCAACGCGGACCGCAGAACTTCCTTGATAACGGCCGCACACGACGGCTTGGCTTCAGCCCATGCTGGTGTGTCTGCGACTGTTTCTATCTTGCAGCAGCGTTACTGGTGGCGTGTTTTATATAAACAGACCCGCACTTATGTGCTTTCTTGTGACGATTGTCAGCAAATTAAGCCTTCAACGGTTACACGACCACCACAAACACAGCTCTGCATTTCTAACAAACATTTTGGGTGTGTTTACCTGGATCACTGCGGTCCATTTTCTTCTGACACTGCATATAAATACATCTTAGTTGCAGTAGACTCGTGCACACGTTTCATCTGGGTTTGGCCACAACAAAGTGCTGACGCTCGAAATGTCATAAGGGATTTGCGTGTCTTTGTGGGAATTTTTGCCTGTGGCACCTTCCATTCCGACCAAGGTCCAGCGTTCGCCTCTAAGGCGTACAAAGATGCAATGCGGTCTATGGGGGTGCGGGTGCAATTTTCGTCTCCATATAGGCCCGAGGGCAACTCAATTGTGGAGCGAATGAACCGTGACTTAAAGCAATCCTTGACAGCTAGAGTCTTAGGAACTGGCAGGAACTGGCTCACCCACTTGTATGGCGTGCAACGTGCACTTAATAATCTCCCTAGAAGATCTCTGGGTGGGCGGACCCCATACGAAATGCTCTTTGGCATACAAATGTTTGTGCCAGACCTTGATGGTCTAGGCATGGCGGCGAATGCCGCAATCTTTGACGTAGATAATCATTCTACTATGTTGGAGGACTTACAAGTGACCCGTGACAAACTTGCAAATGAACACTTGCCTTCAGCCACTGACGCTGCGTTGCAGATTCCGGTTGCAGGATGGCTTCCGAAGGTTGGAGATCTGGTCCGAGAGAAGGTGGAGAACAAAAAAGAATTTGGCCCCTCTTATTGTGCACCGGTTCCAGTTCTTGGCTTGAAGGGTACTCGTACAGTCATCTTACCACCGCTAACTGGTCGCAAAGAAAACAGATTCATCTCAGTGGACAATGTCAAGCTACAACATCTGGCCGATCCTGAATAGCGTGACACCTGCGGTATCATGTCCAGCAATTTCAAGGACTCCTGTTTGTGGCCCTCCAGCCTACACGGACACTGATGTTGCCATTGAGCTGGTCGCTTTGCCTGATCGCCTGCTCGACTTCCCGCCTTCCTCCTGCAACGAGGAGACCGAGTATGCATACCCTGCAAACGAGTCGGTGGCTCATTTACCTACAACTCCACTGAGCCCAACCCGTTTTTCCTTTGATTCGGCTTCCACCTCATCACTTATCCCGTCCAGCTTCAGTATTTTTATATCCTGGTTCAGAGACAATTTTTTGGTCCCACCATGGACATACATCTGGTTGGTGCTGTTCCTGATTTTCCTGTTCATGTCCATTGGCTTTGTGACAGTTTTTTTCTTGCTCATCAATGGTCACTATTTGCCAGAATGCTCTGCGGTAAACTGTGTCGCTGGAACTTTGGCTCCGCATTCTTCATCTCACATCATGAAGCGTGACCACACATTTGTGAACATTTCCGCCTTCCCAGTCGCTGATGGCATCGTATGGGATGCTGTGAATTTCCAAATTCATGGACCAACCGAGATTATTAATGTACCGAATGTCCTTCGTGTTTCCATGGGTGATGTGGTAAAAAGGAATATTCATTCTGACGATTGGGATGTGCATGCCGTTGAATCGTTATTCTCTGATATGAAATATTATGCTGCTTTTAATGCTGAAGATTTGTACTTAAATTCTGCGAATTATGCTGATTTATATTGTTACCAGCATTGGGGCAACCATTTTCTCCACAAACCAAGTACACTTCGGGGAACTTTCGATTGCACCCAATGGGAACATTGTCCGACCCCTCTACCAGGTAGCTCCCACACACTTAAAAGTAAATTTACTTACTTTACAGACTTTGGTAGATCTAACCCTGGGTCCTATTATTTTAAATTGAACATGTCATCGAATCAAAAGGTCATGTTGACACACACCAAGTTGCTATATTCCGGTTCCTTTCTGGAAGCATTAGCCATGGGTGGTTATGAGCAATGGAAAGACACCATTGACTTAAAGTCTATCTGGGGCACAAAATCATGGCAGGTACGCGGTACAGAAGCCTTACACCGTGCTTGCCTAATCCCGGCCCAAATTTTATTTTTAAACAGTACGATCTATCAAACAACCTGTTGGGGTTTGGCTACTTCCAAACAATTGAATGCACCCTCCATTCCCGTATTGTCCTCAAATCCCAACGAAAGCTTGCATTTCAATATTTCCCTTGCAAATTTGCAAGCTTTGTTTCAAAATAATACGTTTAATATCTCTACGATTGTTCAGTCACCCTGGTTGGCTTGGCCCATAGCATCAAATGCCTGCCAACTACGTTTTCATGACTCTGCTCCTGGTTACAAACAGGATAGGCCAGATCCAAGGTTTTCTGTCTTTCGTACTGTTACAACATATTCTGTTGGTAAATTGTGTAAACAGTGGTTGCAGCACTCTTCATTAGATTCTGTAAAACAACATTTATCCCTCCTATCAGACAACATTGGTCTGTCTGATTTTGTTCTAGGGCCTCGAGGTCCTAGACCTAAAAGATTTATTTATGAGACTTACAATGAACTCTGGAAGCTTTCGAAAAATTGAAGCTGCTTCCCGTTTACGGGAAATCGATCAGGCAAATCTAGAAAAAGTACTTGCTGTTGTTGACAATAGTATTAATACCCTGTCTTCCCTCATTTACACATTAGAGAATATTGTTTCATCTGTTGTTGATATTGTACAGGATGATGTGTCTGTGTTATATCATGGTCAGAATCAATTGCGTTCAGTAATGCAGTTTGCATGGACGTTGCAAACGTTGAAAATGGGAAATGTTCCATGGCATTTTTTAAACACGTCTGCCTTGTTCTTGCCGTTTAATTTAACTAAAAAACAGCAATTCATGTCCATGAAAGATGCAACGTACACTCTCTTACATATCCAAAAGATAGAGCCGTTACCATTCTCTGTGGCGGAGACTGACTCTGCAGTGTGGCTAGTACACAGGGTTATCGCTTTGCCTTTTTCTTTATTTGAGTTCAGCTCATGCATGAAACATTATCCTGTTGGCTGTTTTCAGCCTTTAGGCAGTGCCTTCTTGCATGAACTTTGGTCCCTGCCTTTCATGTACAAATGCCTTAGGGACGGAAGGGAGGTCTTTCTCACAGGAGAGTCTTGCGATTCTACAGTGGGTCATTCCCTCATTTGTAAAAACATTAAATTAAACGGGGCTTGTAATGTTTCTGCTCCGAATCTTGCTTGTGTTTTAAAGGGCATTCCGGCACCTGTTATATCACCTACTTTCACTGTGCTTGCAAATGGTAGCTATCTGCTTCTGAATAATCAAGACTGCTGTGGAATGCAGGCAGGCATCCCCTACATTGTAACGGTTTCACACCGTGTTGTGTGCTGCAAAAATGTGCTTTTTCCACCCCCGCAAGAAAATGGTAGATAGTTTCATTTGGCCTTCCATACTCACTTTGAAGGCGGATTTCAATAAATTGAGCAGAATAAAGGCGCTATTATTAAACCAGGAGGTTATGCTCACTTCCGCACGGGAGACCTTTGTCCTCCAGGTGGCTAGTACCCACAGTGAGATACAGGCTCTTTTGAACACAAACCTCCCACAACATTTCGGTGAACTGATTCACCGCGTATTCAATGCTTCTAATACCGAAGGTCTTGTGCACTTTTTTAAAGTTGTGGGCTCTGGCCTTTTAACCTCCTTTCAAACTATATTTGGTGTAATTCCGGCTTTTATTCATTATATTTTTTCAGCGTCTTTGGCGGCTTCCCCATTGCTCCTAGCCTTAGCTGCTGGAATATTACTTTTAATTTGTTTGCTGCGCAATAGCTGCACTTCCTGGGGCCTACTCGACCAAGGTCGACTCCGGATGCTCCGTGAACGCATGCTTATCAGCTTCGGCATCCTACCATTGGCGACACTCGGCGTGTCCTATAGACTTTCTTTTCGCTTTGCGTATTTCACTTGCGTGCAACCTGTGATGTCTTGCTTACGATGTCCTTTTTCTTGGTCCTTGGATGTTTGCCTCTCCAATACGTCTCAGTCGGACCCGGATTCTGGCCAGTTGATGGGCCCCTTAGTGGCCCATGAACTGGAATGTTCTGGCACTGGATTGATGGCGCGTGCTGCTGCACTTGGGGTTTTGGCGCAATGGGATATCTGGGTGGCTGCTCAGAATCTCCTACAACGAAGTTATATTGAGTATCACGCAAGTTGTCCCGCAATGCTGATCACTGCTCCCTATTATGAGGAACATGAATGCAGTTTTCATTTGTTGAACTGGATGGCATCTCTTTTTTCAGACGACACCAATGATGTCCTCTTGGAAGGTGTGGCAGTTTTCTGCACATACACTCTATTGGATTAGGGGCTTTCGCTTTCGACGAACTGCATTTCTGGATTTTTTAATTTTTTTAGTGCCCTAATTCCTAGACCTATCTGGAATTTTTTTTTATTATCCTGAACTTTTTTTCCATTCACTGTCCTTCATGGGGACTTTTCATAAATAGACGTTTACATTCTGCTCCATCTATTTGAACTCTGTTTTCGTCCTATGTCTTGGCCTATGGACTGACCAGGGGAGGGTGTAGTGTGGATTGTGGCCTCATTGTCTACATTGCTAAGTTAGCTTAGGCCTGGCTGCCATGATGCCTTTTTTGCACATGTTACCCCTTGACTTTGTTTTTCTAGACTCTGCTTGTTCCCGGCTATATTAGAACTGTCGGCCTTTTTGCCTTTCACCTTTTCTCATGTTCCCTGTGGGTTTCGTCTGCACACCATGTACAAGGTCGAAAAACTACGTCCCTTGTTATTGCTGATCTGGTCAGCCGCTCGCACTTAGACATTACACGAAATACAGCTGCACTGGAGAAATTTGCGTGCTTTTAATATTGTGATCTCCCTTTTGGTGGCACTTGGAGAAAAACCTTTCCAGGGAGAAGAGCTGTGCTTGTCTGATGATGTAAACCTTGCATCTAGATATTGAGGTATGGGGGTCCGCCTGACAAAGCCCAGCGGTCTTCTATTTTTATAATAAACTAGTTACTAGCACGGGGAGGGTGGTAAGGCAATTCAGCCCTATTTCCACTGTCTTTATAAAATGCTGTCCCCGTTTGTATTCCATGGAGTTGTAACCATGCTTATTATTTTATCATTATGCATTTTGCTGATAGTACTGGCGCGTGTACTTTATCTTAGAGCACAATAGTTGAAATAAACATTTTAAACTATACTTTGGGGCCGATTCTGATCTCGGCCGGTAGGGCTCCGAATCGGAATCGGATTTACCGGATCCGATTCGGAGCCCTGTTTCCCGACCGAATCGTACGCGGGTTCGGCCGAGCGAGTACGATGCAGGCACCCGCGAAAACTCCGACCGACTCGAACGCGGCTTCAACACGCTCCGACCGACTCGCATGGACACGACTCACACCGCGCTATGGAGACGTTTCCCGGCCGGGTAAGTACGATGCGCGCCGCGAGCAGTCCGATCGACTCGCGCCGTCTGGCTCGAAAAAGCTGTCGGAGCCGGACTTTGGGGGTCCGCGTCGGACCCCCCTGTACGCGTAGGCGCACGAGTCGCACACAGGGGGGACCCATGGGTCCCCCCTACCTGTGCGTGTACGGCGCGAATCGCTTCACCGCATACACGCTGTAGGGGGCGCCCTTGTCCGCCTCGCACCCATTGAGTCAATGGGAGCCCGCGTACGCGTTGTACGACAGGCTCCCATTGACTTCAATGGGAGTCCGACCGACTCGAGTCCGATGGCATGCGTGCACATCGTACTCGATCGGTCGGACTGCCCGAGTCCGATTCGGTCGGAAATCTCTCCGGGTCCGGCTCGGTCGGAGAGATTTCCGGCCCGAATCGGAATCGGCCCCTTTGTCTCTTATTACGCACGTTGTGGACAAGTATGAGTGAGTAATGAAAGAGTGTTCTTGCTCCCGCGATTCCTGAGAGAGTCCGTGTTCTGGGATGTCTAATCATTGGTAGCTTCGCTGTAGTACGGAGAACGAATGGAGAGCTAAAGCTAGTCGGATTGGGATTGTGGGTACTAAGGTGCATGGTTGGTACACCGCTATACACCGAGGTCCTATTTTCCTGTGCATAGCTCTGTATATGTGCAGAATGCCTTCACCAACAGGGAAGGGAGTGAGGACACCCTTTATAATCAAATTCAGAATTGTAAAAACAGCATTGGCCACATTTGGCATTGTGCTATGTCAATGGAGTGCACTTATTATTATTTGAGAATTTTGTAAATAGTGTTTTTTGACTTAGACTGTAGTAAATCCTTCCACTTTTTTACTGTTTCTGTAGAACTTTTTAACTCACGACGTGATCACGCGTGTCGACAACTTATCAAACCACACCAGTGATTACTATCCTTATATGGTAAGAGTCATTTATTCATCCGATTTTTTTCGTTTTTTAATTTTTTAGGGACTTACTAGCTGACACAAAATATTTTTTACATTATTACAGTGTGTGACCTGTCCTGGTCCTGAGGAGAACCCCAAAAGCAATATAGGGTTCGGAAACGCGTCGACACCTGTTGGCTAAGCAGTGACATACAATTTTGTAGTAAATCATATACTGTGCACATAAGACAATTGCCTAGTGTCACTGTTTACACTGCTTAGCGTTGTATGGCAGACCACAGAAGTGAAAAATCTAAACAATATGTGTCGCAATTTTTTGTCTAAATTAGGACTGGTCAACCGTTGTTTGTAATTGTTGGTCTTTTTCTGTTATGTAGATAACTGATGTATTTGTTAAATGTGATTTATAATGTCATATGTTAAATGTCATTTTTGATGTGTGAATTGTGAGTAATTATTGTTTTCTTTTTTTGATATGACTTAAATAGTCAAGTATATTGAAATTGTAAAAGAAAAAAGAGAGGTGTAATAAAAACACCAAACCACTTTAGTTGCGAAAGTGGTTTTTTTTGTAAGTAATGAATTCATGAGCTTACACCCAAGCATTCTTTGTTCTAAAAATATAGCTGTGGCCTAGCTTGGGTGGTAGTAATGGTCCAACCCCCTTTTTGTTACAAAATACTGGAAACGTAGCGTCTTCGATCCCAGCTTTCGACTCCTCCTCGCGGTCTCTGTTCTCTCTCCTCCAGCATCTTCCTGGGTCCATCTTCCCATTCTCGGATTCCCCTTCTTCAATTGGATTGGGGCTGATGACGCGTGGCCAGGGGGCGCGATTCTCCGGGAGCAGGTTCCAATTAAAGGGGCCGCTCATAGAATCAGACGAATCCATGTCCTGCGTAGTACACCAGCCCGGGGACTCCTCTGTCTGTGGAGAAAGGACAGGACACCGGCTGTCAGGCACACGCCACCACTCATTCTGCGTTCCGGTATCACTACTGGCGATGGGGGCTCCGTGACAGTTGCCTATTAAATCTGAAACTTTTGATTATATCCACTTATTCCATGGTAGACAGGTGTGAAACTGGAAAAGTCACAATGGTACAGAATATTTGTGTTATTTATGTTTTTTATGTTTCATACAAATTTGCCAGATCAATCTATTGCAAATTTGATTACACAGTGGTTGATGATTTTTGCTATTTGTATTATGTTGTAATGGTAGAAATGTTTGGGAAACCATACCTACTTGCAATTCACTTATAAGTACACAAACCTTTTGTTGTAAACATTTTGAAAAGTATGATGGAATGTATAACAATAGCATGAATACAAAAAATAACTTCAACACCAGTCTTTTCTTTTGTTATCTTTTTCTTATATTGCACAAAGGAAAATTAATCAAAAACGGGGATGAAGCAAACAAAATAATAAAAAGTCAGTCATGGTGAATGAAACCATAATTGCTGAGCCAAAATTATTTGAATTCTAATGTCTAAAATATGCCTGTCCTCAGAAAGGTAAATGTGACCAGAAAAAGTCAACAGAGTGAATGGTAGCCACATACTGGATGAAATTAGGATTGCAGTTTCTTGCTGGTGGTGGGGGTATTGCCATCCTCTCCTGGTCCAGATGAATGTGTGCACCTGCAGGTGGTTAGTGGATCAACAGTTGCAGGGATTGAGGTGGCTGCAGATGTTGCCCGGGTGGCAGGGCCTCACTTTCTCTAGCTGAGGCTGATGGAGTAGGGCCGGATGGAGTTGGCCCATAGAAAGGGGAAGATGATGCAGGAAAAGCCCTGCACAGATGGGTATAAATGTCCTGCAGCACCCCAGTCAAGGGAGCCCACATTGGAGTTTCGATGCTGCATCTCAACATTGTACTTCCTCTGCAACTGCATTCTCTCCTGCACCCCGGAAAGGACCTGGCCCATCATTTCTGGAAACTGCTATAATGATCCCAAGTACTGGGTGATGTTGGCCTGGATGATACTGACCCTAGTGATCTCACTATGCAGGCGCGCAGAGCCACTACCCATCACCCCACTAACCTTTGCCTTGGCACAGTGTGGCCCATCCCACTGTTTCCTGGCTTGACTGAAGGTGGTGGTGGTGATGTCCCACCACCACCCAGGACCGGGTGGCACAAGATGGTGCTTTTTGTGCTTTGTCCCCACAGGAAGTGGGGAGAATCTGTTTGCTGTGGTGTTGTTACAGCTGTGGTGGGAGGTGTAGCTGTGGGCCAAGTGAGACTCACTGGAGCGGTCTGCCCAGGCTGAGGCGATGGAGTAGGTGTGTCGTGTTCATCCGAACTTTCTGCTTTGGAGATATCCCTGGAGGCTTATTCATGGGCTGGAGTGGAGGGATCCGCAGTGGCAAATGTTTGGCCGTGTGCTGTGGCAGTTGGACCTATCAGAAATGTAAGATAAAATGTTTCAGTAAAAGTGTGGATTAAACATCTAATGAGTTTCGGGCAAATATAATGTAGACACCCAAAAGGGAAAAGGAATTGCATATCATGATTGAACCTTTCGGTGTAAAATTTCTTCAGTACACAAATAGTTTATGTTTCATACAAAAGTACTTGTAATAAGCAGGTAAGAAGATGTCCTGGAATGAAAAAAGAAGCATTAGTAAGTATACCTGAAATGTTGGAACCACAACACAGTAGAGAGGAGAAATGTGAAATTCAGCATTCCAAGTCTAAAGACCGACATTAACACAACTTGGAGAGATGTTCAGCATTAGTCCTCATATGAACAGTGCATAGTTCAGTTTTAGGATATGCCACTTGTATTCTGCATAAAATTTTAGATGGAATAAATTGTTATGGTCAACAAATGTTGTTTTGTGGTACTAATGACCTCAATCCACTTACATGACAAGTAAATGACAAGATCCAAAATTCATCCTATACTAGAAATGCAAGTGTGAAGGTGCACTTGCCCTTACCCGCACTGCTATGGGTGCAATACTTTGCTGAATGTTTACAGAAACTTTATACGATACAACTTAAACATTTTAAATGCATTACACTGCTTTTTGTAACCATAAGTTTAATTGTTTTATTGCGGATGAACTCTCCGCCAACATATCATATTTTACTCATAATATACAAACACAATACACAAAATCATATGCATGAACAACAAATTATATTCATTTTCTGAACAAAGGTGATGTCAGAAGATATTTCCCAATGCATTTCGGGTTCAACTGATCCCTTCGTCAGGGGAACTGTAATAAAACATAAATGCCAATGTTTAGTAAACAGGGAGCAACTGATTGTTCTGTAAGTTGTATATTAATATTTATTACATAAGAAATGATATCCTATATCCTATAGCTTAATAAATAGGCAGTTGGGGTCATATCTTGAAACCAACAAAATTCTGGGCCCCTCGCAATCGGGATTCTGACCAGGGTTCAGCACAGAGACTGCCCTTCTGGCCGTGACTGACTCTCTTAGACAGGTAATGGACGCTGGAGGATCAATAGTACTGATCCTATTAGATCTCTCCGCGGCCTTTGATACCATCTCGCATTCAAAGCTTGTGGAAAGATTACAGGCCTGTGGTATCCAAGGTACAGCCTTAAAATGGCTGCAGCATTTTTTGTCAGACAGACAACAAACTATTATGTTAGGGCCTTATCTCTCAGGAAAAACGCACCTGGATAAGGGAGCACCTCAGGGTTCCTGTTTAAGTCCGACTTTATTTAATATATATATGGCCCCTCTGGCAAAGATCGTAGAGCAGTTCGGTTTTGAAATAATTTCATATGCTGATGATACTCAGCTTATGTTCACTGTTGGCCCTAATTTAGAAACAGAGAAAATTCGTTTTACTGCCGGAATGCTTGCAATATCCAGCTGGATGACTGAGAATTGCCTCCAGCTAAATCCTGGAAAAACTGAGATCATGCTAATGGGGAAAGCTTCAACCATTCGGTCGGATGAATGGTGGCCCCACCAACTGGGAGTAGTTCCTGTGCCTACACAAAGTGTAAACAATGTAGGGATAAAACTTGATCGGATATTAACTATGAAAGATCATATTGCTGCCACAACTAGTTCCTGCTACTACAGCCTGCGTCTTTTGCGCAGGATCTTTCCTTACCTGCCCATTAACTGTCGCAGAACCCTTGTCCAAGCTATGGTGATTAGCAGATTGGACTACGGGAACGCTCTGTTTGCCGAAGTAGGAGAGACCTTGCTTGCTAAGCTACAGGTGATTCAGAACACCGCGGCAAGAATAATTCTGAATCGCCCGGCAGGCTCTCCTTCTGGCCCTCTGTTGAGAGAATTACACTGGTTACCAGTGAGGAAGCGGTCCTATTTTAAAATCTGCTGTCTTAGATATAATGCCCTGAAAGGCAAAGGTCCCCGCTATCTGCAAAGAAAACTTATAAAACATGTACCTTGCCGAAATCTCAGATCTAGTACACTAGCCCTTCTACAGGTGCCCCTAATACATCTCAATCGTACAGGGGGCAAAGCTTTCTCTTACCTTGCTCCAAGATACTGGAATAAACTACCAATTGCTCTTCGTGAGATCTCCCCTACATCACATTTAGGAAACAACTAAAAGCTTATCTGTTTTAACTTCTTATGGTTGGTCACTCAGTCAGGTTTCTTTAACAGCGCCGAGATGCCCCCAGGTGAGTCGCGCGCTATAAAAGTGGAACTAACATAACATAACATAACACACCAATGCGCTCTTGTAAAATATGTTGGGTGCAAACCCATATTGTGAGCTACTGTGTACGGAACAAATGGAAAAATGAACTACCAGGTGCTGCTCAGTGTGATCTAAAAACACTACACCAACTTCTTGTGCGGAAGGTGCGTCAAACCAAATGAAATGATTCAAGAACAACTCACTTCGTGAAAAGCCTGTATATCTTGAAAACGTGCCCAGTCCCACACGAAATGGAACTGTCTCTAAAAAATAAACAACACAACATATATGCCACTCACGAACTAACGAATAGAAATGCTTTAAAACCACTTAACACTCAGTAAAGGTTACCTCTCAATGCCCCGTAACTCTGCTTGTAAATTCACGCTGTATCCAGACTCACTATCCTCTTCAATACCGCACTGTGTACCACTGCAAGTGAAATAATATAACTGTAAACTCTAGTTTCCTGGATATCGTAATAACTGATATCTACCAAAACCGCATTCCTCTCACCTTCAACTGTCTGCCAGCATACTCCGCGTACTCGAGTCTCTATCCCGGAAAACATGGATTACCGGATTGCAGGGTCCCATATAACCCTGCGCTACGGTCAACATCAAAAAAGGACTAACCAGTCCGTCAGATAGAATCACCTCCACTGCAGCGGCCATCTTAGACTACCTATCCCGCATACGAGTACGATAGTGTATCAACAGATTCTCCCAAATGTTACGGTGCTTACCCTAATCTGCAAATCTCTAATGCACATCTTGTATTCCACTGGTTACCGAGCTGGTTGCGGATTTAAATATCCTGATACTGAAGTTCCTATGATGACCTCATCAAATAAGCAACTCCCCGCAAAGCAAGAGGTGTCTAAGTTGCTGAAAGAAATGTGACTCCATCTGCACCGCGTTATCCTGAAACCGGTACTATGCACCTGCAAGGCTGCCTACTTATCTACCAAGGTGATGTAAAGAGTCAACCTCTACCCTCTGCAAACTACAAACCCGGTATGGGATTCTGAAATGATGTGATAGCTTGAAGTGTGTTAGTGAATTAAAACATACAAAACCAGTCCCATAACGTAAAACAACATCATGAAAAAAACAATATCACAACATATTCTAAACAATTAGTGACTCACTAGAATGTACATGAACACATAAGCAATGAACCCTATAGTCTGTGTGTAAAATAAAACTCTATAATCTAACGCGTTGTAGATGGTCATGCTGATTAGTGTTGTAGGACTGTGTAAAGTTAAAGATAACAGCTCATATCTAATTTGTCGTTTAATCCAGCAGGCATCATGGTGTTAAGATGTTTTATCCACCATATTTCTCTTTGCGATAACCACTTTGCATTGTCCCTCTCGGGGATTAGGGTTATTTTCTCAAGTATTAAGAATCTCAATTGTGGTATGTTGTGGTTAGATTCCATCCAACGCATGGCCAAACTCGAACTTGGATTTTTGTTGCGAATAAGGCTCTTGTGCTCAGTGATTCAGATTTTCTTTTTCTTTCTGTTTTCCCTACATACATTTTATCGCAAGGGCATTTAATGCAATAAATTAGGAACATGGAGTTGCAGTCCATGGTGTTACGTAATTTGATGGTCTTTCCTGTTTGAGGGTGTGTAATAGTTTTGCCCGTAATGATGTTATTGCAGTGGACACAATTGTGGCATTTTTTCATGCCCGCTTCAGTAACGCTTGTGTTGGATACTTTCTTGGTTAACAGTACCTTAATGATTCTGGTCCTGGTATAAGCGAATAGGGGTTTCTTTGTGAACAAGCCTTTGAATTCTGATTCGCTTTCGAGTAATTCCCAACGACGATTAAGTATCTTTTTGATGTGATTTGACCTAGTGGAGAATTTAAAGACAAAGATCATCCTATCTGATCCTTTTTCACTTTTGTTTGAAGTATATCTCTTCTAGGTACTTTTTCCACTCTTGCTTCGGCTGCAGAAATTACTGTCGTGGGATATCCTCGTGCTTGAAATTTTTCCCTTTGTTGGACCATTTCCCTCGTTAATGCTTCGGATGTTGATGAAATTCTCTTGATTCGTAACATTTGAGAATAGGGCAAGTTTTGTAAAAGGGCGGGTGGGTGAAAACTAGTATACAGCAAAAAATTGTTAAGATCAGTTTTTTTGTGAAAGACGGTAGTAGCTAACTTTCCTTGTGTTTTGGTGATGAGCACATCCAAAAATGAAATTTGATTATCATTGATCTGTTGTGTGAATTGTATGCAATAATTCTTTTGATTCAATTGACTAATTCTTTTGGTTAATTCGTCTTCTGCATTATTCCAAATCAGAAAAATGTCATTGATGAATCGTTTGTAGAATATCAATCAGCCTGAATCTGACAAAATGTGGTCTTCCTCGAATTTAGACATATATGTGTTCGCGTACGTTGGGGCTCTGGCAAAGCCCATCGATGTTCCACTGATTTGTAGAAAAAATTCCTCATTCCATTTAAAGTAAGCATGCTGTAAACAAAACTGTAATAACTCAAGGATGAACACTTTGTTGGCTGCCACAGAAGTTTGTTGTAGTAATGCCCATTCACATGCGTCTATCCCTTCATCCAATGGTATAGATGTGTATAGTGCAGTTACGTCAATTGTGCACAAAATCCAAGAGGAAATGTCTTGATCTTCTAGTTGTTGTAGTAGTTGTAAGAAGTGTGTAGTATCCTTAATGCATATCTTCCACTGTTGCACAAAGGGCTGCAAAAACTGATCGACATATCTGCCCAATGGTTCAAAAACTGACCCGCATCCAGTGACTATGGGTCTGAAGGGAGGATTAACCAAATCTTTATGCACTTTGGGTAGCATATAGAGACTTGGACATCCGGGGTGCTTGGTTGTTAGATATCTATGGGAGTTGTTAGTAATCCATTTTATTTCTAGGGCCTTCTCCAAAATGTTGTGTAGAGTCTTCTTGATTTCATTGATTGGGTATTGGGATAATTTCAGATATGTATTCTGATCATTCACATGTTCTTGGACTTTAGTTGTGTAGAACGTAGTGTCCATGGCCACCAATGCTCCACCTTTGTCAGCCAATTGAAAGGTTAATGACTGATCCCGTACCAGTTCTTGGATGATGCGCTGCTCGTGCACATTCAAATTGTTTGTTGTTTTAGGCCTGAAGTTCAAATTCTCTAAGTCCTTCTTGACTAAGGTCTCAAGTGCATCTAATATTTTTTGGGAAATGGGAGCCATATATGTGCTGCGTGGTTTGAACTCTTTGTATTCTTGTGGATCCTCATTATCGGGTATGCTATTACCTTCTGGTAAAGATGAAACGATGTTAGTGAAAAAATGACGTAATCTCAAATTGTGCATGAATTTGAATAAAGATTCTTCTGTTTCTGTTTTGTTGGTATGATAGGTGGGTACAAAAGAAGTTCCTTTGTTTAATACTTTTAACTGTTGAGTATTGAACACCTTGGATGAAATATTGATAACTAAGGTTTGGTTTTGCTCCTGAGGTTTTTGCTGATGTTGTCTCTGTCCTCTACGGATTTTTTTGAACTGCTGATGTCTGGTGGTTGGCCTGTTGATGGTCCCATCTCTAAAAAAGAGGTTTGTTGGACATTAGAGATGCTTGTGGTGACATTTCCTGCTGTTGCTGTTTGTTGTGTTCCTTTGTCTTGGTTCACATTGTGCGGCTGTCTCGTGGATGATAAATCCTGATTAGACACAATACTTTCTTGGGATGAAGTTGCATGTTTTTGTATGGGTCTTCTTTGGGCATACACTTCAGCCCACGTATAAACTTCATTGAGTTTATAGTCGATGGTATCGCGTTTGTATTTACGTAATTTACGTTCTTGGGTTTCTTTTCCATAACGATCCAATTTCTCATTGAGGTCCGTCAATGTGGTTTGCCAGAATTCGATATCACATCTTGTACTCAAATCCGTTTTAATAGTGTCAATCTCCTCCTCCTGTTCTTTGATTGTTTTGGATAGTTCTTCAACTAATAAAAAAATTAAATCCAATGAACATTTATTTAAAATGGCGTGCCATTTCTCCATAAAGTGTTTGTTGAATTGAAACTTGAATAACATCGGCTTAATCGGTAATCATAATCCTCTTGGTATTCTTTGTACCTTATGGTACTGGATTAAAATAATCAGGAGCACAAGAGCCTTATTCGCAACAAAAATCTGAGTTCGAGTTTGGCCATGCATTGGATGGAATCTAACCACAACATACCACAATTGAGATTATTAATACTTAAGAAAATAACCCTAATCCCCGAGAGGGACAATGCAAAGTGGTTATCGCAAAGAGAAATATGGTGGATAAAACATCTTAACACCATGATGCCTGCTGGATTAAACGACAAATTAGATATGAGCTGTTATCTTTAACTTTAAACAGTCCTACAACACTAATCAGCATGACCATCTACAATGCGTTAGATTACAGAGTTTTATTTTACACACAGACTATAGGGTTCATTGCTTATGTGTTCATGTACATTCTAGTGAGTAACTAATTGTTTAGAATATGTTGTGATATTGTTTTTTTTCATGATGTTGTTTTACGTTTTGTATGTTTTAATTCACCAACACACTTCAAGCTATCACATCATTTCAGAACCCCATACCGGGTTTGTAGTTTGCAGAGGGTAGAGGTTGACTCTTTACATCACCTTGGTAGATAAGTAGGCAGCCTTGCAGGTGCATAGTACCGGTTTCAGGATAACGCGGTGCAGATGGAGTCACATTTCTTTCAGCAACTTAGGCACCTCTTGCATTGCGAGGAGTTGCTTATTTGTTGAGGTAATCATAGGAACTTCAGTATCAGAATTTTTAAATCCGCAACCAGCTCGGTAACTAGTGGAATACAAGTCGTGCATTCGAGATTTACAGATTAGTGTAAGCACCGTACCATTTGGGAGAATCTGTTGATACACTATCGTACTCATATGCGGGATAGGTAGTCTAATATGGCCGCTGCAGTGGAGGTGATTCTATGTGATGGACTGGGTAGTCCTTTTGTGATGTTGACCGTAGCGCAGGGTTATATGGGACCCTGCGATCCGGTAATCCATGTTTCCCGGGATAGAGACGCGAGTATGCTGAGTATGCTGGCAGACAGTTGAAGTTGAGAGGAATGCAGTTTTGGTAGATATCAGTTATTATGATATCCAGGAAACTAGAGTTTACAGTTATATTATTTCACTTGCAGTGGTACACAGTGCGGTATTGAAGAGGATAGTGAGTCTGGATACAGCGTGAATTTACAAGCAGAGTTACGGGCATTGAGAGTTAACCTTTACTGAGTGTTAAGTGGTTTTGAAGCATTTCTATTCGTTAGTTCGTGAGTGGCATATATGTTGTGTTGTTTATTTTTTAGAGACAGTTCCATTTCGTGTGGGACCGGGCACATTTTCAAGATATACAGGCTTTTCATGAAGTGAGTTGTTCTTGAATCATTTCATTTGGTTTGACGCACCTTCTGCACAAGAAGTTGGTGTATTGTTTTTAGATCACACTGAGCAGCACCTGGTGGTTCATTTTTCCATTCATTCCGTACACAGTAGCTCACAATATGGGTTTGCACCCAACATATTTTACAAGAGCGCGTTGGTGTAGGATATCATTTCTTATGTAATAAATATTAATATACAACTTACAGAACAATCAGTTGCTCCCTGTTTGCTAAACATTGGCATTTATGTTTTATTACAGTTCCCCTGACGAAGGGATCAGTTGATCCCGAAATGCATTGGGAAATATTTGCTGACATCACCGTTGTTCAGAAAATGAATACAATTTGTTGTTCATGCATATGATTTTGTGTATTGTGTTTGTATATTATGAGTAAAATATAATATGTTGGCGGAGAGTTCCTCCGCAATAAAACAATCAAACTTATGGTTACAAAAAGCAGTGTAATGCATTTGAAATGTTTAAGTTGTATCGTATAAAGTTTCTGTAAACATTCAGCTAAGTATTGCACCCATAGCAGTGCGGGTAAGGGCAAGTGCACCTTCACACTTGCATTTCTAGTATAGTTTGAATGAGAGGCAGGCCACCTCACTCCTACCCAGCACGCTCAATTAAAAAACAGTGTACATTGAATCAAACTGTTTACGCAACAATGTGCGCGACACATCTCCAAAAATTCCAAGATCCAAAATTCACCACAAACAATTTTCTAAAGAGAACATTATACAGCAATTGATGAATGAATGATACTTTAGTATATGGGAAGATTTGATGAAAAAGTGGAGAATGGGCAACATTAAATGGCAATCATGGTAGCTGTAGTTATTTCAAATCAATATTCGCAAAACTTGCAAAATGGTAACTTGACCATACCTTGTGTAAATCTGCAGTAGTAAGAGAATAGACATTTACTATGGGAAACACTTATATGTTATTTCGAGTATAAACACTTACAAGCATCATAACATCATGTGCAATATGATGTCTATTGAAAGCTGTTTTCTTAAATCCAACTCAATACATTCAAACAAAAAAGCCAAAGAAGATGCTACTGATATATTTAGGTTTCTATGTTCAAAAAGTGTGCATGACACATTAGCAACAGTTAACGTCAAAGCAAATAGGAGATTTGTGTATACTGACACATTGAAAGGTATACCTAATCAGACTCCACTCCAGCAGAGATTCTTGCAAAGCCTTCACGATATAGGATGGCCAAGACCTTCCCCTCCCAGGGCATGAGATGTAATGGGGGGGTGGGTGAACTAATAGCAGTCCTCTGGGACAGCATGTGCTGCTTGGAGGACAGGGGATGCATTCTCCCCCGCAGGTTGTTCCACTGCGTCCTAATTTCATCCTGTATGCAGATTGTTAGCTTCAGCATCGACTCTGTCATCTATTGTGGTCCACATTATCTTTTTCTGAGTCAAGGGTGTATTTTAGATTTGGGCTCCAAACAATTGTTGCTCTACTTTTATGATTTCGTCCACCATGGCAGACAATTCTCCCTCTGTGAAACAGGGATTTTTGTGGCCAGGTATTATGGAGAAAATAATATACTTAAATGAAAACAAGCGAACAAATTACATTTAAAAAAGAGGGAGAACAACAAAAAAAACTACTTGACTTCTGGGAATCAGCTTCAGTGTCATGGTGCTATGGAATGGCAAGGGATCATGGTCTGAAATTGGGTGTGTTTTATAATATAGCAGCGAAGTGTTCACAATTGTGCAATTGAAATCAGGTGTGTGATGCTAGCATCACCATTACAGCCATAGAAGCAGTGCAATGCTAACCCCATCCTGTGACAGACTCACTCCGTCGGCAGACTGCCGCTATGAGACAGCCAGCTCAACTGTATTATCTAAATAGGCTTGGCGCTACCCCACCGCCCTAATGGTGACAGAGTACTATTCACCAACATTGGAGTCGGCTACGTCAGCTGCTGTGAGCCGTGACAGGAACCACTCCGTCGGCAGTGGCTGCGGGCCCGCCCGCATACATCTAAATCCCACTGTTGGTCTCCTGTCAGCTTGACGCAGTACTCGGGACCGCCACCACAGCTGGACGGCAGTACTACTGCAAAGATCTAAATCAGGCCCTAGATACCTTGAGAAAGACATGGGGATGGCAGGGATTCCCAGTGATCTATGTCTTTGACCAAAGCTTGACATTGCACAAGAAAAAGTCACTAAAGTTTGGGGGACTCTTGGAGAATGAAGAAGTTGCAGTCCTCACAACATAGACATTATTTGACCAGCAACTTTCAAAACATTTGATGCAGGAGAGTAAAATAGTGTTTTAAAATAACAACATTCTCTAGCGACTATTGAATTTAAAGGTGTTGCTGCCAAGCCAGGAAGCTCAGTATTTCTCTCTGGGACCTGCCCTTACTATTATGTGCTAAATTGTTTGCCTGTTTGGGATCTCACCTAAAGCTCATGTGTAGATTTAGGCTGCTCTCCCTCCAATAGACTAACAATCTTGACACCCTATATTATTGACTAACCATGTAAATAAGAACTTGTACAACAGCTACCTTGAAACATTAGTTGTTCAAAGATTGTTGAAGAAAGCCCCCTACACAATTTAGAGCTAAAACAAGAATTTTAATTGGTATGTTTTCATTTTAAATTCAATCATTTGTGTCTTTGATTTAGATTTTTGAACTTCTTGTGGAATCATGAAGATTGTTGTGACTGCCCCGTCAGGATGTCTGCAACTGCCTTGAAGGCCCTGTGTAAATCAAAGGGGCTTCTGCTGCACAAGAGGCTATGAAGCATGAGTTCATAAAAGCTCTCTGGTTGCTTGGAGAAAGAAAGGCAATTCCAGGTCACCTCTTTGGAGAAAGAGATAGGAACCAATGGAACAGAGGAGGAAGACATCTGTCTTTTCCTTCACCATCGAGAACAGGGAGAAGCATTTCAGGTGGCAGCCAGCACCTTATTGAGCTGGAAGCCTGGTTTCAGGATAAGGATGATATCAAGGCTGAAACAAAATTGAAGAAGCAATTACCACCACATTTCTAAATGATGTGAAAGACCTTAGAGAGATTGTGGTAATGTTGAAATTCATTATTAGTGCCATTGAATACATCATTCACAAATATTAGTAACCATTTCAGATATTGTGCCTTCTGCTTGGTCAGTTGTAAATGCTTTTGCTTTTCCTTCCCAACCTGGTAAAATTGGTATACACCTGATTGGTACATTTAATTTACTTAGACGTACCTAGAATATGGTACTACAGGGCCTATAAATTAGATGCTGCAAGTAACCTGCAGCACTCCAGGCTTAAACCTTCCTTTTTACTACTTGTAAGTCACCCCTAAGGAAGGCCCTAAATGCCCATAGGGCAGTGTGCATGGTATTTAAAAAGTAGGGCATGTATAGTTAAAGTTTTACATGTCCTGGCAGTGAAAAATCTAGAATGTCTTTTTTTCACTGTGGCAAGGCTGGCCTCCCATAGTTTAACACTGGTTTACCTTATTACATTTAATAAATTAAATTTGGTAACAGCTAAAGAAAGACTTCCTCCGCTCATTTTAATTATAATTTTAAATCCTCTTTAATGGTGAGGTCCAAATTTAAATTACTATTTTGAAAATCCCACTTTGTGAAAGTTGGAATTATCCTGCCCAAGCCAAATGTGCATTTCTGCCAGTGTCCAGTGTCACCTGACTGTTAATGGCTCTTCTGTGGTGTGATATGTATTCCTCCCGACAGTGGACCAAAAGGCCTTCAGTGTGGGAAAGGGTGTACCTCTCCTGAGCAGAATGGCCTGAGGGGCTGTACTCACCCCCTTCCTGAGCTTCAAAGGGTAACCTGAGGACTGTAACTAGCCCCTTCCTAACTTCAGAAGATGCCTACCCTGTCACTGGCAAATGCAGCTCACAGCTGGATAGACTGCGCTTTGTTTCACTAGACAGACTGCACCCAAACTCAGGGAAAGAACTGACCAGAACCAGTTTTGGAATTAGACAAAGAGATGTCCCCCAGCCACAGGCTGTCACTGGGCATAAAAGTGGCATCCCCAGAAACTGAAATCAGAATGCTCCTGGACGTATAGAGACACAAAAGAAAGACTGCTCCGCTGTCTGAAGCCTTAAGGAAGACAGGACCTGCTTGTCTTAAACCAATTATACCAGAAGTGACTCCAAGTGTATGTTGGCTGAACTTCTGTGTGAGCTACATGAACACAACAAGCTTCCAGAGGCCTTTTCTGCTTTCCAGCTGACCAGACCTAACTGGACCTGACCTGGTCCCCTCTGCTAGCCTCTGTGGAAGAGCCACAAGTGCTGTTCTCAACCTCCTGGAACCTTGTCTGTTGTCAGCGTGTACTTCTCCCTGCTTAACTGAAGGTTTCAGTAGATGAACCAGAGCAGCGCAAGGCCTCGCATTGCAGAACCACTCAGCTTCTGAGCAGTGGCTTCATGCAGAGGAAAGCAGAGCCTCGCATTGCAGCACCGCGCAGCACCTGATCGGCAGCTTCACCAGATCTGATGCAGAGCAACACAGAGCCTCTCATCATATCACCGAGCAGCACCTGATCACCAGCTTCACAGAATCCGGTGCAGAGCCCCTCCAAGCCACACAGTTCCCCACTGAAATCCTCATCTGACCCAATACAACATGACACAGGAAGATACAAAGCCTTGCGGGGCCACGCCACACTATCTTCACGTCGAAGTCAGAAGGCAAAACTTCCACTGGGAATAATCTGGCCCCTGGCTTCATCATGTTTGGCCTGAACTTGTGATTAATTTCCACTCCAGCATGGCCAGATACCCACAGTTGGCAATTTGTGCTTTTAGCCACTATTTTCGCTTAAATATTTAAAATTGCATATCTCCGGTTCTACTGGTTGGATTTTTGTCGTTTTGGCATCAAGTAATTCATTACATTTTACTCTATTTTCCTAAATTGGTTTGGGAATTTTCTTGTGTTGTGTTTTCACTTTATTACTGTTTGAAGTGCTGCAAAAATACTTTACACATTGCCTCTAATAAGCCTGAATGCTTGTGTGCCAAGCTACCAAATGGTTAGGCACAGCTTTATTCAGTGACTTTTGTGGCTCACCCTGACAAGGATTGTGATTATTCTTTGAAGTGGACTGTTATACCTTCAACAAATAATCAATTTCTTTCTTATACGCAGCAGATCAACATGCCTCATTTAGAGCAGAGAGAATGGAAGTCCCCTCAGTTCATAAAGGTGACTAATGTGTCAACCAGTATATCCTTCTTTTGTGTTCACAACATTACCATTTTTGGCTGAGACCTCAGAAAATGTAACTACAAACTCTTTAACATTTTTGCCCAAGTCTAGAGGAAATGTAACAACAAACCCTTCACTACGCCATTTACTTAGAGTTGTCCCAAGGAATCATATTATAGGTTAGCTACCCTGGCTCTGGTGGAGCTTTTAAGGTAAGGATGGCAAGAGATGTGTGCTACTTTGCACATATTAGAATGTCTGAAGGGAAGAATCTGTTCTATCATTCCACTATTGCACTATTTGGCCGCTGGACAGCACTGAGTGATTTCAACTGATTTTTCAAAATTACAACTTTATCCTTAGACTTGTTTATTACCCTAATTTACTGTGGTATCCTAACCATTCATTACCGTTCATTTGTGCCCCTAAATCTGCCTATTAAATCATGACACCTCTTTCTCACTTTCAGCTCAATCCCTCCTCCTCTAGCCCCTGCTTTGCCCCTTGTAGTATTGCAGTATTTTTGCAGCATCGTATTGCACTGTATAGGTGAGTATAAGTCCTTGTACCAACTCATGTGAGTTTACATCAGGATGAGATTATCCAGTAAAAATCCCTGGTTTGCATTTGATGATATCAGTGGTCTTCCTAGGTAATTAACAGTGTATGCATTTAAACTAGTTTGGTGTTTCTTGCTTCCCCTTGTGTACATTATGCCATAGGTTAGCCATGTGTAATAGTTTGTACGAGTGATTAAACTAATATAGTGAAAGAGAAAGTGCAAGGTGCAATTGTGTACCTTTATTTAATGACACTGTTTTTTTTATCTGTATAGGTTTTTTTGTATGATGCAGCAAATATTCATCAGGGGAATTAGTGCCTTGTATCAGTATCTTTACTGATTCAAGAGCACTGAAGTATGGTATGGCCATTAGGCTATTTCTATTCTGCATTCAGCTTTGTAAGGAAACCGTCCATGCATTGCCAACCCAAAATATGTTTCAATATTTGTGTTTTGGAGAGGGATTCAGTGCAGGTGGTGTTAGGCAGAGGTATTATTTTGTCAAAGAAGAATGTAAATTCCCTTCGGTAACCACGTAAAAATACTTTTTCAACCATTCAACTCAAGTATACCACAAACCATTCATATCAATTATACGAAAAACCAATATGCCTATATTTGCAATGCTACAAGACAGCCACTGGATGATAATGGAATGCCACCTATATTTTATTAAAAACGTTAGAATCATTTCATACAAAATTCATAAATCTACATATTATTAAAAAACATATATCATTATTCAATTTCATATATTACATAGACAGCATGTTGATTAATGAAGAGGGAGATGCAAAAATTCATCGAATGTCAAAACAAATATTATATCACAGATGTAAATCCTACGAATCATACGTACTCCATATCCATGTATTAAAAACAATTAAAAAACATTTTTCCTAAAAGAAAGATAAAACAAGAGAAGAGAGAGACAAACAACAAATACGACAAAACACTTATTAGTGGTTTGTGGACTAATCCAGGTCAAAAAAACTCAAATGCCAGACATATATGCAGTCCAAGTATTTTTATCACAATGACTGGCGGGTATACTGGATTTAGTTGATCCCAGGCGTCGACGCGCTTCGGTGGTGCTCGCAGGATAATGGCCACCTTTAGCAAGACAAATATAATGTGCCTCTCATTTTAAAATCTTCAGACAAATACCTATGTATAAATAGACAATCATTGCTAGCTATATACATAGTCCTAAAGTTTATAATTCCATAAATTCTCTCAAAGTTAGGAACTTTGAGAGAATATATACATATGTGTGTGTGTGTGTATATATATATATATATATATATATATATATATTCACTGAAAAAAACCATAGGTTTCAGGGGCGTTATAGTTAGTTGGACATTTCACTCGTACAAAACCATAGAAATTCCCCCGTTATAGTTAGTTCAGCTAACTATAACTCGCGCGCCCGCAATGCACTGCTGATGACGTCACATATTACATCACTCATGACATGGTCAGTGACATCACTCATGACATCACTGATGACATCTCAAATGACATCACTGATGACATCACTGATGACATCATCCTTGTGATAGAGTGGCAGACCTCCTCTCACCCTAATATAACCTTTGATACACACACTCAAAAATACAAACTAACATTTTCAAAACAATGGACATACCAATACCAGTTACAACACACCTATTCAGTAATTCCAAGATCTACACACACATCCACTCATTCACCAACAGTCCCTACACAGTCACTCATACATGTACTCACTCATCATATGTACTCATACACCTATACATCCTGTTACACACTGCCACTCATCCAGAGTTACTCACACACATAGTCACACATGCAAACAAAGTATCAAACATCCATTTACTTGCATATACAGTTATACACACACTACCACACTTACTTCTACAGAAACTTACACATACTTACCCTCTTAAACAATCACTTATAGAAACACCTACTTATTTGTACAGGAACTCTTCCAATCTCTCACTCTCACATATACTCACTTATATACACCAATACTCACATATACTAGTTTAAAACATATGTAGTTACTCATAAAGACACTATTGAGACAGTCATTCACTCACTAACACACCCATACACATACTCATCCACCTATACAGTCCTGCACACATGCTGTCTTCAACACATACAAACAGTGAGTCACTCATTCATGCATCTATGCACTAAGTAATACCCCCCACCGAACCATACAGACACTCAGACACTCATACTGATACTCAAAAACCAACTAATAACCCATATAGACACTCATGTAGCTACTCACCAACCCATGCAGCCACTTATACACAAAGTGAGAGACTGATACAGATATTTTCATATTTAAACATTACTCACTAACCCATGTATTCACTAAGATACACTTAGTCAGTTATACAATCAATTTTACAGAAAGAAATCATCCATTTAGACACTTATATACCCATTTATTCTTCCATCGACCTTGAGATATACATTTATAAAACATATTTAATTTTCAGAAAAACACACATTCACTGGATGATGTCATCAGTGATGTCATTTGAGATGTCATCAGTGATGTCATGAGTGATGTCACTGACCATGTCATGAGTGATGTAATATGTGACGTCATCAGCAGTGCATTGTGGTGCGCGCGAGTTATAGTTAGCTGAACTAACTAAAACGGGGAATTTCTATGGTTTTGTACGAGTGAAATGTCCAACTAACTATAACGCCCCTGAAACCTATGGTTTTTTCAGTGAATTTCTAAGGTTTTTTAAATGCCAATTTCTAACTATAACGTGCCTGAAACCTATGGTTTTTTCAGTGAATTTCTAAGGTTTTTTAAATGCTAATTTCTAACTATAACGTGCCTGAAACCTATGGTTTTTTCAGTGAATATATACATATTTATTATACTATGTATACATGTGAAAATGTCTCGGTCCCGTTTGCCTCGGTGGCACGGAAAAAATGGGTGGAACTGACGTCAGCACGCCGACGAGGTCCTCTTATGGCTCCGATGACGTCATACGGTGTCGCGAGCGGAGCCGTGCTCGTTGACGTGGGAGAGCTAGGAAAGAATTTCCGTGGAATGCTGGTGCAGGGGATATTCACCTAAGTGTTCAGGCTAGTCCTTTGGGAGCAACTGTTTATGTTGCCACTCCAGAAACCGAAACCAGTGATCCGAGGGCAGAGGCCCTGCAGATGGCACACGAGGTGGGGTGCCCAGTCGTGTGCACCGGCGGGCAGCGAAGTGACAAGCACCACAACCCACAAAAAAGGTAACGAGGGCACTGAATAACACAGGATCTTCTCTTTGTATCTGGCAGGAACAACAAAGTTAAAATGCCCTAGTACCAAAATGTAGAATTAGTGCTACAACGGTCTTCAAGAGGACCTGCAATGCCGCTTCTGCCTCCCGTACCCTGGAGGCGGCACATGGGTCACGCGGTACGGTCATACTGCGGTGGGACGCACACTCGTTGACCTCTCATGGCACTGCTCCACACTTCAGGGAGGACGCTTTCCATTAGCTATGTTTTCTGATGACATGTCGCGCCAGCCCCGTCCAACAACAGAACTCCTTTAGATCTAAACAGACTCTTCCACTCTCTCACCGGAAGTGAAACCAGGCCACGCAGACATTTTCACAATACAACAGCCGGGAACGCACTTTTCGGTAAAAAAAACACATTCCTTCCTCCTAATTAATCAAATAAACGTCTCACTGAAGAACAGGGGCCAGCTTCGATCGGTAAACAGCCGTTACAACGACTTTTTTACTTTGCGATACCATTACAACGCATGCATTACCACGCATGCGTTGTACATCACAAAGTCATTACTATGCATTTTTTTAGAACGCAAGGTCATTTACCACGCATGCCTTTACAACTAATTTTGTTGTAAAGGTATGTATGGTAAATGACCATGCATTCTAAAAAACATGTAGACGATCCATGTCGTTGTAAGGAAACAGAGGCTGTTCCGTTTCCTCACAACGACGTGCACCGCCCCTCAAAGATGACGTGAAGCAGGAACCACGAGGAGAGAGGAACCATGAGGAGTGAGAGGTAAGGGGGATTGGGCATGGGGTGGGGGTTTCTTTTCTAGGGTTTACGGTAGTGCAGTGGTGTTTGGGTGGTGTAGGGGGGCGTGCTGGGGGTAGTGTTTTAGGGTTTAGGGTAGTGCAGTGGTGTTTGGGTAGTGTAGGGAGTCGTGCTGGTGGTAGTGTTTTAGGGTTTAGGGTAGTGCAGTTATGTTTGGGTAGTGTAGGGTGTCGTGCTGGGGGTAGTGTTTTAGGGTTTAGGGTAGTGCAGTGGTGTTTGGGTAGTGGAGGGGGTAGTGTTTTAGGTTTAGGGTAGTGCACCCAACCAGCCACAATATCCGTGGACAAAGGGGATCCTGACTCTTTGGAACGCTCCGTCAATTGAATAATTTGGGTCAAGGGCCCTACCACGTCCAAGACCTATCAATTCCTTTCTTGGGATTCCTCATATACTTGGAGAAAAAGGTACATAGTTTCTCATCAATTTCAGGCGTGTGTGCCACCTTCCCCTTCAGTGAGAGCCTGGGGCATTCTCCCTCATCCTATTCCTGACCTCCCTTTCAAGGGGTTGATGGATTTTCCCCACCACATACTCTGCCACTTTGGCGTCAGGTGTCCACTCTGCCGACCTAGGATGGTAAATTTGGGTAGGCTCGAACATGTCCGAGTGGACCCCGTCCCCAACCGGGGACTGAGAGGAGTGGGACTCTGGATGCCAGGGACCCCCCGAGTCCTTATCCTCATCGGAGGAGAAATCGTCCTCCGATACACCCTCTCCCTCTAAGGGAAACCCGCCGTTGGGGTCTACAATAGTGGTGACAGTGTCGCAATTTTCTCTGGGCCCCTCCTCCTCCCGGCAGGGTGCATGTTTTAGCGTTCGCACACTCTTGAGGAAGGTCTCCGTAAGTTTATCAAATCCTTCCAAGTGCCCCGCGTTATGCTTACCGGCCCTTTTATTCCCCATCTGGGAGCTACTTGGACCCGCCACCACCAGATCTGGGTCACTGAACACCCCAGGGATGCTTTTCGCCAGCTTATCAACCTGATCCCTAAGAGGAGCCAGCGCCCTAGAAATAGCCAGAGAGAGGGCTTGGTCCACTGCTGGAGGGAGAAGTTGGGAGGGCCATTCCTCCTCCACTTCCTGGTAGGAGGAGTAAAAATGGTCTTCTGGAGAAGACATGATAGCAGAGGGGTGAGCACAGAACAAATGCCCTTAAAATCCTTAAGACAGCCCCCTCGCCGGTGCTCCAACAGCTGGGCTTTCCCCAAAGCTGTTATAAGAATAGACTGAGGCGCAATACCAATTACCACCACCAGGTGGCGCTGGTCACTAACGTGGCCGTGTGGGGAAATCACTGCGTAGCGGTGTCAAAATTAGGTGAGGGTTGGTCGGGAATCAAGCGGACACTAAAGGAGTGACCGGATTCCCAAATGCGCGTAAAGACCAGCGGGAGCGCTCGACGGAGCTGCCTCGCTCGGACCAGACGCACCTGACAGGATCTCACCGCGCGCAGAGCACACAGAGGGAGAAACTGCGAGGGGGAGAACGCGCTCGGGCAAGAGCCTGCTGCGCAGGGAATATGAAACAATACCAAGGCAATAATGCTAATAACGTGCACAAGAAACCGCTATACAAACAGCAACAACGTCAGATTAAGCCAAGAATGTAAGGAATGACTTAACTGACGAGCAGTGAAGAAAGAGGAAGCGGAAGGGACGTCACGATATTATATACGATGGACTGTGATATGATTGGACTATAGTTGCCTTGGAGACTACCCCCTAATGGTTCATGGGTTGTGTAGTCTTTTGTTTAATGATTGTTGTGTTACGTTTTCTTTGAACTGCTATGCAAATAAAGTGAGGAAAGATAGGCATAATCCTCACCTCCGTCCTGCCATAGAATTCATTAAACTTTATTTGATCTGATTTAGAAACATAGATCATAAAAGTGTACATAAAAACAGTAAATCCTCTTTCCTAATACAATACAGTGAGAATTAATTAAAACCAGTAGGTAAAAACGGGTGTTACAAAGCCCGGTTCAGAGCAACTTCAGGTTAACAGAATCGTAAAGTTCAATGTTTCGCAAGATCAATCTCATGTACTTCAGTGCAAAATACGCAATAAGGGGTCCAAGTAAGATGTAACGCTCCAATACCTGACCAGTTTGCACTATATAAAACTGCAGAAAAACAAAAAATAAAAAGTGTTTTGCACACTTCTGTCATTGGGCTATATGTGGGCTACATCTGGGTGATATTTGTGCTACATTTGGGCTCTTTTTTCTCTGGTGACCATCTTGGGAGACTTATTTGTTATGAAGTTTCCTAATTTCGTCATTTACTGCAGTCTCCTCAGTAGGAAATGCTTTCAGTTTTTTACTTTGATTCCATCAAGAAGGCATTCAGATGTGTCACACATTTGCCATAAATTCAGAATGTTAGCACTCTAGTTGTTCATTAGATCACTGTAGTAAAGCTACTGCTCACCAGGGAGTTAACTGGAAGTCTACTGCTGGTATTGAAAGTGATTGTTTCAGTCTGCATGTCAGAATTTTCTAATGAAATAGAAGAGGATTTGAGATCTCACTTAAAACATGCCCTAAATTTTCTTTCTGCAGCACTAACCATAATTTCTATGGCAAAATGAACCCCCTCATTTTGTTCCTTTTTAAATTAAATGTTTTAAGTGTTACCAGTTTATTCCAATCAAGATGGCTTCAGGTGTGCCATACTTTGTCATAAGTAAGACTGTTAGCGCTCTAGTTGTTCTTTAGAACACTCTGGGAAGCTGCAGTAGAACACAAAGGCATCAACTGACAGGCTGCTCCTGTTGAAATATAACAGGAAGATATTTGAGATCTCACTTAAAACATGTCCTAATTTTTCTTTCTACAGCACTAACCATAATATCTATGACAAAATGAACCCCCTCATGTTGTTCCTTTTTAAATTAAATGTTTTAAGAGTTACCAGTTTATTCCAATCAAGATGGCTTCAGGTGTGCCATAATTTTGTCATAAGTAAGACTGTTAGCGCTCTAGTTGTTCTTTAGAACACTCTGGGAAGCTGCAGTAGAACACAAAGGCATCAACTGACAGGCTGCTCCTGTTGAAATATAACAGGAAGATATTTGAGATCACACTTGAAACATGTCCTAATTTTTCTTTCTACAGCACTAACCATAATTTCTATGACAAAATGAACCCCATCATTTTGTTCCTTTTTAAATTAAATGTTTTAAGTGTTACCAGTTTATTCCAATCAAGATGGCTTCAGGTGTGCCATACTTTTGTCATAAGTAAGGCTGTTAGCACTCTAGTTGTTCTTTAGAACACTCTGGGAAGCTGCAGTAGAACACAAAGGCATCAACTGACAGGCTGCTCCTGTTGAAATATAACAGGAAGATATTTGAGATCTCACTTAAAACATGTCCTAATTTTTCTTTCTACAGCACTAACCATAATTTCTATGACAAAATGAACCCCCTCATTTTGTTCCTTTTTAAATTAAATGTTTTAAAAGTTACCAGATTATTCCAATCAAGATGGCTTCAGGTGTGCCATAATTTTGTCATAAGTAAGACTGTTAGCGCTCTAGTTGTTCTTTAGAACACTCTGGGAAGCTGTAGTAGAACACAAAGGCATCAACTGACAGGCTGCTCCTGTTGAAATGTAACAGGAAGATATTTGAGATCTCACTTAAAACATGTCCTAATTTTTCTTTCTACAGCACTAACCATAATTTCTATGACAAAATTAACCCCATCATTTTGTTCCTTTTTAAATTAAATGTTTTAAGTGTTACCAGTTTATTCCAATCAAGATACCTTCAGGTGTGCCATACTTTTGTCATAAGTAAGGCTGTTAGCACTCTAGTTGTTCTTTAGAACACTCTGGGAAGCTGCAGTAGAACACAAAGGAATCAACTGACAGTCTCTGCCCTTGTTGGATGTACATGTTTTACTGAGAATGTCAGACTTCATTCTCACATGACTGAGAAAGATAATGTGAATTTACAGAAAATATACTCTCATTTTAGCTTCTGGAGCACCTTCCAAAACTGTATGGGACAAGCATGTGAAAATAGTTTTCTCTCAAACATGATTCATGATATCCCAGCAGAAGGTTTTTCACAGGGTAAAATCACATTAGAACACACCACAATTCCTGAAATTAGTATGGTACCATCAACAAATGAATTCTAATGTAACTAAAGTCTGTTATCACCCTTTATAGTTCTCCTTTTGGTAACCCTCAAAATCTTCGATTCACTACAATGCATTTCAATGGGGTACTATCATTTATATTGGTCCCAAGATGGCTGCCAGCAATTCCAGGATGAAGTGCTGACAGCCAATCAGATCTCACGATGACATGTGTGGTTAGGCTCCGCCCAGATATATATGTGTTTTCTTTTTCAAATTTCTCAGGAATACTGAACGGATTTACACCATTTAACCAAAAGGCACGACTCTGACCCAAGGGCTACCTTTTTGCCAAATTTGGTGTAATTCCGTTCAGCAGTTCGGGCTGTAGCTGCGACTAAAGATTCCTATGGAAAATTGCATGGGGAAAACACGTTTTAGGACCCCCCTTTTTTATCGGCCCCCACTTGACGAATCACCCTGAAATTTTCAGGATAGGAGCGGACCGGAGCGGGCCATAAGTTTTGAGAATTTCGCGAACATTCGTCAACCGGCGCCAAAGGTATTGGAAATAGAATGTTGCAAATTTCCTATGGAAAATAGGTCCTAACTATAACTATCTACTGGCGACCGCCAGTAGATAATATATATATACAGACATATATATATATATATATATATATATATATATATATATATATATATATATATATATATTCACCAAACTCCTTCTCCACGTGTCAGTTTCACCGGGCACAAAGAAAGAGCGCGGACCTCATCAGTCTTCAATTTGCAATGTTTATTTGTGCTCCCCAAACAATGCTGCTGCCATGACGCGTTTCGTCCCTCTAGGGGACTTGATCACATGACGCGCTGGTAGTTTAGGCAGTTATTTAAATACTGTTTGCAATTTTATCACATGACAACCTTCTTAAAGTGCACAGTGCTCATAAATAACTAAATAAAGTTTAACGTATCCAAACTATCAAAATTGACAATATAGCTCCTGCATAAATGCTGTTTACACCGATTTGTTTCTTGAATACATATATATATATAAATATATAAATACATATAAAATTCAATAAATATATAAATACATAAATATTACATTGAAAATCGGTTTTAAAACATATTTTAGTCATGACTCAAATGTTTATTGGAGGTTGGTACTGTTTATTGGTACCCTCTTCCCCCTCATGTATATGATATATATTGTCGTTGTCTATGATTGGTTTCTAAAAATAAATAAAACGTGTTTACACCCCTATCGTGATGTCTGCCTTAAACTATCTATTATAAAGTGAGAGAGAATAAAAAAGGTGAATAATAAAAATTTAAAAACTGAAATGTACTAAAAATTCTATTTAAGCGGTCTGGACAAAATGTTGACTTAAAATGTTAAAGGGAAAACTGGTTGATTTGATCTATAGTTACTTTGAAGTTGTTTACTAGTATACTATATTAGACACATCATGTAAAAAGAGAGAGAGGACCCGAGTATCTATGTGTGATTCATTTACTCAACAGGTTTTCAAAAATGGTTGCTGTATTTTAAAAATCATTTAGTAATTTACTTTGAATTAAAAAATATTTATTACAAATTTTTACTCGGAGAAGTTTGGTTAAATCTGACACACTTCATGCCTCTTTTGTCTAAGCTTGTGAATTCAGAAAATTAGACTGGCATGAAGTTCCTCAGTGGCATTCAATCCATTTGGCTGTTTAGTGTTAGATTTAAGATGTATTGCATCTCTAATTTACGGAGGGCTTTCTCACGATCGCCCCCTCTTTTGTTGACTGGAATACAGTCAATTAAATAATATTTGAGGTATTTCGGATTGCCTTCATGTTTTTCACTAAAATGGCGTGCCACTGGGTATGTGGTGTCTTTATTTTTGATTGCTCGTATATGCTGGAGTACCCTTTTGTGACCCTGTAAAATAGTGCTAACGACATATTTTAATTTACATGGGCACTCCAGTACACACACCACATAGTCAGTTTTGCAGTTAAGCACTTTATCTATCCTCCTCTCAATATCTCCAAAAGTAGCCTTATAGCTCGTCATATTGACCCCGTGTTGGCATGCTTTACAGGTTTTGCATTTGTAAAAGCCAAATCTTTGAGACAACCATGTATTTTTGTTCACGGGGCCAAATGGATCATTTTTTACTAAGGCATCCTTCATGGATCTGCCCCTGCAATAAGTTATGGCAGGCCTTTTCGGGCTGTGGGGCCAATTATTGGGTCCTGTTTAATTAGGTACCAATTTTTCTTTATGATTTTTCTTACAGCAACCTCCTGCTGATTGTATTTTAAAATGAACCTAAAACTGCTGGTTTCTTTGGTTTCTTTCGTCTTCGATTTAGTTTTAAGAAGCATTGCCCTCGATTCTTGATTACTTTTTTTAAGAGCTGCCTCTAGACATTTTTGACTGTAGCCCCTCTCTCTAAATCTTTTGATACACTCATTTTGAGCTAACTGGAGGTCCCTATCATTGCTGCAGATACGTTTAAGCCTCAGGGGGTATACCGTAGGGTATACTTTTTACCAGGTGTCCTGGATGGGCACTACTGGCATGTAATACGGCGTTGCCAGCTGTTGGCTTCCTGTGGAGTCTCGTTTCAATTTTATTATGTTTAACATAAACTTCCATGTCTAAAAGGTCACCATATTATTACTGATACAGGCAGTAAAATTCAAATTTAGTTGATTCTTATTGATTCTTGCTATGAAACTTTCAGCTTGTTCCTGGGTGCCCTGCCACACCAGGAAGAGAACATCTATAAATCTCCACCACTCCCTTACATGTTGAACCATGGAATCTCTGTGTTCGACCATGAGGACCAGCTCCTCCCACCAGCCCATGTGAAGACATGCATAGCTGGGGGAGAAGCCGGCCCCCATGGCGACACCTCTGGCTTGTTGGTAATAGGCATTCTGGAACATGAAAATATTATTAGTCAAACAACACTCCACCATATTTAATAGCATATTGGTATGATCCGCGTATTCAGGCCCTCTGCGTGTTAAATAATATTGAGTTGCTCTTAGGCCATCTTTGTGCCTGATCGAAGTGTAGAGAGAGGTCACATCAAGAGTGATAAGCAAGTAATCATTATTCCACTTAAAATTCAGCATTTTTTGTAAAATGTCCCCAGTGTCTCTAATATATGATGCCAAGTTTTGTACATATTCCTGAAGAAAATAGTCAATGTAGATTGATGTTTTTTCAAAGATGCTGTTTCTCGCCGAAATGATTGGTCTACCAGGTGGATTTTTGGCATCCTTGTGAATTTTGGGGATGAAGTATAAAATAGGTGTTGTAGGATTATCATTTCTTAAATATTTGTATTCCTCCATTGAAATTAATCCCGTATTTCTCCAGGCAGCTAGTTTGATGTTGTACATTCCATACATTGTGGTTAATGCTTGTTTGTTGCTGCGACCATAGCAGGTATTATCGTTAAGTTGGTTCATTGCTTCTTTAACATATTGATCTTTTTTCCATAGCACCACGTTACCACCTTTATCGGCACTTCTGATGACTATTTCATTGTTGTTTGTCAGTTTTGTCATTAATTCATGATATTGAATCTCCTTTATATCTTTCTTGGTTTTAATATTGTGTTTCAATTTATTAATGCCTTGGAGTTTGTGATTTAGATTTTTTTAATCACTAATAACTTGCTCTTGAAAGGCATCTATTGAGTCTTTAGGCATCATCGGATAAAAGGTTGATGGTGGTTTAAATGGTGTGAGGCCTGCTCGATACGTGGGACTAGGTGACTTGATTTTTTCCTGGTAAGTATTATCATTGCCATCCTCGTCCAGTAATCCCTGTAGTACTTCCACCAATTGCCTCTCTGTATCATTTTCACTTGTATGTATCATGGCATCACATTGGGTTAGGTCACTTATGCCGCCAATGTCCTTATTAACTGAATCATATTTGATTTTCTTTTTGTGTTGGAAATATTTCTGCAGTTTTAATTTTCTCACACCTTTGTATATATCAACTCGGGTTGCCGCATAATTAAAGGTACTCTCAGGACAATAGGAAAGCCCAAGGGCCAGTAGTTGTTCTTCCGCTTTGTTTAATATTGTGTCCGTCAAATTAATCACTATTTTGGATTCACATTCTGGCTCAGGGACATTCTGCGTTACTTCCTCCACTGTTGGTATTGTTGGCGTTTTGGCTGCCTTCTCTTGTTTTCGTTTGCCTTGCGCCTTTCCCTGCGCTTTCTGCTCCTGCTCCTACTGATTCTTGGTTGCCCGGCTGGTTGCTCTGCTGTTTTCTCGGGCATAGGGACTGGAGACGTTCTTTGCATAAAAAATCAACCTCCTCTGTTAGGGAAAATCGACGGGTTGATTGCTGCCTTATTTTGCGGCGTACAACCACCTCTGATTCACTGTCAACTGTTGAACTCGCATCAGATGCTGAGGTTAGTTCAGGTTGTAGATTATTGACTGTTACCTCAGTGGAGTTATGTTGCCGCGAGCCTGCTTTATCTGCTTTCATGTTGTCAAATTTCCTAGCGAACGTGAATATGCAGCCACATTCATAATCACACCTGTCGCGGTGAAACTTGTAAGCTTTCCGTTCCCTTATCGTGTCTTGCAAATTTCCTATGGAAAATAGGTCCTAACTATAACTATCTACTGGCGTCTGCCAGTAGATAATATATATATACAGACATTCATATATATATATATATATATATATATATATATATATATATATATATATATATATATATATTCATTCACTGAAAAAACCATAGGTTTTAGGGACAGTTATAGTTAGTTGGACATTGCACTCGTACAAAACCCGTGAAATTCCCCCGTTATAGTTAGTCCAGCTAACTATAACTCGCGCCCCGCAATGCACTGCTGATGACGTCACATATTACATCACTCATGACATGGTCAGTGACATCACTGATGACATCACTGATGACATCTCAAATGACATCACTGATGACATCACTGATGACATCATCCAGTGACTGTGTGTTTCTGTAAAGTTTAAATATTTTTAATATATATAGGAAAAGACGTATTGAAGAATGAGTGGGTGTGTAAGTGTCTGTATGGATGATTTAGTAGGTGCGTGACTAACTCTATAAGTGAGTGATTAAACGTATCTTACTGAATGCATGGGTTAGTGACTAAACTGGGTGAATGTCTGTATCCGTCTGTCTGTTGCTGTGTAAGTGGCTGCATGGGTTTGTGAATAGCTACATGAGTGTCTATAGGAGTTATTGATTGGTTGTCTGAGTATCTGTATGTGTGCCTGAGTGTTTGTGTGGGTGGGGTGTGTGCGACTCTGTGCATAGATGTGTGAGTGGGTGATTCACTGGGTGGATGGTTTCAAGAGTGCATCTGTGATAGACTGTATGGGTGGGTAAGTGTGTGTATGAGTGTGTTAGTGATTGAATGTTGTCCCAGTGGTACATGTGTGAGTACCTACATATGTGAAAGGCAGTATATATGTGTGTTGGAGTATATAAATAGCTATAAGCGAGAGTGTGTGATTGTGAGAGTGACTGTATGGATGAGTGTGTGGCTTGTATCAGAGATTGTATAAGAACGTAAGAATGTGCTAGTATTTGTATGAGTAAGTGAGCTGGTGTGTGTATAACTGTATAGGTGAGTAAATGGGTGTGTGCTTAATTTTTTGCATGACTGACTAGGTGTGTGAGTACCTCTATGGATGAGTGGCGGTGTGTGAGTGTTTATATAGGTGTATGCGTGCATATAATAGTCCTGTACTGAGTGACTATAAGTATGAGTGATTGTACGGGTGAGTGAGTAGATGTGTGTGTGTAGACCTAAGAATCAGTGAGCGTGTATATAGTAATTGGTGTTGGAGTGTCTATGGTTTTGACAATGGCAGTCTGTAATTTACAGTGGGTGTATCAAAAGTTATATTAGGGTGTGAGAAGATGCATCAAATTATCTTATGTATGATGTCATCAGTGATGTCATCAGTGATGTCATTTGAGATGTCATCCGTGATGTCATCAGTGATGTCACTGACCATGTCATGAGTGATGTAATATGTGACGTCATCAGCAGTGCATTGCGGGTGCGCGAGTTATAGTTACCTGAACAAACTATAACGGGGGAATTTCACGGGTTTTGTACGAGTGCAATGTCCAACTAACTATAACTGTCCCTAAAACCTATGGTTTTTTCAGTGAATTTCTAAGCTTTTTCAAATGCTAATTTCTAACTATAACGTGCCTGAAACCTATGGTTTTTTCAGTGAATTTCAAAGGGTTTTTAAATGCTAATTCCTAAGTATAACGTGTCTGAAACCTATGGCTTTTTCAGTGAATTTCAAAGGTTTTTAAATGCTAATTCCTAACTATAACGTGTCTGAAACCTATGGTTTTTTCAGTGAATTTCAAAAGTTTTGTAAATGACAATTTTTAAATGTATTAATTGTTATATTTATTTTTTTGATACTGATTTACAACATTTTTTTAAACTATTTTTAGATATTTTATTTTATAATTACATTGTAATTACATTATACATTACATTACAAAATATACTTTCTCAGAATGAATTACTTTAGTTTAAATACTTTGCAAATAGGCAATAGACTTTTAAGTACAGTAGTTACAGTTGTTGCAATGGGCAACACAATTTCAAAAACAATGCAACATTGAGCTCAATGTGAATTTCTAGTTAAATGCAATTAGTTACTTAATGGATTACTTTTCTAACCACAGGACTGGATCCTAGATTCAGTCCTGGGACATCTCCTGTAAACAGTTGAGTAAAAGCGTTTTGGTTACAGTAGTGATTTTTAAGGAATATTATTGTATTTTAAAAGTTGACACTTAGAAACTTTTTCACATAGAATCACCAATGTTATCCTATGGGAGGAAATTCACTTAGCAGGTAAGTAGTGTTATCGTTACTTTTTCTTACTCAGTGGTGGATCCTGGATCCAGCACTGGTGCATCTCCTGTAAACAGTTGAAAGAATGCGTTTAAGTCACACAGGCGATTTTTAAGGAATATTTGTAGTTTGTGAAAATCGACACTTTGAAACTTTTCTGCTGAAAACCAGACAATGGATTCCTATGGAAGGAAATTCAAGTTACTGGTAAGTACGGTTAGAATTACTTTTCAGGGTCAGTGCTGGGCTAAAAGATGCAGCACTGGGTTCTCTCCTGATAACAGGTGAGTAAATCGGAATTCATAGTTCGGCTGATTTTAGAGAAATATTATAAAGTTCCAAAACTCCACACTTAGAAGAATTTCCAAGTGAAACCAGTCAATGTTAGCCTATGGAAGGAAATACAAGTTACTGGTAAGTACGGTTAGAATTACTTTTCATGGTCAGTGCTGGGCTAAAAGATGCAGCACTGGGTTCTCTCCTGATAACAGGTGAGTAAATCGGAATTCGTAGTTCGGCTGATTTTAGAGGAATATTATAAAGTTCCAAAACTCCACACTTAGAAGAATTTCCAAGTGAAACCAGTCAATGTTAGCCTATGGAAGAAAATTCAAGTTACTGGTAAGTACGGTTAGAATTACTTTTCAGGATCGGTACTGGGCGCAAAGATGCAGCACTGAGGTCTCTCCTGATAACAGGTGAGTAAATCGGAATTCGTAGTACTGCTGATTTTAGAGGAATATTTGTAAGTTTCAAAAATCGACAGAAACTTTTTCAGCAAAAAGCAGGCAATGATAACCTATGGAAGGAAATTCAAGTTACTGGTAAGTACGGTTAAAATTACTTTTCAGGATCAGTACTGGGTTCAAAGATGCAGCACTGAGGTCTCTCCTGATAACAGGTGAGTAAATCGGAATTCGTAGTTCGGCTGATTTTAGAGGAATATTTTCACAATGGTGAATAAAGGGGGTGGGGCCTGAGGATACATGTCTGCAAACACGCCCTGTGGCGCGTTTTAAGTTGGAGAATTAATTCCTCCTCAATCCCGAGGGTCCCTAGGGGCCAACTAGCCCACCAGGTACCTCCAGTATGCGCCAGAGAGCTGCATTGCAGAGAGGTGTTCAGAGGCGCCGCCCCTTTTTACAACACTCTGCAACGCAGCTCCGTGGCGCTTACTGGAGGTACCTGGTGGGCTAGTTGGCCCCCAGGGACCCTCAGGATTGAAGAGGATTTAATTCCCCATCTTAAAACACGCCACGGGGCCTGTTTGCACACATGTCACCTGAAGCCCCGCCCCCTCCCTTCACCACTGTGCAAACGCACCCCGTGGAGTGTTTTAAGTTGGGGGATTAAGTCCCCTTGAATCCTGAGGGTCCCTGGAGTCCAAGTAGCCCACCATGTACCTCCAAAGCGCCACAGAGCTGCGTTGCAGAGAGGTGTAAAAGGGGCGTGGCCTCTGTACACCTCTCTGCAACGCAGCCCCTGGCGCATACTGGAGGTTCCTGGTGGGCTAGTTGGCCCCCAGGGACCCCCAGTATTTAAGGGGAATTTGTTCCCCATCTGCAAACGCGCCAGGGGGCGCGTTTGCAGAGTGGTAAAGGAAGGGGGCGGGGCCTGTGGCCCAATCGTTTTTTGTTTTTTTTTTTGAAGGGGGGCTGTGTGGCCCCCCTTCCTTTTTCCTATTTTTGGGCCCTGTGGACCCCATCCCCCAGGGCCTTACCCCTTTTTTTTTTTTTTTTAATTAAACGGGAAGGGGGCTGCGTGGCCCCCCTCCCGTGGCCGAATCCGGCCCCGGGGACCCCATCCCCCGGGGCATGGCCACACTTTTAAATACATTTTTATGGAGGGGGGCTGCGTGGCCCCCCTCCTCAGGCCTCCTTTTGCCCCGGGGACCCCATCCCCCGGGGCAGGCCTTTATTTTTTATTTTTTTATTTTTTAAAAATTATTTTTGGGGAGGGGGGCCACGTAGTTGCGGAGAAATTAAAAAAATAAGAGTCAGAAAATCAATTTCCCATAGGAAACTTTATGCAAGGCTACAGCCCGAACTGCTGAACGGAATTACACCAAATTTGGCAAAGAGGTAGTTCTTGGTTCAGAAAGAACCCTTTTTGTTAAATGGTGTAAATCCGCTCAGTAGTTGCTGAGAAAATCAAAAGTAAAAACACATATATATCTGGGCAGAGCCTAACCACACATGTCATCGTGAGATCTGATTGGCTGTCAGCACTTCATCCTGGAATTGCTGGCAGCCATCTTGGGACCAATATAAATGATAGTACCCCATTGAAATGCATTGTAGTGAATCAAAGATTTTGAGGGTTACCAAAAGGAGAACTATAAAGGGTGATAACAGACTTTAGTTACATTAGAATTCATTTGTTGATGGTACCATACTAATTTCAGGAATTGTGGTGTGTTCTAAGGTGATTTTACCCTGTGAAAAACCTTCTGCTGGGATATCATGAATCATGTTTGAGAGAAAACTATTTTCACATACTTGTCCCATACAGTTTTGGAAGGTGCTCCAGAAGCTAAAATGAGAGCATATTTTCTGTAAATTCACATTATCTTTCTCAGTCATGTGAGAATGAAGTCTGACATTCTCAGTAAAACATGTACATCCAACAAGGGCAGAGACTGTCAGTTGATTCCTTTGTGTTCTACTGCAGCTTCCCAGAGTGTTCTAAAGAACAACTAGAGTGCTAACAGCCTTACTTATGACAAAAGTATGGCACACCTGAAGCCATCTTGATTGGAATAAACTGGTAACACTTAAAACATTTAATTTAAAAAGGAACAAAACGATGGGGTTCATCTTGTCATAGAAATTATGGTTAGTGCTCTGGAAAGAAAAATTAGGACATGTTTCAAGTGTGATCTCAAATATCTTCCTGTTATATTTCAACAGGAGCAGCCTGTCAGTTGATGCCTTTGTGTTCTACTGCAGCTTCCCAGAGTGTTCTAAAGAACAACTAGAGTGCTAACAGCCTTACTTATGACAAAAGTATGGCACACCTGAAGCCATCTTGATTGGAATAAACTGGTAACACTTAAAACATTTAATTTAAAAGGAACAAAATGAGGGGGTTCATTTTGCCATAGAAATTATGGTTAGTGCTGTAGAAAGAAAAATTAGGACATGTTTTAAGTGAGATCTCAAATATCGTCCTGTTATATTTCAACAGGAGCAGCCTGTCAGTTGATGCCTTTGTGTTCTACTGCAGCTTCCCAGAGTGTTCTAAAGAACAACTAGAGTGCTAACAGCCTTACTTATGACAAAAGTATGGCACACCTGAAGCCATCTTGATTGGAATAAACTGGTAACACTTAAAACATTTAATTTAAAAAGGAACAAAATGAGGGGGTTCATTTTGCCATAGAAATTATGGTTAGTGCTGCAAAAGAAAATTTAGTGCATGTTTTAAGTGAGATCTCAAATCCTCTTCTATTTCATTAGAAAATTCTGACATGCAGACTGAAACAATCACTTTCAATACCAGCAGTAGACTTCCAGTTAACTCCTTGGTGAGCAGTAGCTTTACTACAGTGATCTAATGAACAACTAGAGTGCTAACATTCTGAATTTATGGCAAATGTGTGACACATCTGAATGCCTTCTTGATGGAATCAAAGTAAAAAACTGAAAGCATTTCCTACTGAGGAGACTGCAGTAAATGAGGAAATTAGGAAACTTCATAACAAAGAAGTCTTCCAAGATGGCCACCAGTGAAAAAAGAGCCCAAATGTAGCACAAATATTACCCAGATGTAGCCCACATATAGCCCAATGACAAAAGTGTGAAAAACACTTTTTATTTTTAGTTTTTTTGCAGTTTTATGTAGTGCAGACTGGTCAGGTTTTGGAGCGTTGCAACTTAAAACATGACCCCTCTACACTACAAAAACACCACTGCACTACCCTAAACCCTAAAACACTACCCCAGCACGACCCCCTACACTACACAAGCACCACTGCACTATCCTAAACCATAAAACACTACCCCCAGCATGACCCCCTACACTACACAAACACCACTGCACTACCCTAAACCCTAAAACACTACCCCAACACCACTGCACTAACCTAAATCCTAAAACACTACCCCCAGCACGACCCCCTACACTACCCAAACACCACTGCACTACCCTAAAACATGACCCCCTACACTACACAAACACCACTGCACTACCCTAAACCCTAAAACACAACCCCAGCATGACCCCTACACTACACAAGCACCACTGCACTACCCTAAACCCTAAAACACTACCCCCAGCACGACCCCCTACACTACACAAACACCACTGCACTACCTTAAACCCTAAAACACTACCCCCAGCACGACCCCCTACACTACCCAAACACCACTGCATTAACCTAAATCCTAAAACACTACCCCCAGCACGACCCCTACACTACCCAAACACCACTGCACTACCCTAAAACATGACCCCTACACTACACAAACACCACTGCACTACCCTAAACCCTAAAACACTACCCCCAGCACGACCCCTACACTACACAAGCACCACTGCACTACCCTAAACCCTAAAACACTACCCCAGCACGACCCCCTACACTGCCCGAACACCACTGCACTGCCCTAAACCCTGAAACACCAGCCCCTGCACGACCCCCTACACTGCCTGAACACCACTGCACTGCCCTAAACCCTGAAACACCAACCCTAGCATGACCCCTACACTGCCCGAACACCACTGCACTCCCCTAAACCCTGAAACACCACCCCCTTCACGACCCCCTACACTGCCCGAACACCACTGCACTACCTTAAACCCTAAAACACTACCCCCAGCACGACCCCCTACACTACCCAAACACCACTGCATTAACCTAAATCCTAAAACACTACCCCCAGCATGACCCCCTACACTACCCAAACACCACTGCACTACCCTAAAACATGACCCCTACACTACACAAACACCACTGCACTACCCTAAACCCTAAAACACTACCCCCAGCACGACCCCCTACACTACACAAGCACCACTGCACTACCCTAAACCCTAAAACACTACCCCAGCACGACCTCCTACACTGCCCGAACACCACTGCACTGCCCTAAACCCTGAAACATCACCCCCAGCAAGACCCCCTACACTGCCCGAACACCACTGCCCTAAACCCTGAAACACCACCCCCAGCATGACCCCCTACACTGCCCGAACACCACTGCAATGCACTGCCCTAAACCCTGAAACACCACCCCCAGCACGACCCCTACACTGCCCGAACACCACTGCACTGCCCTAAACCCTGAAACACCACCCCCTGCACGACCCCCTACACTGCCCGAACACTACTGCAATGCCCTAAACCCTGAAACACCACCCCCTGCACGACCCCCTACACTGCCCGAACACTACTGCACTGCTCTAAACCCTGAAACACCATCCCCAGCACGACCCCCTACACTGCACGAACACCACTGCACTGCCCTAAACCCTGAAACACTACCCCCAGCAAGACCCCCTACACTGCCCGAACACCACTGCACTGCCCTAAACCCTGAAACATCACCCCCAGCAAGACCCCCTACACTGCCCGAACACCACTGCCCTAAACCCTGAAACACCACCTCCAGCAAGACCCCCTACACTGCCCAAACACCACTGCACTGCCCTAAACCCTGAAACACCAGCCCCAGCACGACCCCTACACTGCCCGAACACCACTGCTCTGCCCTAAACCCTGAAACACCACCCCCTGCATGACCCCCTACACTGCCCGAACACCACTGCACTGCCCTAAACCCTGAAACACCACCCCCAGCACGACCCCCTACACTGCCCGAACACCACTGCACTGCCCTAAACCCTGAAACACCACCCCTGCACGATCCCCTACACTGCCCGAACACTACTGCACTGCCCTAAACCCTGAAACACCACCCCCAGCACAACCCCCTACACTGCACGAACACCACTGCACTGCCCTAAACCCCTAAACACTACCCCCAGCAAGACCCCCTACACTGCCCGAATACCACTGCGCTGCCCTAAACCCTGAAACATCACCCCCAGCAAGACCCCCTACACTGCCCGAACACCACTGCCCTAAACCCTGAAACACCACCCCCAGCAAGACCCCCTACACTGCCCGAACACCACTGCACTGCCCTAAACCCTGAAACACTACCCCAGCACGACCCCCTACACTGCCCGAACAACACTGCACTGCCCTAAACCCTGAAACACCAGCCCCTGCACGACCCCCTACACTGCCTGAACACCACTGCACTGCCCTAAACCCTGAAACACCAACCCTAGCATGACCCCTACACTGCCCGAACACCACTGCACTCCCCTAAACCCTGAAACACCACCCCCTTCACGACCCCCTACACTACCCCAACACCACTGCACTACCTTAAACCCTAAAACACTACCCCCAGCACGACCCCCTACACTACTCAAACACCACTGCATTAACCTAAATCCTAAAACACTACCCCCAGCAAGACCCCCTACACTGCCCGAAAACCACTGCACTACCCTAAAACATGACCCCTACACTACACAAACACCACTGCACTACCCTAAACCCTAAAACACTACCCCCAGCAAGACCCCCTACACTGCCCGAACACCACTGCACTGCCCTAAACCCTGAAACACTACCCCAGCACGACCCCCTACACTGCCCGAACACCACTGCACTGCCCTAAACCCTGAAACACCAGCCCCTGCACGACCCCCTACACTGCCTGAACACCACTGCACTGCCCTAAACCCTGAAACACCAACCCTAGCATGACCCCTACACTGCCCGAACACCACTGCACTCCCCTAAACCCTGAAACACCACCCCCTTCACGACCCCCTACACTGCCCGAACACCACTGCACTACCTTAAACCCTAAAACACTACCCCCAGCACAACCCCCTACACTACCCAAACACCACTGCATTAACCTAAATCCTAAAACACTACCCCCAGCACGACCCCCTACACTACCCAAACACCACTGCACTACCCTAAAACATGACCCCTACACTACACAAACACCACTGCACTACCCTAAACCCTAAAACACTACCCCCAGCACGACCCCCTACACTACACAAGCACCACTGAACTACCCTAAACCCTAAAACACTACCCCAGCACGACCCCCTACACTGCCCGAACACCACTGCACTGCCCTAAACCCTGAAACACTACACCCAGCAACACCTCCTACACTGGCCGAACACCACTGCACTGCCCTAAACCCTGAAACATCACCCCCAGCAAGACCCCCTACACTGCCCGAACACCACTGCCCTAAACCCTGAAACACCACCCCCAGCATGACCCCCTACACTGCCCGAACACCACTGCAATGCACTGCCCTAAACCCTGAAACACCACCCCCAGCACGACCCCCTACACTGCCCGAAACACCACTGCACTGCCCTAAACCCTGAAACACCACCCCCTGCACGACCCCCTACACTGCCCGAACACTACTGCACTGCCCTAAACCCTGAAACACCATCCCCAGCACGACCCCCTACACTGCACGAACACCACTGCACTGCCCTAAACCCTGAAACACTACCCCCAGCAAGACCCCCTACACTGCCCGAACACCACTGCACTGCCCTAAACCCTGAAACATCACCCCCAGCAAGACCCCTAAACTGCCCGAACACCACTGCCCTAAACCCTGAAACACCACCTCCAGCAAGACCCCCTACACTGCCCGAACACCACTGCACTGCCCTAAACCCTGAAACACCAGCCCCAGCACGACCCCTACAATGCCCGAACACCACTGCACTGCCCTAAACCCTGAAACACCACCCCCTGCATGACCCCCTACACTGCCCGAATACCACTGCACTGCCCTAAACCCTGAAACACCACCCCCAGCACGACCCCCTACACTGCCCGAACACCACTGCACTGCCCTAAACCCTGAAACACCACCCCCTGCACGATCCCCTACACTGCCCGAACACTACTGCACTGCCCTAAACCCTGAAACACCACCCCCAGCACAACCCCCTACACTGCACGAACACCACTGCACTGCCCTAAACCCCTAAACACTACCCCCAGCAAGACCCCTACACTGCCCGAACACCACTGCACTGCCCTAAACCCTGAAACATCACCCCAGCAAGACCCCCTACACTGCCCGAACACCACTGCCCTAAACCCTGAAACACCACCCCCAGCAAGACCCCCTACACTGCCCGAACACCACTGCCCTAAACCCTGAAACACCACCCCCAGCATGACCCCCTACACTGCCCGAACACCACTGCACTGCCCTAAACCCTGAAACACCACCCCCAGCACGACCCCCTACACTGCCCGAACACCACTGCACTGCCCTAAACCATGAAACACCAGCCCTAGCACGACCCCCTACACTGCCCGAACACCACTGCACTGCCCTAAACCCTGAAACACCAGCCCCAGCACGACCCCGTACACTGCCCGAACACCACTGCACTGCCCTAAACCCTGAAACAGAAGCCCCAGCACGACCCCCTACACTGCCCGAACACCACTGCACTACCCTAAACCCTCAAACACCAGCCCCAGCACGACCCCCTACACTGCCAGAACACCACTGCACTGCCCTAAACCCTGAAACGCCAGCCCCAGCAAGACCCCCTACACTGCCCGAACACCACTGCACTGCCCAAAACCCTGAAACACCACCCCCAGCAAGACCCCTACACTGCCCGAACACCACTGCACTAAAGCCTGAAACACCACCCCCAGCAAGACCACCTACACTGGCCGAACACCACTGCACTCCCTAAACCCTGAAACACCACCCCCTGCACGACCCCCTACACTGCCCGAACACCACTGCACTGCCCTAATCCCTGAAACACCACCCCCTGCACGACCCCCTACACTGCCCGAACACCACTGCACAGCCCTAAACCCTGAAACACCACCCCTCAGCAAGACACCCTACACTGCCCGAACACCACTGCACTGCCCTAAACCCTGAAACACCACGCCCAGCACGACCCCCTACACTGCCCGAACACCACTGCACTGCCCTAAACCCTGAAACATCAACCCCAGCAAGACCCCCTACTCTGCCTGAACACCACTGCCCTAAACCCTGAAACACCACCCCCTACACTGCATGAACACCACTGCCCTAAACCCTGAAACACCACCCCCTACACTGCATGAACACCACTGCACTGCCCTAAACCCTGAAACACCACCTCCAGCAAAACCCCCTACACTGCCTGAACACCATTGCTCTGCCCTAAATCCTGAAACACTAGCCCCAGCACGACCCCCTACACTGCCCGAACACCACTGCACTGCCCTAAACCCTGAAACACCACCCCCAGCACGACCCCCTACACTGCCCGAACACCACTGCACTGCCCTAAACCCTGAAACACCACCCCCAGCACGACCCCCTACACTGCCCGAACACCACTGCACTGCCCTAAACCCTGAAACACCAGCCCCAGCAAGACCCCCTACACTGCCCGAACACCACTGCACTGCCCTAGACTCTGGAACACCAGCCCCAGCAAGACCCCCTACACTGCCCGAACGCCACTGCACTGCCCTAAACCCTGAAACACCAGCCCCAGCATGACCCCCTACACTGCCCGGACACCACTGCACTGCCCTAAACCCTGAAACACCAGCCCCAGCACAACCACCTACACTGCCCGAACACCACTGCACTGCCCTAAACCCTGAAACACCAGCCCCAGCACAATCCCCTACACAGCCCAAACACCATTGCACTGCCCTAAACCCTGAAACACCAACCCCAGCACGACCCCCTACACTGCCTGAACACCACTGTACTGCCCTAATCCCTGAAACACCACCCCCTGCATGACCCCCTACACTGCCCGAACACCACTGCACTGCCCTAAACCCTGAAACACCACCCCCTACACTGCCCGAACACCACTGCACTGCCCTAAACCCTGAAACACCACCCCCTGCACCACCCCTACACTGCCCGAACACCACTGCACTGCCCTAAACCCTGAAACACCACCCCCAGCACGACCCCCTTTACTGCTCGAACTCCACTGCACTGCCCCAAACCCTGAAACATCACCCCCAGCACAACCCCCTACACTGCCCAAACACCACTGCCCTAAAACCTGAAACACCACCCCCTGCACGGCCCCCTACACTGCCAAAACACCACTGCACTGCCCTAAACCCTGAAACACCACCCCTACACTGCCCGAACACCACTGCACTGCCCTAGACTCTGGAACACCAGCCCCAGCAAGACCCCCTACACTGCCCGAACACCACTGCACTGCCCTAAACCCTGAAACACCAGCCCCAGCATGACCCCCTACACTGCCCGGACACCACTGCACTGCCCTAAACCCTGAAACACCAGCCCCAGCACAACCACCTACACTGCCCGAACACCACTGCACTGCCCTAAACCCTGAAACACCAGCCCCAGCACAATCCCCTACACAGCCCAAACACTATTGCACTGCCCTAAACCCTGAAACACCAACCCCAGCACGACCCCCTACACTGCCTGAACACCACTGTACTGCCCTAATCCCTGAAACACCAGCCCCAGCACGACCCCCTACACTGCCCGAACACCACTGCACTGCCCTAAACCCTGAAACACCACCCCCTGCATGACCCCTACACTGCCCGAACACCACTGCACTGCCCTAAACCCTGAAACACCACCCCCTACACTGCCCGAACACCACTGCACTGCCCTAAACCCTGAAACACCACCCCCTGCACCACCCCCTACACTGCCCGAACACCACTGCACTGCCCTAAACCCTGAAACACCACCCCCAGCACGACCCCCTTTACTGCTCGAACTCCACTGCACTGCCCCAAACCCTGAAACACCACCCCCAGCACAACCCCCTACACTGCCCAAACACCACTGCCCTAAACCCTGAAACACCACCCCTGCACGGCCCCCTACACTGCCAAAACACCACTGCACTGCCCTAAACCCTGAAACACCACCCCCTACACTGCCCGAACACCACTGCACTGCCCTAAACCCTAAAACACCACCCCCAGCATTACCCCCTATACTGCCCAAACACCACTGCACTGCCCTAAACCCTAGAACACTACCCCCAGCATGACCCCCTACACTACCCGAACACCACTGCACTACCCTAAACCCTAAAATACTACCCCCAGCACAACCCCCTACACTACCCGAACACGACTGCACTGCCCTAAACCCTCAAACACTCCCCCAGCACGACCCCCTACACTACCCGAACACCACTGCACTGCCCTAAACCCTAAAACACTCCCCCAGCACGACCCCCTACACTACCCGAACACCACTGCACTGCCCTAAACCCTAAAACACTCCCCCAGCACGACCCCCTACACTACCCAAACACCACTGCACTGCCCTAAACCCTGAAACACCAACCCCAGCATGACCCCCTACACTACCCAAACACCAATGCACTACCCTAATCCCTAAAACACTACCCCCGCATGACCCCCTACACTACCCTAAACCCTAAAACACTACCCCCCGCACGACTCCCTACACTACCCAAAGACCACTGCACTACCCTAAACCCTAAAACACGACCTCCTACACTACACAAACACCACTGCACTACCCTAAACCCTAAAACACTGCCCCCTACCCTACACAAACACCACTGCACTACCCTAAACCCTAAAAAACTACCCCCAGCATGAACCACTACACTACCCAAACACCACTGCACTACCCTAAACCCTAAAAACTACCCCCAGCAGTACCCCTACACTTCCCAAACACCACTGCACTACCCTAAACCCTAAAACACTACCCCCAGCAGTACCCCTACATTACCCAAACACCACTGCACTACCCTAAATCACTACCCCCAGCACGACCCCCTACACTACCCAAACACCACTGCACTACCCTAAACACACCGCACCCCCTACACTACCCAAACACCACTGCACTTCCCTAAACCCTAAAACACTCCCCCAGCACGACTCCCTACACTACCCAAACACCACTGCACTACCCTAAACCCTAAATCTACCCCCAGCATGACCCCCTACACTACACAAACACCACTGCACTACCCTAAACCCTAAAACACTACCCCCAGCATGACCCTCTTCACTACCTAAACACAACTGCACAATTTGTTACAGGCGTTGCAACGCAGGCCTGTGGTGCTTACTGGAAGTACCTAGTGGGCTAGTTGGGCCCCAGGGACCCTCAGGATTCAAGGTGACCTAATCCCCCAACTTAAAACGCACCACGGGGCGTGTTTGCACAGTGGTGAAGGGAGGGGCGGGGCCTCAGGTGACATGTGCGCAAACACGCCCTGTGGTGCGTTTTAAGTTGGGGAATTAATTCCCTTTGAATCCTGAGGGACCCTGGGGCCAACTAGCCCACCAGGTACCTTCAGTAAGCACAACAGAGTTGCGTTGCAGAGAGGTGAAAAAGGTGCGTGGCCTCGGAACGCCTCTCTGCAACTCAGCTCTGTGGTCCTAACTGTAGGTACCTGGGGGGCTAGTTGGGCCCCAGGGACCCTCAGAATTCAAGGGGACTTAATCCCGCAACTTAAAACGCGCCACGGGGTGCGTTTGCACACATGTCACCTCAGGCCCCCTCCCTTCACCACTGTGCAAACGCGCCCTGTAGCGCGTTTTAAGAGGTAGTTTTAATCCCCTGCCCTATTATGTACTAGGGACTTGCAGAGGAGGTCATGCTAATCACAGGGGTACCCCAACGCATAGTGTTCCCTAGTGTATGTAGGTGTTTTCACTGTATTCTAAGTGTTTTTAGCATAGCACTGGCTCTGGTTAGTCATAGTCAGTTACCACCAGTACCCGTTTGAAAAAGTTGTGGGCACAGGATGATTTTGCAACAAGGCCTCTTTCTGCTCCTCTGTTGGTTCTTTCTGCACATCTTTTGCTTCTTTCTGTGCGTTTTTTTTTCTTTCTTCACATGTCCTACCTCTGTAGGCATAGTTAGAAACTAGCATTTAAAAAACCTTTGAAATTCACTTAAAAAATCATAGGTTTCAGGCACGTTATAGTTAGAAATTAGCATTTAAAAAACCTTTGAAATTCACTGAAAAAACCATAGGTTTCAGACACGTTATAGTTAGAAATTAGCATTTAAAAAACCTTTGAAATTCACTGAAAAAACCATAGGTTTTAGGGACAGTTATAGTTAGTTGGACATTTCACTAGTACAAAACCATAGAAATTCCCCCGTTATAGTTAGTTCAGCTAACTATAACTCGCGCCCCGCAATGCACTGCTGATGACGTCACATATTACATCACTCATGACATGGTCAGTGACATCACTGATGACATCACTGATGACATCTCAAATGACATCACTGATGACATCATCCATGTGATAATTTCATGCATCTTCTCACACCCTAATATAACTTTTGATACACCCACTCTAAATTACAGACTGCCATTCTCAAAACCATAGACACTCCAACACCAAAAACTACATGCCCACTCACTGATTCTTAGGTCTACACAGACATCCACTCACTCACCCGTACAGTCACTCATACTTAGTCACTCAGTACAGGACTATCATATGCACTCATACAACTATATAAACACTCACACACCGCCACTCATCCATAGAGGTACTCACACACCTAGTCAGTCATGCAAAAAACTTAATCACACACCCATTTACTCACCTATACATTTATACACACACCAGCTCTCTTACTCATACAAATACTAGCACATTCTTACGCTCTTATACAATCACTGATACAAGTACACACTCATCCATACAGCCACTCTCACAAACACACACTCTCACTTATAGCCATTTATATACTCCAACACACATATATACTGCCTTGCACATATGTAGTTACTCACACATGTACCACTGAGATATACATTCAATCACTAACACACCCATACACACACTCACCCACCCATACAGTCCATCACAGATGCACTCTTGAAACCATGCACCCAGTGAATCACCAACTCACACATCTATGCACAGAGTCACACACACCCCACCCACACAAACACTCAGGCACCCATACAGATACTCAGACAATCAATCAATAACCCATGTAGACACTCATGTAGCTATTCAGAAAGCTCATGCAGCCGCTTACAAACCAACAGACAGACGGATACAGACATTCACACAGTTTAGTCACTAACCCATGCATTCAGTAAGATACATTTAATCACTCACTTGTAGAGTCAGTCACTCACGTACTAAATCATCCATTCAGACACTTATACACCCACTCATTCTTCAATACGCCTTTCCCTAAATATATTAAACATATTTAAACTTTACAGAAACACACAGTCACTGGATGATGTCATCAGTGATGTCATCAGTGATGTCATTTGAGATGTCATCAGTGATGTCATCAGTGATGTCACTGACCATGTCATGAGTGATGTAATATGTGACGTCATCATCAGTGCATTGCGGGGCGCGAGTTATAGTTAGCTGAACTAACTATAACGGGGGAATTTCTATGGTTTTGTACGAGTGAAATGTCCAACTAACTATAACTGTCCCTAAAACCTATGGTTTTTTCAGTGAATTTCAAAGGTTTTTTAAATGCTAATTTCTAACTATAAAGTGTCTGAAACCTATGGTTTTTTCAGTGAATATATATATATATATATATATCATAGTCTCACCAGATATCACTTGTAGTGAAATGAGAAAATTTGTTAATGAAATGACAATATTCTAAATTGCAAAACAGAGCTTACTTACTACCTTTTAAAAATGTTGGGGCATATTACCAAGGGCCTTATCGCCGCTTTAGCGGCACTTTTTGCCGCTAAAGCGGCGATATTTTTAACGCCCTATCAGCAAGCTGTCGCTAACAGGTGTTAGCGACAGCTTTTCAGTGATAGCGACCGTTTTGGGTGCCCCTTTGCATGTCAGCGATATTTATCGCTAATGACATGCAAAGTAGGCGTTCCCAACATAAACACCACGAAAACAGCCGCTAACAGGCCTAACGCCTATTAGCAATGAGTCCCCGGCCCCGGTGAGTGATATGAAAAGTCGCGCTAACCGAGTTTAGCGCAGGATATTTAACACCTACTAAAATCCTGACTTAACAATGATATCCAATGGGAGGTGGATTCATAGGCTGAATCCTCACCTGCCTATTAGCAAGCTTTACGTCAGCGATAAAATTTTTATCGCTGTTGTACCCGTGTTACTCGAGGATTTTGCCGCTATCGCTGGTTTTAATATCGCATTGGAGATAAGCGTTGATAATAACGCGTTATCTCCACGATTAAAACCAGCGATAGTCGGCGATAAAAAAAATCGCGCAAAGGGCGGTTTGCAATAATTATCGCATGCTGTTGGTAATAGGCCCCGTTGTTCCATATCTTGTATTTAAAGACAAAAATATTCCAATTCTAAATTAGTACACTTTGTGCTTTTAAGAGGTGTCTGACATGAAATACTTGTAAAGTTTGTTGTGCAACAACTGTAAAAAACTGAGGGGCATATTACCAAGGAAGTGGCGGAGAGAGGCGTTAGCCGTCTTGGCTTAACGCCTCTCTCCGCCACTTCGGAAACGCCAGGCTGCAGCATATTAACAAGGATATGGTGCAGCCTGGCGTTTCCCCCTGCGATGGCGCTAAGTTACACAACTTACCGCCAGCGCAGGCACATTTGCACCAGAGTGCAAGGGTGTCTGCGAGCAGGGAGGTTTGTTTATGTGTAGGAAGGAGTTCCTTCCTGCACATAAACAAACCTAAAATGCCATTTTGTAACTTTCATGTGTGCTGCTTCGTGCAGCACACATGGAAGTTACAAAATGGCATTTTGGAAAACGGTTTGTTCATGTACAGGAAGGGACACCTTCCTGTACATGAACAAACCATGGCATTTTGCTTTTTCCATATGTGCTGCACAAGGCAGCACACATGGAAAAAGCAAAAACGAGGAGAAATAAAGCATTTCTCCTCGTTTCGCCACCTTACGACCAGGATTTTTCTGGTCTTAAGTTCGGAGCTGCCACCTATTGTCGCCAGACTGGATAATAGGTGGCAGCGTCGACTTCAATGGGTGTTGCGGTGGAACGCCCACCGCAACACCCACTGCACGCCCCCTTTCACGCTAAGTTTAGCGTGAAAGGGGCCCTATTATCAAGGCAGCGTTAAGCCATTTAACGTGGCTCTAAGCCACGTTAAGTGGCTTAACGCTGCCTTGATAATAGGGCGCTGACCCTATCGCCACCACAACGTCACAAAAAGTGACGTTGTGGTGGCGATAGGGGCTTGATAATATGCCCCTGAGTTTTACCGAAAAAGACATATCTGAGGAATTATATCTCCACTAACTCTAATTTCACTCTGCGATATTTTACATGGTGCTGCTTCCCATTTACTCGGATTTGCTCCCCCTTATTTGTGCAAACCTATCGAAATTCATGTGATCAATTCCACAAAAGGGTCAGAGTAACAGCTTTGTTTGCCACTTACTTTTCATAAAAGGCGATTATAGCATGAATGCAAAACGACTCTGAAAATTATGAGCAGAACAACTGCTTTGCACCAGGAATAGAAGAAAAAAAGACGCAGACGCAACCCATTTTCTGGGATTTGACATTTTTTCATATTACGTTCTTAATTATTTAAATATACTATTAGGCATGATATTGCAAAGGACAGATGTTTTCTAATTATGAAGTGATTTTACAGTGTGGTGGTGTCACTTATTTAAATTAGAAATACACATTATTCGCATTCCAGCTGTGCTATACAAGAGTTTAATTTGCTTCTCCTGATATGTCACATTGCACCTGCCTTTTTAAACTCCTATAAACGCGAGGCATTACTCAAACACAATAAAGACAGGCGGGGAGAATACAGAAGAATGTGCAAGGCTGCCAGAATCTGCAATTTAAATACCGCTCGAACAACAAATTTGCATGAAGAAAACTGCAAAAACATTTTTGAAACGTATTTAACATTCCGCAGTGACAGAACAACCCCGGCATTGTTATCTAGTAAAATAGGTCGTCAAATACGCATATATAGCGAGGCACAACGAAAGTGGAATTTCACAACATATGACATGATTTTGTTTCGGCATCAGGAAACCTTGAGATTGATTATTTTTAACACTTGTTTTTACATGTTATTGAATTTATAAAATACAATATATGCATTAAAAAGTTTTTTTTAAAAATCATATACCTCTCAATCGGAAGAATTATATTATTCATTCATTTTAATGGACCACAATAATTTTTCGTTGCCGAACATGCTTGTAGAGGCACTGAACATAATTGAAAATTATGTTATTTTTATGTTCTATGTCATTTAATCCCATGATCCGGGATTGATGAAAGTGACATTCTGCAAAACTGGAACAAATGTTTCAATATTAATTATCCGCAATGCCATTTTTAGTCCGCAATGTACAATGGGAGAGATATGTCAGAGGCTCTAATAACACCTTGAGCATCTGCCGAGCCATTCATCCCGGCTCGTTCCCGCGTGCGAGTGATGGTGGTACCTCATGATGTTTGATCAGCCGGTGATTAATGAACGCCGCTCGGCATATTGCAAGCAACAAATAAATACGTAGCTTTTGTTCTAGTGGAAAAGATTGATCATACCTGGGCTTTCATTTCAGGGACTCATTACGTGGGTGACCTTTCGGAGAGTTCCAGTGTGGTAACTACTCTACATCATAAAATGTTCCGTGAATGTGAGAACATTTATATTGCCTTGCACTCCTAAATCAGACATATTAATTGGAAGTGCCAGTGTGCCCGCGCGTAGTTTTAGCTTACTGCGGCAGTAAACAGATTTTTTTTTTTGATAGAGAGATGTGCGCAGGAAGACTGCACTCCTCAATGTAGAACTACGTGGACTGGTTTTCCAATGGAAGGCTGGCATGTTTAAAATGACGAAAGGAATTTCAGAAGAGCAAAACATTTAGATAATTGTACCATATCACGTGAAGTGAGCATTGTCCACGTTTAGGTCGGTGGCGTAAGTGGTTGAAGAGCTGTAGCAACAGTATTTTACCAACTTAGACATTCAGACCTAGCAACTTAGAAATTAAGGGCCTCATTTACAAGAGTCTTGTGATACAAGCGTGTCACATTTTATGACACTCCGGTGGTGTAGACCTCTCATTCATATCTATGAGGCGATGCAAAGTCGTCCTGCGTGGCTTTCAATGGCCTCATATATATGGAGTGAGAGAAGGCAGCTAAAAGCGCTGCGTTGCTTTACTGTACCTCAAGGAGGCGTTCCGTGGGCGTTGCTGTGGGTTTTTACAAGGATCTGTAAACTGGGAATGCGTCGAAACTGTGCACCTCCCCAGGGGAGGTGTAACGAGGAGAAATAACCTTATTTCTCCTAGTTTTTTCGCTTTCTATGTGTGCTGCATTGTGAAGCACACATAGAAAGAGGAAAACACCGCAATTGATTGTTTTTGAGCAGGAAGGTGTCCCTTCCTGCACAAAAACAATCATTCCTACAATGTGGACAATGGTGCAAGGGTGCCTGCATTGGCGCAAGGCAGCCATTTGAGCGCCAGCACAGGGAAAGAGGACAGGAATGTGCTGTATCTCATAGATGCGGCAAATTCCTGCCCTTTTCTTTTGACGCAGGGCAGCACAGCAAAGTGTCTTGCAATGCTGCCCTGCATCAACAACTCGTAAATAAGGGCCCTCGTTTTATTGTGTGAGGCGGTAGCAGGGTCTGCGAGTGGGTGTGGGGGTCTGAGTCCATCACCCAGGGTCAAGCATGGAAGGAGTCTGAAGCCAAGGAGAGGTGACGGAGCTTCGAGACAGCATTGCTGGAGTGCACCCCTCTGAATCTCTACAAAAAAAAACAATTACCAAGGCTGCTGCTGACATCCTGAGGAGGTTTTATAACATCTTAAGGATCTCGGCTGTGTAGAGCCTCCACACAAAGAGTGGGAAACTTGCTTCCTGCATAGATTTCCATCTCATTGTGTGCCCACTTTGTGGAACCTGCTCTTCACAGAGTGACCATGTGCAGGGAACCTATATAATGTGTCACACAGTGGTGCTGTGTGAGTTGGCAGGTCTGGACTTTAGTAAATGGTTGTTTGTCAAGGTATGTTTAGCTTTTCCCTGGGCATACAGCAGCATATGTTGACAAATCTAAAATAACTAACTAAAGATAACACAATAATGTACACAAATCAACATAATAACACAATTAAAGCAAAACATGATGCATAACAACAAAACAGTCAAAGCAGAACACAACACAATAACTGCAGTCCAAAAATCAAAATCACATTGCAATAATGCAGCACAAAATGACAGCAGCATAAAAAGCAACAGAACATATCACCAACACAACAAAATACCACACAGTAAATGTGTGCAAACGTCTTTGTCATACATTACCATCTCCAGAATTCTGTTTTCCGAATAGGGTGGTAAAAGGTGTTTAGAGCAAGCACTACGTTAACACCACCAGTCAAAATAATTTTATATTCTGGCTCAAAGTGCATAGTGGCAAACGTGTGGGAGCTGATTGCTGAAAGAACGGAGGAGGTACAAATTACAATACAACTCCCACTTGTAAGTATTGCTAATGCTTAGGCTTTCTAAAGTTACATCACCATTTGTGTACTGAGGCCATTTTTTTTTTGTTTGTCTTTGGGGGGTTTTTTGGTGAAGGTATTAGACCTTCATGCAAAAGTGCTATGCAATGGATCATGAGGTGCCTGGGAACACTTGGAACCTGGTCCATGAAGAAAAATATAAAAGCATGAACAGAGTCCCATGACTCTGCCTGAATGTAGTTTTATACTTTTGCCTATTCTAAAAAACAGATGTAACAGTGCACTTGGGAAGCCACATCAGGGGTAAGTTTTCAGGTGAGCTATTGAACCAGTCATGCGTCATTTTTTGCCAACCTGTTCATGCTACGCAAAACTAAATATAGCTGTAAGAATTACCCACCTTACGCAATAAACACAAACCTTTTCAGAGTGAACACTAATGTCACGAAATAACCCGGAGCTCAACAGTTAAATAATCGGCCCGTTTGCGACCGGTAAAATGCTTGATGCATGTGGCCCTCTGGGGCACATGCATCAACATAAGGAATTGCGATTCCTTAATGGCAATTTTTAAGGAATCGCTATTTAGGAATCACAATTCCCTATGCATGTAGGAAACTCAAAATAAATTGCGATTCCTACACATTACCTAATAGTGATTCGCAAATTGCGAATCGCTATTAGCTAATGTCACTCCATTCATTTCTATGGGCCAGTGGTCCCTTAGGAATGAATGGGAATGCATTCGCAATTTGCGATTACCAAATTGGTAATCGCAAATTGGGAATGCAATTGCAAGGGTGCCAGGGGGACTAAGGCTCCCGATGCACCCCCCCCAAAAGGTAAATGTGCACATGTGGCGCACACACATGCGCTTTTGTGCATTTTTCAAAGATTTTGTAAATTACCATCAACTTGAAGTTGATGGTAATTAGCGTTTCCTAAATGCGAAGTCGCATTTTGGAAAGGCTTGATGCATCTCAAATAGGGAATCGCAATTTGCGATTCCCTAAATTAATTCGCAAATGAGGTAATCACAGTAAATTGCGATTACCTATTTTGCGAATGCATTCCCTTTGATGTATCGGAAAAGGCATTTTACCGGTCTCAAACGGGCCGATTCTGTGAATCGGCCCGCTTGCGACCGGTAAAATGCTTGATGCATGTGGCCCATAGAGTATATATTAATAAGTAGAAGAACACCAAAATGACAAAAAAAAATAAGGCGCTAAAGATATGAAGTTTTTAAAGGATTAAATAAAAATAGTGCCAAAAAGCATTATGCTCCAACCGTAGTCAATTGATCATGGAGCACGGGTCGGACACAGGGACCAGGTTCGGCCCGGTTGGTGGATTTATCTTGGGACTTAATCTAAAAAATGGAACTCCAAAGACTTCATTGGGGCAAGGCAGCAGGTTCAGTGAAGATGACTCCATGAGGTCAGCTAGCCATTGGACATTGTCCTGGTGAAGTCGCTGTTTTTGGTGAGAAAGTTCAGAATGGGAGAAATTTGAATTTTGCATCCACGAAAGGTTTCTTGCCTGCTCAATACTTTAGGTTTCTTCGCACAGTCAAGATTTCTTTGATTGTACTTAGTTACTTTTTTGGAGCTCGGATACCTCCAGCGAGGCAAGGCTGCAGACTCTAGCTGAAGTGGGTTCCATGAGGCCAGATACCATCTCTTTGAGTTCCCCCTTCAAAGGATTTGCAACTGCCAAATAGCTTAGAGTGGAAGAAACCTGGATCTGCAGCCCAGCAACAACGCACCTTGGTCAGATCAGCTTGGCACATTTTGTCTAGAGGTCTATGGAGCTAAACAGTTTCTAAGTCCCAGGTTTTCTTGGGTGGCAGGAGAAGTCCAGTCAGACACAGCCAATGGTTCCTAGATCTCAGGAACAGCACTTAGGTGTCAGGACTCACTGCAGCATAGGCCACCAGCAGGGTCCAGTTCAGGTCCAATTGATACTGGTCAGCTGAGAATCTTCAGGAAAGGCCCCTTGTAGCTTGTTGTGCCCCCTGTAGGTTGAAAATGAGGTCAGCCTTATAACCTTGGAGTCCACTTCTTTGTCCTGGGTACAAGACATAGCAGGTCCAGTCCTTCTGGGCTCCTCTCAGATCTCAGGCAGCAGGATCTGCCCTCTTCTGATCTTTCTCAGGTCCAGTAGTGTTCTGAACAAAGTACTGGACATGCCACATGTATGCATGTGGTGGGTGTGAGTCTTGCCTTTGCCCTAACCAAAGAAGTAAAAGTTCCCAGGAGTTACAGACCCAATTTTACAGACTGTTCTGTGTGCCCTACTTCAAACAATCCCACAGTGCCCCTCTCTGCCTCAATCCAAGATGGTGAAACCTTTCTCCCCATGTGCAGAGCCTGTGTGCCCACCCAGAGGTGTGGCCAGGAAAATGAGATAACCCCTCCTCTGTGGTCACTATATGCCATTTCTGGGGGCAGCTCACTTATCACTGGGATTGCTGCGTGGCTGACTGAGAGAACTAATGAAGGGGCACATTCAGGTGTCATTGGATATCTGTCTGTGAGAGAGGAGTTCCCTTTGAAGTAAATGAAGTTCCTGGGCACTGCCCAAATATTCATCCTGCCAGAGGAACAAAAATAACTCCACCTTCCCACACCCAGGACTTTGTCTCTGCTCTGGGAGCAGTATTCAGACCTCATTAAGGAATTGAACACTCAAAGGGCTGCGGCTATAGGCTAATGCAAATTAGTCTTTTGAGGCTTTAGGCAGGGAAAAGGTAATATTCTAAAAAGTATCTTTTTCCTTAATATTTGTTAGAAATACAACTTCACCGGTGAAATGGGTTTTTAATAAATATTACAAAGAGTTCTTGAATTACGTTTATAGTAGTTTCCTAGTCAAAGATATCAATAATAAATGTAATAATGCATCACAGTGTTTCTCTACGGAACAGCCATCCTTGCTGCAATGAAAATAGCTTTTTGGTGTTAGACACTGTAATGAAATGTTTAAAATGAACTATCTATGTGCCCTGCATTTAAAGTACCAGGTACCGTTCCTTAAAGGCGACAAGGCCTACTTAGGGGTGACATTAATATTTAAAAGGAAGGTTTAGACTTGTGAAAATTGATTATTTTGACAGGTCAAATTGCAGTTTTTAATTCGCTCCAGTCAGGTTACATTGGGGTGCCTGAATCCATGTTTGCACTGCCACTGTAGTGGATGGCACAATAGGAGCTGCAGTCCACTAGTGGCAGTTAACCTACTGGCCCTGGCACACCTGGTACCATATACTAGGAACTTATATGTAAGTTAACTATGCCAATTATGGTTATGCCAATTCAACCATGTTTAGGAAGGAGCATAGGCACTTCCCTACTGGTTACAGGGGTAAAGTGTACAGCCAGCAAATCAGATAGGGCAAAAATCAGAGAGTACACCACACAAAAGATGGTCATTTTTTAGGTCGAGCTAGACAGTGCATGCACTGTCTCTTCGAGACCTGTTGTAATCGGTCTGTGTGATTCAAGTCCATCCCCTTTTTTACCATTGATTTTAATTTGTGTATGTCAGTGTCCTTTAAAAATCCCTGCCTGCTAGTGGTCAGTCTTGCCTCTTTGTCCCTCCTTTCTCTCTTCTGTTTCTCCCACAGAGCAGGGACTTAGCACTGTCTCATTCCACTATGGTTCTTTATCTGTTCTCTGGGGGACTATTTCTTTCTTGGTTTCCTGCTCTGTTACTGTTTGTCTGTGTTTAGGTTCAGCACCCTAGCTGTTTTCATTCAATCACAGCATTCTTCCTCCCACCTCCTCTTAATGCCACAGTTGTGTTACTAATGCCTTTTTTACTGCTGCCTTCCCCACTGTGGCTTGTATTTTTTTAATTTGGCTTTCTTTTTTGCACTTTTCGATCTCCACTGTCAGTTGGGCTTTTTCTAGTAGGATATTTGCTTGGTTTGGGCTTCCTTTCACAGGCATTGGGCTTGTTTTTAAGGTACAGCCTGCAAAGGGTTTGCATCCCACCTCCTCTCTTTCCTGACTTTTTATTGGTTCCTGTGGGGGCCACTTACTTTTCCTCCAGTTCTATTTGCTGTAACATGTTTTCTTGCATTGACCAATGCTTGTTTACAGTGGCTTATAACTATTAGAGAGTGTTCCATGAGCGCCACTTAAACTATTTATTTACAGTTGGCACAGCAAATCTAGTGATTTGCCCAGAATCGGATGTTGAGTCGACGAGGAGCCTCGAACCCTGCTCCTCAGCGACGAAGTCGGCAGCTTTAGCTGTTATGCCATATGGTGTTCCGTTCTCTGTAATATTGCTTTTAGCAGATGAGGCATTTTAAGTTTGGGCTCGGATGAAAGTAGTACTATTGTGATTCACCCAGAATCACAGGATGTTGAGCTGCTGTCAAGACTCGAACCGGATTGCCCAGCTCCAAAATTAAAAAACACTACATCGTGATGCATGATGAATTTGACCCTGCATGGCTCTCCACTGTTTTTTACCTTGGTTTGCGCTATTTAAACAGTGCATACGTACATGTATACATACATCTTAATTCAGTAATCTGTAAACATTTATTAAAGATATAGGGGCATATTATCAAGGGCTCGATCGCCGCTTTAGCGGGACTTTTTCCCGCTAAAGCGGCGATAATGCAAACGCCCTATTAGCAAGCTGTTGCTAACTGCTGTTAGCGACAGCTTTTAGGCGATAGCGACCGGGTTGGGTGCCGCTTTGCATGCCAGCGATATTTATCGCTAATGGCATGCAAAGTAGGCGTTCCCAACCAAAAAGCGACTGGAAACAGTCGCTAAGGTCGCTATCGCCTATTAGCGAGGCAGGGGAGGTGATTAACGAACCAGCGCTAAACACGTTTAGCGCTGGTTTGTTAACGCCTGGTCTCACCCTGACTTAGCCATGTAATCCAATGGGAGGTGGATTACATGGCTAAATCCCCCTCGCCCTATCGCCAAGCTAACACTGGTCACAGTGTGAATATCGCTTGTTTTCAAGCGATATTCACACTGTTCTCCAGGGTTTCTATCGCTTTGGAGATAAGCGTTGCTGATAGCACGCTATCTCCGCGATAGAAACCTGCGATAGCCGGCGATAATTATCCTAGCGCTAACTGCGCTTAGCGATAATTATCGCCGGTTATTGCTAATAGGCCCCATAAGTTTTATAGAGATCAAGGCCAAACTATTCCATCCAGTGTGAATAATACTGTGCATTTCCACTTAATAGAACTTTAAAATATAGCTCCTAATTCTATAAGGATTATTATTTATATTTTTCATAGTTTTACTCATATCCGCACCAGGAAAGATACTTATTGCAAAGTCAATTCAACAATGCCACAGGACTGATAGTCCTTTCATAGCACTTCCTGTGATGGCATTTCTTTTGACGCCACATTCTAGGAAAAGTAGAGGGGGGCGTACATTCACTTTCGGCCCGGGGCCCAAAAAGTCCTAGAACAGGCCGTCTTTTAATGGCGCTGCAATCCCACTCTCCGCCCTTCACAGATAAGGATGTCAACACCCCTGGGTTAGGCTAGAGAGTCCTAATATTTAAAGATAAAAGTGCAGTTATATTAAAGTTTCACCTTAAAATAAATCCTCTTCTGTGGAAGCTTACTAATTTATAACCAAGATGTGTACAGTATTAAAAGGTGTAATGCCGCTAGCTTGTGAGGGAAATCCATGCAAGCTTTTTTATACGTATTTTGTGAACCAGCCAGTTGCTGGACATTACAGTGCAACCTGGCCTTTATGTCGCAGCGTGCAGCGCTTCACTCTAGCATCCTCTCGTACCAAGCACCTCTGGACCAGCCTCAATAAAAGTGAATCCAAAACACTGCACACCTATCCTCTGCCCTATCAGCTATCATGTGATGCTGGAACACACAAACTAGGAAACAGCGTATACGCAAACCACGATGTTTACTACTGATCACGTAACCTGTAGTCGTCTTCACTAGGATGCTTCCTGTGGTGGGAAGTGATTGTTGAATGGGATTTGGTCCGCTGTGGGTGATGGGGTTGGTGTAGGTTGTTTGCACAGGTATAGAGGGCACACGGATAGCAATTACTTTTATCGTAAGCAGAGTAACTGCCCCTGCCCAGGATTTATGTTTTGTTCCCACTTTTGATTTCTTACTGACATTTTAGTGTTGACAAACGAGGTGAAACATACTATTGCGCGTCTTTGGAAGTTGCTGGATTCATCTCCTAATTGTATTTAATGTGTGTTTGACCACAGTAAACCAAATCTGAAGAAAGGATGCTTTGTCGCCGAAGAAAATAGGTAACCCTACTTTTTCTAAGTTTTTTGGGACGATGATCGGGATGCATGTCATGTTGTGCCGCAAGCATATTGGAGTCTGCTTTTGTGCCCCATAAAGCTTTCATTTAACTTGTTTTTATTGTATCATTCTAGCATTTGTATAGCGCATACTAGCCTTAGCCGATCGTAAGCTACACTGTGTGTGGTGTATGGCTGGGAGGGTGTTTTTAGCCTTTATGGAAAGTGTTTTCAAGTCATGCATGATCTCCACCGAGTTGCAGTGATAGTGTTATGGGATGCAGCGCCTGGTGGGGTGAGGGTATGTGAGAGAAAGACGTGCTATTGATGTTGGTTTTGCACCTACACTATAGTAGCATCGTAGCACAGCCAGTGATTATGTTACTTTGAATTACTTCTACCCAGTGGTACTTTTTTATTCACCATTGAAAGGATAAAAGGCAGAGTCTGACCCAACAAAGGTTCGAATCTGTAACGTTCAGTGCATAATGTATGTACCTTGGTATAAAGCAGGTTAAAGGGTGATGTATGTAAGGGGAGCACAGTGTTACTGTGTCCCATATGGGAGCACTGAATGATGTACTGTACTGAACTGAATTGTGTGCAGCAGAGGGCACATGATTATGCACGGTATGTGAGCAGAAGGGGATGTCGGTGAGATCTCAGATTATCTCATGTTAGGTGTGAGCAGCGAACCCAGTCCTGCTTTTCATTACACCCTGTTAGTATTGTTTATTGTTTTTCACAGCATACCAAACTGTGCCCATTTGAGACTGTTCTCCATGAAGTTGTCATTTTTTTTAGTATGCACACAATGAAGTGCATTTATAACATCACTCATGGATGTAATGTTGGTATTTATTTATTTGAAGACTACAATTATATGTGTAAACCAATTTAGTATGGCTATCCTACTTGTATGGCTAGTTTGCTTTCAATGCTCTTCCATGTTGTTAAATTTGTTACCCAATTTTGTCTTGTGTTCTGCTTGTCTGGCTTTCTAGTGTGGTTTCAATTAATGCTCTCGTATGCCCTGGTTAAATAACAAATTAACTATTAAATTGCTAATTTTAGCTCTGCTCTTTATTCCAATTTCTTGTCCTTTTTATCTTTGCTGCTCTATCTGTTTTTCTATCTACCATTACAACTCTGTCTGTCTAGCTGTGTATCTTAGCAACTCCATCTATCCGCCTCTTTCCATCTATGTAACCCTCTCTATGTATACAACCCTATCTATCTATGGAACACCATCTATCTATTGTTCTATGCAACACCATGTATCTATGCAATGCCAAGCATCTATCTAGCTATGCAATGCCGTGCATTTATCTAGCTATGCAACGTCGTGCGTCTATCTTGCTATGCAACATCATGTCTCTAGCTATGCAACATCATGTATCTAGCTGTGCAGCACCATGTATCTAGCTATACAACCCTCTTTAGCTATCTGTCTTTGCAAGCCTCTCTAGCTGTCTTTGCACCTCTCTCTAGCTAGGTTGAGCCTGGGCAGCGCATACGCACTCTGCGAGCCATGCTCTATTGGAGTATGGAATAGAAGCCCCGCCCACTCTCCGGCCATATTTGTCATTGGCTTGTGTTATTGTCCTACGTAAATGCTGGCTTCTGATTCACTAATAGGCTTGTTAGTCCCTCCTTAGCACCGCCTTGTCTCCATTCGTAACCTCCCATGAGGACTGGCCCTTTTACTTCGGTTGTTACACTGTGAGTCGTTTTTAGTCTGTAAGCACTATTTTCTTTAAATAGTTTCTCCTACTGAGGCACAACATGCTTTCCTGCAACATTCAGCGCGCCATGTGCGCTTTCACTTTCTAAGCAGCCCAGGACAATGGCGGCCTCTTCTTTGAATAGATCTTGCATTTACAAGAGCTTGACTATTGGCATTGTACATGACAATGCCTTTTTATGGGTTAATTATCAAACACATTAATAAAAGGCATTGTCATTTACAATGCCAATAGCTTAAACTCTTGCAAATGCGAGACCTATTGCATTGCAGTGAACAATCCCACCTTTTGGGAAAGACAGGCAAAAGTGCAAAAACACATTAGAGAAAGCCTTTCTGGTACACCCACACTAAATCTGGGGTTGATTAATTCCCCTTCCCATTCTGCAGGGGGGATTCTCCAGCCATAGATGGAGTAAATCTCTATTCAATTCATTGATTTCAGATTGTGAATGCCCACAAATGTACAATTGTGGGAGTTAACAAACGTACAAGGCTAACTGTGCACTGTTCCCTCCACTTCCCATAACTTGCATGGTTTCCTATTGCAGATTTCTCCGCATTTGCGGCTCTGAAATCTGCAGTAATAAAACCCTTTACACTTGCCAGGATTCTTTTCTAAAATTCCTAACGGGTGTAAATGAAGCCATTTTCGACTGAAAATGTAAGCTTATGGCCGCAAATGGCTTTGTGAATTAAACCCTTGGAGTTTTGAGTGGTTATGCAGAGGTGAATGATTTGCATAGTAGGCTGTACAATGATTACAAATGATTGTCACTAATATGAACCTTTATTACATATTTATATTATAAGTGGGGATTGTGTAGGGCGGTCAGAATAATTGGAATGCAATTGCATTCCAGAGGAGAAGAGCTACGTGCGACCGACCAACAAGCCGTGAGTATTCAAAGGATAGGTACTAACAAGTTATCTAATTGTCTGGGCAATCAACGTGAATCTGCACCCAGTAAGCACTATCATAGGGTGTGATTAACAAAAATCAGAACTCCGACGTTTCAGAGTTTGTATAGGAAATTCATTTTCTCTTGAGCAAAATGACAATGTATATTCTCTCATGCCAAAATCCACAGCGAGCTGCAAATGGACACGGACTTTTTTTCTTTTATTTCTTCAAGGGGAAAATATATTTTCCTATTGAAAACCACATTTTCCTACACCCAAACTGATCTAGGGATTTTAAAATTATACATGAATTAAAATCAGATTTTTCATTCATACATCGTATTATTTGCTCACATATATTGAACTTAAATGCAGGAAATGGCTTAGTGAATCAGGCCCATAATTATTAAGTTTTTTATGGAAGTTTAGCTAGCACATTTGTGTTCATTGGTCAAAGGAACAATGCAGATTTGCTCATTGAATGGTGACTATGGTTGTTCGAGTGGATCACTTGTGCAATTTTTTTGTTATAATGATGAGGCACTTTTTACTAGGCGGAAATTAGGTACAAGTCGACATCCTTCATATACTGTCTTTGGTTGTAAACACATTTCTATCTGAGGCAGATGTCAAATATGGATAGAATGACTGTTGATGTTGAATATGCCCAGGGCCACTGGAATTATGTGGCAGGGGAGCACCAAATTATGCGGCAGGGGTGACTAAATTATGCAGCAAAAAAGAAATTATGTGACATAATGTGGCAGATTTTGTTATAGTGTTACTTTAACATTATGTCATTTCTACATATGGAAACACTGCCGTGGCAAAGATTTCATCCTATTACTACCAATTTAACATATAAATACAGCAATAAGCAGTTGAAATACGACCAGTCAACCTTTGTAAAGGGTGTTCCATTACGCAGGGAACGTGTAGCCACACGTTTAGTACATTTTCAGCCGTTTGTGCACGAAACAGTTTTTTGGGATTAAAATATGCATATTATGAAGCAGATGATAGATTATGTGGCAAACGCAGCGAATCCATAATTATGCGAAAAATGCCGCAGCTGCATAATCGCATAATTGCACTGGACCTAAATAAGCCAATTTAAAAAAAAAAAAACAATGTTAAAAGCTAAGAATTGTTTCTGCTCTCATGTGATTTCAGCAAAAGGGTAGCAGTCATCACAGGACTCAAGTGACGCACACAAGTTTCACAGTTGTTCCCTTCTACTTTGTTAAGTGAGTGTATCCGCCAACCATAATGATAATTGGTTTAGGATATTTCATCCTATAAAGGAGTCTCTTCGATACATTCACTGATTACTGGTCCAGATCAAACCAAAATCCATTTAAAATAATAGTGCCTCACCTTTAATATCTAACTGTTCACAATAAATATGTGATAACATTTTCAAACACACAGCTAACCACCTGCTGTGTTTTGCAGTGACTAGCATCACAGACCCCCTAGATACACATTTATGAAGAAAGGACATCAATGAATGGCATGTGTCACCTCTCAGCTTTTCAACCAGTTTCAGCTTCATTACCACCCCACTGTGCATATCCATCATGTCTTTGTTTAGTGTCATCTAAATGAATAGAGTAGAAGCAGTGGCGTGTGTAGCATAGTATGCACCATTACAAATAGCTAATATAATAAGACATTTAATACCAATGCTTTTATGAAGTAGTTAATGAGGATCTTTTAACTGTTACTTGGTACTGACTCACTGTGAATTCATACTGAAATCTCTAATGTAATAATGGGTCTGAGGAGCTAATCAGCAGCACTGTTCATTGTGTGGGGGCCATCAGATAAAGGAGGCAGAGACTGAAGTCTTCGAAAGGGAATGAGCTTTCCCCCTATCGAGACAACTGAAAACAGGGCATAGCAGGATTCAGTGCAGCAGTGTTGAGTTCAGTAGAATGTAGAAGCAAGTGGCTGTGAATTGAACATCCCCTAAGTCACCATGATTGAGTTGGTGAGTTTAAATAGAGTAGGGAAGGTTTTCTTGGATTTCCTTCCTCTCTGAAGTAGTTCACTCATATAGGGGCATATTTATCATGGTTTTGCGTCACCCTTGCACCACGCAAAAGCACACAAGGGTGACGCAAAACCTAAATTAGATTTATCAAGCAACGCAAGGCCACCTTGCGTGGCCCTGCATGGCTTGAAAAGTATAGAGTAACGCACAGCAGCGCAAATCGCTGCCTTGCATTACTCTGCGGCAGGGAGGCGTTCCATAGGTGGAGCGCCGATGCTCCCATGCATCTACCCATGGATTGTGGTGCATTCCCAGATTTACCATTAGTGGTGGACCTGGAATTGTGTCAAAATTCTACGCTTCCTCATATGAGGCATAACGAGGACAAATATCTTTAGTTCTCTTCGTTTTTTCCTCTATGTGTGCTTTGCCGCACACATAGAAAGAGGAAAATGCCTCTCAGGATTGTTTTTGTTTAGGAAGGTGTCCCTTCCTGCAAAAAAACAATCCTTCCTACAATGTAGGCACCCTTGCAACATGACGCAAGGGTGCCTGTGTTAGTGCTAGACAGCCAAAAGAGCACCAGCGAAAGGAAAGGACAGGAATACAATTTCAGTTGTTGAGGGGCTGATCAAGAGAGAGCAAAGGGACAAACAGTGCCAGACAGATAAGAAAGTTAGATATTTGGTTTTCAGCTGAGAAGTGAAGGGATGGAAAAAGGGGAACACATGGGTGTCATCAGCACTGGCATGATTAGTGAAACCAAACAAGGACATGATTACACTTGGTGAGAAGGAACAAAATGACAATAGTGAGGGACTGAGGGCAGAGCCTTGATGGATGCCTCTACAAAGGACGGTTGACCTGGACTTACCATCATCATAACTTTATTATTGATCACAAAGATCTTAAAAAGTGCATCACAGCCATATACATACATTGCAGACGTCAGGGTGATTATAAAATGGCCAAAAATATATCAGTCTATTAAAAAGGACACTTAAAAATGCCATATAAAAATTTAAACCATATGTAAATACATATCATTAATATAAAATATATATTGTTAAAAACTAGAATCTGGATATATTACACTAAAACACTTTGAGCGTCTAATCCATAAAGCCTACAGAAATCTTGCTAAACCAAAAAACACTTCTCTACTGGTGTCTGCTAAAAATTCTAACCACCTCTAAATAATGGCCAGGTCAGGTGAGCCTTCACAGGGGGATAATCCACTTGGCCCTAACATTCCCATAGTACAGACAAAAAAATAACAAATGGACTAAGGATTCAGGGCTTCCACTGCAAGCCGGACATAAAACATCAGAAAGTGCATTGCTAGGCCACTTGCTACAAAACAGTTTAGTGGGGAGGGTCTTATATCTAAATTGGAAGAACAATTTCCTTGCAAGTAGGGGTACAATTTCATCAATGGTATCCTCAAAAAACGGAAAAGATTTAAAATCTACGAACTCTTGAGTGAGTGAGCCCATGGGATTTGATGCATTCTTCACCAGGATAAATTCCCAATAAATGGCCTTTACCCTGCTTTTCGAAATCGAGTTCAACTCCTGCAGATTTGTCCAATATTCCCCCAACCCCAATTTCCCCAATAATTCCCTAAGGGAACAGAACCAGGGAATTTTACTTATCCTGGGCTGTGTCATAAGGTCCCTAAAAACCATTTGATAGGGAGCAAGCTCCTCAATCGTCCATAGACGTTGCCAGAACAATAGGTGGTTATAGTCCATCTTGTCGGCAATTTTTCTTTGGGCCAGGTCAAGAAGGATAGCAGTCAACGGAGTGCTAACTGGTAAGTTAAGGAGTAATCTTATAAAACGATGTTCGGTCAAAGAAAGGCAATCAATGTTCCCACTTCCCCACAATTCTGCTCCATACATAGCCGCTCCTAGGGCTTTTGTATTATATATTTCTAATGCTGGAGTCACTTTCCTAGACACCGTGCTTCTGTGAATCTTAGTTATGTGGGCAGTCTGCTTTCTCTTTATAGCTGCGCTTTCTCTTTATGGGGAGTCCAACACAGATTTGGGGTTAGCTGAATCCCTAGATAATCAAATACGGAGACTAGTTCGATAGTACGGTCCCCTACATACATACATTTCTTGGATGTCTTCGAAGTACCCATGGACAATACCATATACTTCATTTTTGAGTCATTGAGCTCCAGACCACGCTCATCACAAAAAAGTTAAAAATCATTTAATAGCTGTTGTAGCCCTTGGGGAGACTTTGATATTAGTAGCGTATCATCGACAAAGAGTAGGGCAGGAGCCCTACTCTCTTCAACTTTTGGGGCATCACACCCATCTCTGTCAAGAAAGCCTACTACCCCATTAATGAATAGCGAAAAGAGGGTGGGTGCTAGAACGCACCCCTGTCTGACTCCACAATTTATCATAGAGGGCTCAGGTAGTTGTGCCTCCTGTCCCCACCTAACTTGGGCTTTATTGGTGAATGTAGCCGGATAAGGATATCCAGTAAATTTGGTGGAATCCCCATCTCTGCCACCATGTTCCAAAGTTTGCATCGAGGGACAGGTCAAAAGCTGTACACAGATCCACAAAGGCTACGTACAGCTTCCCCCCTTTAATGGAAAATTCTTTCCAGTAAATACAAAGAAAACGAAAGACCTGATCCAAGGTACTAATATTGGCATGAAAACCCGCCTGGAACTCCCACAGAATATTTTTTTCCGCGATCCAATCCTGGATATGGGCCAATATCTGCTTGCAGAAAAGTTTCTGCACAGAATTGATTAAACTAATAGGTCTATAACTACCTCGACTGGCTCTATCCCCTTTCTTAAAAATTAGTATAATCTCAGTTAAGTTCCAAGAGAGGGGAATTTCTATGCCCAAGAGGATGTCATTGCATAACATATTAATTTAGGAGCCCCAGGCTTCTAGATCTTCTCTGTATAGATCATTGGGAATTCGATCAGGGCTGGGAGCTCTGACTGGGATGCAGGAACTAATAGTTGCCTGGGTTTCAAGTAACGAGATTTCAAGAACTTCTACAGTGCCAATTTAGAGATTGTCCCGCAAAAATACATTCTCCTCATCCTCCTTACTGCCAGAAGTATACAGGCCCCCAAAGTGGATACCCATTCTTCCAGCTGTACAGTAAACACTAGTTCAGACTTGGGTCCGTTCTGGCAAAGGGTGTCTTTCTTCCAAAAGGACTTGTTGTCCTTGGTGACCAGGGCACTATGTAGAGAAGACCATAATGAACATTTCCACTGTTTCTTGGCATGATCTAATGCCTGTCTATATCTGACTCTACATTCCATCATGTCTGGGTGAAGCTTAGATTTTACTGCCTGTAGAAGCTCTCCCTTGGCCTTTCTGCATTCCTGGTTGTACCACTCAGCCACAGGGGCCCACCTTTTCCCTCCTCGTTTGGCATGACATTTTCTTCCTTTTTTTGTTTGACCCAATATTTCCCTGATCTGCATATAGAGGGGCAGATTTACAAGAAAGTGACGCACCTATAGAGATGCGTCACTTTCCCTGCGCCACTCTGAGAAACCCTTGCACCACCATGGATGCGCCGTATTTACAATACGGCGCACCATGGCGCAAGGATTGACAGTTGCGTCAGAAATTCTGATGCATCTGTTGGAGCAAAAGTCACGCATTGCTGGAGTCGTGTCACAAGCACGACGCAACTCCATCAATGCATGGGGAGGGCTATCCTCATTGTGCTGCGTCACTCCTTACGCTGCAGGCAAGTCGATCCGACCCCCAGTGTTGGGTTCGCACTCTCCATAATTAATTAAAGACTCAAAGCATTGTGGTCACTGTCAGATCATTTGACCACTTTCATATCAGACATAATGGGCCACAGACTAAGGTCGACCAGGCAATAGACAATTCTACTAGCATAGCCAGGTCTATTAAAGGTCATTCCACCATTGGGATCTGATTTGGTCCTGCCGTTTGTGGCCCTCAGATCATGCCGTAGTGTAAGAGCCAATGCAAAAAGAACAATTGGTGGACAGAATGCAGAACAATGTCATACATTCACCCCAGTACAGAGATCTGGGCCTAAATCCATCGTTTTTTTGCTCGCCATTCCAGTTTGGACCCAACCATATGCAAATCAGTCTTGCCCTGCGCCCAATGGGAACAGTCCAGCCCAAACTGCCAGGCCAGGTCCTCCCTGGACTGGAAAGGAGCATCCTAGGACCGGTTTTGGAGTTTCACCCCTCATCAGCCAGGATAGCTTGACTCTAGTGGCATAGAGAGCACGGGACCCACGTCTGGGCATACCCGTCCCACTCGGGGTGACAAATGCAAAAAGAACAATTGATGGACAGAATGCAGAACAATGTCATACATTCACCCCAGTACAGAGATCTGGGCCAAATCCATCGTTTTTTGGCTCACCATGCCATTCCAGATTGGTCCCAGCCATATGCAAATCTGTCTTGACCCTGCGCCCAATGGGAACAGTCCAGCCCAAACTGCCAGGCCAGGTCCTCCCTGGACTGGAAACAATCATCCTAAGACCGGTTTCGAGGTTTCACCCCTCATCAGCCAGGATAGCTTGACTCCAGTGGCATGGAGAGCACAGTACCCACGTCTGGGCATACCCGTCCCACTCGGGGTGACAAATGCAAAAAGAACAATTGATGGACAGAATGCAGAACAATGTCATACATTCACCCAAGTACAGAGATCTGGGCCTAAATCCATAATTGTTTTGCTCACCATGCCATTCCAGTTTGGACCCAGCCATATGCAAATCAGTCTTGACCCTGCGCCCAATGGGACCAGTCCAGACCGAACTGCCAGGCCAGGTCCTCCCTGGACTGGAAACAATCATCCTAGGACCGGTTTCGGGGGTTTCACCCCTCATCAGCCAGGTTAGCTTGACTCCAGTGGCATGGAGAGCACGGGACCCACGTCTGGGCATACCCGTCCCACTCTGGGTGACAAATGCAAAAAGAACAATTGATGGACAGAATGCAGAACAATGTCATACATTCACCCCAGTACATGACTTGTTCTGCATTCCGTCCATCAATTATGTGTCTTTTGTAGAGTAAGGGCCAGCACTTGTTCTCCTCTCTTGGTCCATCTAACAGTTGGGAATTCTAGCTGTGGGATTTTTCAAAAGCTATCCCACTCCTCAGTCAATTCTAATGGCGCGGAGGCAAGGAGCTCAAATGTACAATTAAAATCCCCAGCTACCAATAGAAGGGTGTTTCCTGTGTATTCAGTGAGGGCATGGTCTAGAATGCCTATGGTATTAGTTTAGTCTGTGCTCACGCCCACTCTACATTAAAAATTCAGATCTTTAGCCCTGAGTGCAAAATGAGATCTATTGCCAGAATATCCAAGGAATTGACAGGGACTATTTTAACTTTGCACCGAAGTGCAATTTTCACCCAAATCAGTAAGCCACCCTAAGGTCTCCTTTCCTGATTGCATTAATACCATAAGACGAATACCCATACCTATAGGGAGTAGTCAAGCTCCAAATTTCTTGAAATAAGATCACATCGTGAGAATCCACAAAATTGCCCCATTTGGGTTCTATAAGCATCCTAGCGATCCCAGCAACATTGCATACCAAGGCAATTAGCTGCTCATGTGGTACAATGATGGAAGTTGGTTCTGGCCTATGCTCCAGAGTTGTGCCCCTTTCCTCCTCATGGGTGACACTGCTATCAACACTACCTACTAAACCTAATAAACCAGGAGTTTTTGGGGCCCAAACAACCTGGTGTTTGGCAGGAGACCATAGCAAAGGATGCCGCCTAGATAGTGGTCCCCCCCAGCAGGGCTAGAGGTCATTTCATCACCCTCTAAGCGCAACAATCCTCTTTCCTGAAGTCATCCCTGGTCACCAACTGTGCCCCTTTTCACAATTTCCCCTCCTTTCTTGGCAGGGCCTCTTAGCCTGGGGCACTCATCCAAGGCCAGTCTATATTTAAAAATAATGGACGAATTAGCAAGTGGAATAGTGTGAGAGTCAGTCGCAATCAGGCCATCTACTATGGCTCTGTAGAAGAAACAGACTTTCATTACATCATTCGGCATCCCTAATAGAGTTATCCTTTCCTCCTGCTTAATGTCTTCCCATATAATGTAACAATGTTGTGTAGCCCTAAGCCAGTAGATGACCTTATTTTTAAGCGAATAGTGATCTTCTTGTTTGCCAATGGGGAGGTTTGGGACTAATAAAAGGTAGATTACAGCTTCTTCCCTTTGGGCACAAGTTCTGGTATAGAAACCGTCTTTAAGTACCCCTCTTACAAATGGTCGAGTCAGACTAGGGGTAGGGGAACATTCCTCATTAAGCACCACCTCACCTCTATCGGGCTCTCTTCCCAGTCCCCTGCCCTGGGGTGTTCCTCGATATACAACTGATCTACCACTGTGGTCAGTGCGGCCTCCTTAGTAATTAGGGAATACTTGACTCTGTTGCTGGGTGGAACCTGGGTAGGTCTGCTGGCTGTTGGTGACTGCTACATCGCGGTCATATGACATTAGAGAACCAGAACAAGCATTACGCTGATCATTTTCAGGTAAGGGGCCCTCATGATCTTTTACCGGCACGTTTGCCAAAATTGCTGCTTTCTTAGCCCATTCGTTACTCACCCTCCTTTCCAAATCACCAACCCCCTTTCTTAATGCTGCTACCTCCTCCCTAAGGCACTCAATAATATCCTTTAGACTGTGGAATAAGGACAGGCCTTCATTCCTTGTGGCATCCAAACTAGAATTTGCACACCGCTCTGCTCTACTGTCCACCACTGAGAGTGCAGCATATTTATTGTAACATTCAACTTGGTCTACCTGGTCTACAACATGAATGTCAGGGTGCTGCTCACGAGTGCAGGCTGGTGGCTCTATAATCCTACGTCCTGTACCTTTCCTACTGCTCCTATGAGGTTTACTAAACATCTGTGGAATTCCTTTAATGGTTTTCTTTTCAGGGGAGGAATAGGAGAAAGCTCTAATGGTACGGGGTGGGGGGTGGCAGGATTAACAAGTGGAGAAGGAGAGAGGCTATGAGCAATGACTTGACATTCTGTGAGTAAAACCTAAATCCTGCCCATAGCATCAGTGCAAAAGGCACCAGTAGGCATTTTCTTGAGAATGAGGTCAGCCTGTGCTTTATCCTGGACTTTCTGTTTGCCCATTGCTAAACAGCGACAACAACAACAAACACTTATAATGCACAAAACCAGTTCCACTAATTAGCAGTTTTACAGTCGAAAGAGACCCAAGAGTCCCAAAGTACTCTGAGATGTTCCCAGGAAATATTCGCCCCGAAAAGGAAGGTTGCTTCCAGCCACATCAGCTTCACCACTATTTAGCGTTCGACCCCTTGTTTTACCGCGTATTAACTAGAGGCAGTTAGATCCAAAGTCTAAGAGATGGGATCAGGGCAGGAAAGTAAAAATACCTTTGGTATAAGGTAGAACCAAGCTCAGACTGGAAGAACACCAGATGCTTGGTTCCACAACCAAGGGGGTGGCCCCACCCCGCCACCTCCTGTTGCCGACGGGTGCAGGACGGGCCCGCAGGAGATGACGGGCGCTTTAAAGTGTGCAGCACAGGCTTGAGCATTGGCCCCTCCTCTTCGTGGCAGTGGCAGCTGGGACAGTGAGTCCCCACAACACAGCAGTGAATCCTGGCGTCCCGTGCCGCGGGAGATGACGGGCGCTTAAGAGCACACAGTGCAGGATTGAGCGTTGCCCCCTCCTCGGGGCAGTGGCAGATGGAACTGTGAGTCCCCACAACACGGCAGAATCCTGGTGTCCCACATTGTGGGAGATGAGGGGTGCTTAAGAGCGCATGGTGCAGTATTGAGCATTGGCCCCTTCTCCTCGGGGCAGGGGCAGCTGGGACTGTGAGTCTCCACAACAAGGCAGTGAATCCTGGCATCCCGCACTGTGGGAGATGATGGACGCTTAAGAGCGCACGGCGCAGGATTGAGCGTTGGCCTCTCCTCCTCGGGGCAGTGCAGCTGGGACGGTGAGTCCCCACAACACAGCAGTTAATTCTGGCGTCCTGGACTGATCAAAGCACCAGGAGAACAAAAATATTGTTTTGGGTAGGATTAATTGATTGACCCTATTAAAAATCAAAGAGAATGAAAATGCATGCCAGTCTGTTGTGATTAAGGGGATTAATTTGGAGATGTGAGCGCTGTCTCAGTGGAATATGCATTGTTAATGCCTCACTGGTCAGGTATGTTAGGTAGTATGTAAACCTAGTCAATACAAGGTATTTTTGATTTTAGAGAAGTAAGGCAGCGGTTAGATGAGGTAGTAATTTTAAGGAGATGAGGAGTCATAAGGAGTCAGCTGTTGGTTTTTCAGAAGAGGTAATACCATGGTAGTGCTCAAGCAATGGAGCAAACCCTATTGAAGTATGGTAAACGTAGAAGTATCACCAATGACAGGCCTTCTTGCTTACCTTCTCATACTGTGTGAAAGCAGAACTGTTAGTACTCCTCTGTGGAAGCTGAATTGGCATTCCTACTAATCACCCTGATGCTGGCATTGACCCAGAGCTAAGGTAGGCTCACAGACGGACCTAGAAGAAAGGGTTGAAAGGGGAGGAGGAAGTTGAAACTTTGGGGAAGGGATTCTGCGGCCACAGAGAACCTTGCAACAAAATATATCCGCAGCACATGATAAGCACACTAAGAGGGAGCTGTGGTTCTTATGTAGTTGGTCCCATATGGCCATTGCTACTCCTCTGCTACAGCAGCAATGTTCTAGGTCTCAAATGAGCAAAGGCAGTGGGGTCCACAAGAGAAAATACAGCGTGAAGAGCACCACAAAGTTATTTCCCATATGAACAGGAAGTAACATCACCAGATTTCCCATCTTCTATCTCCACAGGAAGTGACAACACCGAGCTTCCCATCAACCACGTGCACAGAAAGTGACAACTCTGGTTTTCCACCCAAGGCACCCGACGCAGCCCCTCCAAGGACCTACTAAATGGTGGTTGTAGTGCAGAAGCGCACTGAAGGTAAGTCAGTCTGCATCCATCTGTGCCTGGACAATGCCCAGCACCAAGAACCATGGTTCTCACCCTACCTACTGCTACCCTGCCATGCTCCTCCATGCTCTCAACCCCGGCCATCCCTCTCTGAACTACTGCCACACCGCACAACACAGAAGGAGTCTTCACATGCACCTTGTACAAGTTCACATGCATTCTCCCACACTGTACACACACCACTCCCGCAGCAACACCACCCAGCACCCCACTCACTCACACAAACCAGCCACCCACTCACGCTCAGACAGACCAAACATCACCCACAAAACATGCCACAGTTGTGTGCATGCTCCTCAACAGAGTTTAACACCTGCTTGCTCACCAAACACACCACAGAGATAAGGGACCTACTGCACGACCATGCTCCAGACCTGCTGTTCCTCAGAGAAACATGACTAAAGCCTACCTCTGCACTGGATATTGCTACAGTCATCTCTGCCGGCTACAAAATCTCCAGAGTTCGAGTTGAAATCATATTCAAAGATACCATCAGCTGCACCACCTACATGGACAACCCCACCAGCTACATGGAACACCTTACTCTCAAGATATGCATCACAGCGAACTTCTCATTGGGTGGAGCCCATTGTATACAGACCATAAGGACCCTGTAACATCACAAACTTCGTTGCATCTCTCATCATCAATGCCATCACCTTCATTCTCCTCAAGGAACTTAACTTTCACCTAGAAGAACACACCGGCCCAAACTTTACTGCCCTTCTAGAAAACCTCACTAGCCTTGACCTCACACAACACGTTATGGAACCCACCCACCCTACAGGACACTTATTGGACCTGATTTACTCCTCAATCAGCAACATAACAGTCAGCAAGCCAGCAACTATGACCTGGACAGACCATGCCATCGTCAATTTCAGCATACTCATCCCATACCACCACAGACCTACCACCACTGGAACCACCGTCCCCAGCTGGACAAGTATCACAGAAGAGCAGTCGGTGTCTGCCCTCTCCGAGAACCGGCCCGAGCACTCCAGCAACTTGCTGAAAGCCATCAAGAAGCTGGATCACTGCCTGCACCAACACCCTAGCAACCCTAAAGAACATCCCAATGGTGCCCAGCCATAAGCTATCTGTAATTCAGAGGAACTCAGCCTGATGAAACTCAACTGCAAGCAACTGTAGCGCAAATGGAGAACAAATCAAGACACCACAGATAAAGACATCTTTAACTCAGCCCTACGATGCTCCCACCAGCAGATATGGTACGCCAAGTGCACAGCTTTTACAGATAGTATTGATGCCAGTGTTACCATCTGCAAGGAATTCTTTGCCATCATCAAAGATTGCACTGCGCCTTCTGCAGCCTCCAGCAATAGCTCTCCCTCACAAGACCTTTGCAACAAACTCTCTGAATAATTCTGTAAAAATATCACTTCCTTATATGGCAACTCTGACCCTCAACCGGACCGCGTCACCATCACAACTCAACTTCCCATCATGGCCGAAGAGTTACCCCTGACCTTGTGGCCCACTGTCACCACCATCGAAATGGCTGATAACATCAAGATCATCCACTCTGGGCTACATCTTATCCTTGCCCCATCATGCCTTCACAGAAGGACTTCTACCGATCAGCAAAGCACTAACACCCATCTTCAACACCTCCATCGACCTCCAGCGACATTCCCAAATGCCTGGAAACATACACTCATCACGCCCCTGCTCAAGAAACTATCAGCTGACCCAACTATGCTTCCAAACTACAGCTCCATCTCCCTCCTCCCATACTCAGAAAAGTTCTTAGAGAAACTAGTCAACTGATGCCTCACAGACCACCTCAGCAACCACCAGCTTTCCACGCCATGCAGTCTGGATTCAAGCCTAACCACAGTATAGAAACAGAACTCATCGCTGCCACAGACGACATATGCATGATCCTTGACAGAGGAGACATGACAACCCTAATTCACCTGGACCTCTCTGCAGCATTTGACATGGTCTCCCACTCCATCTTCATCAGGTGCCTGCACAAGATTAGCATCCAAGACCCGCTCTCCGCTAATTGTGCTCTTTCTTAATTGATAGAACACAAGCTGTCAGCCTGCCACCTTAATTCTCAGAAGCCTGTAAACTCATCTGTACAGTGCCTCAAGGTTCATCGCTAAGCCCTACCTCTTCAACCCATTAATTATCACTCTGGCCAACGTCATCCATGCACACAACATCAACATACACTCCTATGCTGTTGTCACAGAATTCATACTCTCCTTCTCAAACAAGACCCCCAATACAAGAAACAAGTTCACTGCCTGCATGACGGAGTCACTAACTGGATGAAAGCCAACTATCTCAAGCTCAACACTGACAGAAGTAGTGATCTTTGGTAAGAACAGCCCACCATGAGTCTGCAACTGGTGACCACCCACACTCGGGCCTACACCTATCACCAATGCCTGGAACCTTGGAATAATCATAGATAGCAAAATGGACATGATCGTACAAATCAACGCAGTCACTGCATCTCTCTTTCAGACCCTGAAGATGCTGAGGAAGATCTTCAAATGGGTCCCATACATTAGAAAAACTGTCACTCACACCCGAGTCACCAGCAAGATGAAATACAGGAACACCTTCTTTGCCAGGATCACTAAGCAACTCACTAGTAAACTACAAACCATCCAGCACTCAGCAGCCAGACTCATCCTCCACCTCCCACACAGAAATCACATTACCCTGATGGAGCAAGGACTCATAAATGAGACTTGCTCGGAAGCAATCCTTTCGTTTTAACTCATTAACGAATTACTAACAACGTGTTTGTAATGAATAATTTTGCATTTAGAAAAAGACACGCGGGACAGTGAAGCTTTCCTATGTGTTTACTAACTGCAATAACATGAACGAAGGACTAAAACGCACTTTAACAAGGGATCTTTACTGCGCATGCATCTACTACATCTACGTAGTATGACGTACTAATGCTTGGAGGGAAAATCTTGCGCCTGCGCAAAAGACGATAAAATGGCCGCTTGAAAGCTCACATGCATGGCACCTGTTTGGTTGAAATAGAAAATAAGTTTTATACTAACGCAAATGCAGAAAGGTTAATAATAAATAGAGTGGGTTAGAGTAGAGGTTGGTGGTGTACAGTGAAACCATTTATTTTTGAAAATAACATTTCTTCTTTTGACTTTATTATTAGTGCGCATTTGGGCCCTCCACACTTGTCTGAATTGAGCTGACTGACTTGACCCCATGCATGTGCACCAGAGAGAGAATAGAGAAAGAAGAGTAAGGACTTGTCACGCGTCCAAGGCCAGCGAAGATGTGCCCTGGGAACATGAGGGTGAAGAGTTCATATGAAGGAGCTTTATTCATAACATTGCAACATTTTGTATTAATAAAGTTTGGAGATGTATGGGAAAGGAAATGATTTAATAAAGTTTGAGGGGAGGGATTTGAAATAAGTGAAATGTAAGTATGGTGTGACGATCATCCCCCCTCCAAAGAGAGTTACGCCCATGAATTTGAGAGAAAGAAGACCTTTGGTCAACCTTCGCTCTCAGCCCTCCCTCCGACCCATCCAACACTGGCGACGCTGCCTGCAACCTCAGACGATGGATGGACGACTGTGCCAACACCCTCGCCCCGCTGAAAAAACTCACCTACAGTGACACCACCAAAAGAGCCAGCTGGTTCACCTCGGAACTCCTAGCTTCCAAGCGTACCTGCCGGAAACTAGAGAAGAAATGGCACAGTGATAAGACACCGGACAGCCACGCAGCCCACAAAGACGCCATCCGTAACCACCACCACCTCATCAAGTCCGCCAAGAGAATCTCCTTCAAAGACCGCCTCGACAACAACGCACACAACAGCAAGGAGCTTTTCAAAATCGTGAAGGAACTCTCCAACCCCAGCTCCAACACCAACGACATCCCGCCGTCGCAACCCCTGTGCGATTCCCTCGCCACCTTCTTCCACCGCAAGATCGCCGACATCCATGACAGCTTCGACACCCAGACAGCCCCAACTAAAATCGATGCACCAGACCCGCCGCACACCATCGACCACGACCCCCTGCCAGCCTGGGCCAGCGTGAACATCGATGACACCATCAAGACCATGAGCACAATACACTCCGGCTCCCCGTCAGACCCTTTCCCGCACCACATCTTCAACAAAGCCAGCAGCTCCATCGCACCCCACCTGTGCAACATCATCAATCTCTCCTTCGAGACCGCGACCTTCCCAGAGAGCTGGAAACACGCAGAGATCAACGCCCTACTCAAAAACCCAAGGCGGACCCGAGAGACCTCAAGAACTTCCGGCCCATCTCCCTGCTTCCGTTCCCAGCCAAGGTCATCGAGAAGATCGTCAACAAACAGCTAACCCGATACCTCGAAGAAAACAGCATCCTGGACCCATCCCAATCGGGGTTCCGCAGCAACCACAGCACTGAGACTGCCCTCATCGCCGCCACCGACGACATCAGGATCCTGCTGGACAACGGTGAGACCGCAGCCCTCATCCTGCTGGACCCCTCCGCCGCCTTCGACACTGTCTGCCACCGCACCCTACGCGCACGCCTCCACGACGCAGGGATCCGAGACAAGGCCCTGGAATGGGCCACCTCCTTCCTCGCCGGCAGAACCCAGAGAGTCCGCCTCCCACCATTCCAATCCGAAGCCTCCGAGATCATCTGCGGCGTACCCCAGGATCGTCCCTCAGCCCAACACTGTTCAACATCTACATGGCCCCGCTCGCACGCATCGCCAGACAGCACGACCTCAACATAATCTCCTACGCCGACGACACTCAACTGATCCTCTCCCTCACCAAGGACCCCTCGCCGCCAAATCCAACCTCCATGAAGGAATGAAGGCCGTCGCCGATTGGATGAAGATCAGCCGACTAAAACTGAACACGGAGAAGACAGAGGTCCTCATCCTCGGCTCCAACCCCTCAGCCTGGGACGACTCCTGGTGGCCAACGATGCTGGGAGCAGCCCCGACACCCACCGACCACGCACGCAACCTGGGAGTCATCCTCGACTCAACGCTCTCCATGGCCAAGCAAGTCAACGCAGTCTCATCCTCCTGCTTCAACACCCTCCGCATGCTTCGCAAGATCTACAGGTGGATCCCGACAGACACAAGAAGAACAGTCACCCAGGCCATCGTCAGTAGCAGACTTGACTATGGGAACGCCCTCTACGCGGGTGCCCCGGCCAAGCTCATCAAGCGACTGCAACGCATACAAAACGCCTCCGCACGCCTGATCCTCGATGTACCACGCCACAGCCACATCACCCCCACCTGAGGAACCTGCACTGGCTCCCCGTCGACAGGAGAATCTCCTTCAAACTCCTCATCCACGCACACAAGGCACTCCACAAGACTGGCCCAGCCTACCTCAACAGACGACTCCTCTTCTACGTCCCCAACCGCCAACTCCGCTCCGCCGACCTCTCCCTCGCCACCGTCCCTCGCATTCGAAGAACTACCACCGGCGGCAGATCCTTCTCCCACCTCGCCGCCAAGACCTGGAACACCCTTCCACTAAGCCTACGACAGACCCAAGACCTGCTGACCTTCAGGAGGCTACTCAAGACCTGGTTGTTCGACCAGTAGCAGCACCCCCCCCTTTTTTTTCTCCCCAGCGCCTTGAGACCCTCACGGGTAAGTAGCGCGCTTTACAAATTCTGTGATTGATTGATTGATTTGGTTCATACTGGAACTGGAGGAGCAACAGTAGTCACCTCTGAAGAAATAGAAAGATGGGCACAGGAAAGAGATAATCAGAACCCAACACCAAGGATTTTAGACATCAGCAGATTGAAAGTGGAATTGGAAGAGATGATGACAGAATGTGTGGGTACAGAAAGAATGAACGCTTACAATGATGAGGAGTTATTATTTTTATGTAAGAGTATAACCAGGAGAGCAAGAGTATTTCATGTGAGATTGACTGAAGTTGCTTCAGAGATTGGAATAGACATAGGGAAATCAAAGTTGTTACAAAAACCATATCGAGTGGACTTTACTGATAAAGATTTAGAAAGTGTAAATGCTTCTGGAAAGAGACTACAGATAAAGGAATTAATGAACATTTTGTGAAAATGAGGAGACATTGATAAATGGAGAATTAGATGGATAAGAAAGAAAGAGGAAGTACAAGCGAGAGAAGCAGCAGCTGCATTTCCAGTAAGAGAATCAAGCAAGGTGGAAAAATTGTGTCCAATGAGAATGTTTCTAGGAGTGGTTGGATACTGTAGGCAATGGATTAATGGTTTTTCAATGTTAGCAAAGCCATTGATACAGATGATCCGGAAAAGAGCAAAAGATCCGATTGATTTGAATGATGCATTTGTAGAGGCATTTGTAAAATTGCGAAATTGTTTGTGTGAGGCTCCTGCTTTGGGCATGCCTGATTATTCAAAAGACTGCATTGTTTTGCTGTGAGAGAGAAAATTGTGCACTTTCAGTCTTAACACAGAGACATGGATTGAGTCGACGTCCAGTGGCATATTTTTCAGCTACATTGGACCCAGTGGCTTCAGCATTGCCTGGCTGCTTAAAAGCAGTAGCTGCTACTTGTATGAGTCTGGAGCAAAGTGAGTCGATAGTGATGGGACATCCGGTAAACGTTTTTGTTCCACATTCAGTTAAGATTCTTTTGACAAGAACAAGAACACAGCATCTCACCCCTAGTCGATTGACTAAGTATGAAAGAGTGATTTTGGGAGCTGAGAACGTGACTGTGATAAGGTGTACGATTATGAACCCAGCTACCCTACTGCAAGTCCCCTGCGATGAAGAAGTGAGAGATGAGAGTGATCATGATTGTTTGGACGTGACTGAGTTATGCACGAAGCCCCGGCCTGATATAAAAGAGACACCTTTGAAAGGGGTCGACCATGAGTTATTTGTAGATGGTTCCTGCCTCAGAACACAAGAAGGAGGATTAAGTGCTGCATATGCTGTTTGTAAAATATCTGGGGTAATTGAAGCATCCTGTTTACCTGGGGTCAAGTCTGCACAAGTAGCTGAATTGGTTGCCTTAACAATGGCATGCAAAAAAGGGAAAAATTGGAGAGTAACCTTATTTACGGACAGTCAATATGGGTTCAGGGTTGTGCACGACTTTAGCCAGCTCTGTATGTAGAGGGGATTTCTGACTTCTTCAGGATCTCCTATCAGAAACAGCAAAAATGTGAAGGATTTGTTGGAAGCATTACAATTGCCAAAAGAGATAGCAGTTGTAAAATGCGCTGCACATCAGTCAGGAAATGACTATGTGACTGCTGGCAATAATTATGCTGATCAAGTGGCCAAATACTTTGCCAAAAATACAGTGGCCATAAACAGAAAAATTGAAACGGGTGAAACCAGATGCCAACTTATGTTTTTCTCAGTACCAGAAACATGGGACGAGATTAGACAATTGCAGGAAGAAGTTGAGGAAAGAGACCACATGATGAGGTATGGGTGTATTTAGATGGAAGACCAGTCATGCCAGATTGTTTGCTTTCAAAAATGGCAAGAGTGTATCATGGAGCAACACACATAGGGAGAGACTCAATGATCAGGCTATTCAGACAGAGTTGGTACAATCCGAAATTCAGGGTAGTCGCAGAGAGCCTTTGCCAAAGATGCTTAACCTGTCAGCAGCAAAATCCAGGTAGAAAGACAGTGGTAAGCTGGGGAAAGATTGGAAAGGCAGAAGGACCCTTCACTAGATTACAGTTGGATTTTATTGAATTGCCCCCATGCAATGGACTGAAATATATACTTGTCATAGTATGCCTTTTCTCAAGATGGGTGGAAGCCTATCCCACTTGAAGAAATGACAGTCATACAGTTGCAAAATTGTTGTTAAGGGAGTTAGTTCCACGATTTGGTTTTCCAGTCACTTTGGAATCAGATAGAGGCCCTCAATTTAATAATGAAATAATTCGATTAATCTGTGCTGCATTTAACATTGAACAAAAACTGCACTGTGCTTATCGTCCAGAGGCTTCTGGAATTGTTGAGCAAATGAATGGCACAATCAAGTCAAGATTGGGGAAGGTGTGTGCATCCACAAAGCTGAAATGGCCAGATGCATTACCTCTTGTATTGATGGGTCTCAGAACTATTCCAGACAGAAAAACAGGAATGAGCCCACATGAGATTCTCATGGGAAGAGCCATGAGACAGGCCTTTATTCCTGGAAATAAACTAATGAGTATAACTGATGATCTGGTAATGGACTATTGCAAAGGATTGGCTGAAATGATGCGTTCTGTCTCTCACCAGGTTGGAGAAGACGCAGTTGAAAGACAGCCAGACCAAGCACATGATTTGAATCCTGGAGATTGGGTGCTAGTGAAGAAACACGCAAGAAAGCCGTGCCTAGCGCCAAGGTGGGACAAACCGCGGCAAGTCATACTAGTCACTACCACAGCAGTGAAGTGTGCAGGTTTGCCCAATTGGATTCATGCCAGCCATACCAGAAGAGTTCCGAGCCCATTAGAACAACAAGAGCAACCACTGACTGAACAGGCTGAAGCGTCAGGAGTAGTAAGCTGTGAGATTGAAGAATCTAGAGTAATAGATTCTGAAAGACAACCATATGACGAACAGCCAAGTACAAGTCAGGAAGAGTGGATACCAGTGATTGAAATAATTGATGATGTTATTGAAACAAGAAGAAGAACAGAACTGAAAAGACAGGAAAGTAGTCAGGAAGAGACAGGGGAATAAGAACACACTCAGGTGGAAAATAAAAAAGACTTTCACGAACCTGAGGAGGGAAAAATAGAAGAACACTTTCAGGCAGAAGAAGAAAAGTTTGAATTAAGACCTGAACAGGATCAGATAGAGTTAGAAGAACAGGTTCAGGCAGAAGAGGAAAAGTTTGAAGTAAGACCTGAACAAGGTCAGATAGAATTAGAAGAACAAGCTCAGGAAAAAGAAGAACAAAATACGGTAAGACCTGAGCAGGTGGAAGCAAAAGAAGGTACAAGCACAGAAAACAAAGAATCAGAACAGATTGTGCCTAGAATAAGTGAAATAAAAAGAACTTTACAAGGAGATAAAGAAGGTGAAAATGCAGTGCAAATCAAAAGAATCAGAAAGGGAGACAATTGGCCAACCGGAGTAAAGAAACTAAAATATCACTTGAGAAAATCTGAAAAGAAACCAGAACAAGTAAATGAAGTCACAAGTCAAACACAATCAAAACAAACCTTGGCAAAAATAACTCGAAGAAGTCCAAGATTGAGAAATTTAAACAGGAGATACAAGGCTCCTGAATGGACTTACGTCATACTCGAGGAATTTGAATCCCTAGATCTGACGGATGAAACAGAAGAAATTCATATTGTTCATATTGATGCAAGCAAATTGAGGCCTCCTTAAAAACGAAAAGGAAAGTCAAACTGACAGAGAAAAGATAAGAGAAAATAAATTTTCTCAAGAGTAAAATGGCAGAAATTGAAGTTACCTGAAAACAAAACATGGATTAAAAAGAAAGTGTTTTAGATTTTGTATTAGTAGCATTAGTATGGTTATTCCTAACAGTAGGAGTACCTTTGTTAATGAAAACAAGTGACAAGAATAATACAGATACTAATGTTAAGGTGGATAGAATAAAAGAAACTGAAATAGAAATAGGGGTAGAAGATGAAGCAAACTATCATAATGAATCAGACTATAGTAAGTCCTCTAATGTGCTTATTAAATTGTTATTTCAATATGTTAGTACTATGGAGATTAATAACTGCTACGTGTGTATGAAGTTACCCTCATCAGTATCAGAAGGAATGACGTATCACCATATACCTTTAACGTATGGTGTGTCATGTAGTATTTTATCAAGTTTATTTTATACTACAGGAAGACTTCAATATTTTTATTCAGACATAGATGTAGTATTTTCAGAATTACCTAATAGAAAGAATATGAATCCAGTAGTTAGTAGTAAAAATTAACCCTGGGCAAAGCACTACGCTACGCTCGCGTAGTTTGCGAAGTTTGCGCTACTTCGCACAACGCGAATTGCACGTAGCACAGTGCAAACAAGCGTAGCGTAGCGTAGCGTAGTGCAGCGGTCATTTTTGCTTGCTCGCGGTCCTCAACGTCAAGTTGGCGACCGCGAGCAAGCAAAATGACATCCCGGCGAGACTTTTTCTCGTTCGCGATCAGCAACATCAAGTTGCCGATCGCGAGCGTGGAAAATAAACCTCCCGGCGAGATTCTCAACGCGGGGAGGTCAGGTTTCTCATTGCGAGTGGTCGCGTATGCTCGCGACCGCTCGCGATGAGAAACTACCAGTCCGCGTTGAGAAAGCTGCCGCTCGAGTAAAAATCTACTCGAGCGGCAGTAAAAGACAGCTCGCACTGTGCAAGATGCCGTTTTCAATGATTGCACAGTGCGGACAAGCATCCGGCACTGTGCAATCATTGCAAACAGTGCACTACGCAGTTCGCGTAGTGCTACGCGTAGCTCGCGTAGTGCGAACTGCACTTTGCGTAGCTTCGCGTAGCGCTACTTCGCGAACTACGCCCAGGCTTAGTAAAAATGCACAGTTTATGGGTGAATGTTTCTTAACTATGAGTTCAGTAGATTTAGTTCAGGCACATAAAGATAATCTAACATGTACATTAAGAAAAGAAGAAAAATAATTTTTGAATTTAGTAGAAGAAAGGAGACAGGATTTAATAAAGAAGGCAACTGAACAGAAAACCCATGTACCTCCATGGGCTGGGAAGGAGGGAATTTATGCAAGTGGCAAGGCTCATGCTGCGATGTCCCTGGATTTTGTGAAAAGGGGAAAATTCTGCCTCCATAGATTAAAGACAGATTATAACAATATTTACATTGGTTCCAGTGAATGTGAACACAACTTCCTAATTCTAGGAGTGTGGGGACTAAAAGGGGGAATTGATCCTGTATTTCCAGGAGTGTATTATGTTTGTGGGAACAACGCCTATTATAGGTTACCTGCAAGATGGTACAGGAGCTGCTACTTTGGAATAGTTTTTCCAAAAATCTATCATGTAGATAAAATCAGTAGAACCAATGGAAATTCTAATGGACTAACACGTAGAAGAAGAGCTAGTTTTTCTGAAATTGTAGGAGACATTTTTAGTGCACTGATACCCTCAGTTGGAGTCATTCTTAATTCACAGAAAATTTGTAAGTTATCAACCATAGTTGATCGTCTTTCTACAGACACTGCAGGAGGATTCTTAATGATTAACACAGACATGGTTGCAATCAGGTCTATGGTTTTACAGAACCGTCTTGCTCTTGATATATTGTTAGCAAAAGAAGGTGGAGTCTGTTGCATGTTGAAAATTCAATATTGCTGCACTTTTATTCCGGACAAGAGCAGAGAAATTAAAGGATATATTGAAAACATTACAAGAATGCATAAAGACTTGACCCAACTGGAGGTTGACAGTGTGTGGGGAAGACTAACAAAAAGTATAACATCAATAGGGAAATGGTTTGTTGATTTTGGGAAGGGTTTTCTAGGTCAAATAATAATACCATTAGTATGATAATAACAGTAGTGATGATAATAATGATTACATATAAGTGTTGTAGAAGAGGAAGGAAAGAGAAAGTACATTTTGAAAGAAAAGCAAAGGGACAGAAACGAAAAAGAAAATATGATGAAACACAGCTGGAAGAAATGAAAGGCAGATTATACAAGAAAATGAGGGATTTAGAAGGAAACGAGTTGATTGATGAAAAATTGAGAGGGGAAATAGAGAAAACTGAAAAGTGCTAAAGTTGGTATCTGGGATGGGATGGGTAATTTTGTGATGGCTTAAGATGCCATCAGAGAGGGGATTGATGGAGCAAGGACTCGTAAATGAGACTTGCTCGGAAGCAATCCTTTCGTTTTAACTATTTAACGAATTACTAACAACGTGTTTGTAATTAATAATTTTGCATTTAGAAAAAGACACGCGGGACAGTGAAGCTTGCCTATGTGTTTACTAACTGCAATAACATGAACGAAGGACTAAAACGCACTTTAACAAGGGATCTTTACTGCGCATGCGTCTACTACATCTACGTAGTATGACGTACTAATGCTTGGAGGGAAAATCTTGCGCCTGCGCAAAAGACGATGAAATGGCCGCTTGAAAGCTCACATGCATGGCACCTGTTTGGTTGAAATAGAAAATAAGTTTTATACTAACGCAAATGCAGAAAGGGTAATAATAAATAGAGTGGGTTAGAGTAGAGGTTGGTGGTGTACAGTGAAACCATTTATTTTTGAAAATAACATTTCTTCTTTTGACTTTAATATTAGTGCACATTTGGGCCCTCCACACTTGTCTGAATTGAGCTGACTGACTTGACCCCACGCATGCGCACCAGAGAGAGAATAGAGAAAGATGAGGAAGGACTTGTCACGCGTCCAAGGCCAGCGAAGATGTGCCCTGGGAACATGAGGGTGAAGAGTTCATATGAAGGAGCTTTATTCATAACATTGCAACATTTTGTATTAATAAAGTTTGGAGATGTATGGGAAAGGAAATGATTTAATAAAGTTTGAGGGGAGGGATTTGAAAACAATGGTTTAATGAAATAAGTGAAATGTAAGCATGGTGTGACGATCATCCCCCCTCGCCTGTCCAATCAGAGTTAGTATTTTGTGAAATTGAAACATTAATGGGTGGTACATGGTTATGAAAAGGTATAATTGAGGTAGTTTCAGTTAGTTAGTTTAGCTTATTTGGGAGCAGACACAGGGAGAAGCTGATGATTCGAGAGCTGACACGGAGCTTAACGGGAGCACAGAAGCAGAGCTCGGGATGCTGTCGGTGCTGGGGTGGTGCTGATGCAGTGAGACGCTGATGAAGAAATCGAATGCAGAACCATCTAATTAACTTAATTGGGTTAGAAAGAAGATCGCGGAAGAACCACGAGGAGGAAGAGAGTGCCAGAGAGGGGTGGACGCAGTCGTCGGTATCTAGAGAGGTGAAGTATCCTGTCCTGATTCCTGTCCTGAAGTCTTTGTCTCCTGATCTATCCCAGGAGACCCTTACCAGCTCTTTGGCCAGGGGGTTGGTCTTCACACCATACTTGGTAATTATAAATTAATCGTATTGATAGATGTTCTTCTCTCTCTGTCCTCTTCTTTCTGAGCATAGTTATTGTGTGGATCTGAATTGCTATTGCCTATTGAAACTTGATTGAATTGACACTCCTGCGAATGAGGGTATTTGTACTGAAACGGTTGAGATGGTTCACACGCAACTAATTTATATAAAAATTTTAAAAGTTCCCGAGTCTGTGATTATTTCATTTAATTGAGAAATGTTTAATAAGTTATGTTAATTATCACCATCAACTAGTTCCAACTAATGGTCCATTGACCAGAGGAAAGAACTAATTGATCAGTGAAAGGTTTAGTTAGGGAAAAGAAATAACTAGATCTTGAAGTATGAAAATCATAAACTAAGTTTCCAGCGGTCTACTTGGTGTTTTGTGGAAGTAGTTATATGGGCCCAGGTGAGTATATGGTAGTGGAGAGTCTGCTGTTAGTACACCGCTGGATCAACCCCACACCTCAGGGAGCTCCACTGGCTCCCAATACACAAACACGCTTAATTTAAACTCCTCAGACACACATTCAAGGCACTACACAGTTTAGGCCCCACCTATCTGAAAAGTTGAATCTCCTTACCTCAACCACCCAGACTCCTCTACTCAGCAGGACTCCTACTCGCACACATCCCACACATAAACAGAACCATATCAACAGGACCAGCATTCTCTTGCATCACTCCTAAAACATGGAACTGTCTCCCAGTGCACATCAGAGCTGCCTCCTTGTTTCTTCTTGAATTCTGCAAGAAGCTGAAGATCTGCATTTTCAATTAACCAACCTACCATAGGCAGGGCTAGGCACACACACCTGCTCAGCACCAGGATACCTTCACGGGTGATAGTACGCTTTACAAATATACATTACATACATAATATAACAAAATGATGTCCTCCATTCATCTCTATTGTTGTGGACCTCTACAGTGCACATCGGCCACTTGCAGCTGGGACATGTATTTGTCTACAGAGAGTGAAGAAAATGATCCTACGGTAGTGCACATGCATGTGAGGGAGGGAGCCATTGTATGGTCTATTAGGAGTCTTGGAAGCAATGGGATTTCATAAAATCACAAAGCAGTGCTCATGATAATGGCTGCCAATACCTCCTCCAGCTAGATGACATGTTGCGTAATGTTTTCCCCGCTACAGCCACTCGGAGATCTGTTGGTGACATTCACACTATGGCTTTGTGGCATAGGTATAAGAGATATAATGTGGTCCCCTGCAGAATGTGGTCAGGGGCCAATAAGAATCCCATATCTTACATATGCACACAGCCTTGCATTTCAAGAGGGCCCCTGGAAGATGTGGGCCCCCTGCGCTGTAGGGGCTGCAGGGTCCTGCATTACACCATTGCTTTGTGGTCCTTGTGAATATGGTCCAAGGTGATGAATGGCTCTTTTTATTTTATTATAGTTTTTATTATTTGTACAGTGCGGGAAATGATGACCTAAACACACTTCATGGCACTTAACAAATTGGAGCAAATGTAAGTAAAACAGCTAAAATAAGTCTTCTAATATATTACAAAATATTCTAAGCTTTGTAGCAAAAGCAAAATTACATATAAATTAAGCTAAAATAAAATACATTGTGCAGGTCAATTAATCACACACATTAGCATGAATGCATAAATATACAAGTGCACCAATGTATTTAGAAGCTAATATTATTAAACAGGAGCACAGAAAGTGAAACCCAGCAATATTTCCTTTCATTATATCTGTTCTGGGTCCCCAAGTTTCTAGGGCATGATATTTTCTATATAACTTTGAGGTCTGTATCCTGCCTGAACAGACATACGAGCGCTTGTGGAATAGAACTGGGACAGATGTAAGGGCTATGTAATGGCTCCCAAGCATTCATGGAAAAAAGGGGTAGATAATTCTGTTATAGCCTGCAGCAGAAACTTTATTCAGGTTTTTAGGGAGCCGCCATTGTTCTTCACCTACCTAAGAAATCTACTCCCGCTACTGCATTTTGATGATTCCCCATTGTGGATAGTTTACAATGCTAATTCACTCACTCCTGAGTCGGTTAGCAAAAGCATGGAAGCTCTAATGCTTGACACTGCATGAAATAGCTATATGTACTGCTAGATAAAAGCATGGCGGCATTCTCCACCAAAGAAGGTTTTAAAACAGGATGATGCCCCAATCCTAACATCAATCAACTAGCCAATGGATTGTAGTGAAGGCATTGTTATGAGTTAGGTTGAGAAATGCCTAAAATAAGAAACAGAGAAGGACAATAAAGCAAATTAAGTTCCTGTTGATACCCATGGTGCAGGAAAAAGCCATTCCGGCAACGTGTAGTCAATGTCCAAATGACCTGTCCGATTTGCTCCACATTCTAATGCTTCCATGACCCTCCAGAATCCCAGAGGTTAATGTTAGGCATCCAGGATTTTGTCAGTCTGATTCCATATGACTTTCCTTTGACTTTGTGATATTGTGACTTGCCACTCTGGCTTGTTTAATGCCTGCATCATACACTTATGTATGGTGGGTACAGCTTATCCCAGTCCCCCTCCTAGCTGGTTATATGGCTCTTTTTAATTTCGAGGATATGCAAGCCACACTTGGATCAGTAGAGTGTCAATTAATATGCAGTCAAATGAGTTTTTCCCTTTACTCATCTTACTCTAGGCACCATTTTCAATGCTCAGCTCGAGTCTGGGAACAGTTTCATTTGCAGATACTTCATTCGGCTCAAGTCAGGGTAGCCGTGCTTAGTGCTTTTCAGAAGGTCAACCCCTCATTTTACTTGGGGACAGCTGTCACTCCCGCCTGTTGCCTAGAAGTGAATTGGTTCTTGACATACTCTCACTGTTGGAGCTGTCACCGTGTAATTTATTTCTGGAATACACCTAGGGGCAGATTTACAAGCCCCATGTGCCACATTTACGCCGCCGTTGCGTTACTTCTGTGGTGCAGCGGCGGCGCAAACCATGCGCCACGTTGCACCTTATTTACAACGTGACGCATCTAGGGAGATGCGTCACGTTGTAAAGCCCTGCGCCACATGAAACCTGCGTTAGGTTTCTTGTGGGCGTTCCGGCGCAGGGTGGGCGTTCCGTCGCAGGAACGCCTCGTAAAAGTGACGCAGTGAAATCTACAAGATTTCACTGAGTCACTTTTACGTCCATGCTGTGTCAATACCCTGCGCCTGCTTGAAGCAGGGGTAAGGAGTGACGCAGCATGTTAGGCATAGGGCGCCCCTGAGCATTGCTGGAGCCGCGTCGCGCTTGCGACACGACTCCAGCAATGCGCTGCCCTTACGCCACAGGATGCGGCACGCATCGCCCTATCCTTGCGCCACGGTGCGCCGCATTGTAAATGCGACACATTTGTGGTGGTGCAGGGAGGGAATTGCGTGTCGCATCTGTTCTGGCGCATCCCTGCTGATTTGCAGTGATGCGCCAGAACTCGTGAATCTGCCCTCTACTATTTATATTTACATCCATTATTCATCGCGTTTCCACCCAGGGCAACTAGTCCTCAACTTTGAGTCATTGTTCTGTTGATATTGGGTGTAATTTTGATTTATGAAGCTTGTTATTCCATTGTGTGACTCATTTTAGTACACAATCTTTAACTTTTATTGTGGGAGGTATGTCGTTTTCGCGTGATATCAATAATGCTGAATGCAAAAACAAACAATATTCCAGTAGGGGCAGCCAGCCAGAACTTTAAATTGGACTCGATGTAATGTAGCACCTTTTTTTATATTTAAAAATGTCATAATTTGTTGCTGACCTGGTGTTAGGCATTGGAGTGGTTCAGAGCTTGACACCACCAACATTACGCGATTAATCGCCAGATCATTTATGAAACTAAATGGAATTAAAATGTATATAGCGCACTACTGCCCCTAGGCGTCTTGGCGCTGCCAGCAACAGAAACGGTATGTTTCCATGTTGAATTTCACTAGCATTGTTCAATGGTTTAGGAGAGTCAATCGTATCCGTGTTTTTAGAGAAAGCTTTCCAAGGCAAAGAGAGTACTCTGGTCCTAATTTATAAGTCTATTGAGCTTATTTTTCAGACACATATTCTAATTAGCATAAAGTGAAAAACATGCTGATTGGTCCGTACCAGACGGGATGCAACTTCAGAGGGATCCCACTTCCGGAAATAATAAAGGGTCTTCAGTTGATAATTATGGTTATTTAAATAACCCAAATATATCGGTCGATCGAATGGAGAAACCTTTTAAAGAAGAGAGAAACAGCTAAGAATGTCAAATAGTGTAATGTTGAGCTTCAAAGACCAACTGGGGAGGAGGTGTATTCACATGCAGATGATGACTGTAGGAAAGTGGATTATTATGTGGTATGGTTGTAAGACCTCATCATGTAACAATGTCACAATCTTTATCAAGTCTATTAATTTTCTTTAATAAAACCCCTAGCTCGGTCCTGAGTGTTTCTTGCAGGGCAACCAGAATCCACTTAAGCGTTGGCAATGGATTCCACGAACATGGTGACACCTCGAGTAGGTCAGGACTCAGTCGCCCAGCAGGCACTTCATCTTCCAGCGGCAGGCAGGCTTTCCTAGCAGCTGGGCTTCCAACGGGTGCAGGTTCCTTAAGCGTTTGGTGGTCTTGAAGCTTAACAGGATACTAGTCACCTACCCCTTGGAGTTACTTCTTCCGTCCTGGTACAAGTGGAGCTATGTTCCACTTGTGGGCACAGCAGTCACAGTCCTCTTTTCGTGTCCCTTGGGTGCAGCAGGTGCAGTCTATTCTTTGGTGCACCCTCTTTTTGCATGGTACAGGAAGCAGCAGGGCAGTCCTTCTTCTGTGTTCTTCCAGTCTAGTAGTGACCTGAGGTCTGTGAGTCTGGAGTGCCACTTTTATGCCATTCTTGTTTGTTGGAGGGCAGGACTCACCAGCCAATGGGGCAATAGCTCCTATGAGGCTACCCTCCCGACTTTACGTCACCTGGGGTGTACCCAGTATAGTGAGCCACTCCTCCAGGGAGACCGGTTTTGTTATTGGTTTTCCCACTCTGGAGGACATGCCATCCTGTCTGCCTACACAAAGGAGTGGACAGGCAAAGGTGTGATCGTCATTTGCTTCACTGAGGTGGTAGCTTCTTTGAAGCTGGGCCCTCTGTGGCTACCGCTCGGTAGTCATCCTGCTGGAGGAGGTCACACCTTCTCCCGTCAACAATTTTTTTAGTTCCCTGTTCCTGGAAATGCTTTGCACAATCTAGAAGGGGGACAACATGTTGTCTCCGGTGACAACTGCTGCAGATAGACAGGAAAGGCTACCGAAGGCTTGTGCAACAAAGTTGTGACTTTGTAAAGACAACTTTCTATTAAAAGGTACCTTAAATCTCATCTCAGCAATGATTCAGGTATAATTTAATGATTATTTTGAGATCTTGAAATAATATCTTTGGTGGTCCCAAATGGAAGTTAGTACTTAGCACTGTGGCTAGTGAAACTCTATGTTAGCCAATGGGACCACCAGCTTTGCTACAGTGAAAATGGCAATTTCATGTTTTCATTGTCAGGCCATGTTAAGCACACAAGGAGCATGCCCTTCTTTTTAATTCTAAGCACCCTGCCTGGTGGGCTACCAAGGCCTTCCCTAGGGGTGGCTTATTGATATTAAAAAGGGAGGATTTGGCCTGGCATAAAGGGTTTAGTTTTCCATGTCAAGTTGGCAGGTTTAACATAGCCTGACAAGGCTGCAGTGGCACCCTACAGTCACATTTTCACCTTGTCGCTGTAGTGGTGGCTAAATTAAGCATGGCAGTCCACTAGTAATATTTAACTTACTAGCCCTGAATACATCTTGTCCCATATACCGGGGACTTATAAGTAAGTTAAATGAACCAAATGGTTATTGGTCAATTGTACACATACTTCAAATGTCATGCACTTGGACCTAAACCGCTGGCCCAAGTGCACTACAGAGTCAAAAAACCAGCAGCATCAGTCCAAAAACTTAGGGTGGGGGTGGTCATATAAAAAGAAGTCCTTTCCTGCATTAGCAACAGCATTCCATCTAGGTGATGAATCTGAACTCTGCCTGTCTGCATCACACCAGGGAAAAGTAGAAGGAATATAACATCTGAAGCAATGAAAACAAAGGACGACCTAAACAAAGACAATATAGACTAGTTCCAAACAAAGCCAATCTACCCAGAAATACCACTTTGTCAATGAACTATTCACTGAGAGGAACGGTAGCTCTTCACAGAGGAGAATGATAACTCTCTAGAAAATGGATACCCTCTTGCGTTTGCCCCTCCTGCCCCCCAGACAAGCCATAATGCTGCTAGAAAGGTGTATCTCGCTCTTGGATAAAAGGGTGTGTCCTCATATTGTTCTGGAGCACTAAGAAACACATTGTCATGCACTCTTATTCAGCAGCTATGTAATGTGATTCTTTGTTATTTACAAGTTATTACCACTCAATTAGTCACAAAATGCTGAACGCTTTTAGGTATAGAAGTAGCATTCATCATACCAAATATATAGTGACATGATTTTAATGTAATTGCTCTATTTTTTCTTGAACTGGCAAAGTGCATATGAGGTCAAATAAAAACTAAATTTCTTCAAATAGTATTTGGTGTCAGGTGCCCACACCTTTGTGTGGTACATGCATGTTACCAGCCAACCAGGCATGCATTTTAAAATAAGCCCTATCTACTTAAAATATACTAAATGTATTTTGATACCATATTTGCTTTTTTTTTTTTATTTGACTTTATTTGTAGAGTTTTTTATAGCGAGGACCTCACCCGGAGGCATCAGGACGCTTCACAGAGATTCACACAAGCAGCAAATACCTGAGATATGTTTGGAGTAGATACATATACATAGTGACAAAAAGTGATGGTTGGTATGTGATAAGGTATATACATTTTGAGGTAGATTACAGGTACACATAATTATATATAGCACATTGCAGTGCATTGCATCAATTGTACGACCTTACTGGAGGGGCAGTTAAAGGAAAAGTACATAGTAACAGTATAGAAAAAAAAAACAGCAAAGCAAAAATTATCAGCCTTTGGGATGGACGATGTAGTTTTGCGGTAGCTGGGGTAAGGACTCGTGCGGGCAAGGGAAATTAGAGGCACCGTTTTCCTTGTGATGGTGTTGCACCGATTTACTTAGAGGGTGCGAAGCCAAGTGCACGCAGGTTGGTCAGGTGCTCAAGGGGGTGGATTTAGGTATTTGTTAGAGAGTATGAGCTTCAGTTTCATCTTGAAATGCAGGAAGGATTGGTTTTCCGCAGGTCCTGGGGCAGGGAGTTCCAGATTCTAGGAGCGTTCCCAGAGAAGCAGCGGGTGCAAGATTTCTCTCTCTTAAAATTTGGTGGGATCAGGAGTAGACTGTTTTGAGCTTCATAGATGTCTCTTTTTACCGGCTTTTGATAATTTATTTGTGAGGTAGATTGGTTTTTCAGCGTAGATCGGTTTGTGAGTTATGCAGGCAGTTTTTAAACTGGCCCTTGCCTCTATTGGTGGCCAGTTGAGTTGCTTGAGGGTGGGAGTGATGTGGTCAAAGAGCTTTCCCCCCAATATAAGTCTGGCCGCAGCATGAAGAGTAGCTTTCAATAGGGTTAGGTAAGATTTTGTGGCATTCGCGATCATTGAATTTCTATAGTCTAGCTGGTGTAGGACTAGTGATTGCACCGCTGTCTTTAAGTCTTCAATGGGTATGAAAAGTTTAACTTTTAGAAGGTTTTTCAGCGTGTAGAAAGCTCTTTTTGCAGAGGCATTGATATGGTCTATCATGCTTAGGCGGAAGTCAAGAGTAATTCCCAGGGATTTGACAGAGCTGGAGATGGTCAGTTTGCAGTTTAATGCTGTGAGGTTGTCAAGGCAGGTGTCTACGGGAAAAGTATTTCCTTTGGGATGAATGAGAAGTTCAGTTTTGCTGGGGTTGAGTGCGAGGTGGTTGTTTGTCAGCCAGGCTTGAACTGTGGTGAGAGTGTTATTTAGGGGCTGGATGTCTTTGACTGACGAGATTTTCATGTAAAGTTGGGTGTCGTCGGCATATAGATGGTAAGCTATTTTAGCTTGCTTTAGGATCACTTCTTCAAGGTAGATATCGCATTGGTGCAGTACAGGGCAGAACACATCTTAAGTTGTCAAACTCTGAAGACTTTATAAAGTGGCTAGAATGTTGTGCCTGGATTAAGGCAGAATTATTTGTAAGCTTAAATCTGTGTAGTCATTTTTGCTAGCTATGAAACACATACCTAATAACCAATGTATTTATTTATGCAATTTGTAAAGCGCATGACTACCTAACAAAGGTTTCCCAGGACTGGCACTTCACCAGACCAGGATTTCCGAGACCAAGAAAACTGTTAAGGAGAAGATGGGAACAACCATGTTTTGAGCAGCTTGCAAAAGGCTGTGAGTGATTTACAGATTCTCAATGATTGTGGCAAGGTGTTCCACAATTTTGGACCCAAATATACAAATGCCCGTCCTCCTTGACGGGTTCACTTGAATCTGGGGACTACAGTCTGCTCCAGATGGCTAGAGGGGAGCAGGTGTTTAGATGTGTACCACGATACCAAAGGTCTCAGTTACATAGGTCCTGTTTGGCAATGACATTTGTGCAAATAGCATAATGCTTTGAATTGCACCCGCTGTGCAACTGGCAGCCAGTGAAGTGTGTGTAACAAGCTGGCTGGTGCAGTGAATCTGGGTGGATGGAGAAGAAGCTGTGCAGCAGCATTCTATATGGTCTACAGATGTCCTCAAGTATAGAACGTTGCTGTAGTCCAATCTAGATATTACAAGAGCCTGGACTACTGTTCTTTTGGCAGGGGCAGGGAAAGATACTTCAACATTTTCTGTAGCCACTTAAGAATCCCGAAACAGGTGGCTGCTACTTTGTTAATCTGGTGGCTCATAAACAGTTTGTCAGTGAGCCATACTCCCAAATGTTTTGCCACCTGAATTGGTGATGGAATGGCACCAATAATCGGTGACCACAGATGAGGACCCAGCAGGAGGGGTTGGTTACCCACCAACAGAATCTGCGTCTTGACTCCATCCAGAATTAGCGAGTTCCTATTCATCCAAGTTTAAACTTGGGCAAGACAGCTGTTAAGAGATTGTACCTTGTGGTCATCCTGAGATGATAAGGATACCACAATTTGGGTGCCATCTGCATTAAAAAACAATGTAAGGCCATGAGACTCTACAATCTCTGCTAATGTTCTCACATACAAGTTGAAGAGTAGGGGACTCAGCTTCAAGCACTTTGGCACTCCGGAAATTAGGTGTTGTGGGTTAGACCTATGATGATGTGAATGCACCTGAAAGGTGGGGTCACGTAAAAAAAGCTCAGCCGTGCCAAAAGTACACCCGCACACCCATGTCTCCTAGCCTGCCAGAATGGAATGATTTACGGTGTTGGATGCAACACTAAGTTCCAAAAGGATCAGTGCCACTGTGCCACCTTTGTTTATCTGCAAAAAGAACAATTGATGGACAGAATGCAGAACAATGTCATACATTCACCCCAGGAGAGAGATCTGGGCCTAAATCCATCGTTTTATTTCTCACCATGCCATTCCAGTTTGGACCCAGCCATATGCAAATCAGTCTTGACCCTGCACCCAATGGGAACAGTCCAGCCCGAACTGCCAGGCCAGGTCCTCTCTGGACTGGAAACAAGCATCCTAGGACGGTTTCGGGTTTTCACACCTCATCAGCCAGGATAGCTTGATTCCAGTGGCATGGAGAGCACGGGACCCACCTCTGGGTATACCCGTCCCACTCGGGGTGACAAATGCAAAAAGAACAATTGATGTACAGAATGCAGAACAATGTCATACATTCACCCCCGTACAGAGATCTGGGCCTAAATCCATAGTTTTTTTGCTCACCATGACATTCAAGTTTCAGCGCTCCGTCCATCATCTCCTTGTGTTTGCTTTGTTCGCCCTAAGTTGGCAGGGTATGCCCAGACGTGGGTCCCTTGCTCACTTTGCCACTGTATTCAAGCTAGGCTGGCTGATGAGGGGTGTTACCCCAAAACCGGTCCCAGGATGCTTGTTTCCGTTTCAGGGAAGACCTGGCTTGGCAGTTCGGGCTGGAATTTTCCCATGTATTGGACTATCTCTTTCTTTTCCGGATTGCTTTTTGAATTATGCCTCTTGTTTATGATTAGCATCTGTACGAAGTAAGAATGGGTAGGAAGGATTTGTTATATGTATATGTATGTATTTATCTATGTATATGTCTTGTGTGCTTTTTTGCAGCAAAAAAAAGATAAAATACATGTTTGACTACTACTCTCGGAGTTGGTATTGGAGTTGTATGAAAAAGAAAAAAGTGTAGAGATCAAGGACTCAGTGATAGGGACCAATTTGTTTTTTCCCTTTAGAAATATATGTGTATTTGTTCCTCTGCTTCGTTGTTTGCTTACATGGACTGTTCCCATGAGGCACAGGGTCAAGACTGATTTGCATACAGCTGGGTCTGAACCGAGGTGGCGAAGTGAGCTAAAAAACGATGATGGATTCAACCCAGATCTGTGACTGGGGGTGAGTGTCTGAAAAGTTTCAGCACTCCGTCCATCATCTCCTTGTGTTTGCTTTGTTCGCCCTAAGTTGGCAGGGTACGACAAGACGTGGGTCCCTTGCTCACTTTGCCATTGGATTCAAGCTAGCCTGGCTGATGAGGGGGCCCCGAATCCAGTCCCAGGATGCTTGTTTCCGGTTCAGGGAAGACCTGGCTTGGCAGTTCAGGCTGGACTTTTCCCATGAGGCACAGGGTCAAGACTGATTTGCATATAGCTGGGTCTGAACTGAGGTGTCGAATTGAGCTAAAGAACGATGATGGATTCAACCCAGATCTGTGACTAGGGGTGAGTGTCTGAAAAGTTCCAGCAGTCTGTTCATCATCTCCTTGTGTTTGCTTTGTTCGACCTTTGTTTATCTGGTAGCGAAGATATTCAGAGACACCAAGAAGGGCTGATTCTGCACTATGACCAGGCCTGAAACAGCGAAGAATGTAGAAGACCATTTTGCTCGGTATAGGACGAGAGCTATAGATTAACATGTTTCTCCAGCACCTTACCTAGTATGGATAGAAGAGATATAGGCTTATAATTTGCCCATACCAAAGGGTCAACATTTTTTTTTTTTGGTAAGGGAGTGGCAAAGGCATGCTTCTATACTAACAGAACAATCCTTCGATCAAGGAAGAATTTAGAAGTTTAGTACATTGCTCCATAACTGGTAGCGCAAGCTTGCCCAATATTGATGGGGGACAGGCGGAGAGCCTTATCTAATAGTTGCAAGCAGAGAGCTGAATGCCAGCACATCTAAAGGCTGGAAGAAATTGAATGCACAGTTTAAGTCAGAAGGGGTCTCAGACCAAATTTCAGATAGGCTAGCCGAGGTAACACCTACAAAGGAAGACTAAATATCTGTGACTTTCTTTAGAAAGAAGTCCGTGATTTCTTCACATTGCATTTGTGTGAGAGGAATGGAGGGGACAGTGCTAGCCTGATCCAAAAGATTCTTAGCTACCCTAAATAATGCTTTAGCACAATTTGTGGGCTGCTATTATCTTATCTGAGTAGAATTTAGCTTTAGCAATGCTGCATTCTTTCTGATAGTGTTTTAACGCAGTTTCATATTTCAGTTTGTCCTCTTGACTCTAATTTTTCCGCCATCCTTTCTCTAACTTTTTGCACACTTTTTTTTAGTTTGGTGCAAATAGTCATTATACCATGGGGCGGGGGGAGAGTACGCTGAGTTTTTTTGCTAAAAGTACGGACTGACACATCTAGAGAGGATCTAATCCAGAATGTGAGAGTCCTCTTCTTCTAACTTCCTCAAAGTGGGACGGTTGGCTTCAAGTAAGGAATTGAGGGCTGGGACATTGAGCTTGGACCATCTCCTGCCATGAACTGTCTTTGGCACCTCTCTCATTTGTGGTCCTGATTGAAAAATGAACAACAGTTTGACTCAAACTAGTGCATATTAGCAATTTGTTTTTAAATCTAACTTGGGCCTGCAAGAAATTCCATAGGCTTCCATCTTAGTATTGTAAGACTGCATATAACCATTTGAGCATGCTTTCATTTTATTTTAGAAAGTCAGACTACTTTAAAAGTATTTATTATTTTGAAATGTTGAAGGACATTATTCAGAGAGCTTGTTTGGCAACAATCTCTTGAATAGAGCTCTCAGAGACCATGCAGATAATCTGCCACTTTTTGGTGTAATTCTGCAATACCCCACAATCAAAATAAAGAAGCAAGTTATATCATGTAGTTGGACTATTTAACAATTTATACACTTCTATGATTAAAAAATACAAGCAGTACTTTCTCAAATATACTTACCATGCTTTTATTCAACCTTATTTTTCTACAATTTTCAAATGTATAATTTGTTCAATCATAAAATATCTGCCTGTGTTACTTACAATGGGGATGCATGCAGTACCAAAACAGTATTAAAGTCAACATGCCAAAAAAAAGAAAAAATCCCCAAAACAAATTAGAAAAATAGGGCAAAATGTGTCAAAAATCCAACAAGAGGATGCAGCGATATGAACTGTAAATGTTTAAAGTAGAATTAGTGCCAAAAATGATAGTCTACGGTCGTGGTGGACAGGGATCGCTGAGCAATTTCAGGCTGACCGTGATGGAGAGCAGGTCTGATACACCAACCAGGTTCATCCTGGTCAAAGATTTTACCTTCTCCTTCAAGTTCTAATCAACCATGGGAGCACACTTCTAAAAGCTCCCAGGATCTCAGAGGAGACATTAGAGACTCACAGGGTATCAGACAGAGGTCAACAGAAGGGTCCAGGCCAGGTCCAGTTGCCACTGGTCAGCTGGGCACTTTAGGAAAAAGGCTTCTTGCAACCTGTGAAGTACCTATAGCCGCAAATGTAGGCCAACTGACCCTTAGAGTACATTTTTTGACCTGAGTACAAGGGGGAGCAGGTAAAGTCCTTCAGGGCTCCTCTCAGGTCACAGACAGCTGGTTCAGTCTTCTTCTCTTCTTCTGCAGGTCCAGAGTGTTCTGATGAGCATGCTTTGTGGTGCCACATTTATGCCTGGCATCTATTAGTGGGTGGGTGGGGGGCTTGGCTCCTCCCCAACCAATAGGATAAACATTCCCAGGGGTTACCCTATTCACCATTGCAGCAGTTCCTATTTGCCCTAATGCAAACAATCCCGCTGTGCCCCTCACTCAAAAGATCCAAGGTAGGGAAAACCTTCTCCTCCAGTGCAGAGGCTGTGTGCCCACCCAGAGGCATGGACAGGGTAATGAGCAGTCCCCTCCACTGTGGTAACTTCAAACCAGTTCTGGGAGCAGCTTTACCCCCACTGAGTTTGGTGCCTGCCTAACAGGAAATACAAAAGCTGGGGCCTTTCCAGGGGTCACCTAGCATTTGCTTGTAACTGGGGAGACCCCTGTGAAGTAAACTAAGTTCCTGGCCCAAGAAAAACACTTCCCCACCCCAAACAACTTTCTTTGCCCTGGGAGCAGTTTTCAGACCTCATCAGGGCTAATCACCCACTGGGCTACTTAGAGAACTTCCTTTGCTTGAAGCCTCATTGCACTGGGCCACACAGGCTGCCCTTGATCTTCAATCACCTGCTATCAGCTCTCATCAAGGAGGAAAGTTGCAGAGGGGCCATCCATCTGAACCACCAGTGCCTAGGGGAAGGGGGGCGCGATATGCCCAGGGCGCCCCCAACTCAGTGTAGCCATCCGTGTGGGGGAAGCCAGTCTTCCTGCTCACCTGGCGCACTGCTCAGGTCCCATGGGGCCACAGTTGTGTACTGGACTATGCAGGCTAGTCGCGAGCTCCGACTGCCTTCTATCGGCTGCTGCTGCAGAGGGAAATTGCAGTGGAGACCTTCATCGGGCTGCTGATGCCTCCCAGATTAGCGGAGCTCATGCGTCAGGTGGCCATCACTGTCGGTGGCCATTCTCCACCCCCGGAGATCTGTATTTCAAAGAATGGAGTCAAGTTGAGTTATTCTCTCGTGACATTTGCATGGCGGCATGTGGGAGGGTTCTCTATTGACATGAAGGGCTACTTTCAGGAGAAGGTCACATTTAGAGATAGAGAAAACTTCACTAAAGTTTAGGTTGGCAAAAGAAGATAAAACTTACTAGGTTGGAGGGATCAAGGTGATTTTGGGATGGTACTAAGATCAGGAACAGCTTGTTTCATTTCTTTGGTTGATGTGTGTGCTCAGGAGTTGTCCTTGAACGGGTTATTGTATACACTCAAAGCTTTGTTTGAAGACAAGTTGGGCACAGTGAATGGTTTTGAGCACAAGATAGTGCTGAAAGATCTGGCCATTCCTGTAGTGCACAAAGTCAGAAATGTACCACAGAAGATTAGAAAGGAGTTTAATGAGCATCTGAATATGCTGTGCAAAGAAGGGGTTCTAGAACTTGTCGACTCATCTCAGTGGATTCCCCCCATTGTGGTAGTGAAGACAAGGTCAGGGGAATTGAGACTGTGCTGGACCTTAGGTCTTTTAATAAAAACATGCTGGTAGATTGTTTTCCTCTCTTGAAAATTCAGGAAAAGTTGACAGGAATGTGTATTCTCCATATTAGATTTGAGGTCAGCCTATCACAAAGTAGCACTCAGTGAGGATTTCAAATCTCTTACTACTTTCAATACACCTTTTGGGGCATTTAGGTTCTTACGTATCCCTTCTGGACTGCCGTCTGCAGCGTCAGTCTTCCAGTAATTGATGTATAATTTATTTGACAATATGCAGAATATAATGGCCTATCAAGATGACATACTTATATTTACTGAGCAGGAACATTTGCATGTGTTGGTGAAAGTAATGAGTATGTTGCTAGATAGAGGTTTTACTGTAAAGAGAAACAAATGTCAATTTCTTGTGAGGGAGGTAGATTATTTGGGACATCATATCTCTGCAGATGGGATTAAACCTAAGCGACTTTTGTTGGAGGCTATAAAGAATTGTGTTTCCCGGAAAGACAAGGATCAATTGCAATCCTTATTTGAGTTCTGTGAATACTATTCTCGTTTTGTGGATAATTTTGCATTACAAACTGAAACGCTGAGAAATATTTGGATAACGGAGTTAAATTTAATTGGGGAAATGAGGAGGAGTTGGATTTTGAGAATATGAAACATTTGATCTCGAATGCCCCATCTCTTTATCCTGTCAGAGATGATGTCCTATCCACAGTCACTGTTGACTCTAGTGCAGTGGGTTTAGGAGCTGTGCTGAATCAGTTTGATGGGTGTAAGGAATATACCCTTGCATTCAAATCTAGGTCTCTCTCTCTCTCTCTCAGTCTAAATGATGCTCTAGTACAATTGAGAGAGATTCCTTGGCATGCTTGCAGGCTACTACTAATTTTTTGACATATTAGTAGGGAAGGACATTTTCTTTAGTGACTGATCATAAACACCTTGTTTATTTGCTTGGTGAAAAAAGTTTCAATAAAGCTAGTCCTAGACTGGTCAGATTACTAGCAAAAATGTATGAGTATAATTTTCAAGTCAAATTCTTTCCGGGTGGAAAGAATGTGAGGGTGGATATCAATCTAGGTGTCTGGTAGATTCTCTGTTGGGTAAGAACAGTGAGGATGGAATAGTGTGTGTCAGTATGATTGATGGCATAGTCAGCACGGGATGCTGAATGAACAAGTTGCTCTGTGCAGGATGCTTGCTTGGTATTGTAAAATAATTTCATTGCTGGATGTTGACCTAGAGAGTGCAAGTTGGAGAATAAGTTGAAGAGGTACTAAAAGGTAAATGAAGAGTTGTCCATTGTAGGGGAATAGGTGTTGAGAGGTTGCTGTTTAATTTCTCTGGTTGTGCTGACATCACTGTTATTTGGGCTAGCCCTTTTGGGGCATACAGGGATAACGGGCACCAAGAAAAGACTTTGTGAGTATTATTAGTGGCCAGGAATGGACATTGAGGTCAATAATTTCATTACCTGTTACATGGAGTGCATGGAGGTGGAGAAGTCTTTTCACACTGGTAACATTCCATTATCCCCGGTAGAGTTTGGCCCGAAACCTTGGGAGAAATTAGGAATAAACTGTATTGGACCTATGTGTAGCTTACAGGAGAATATGAGGTATGTTATGGTTGTGGTTGATTATCACTCTAAATGGGTTGAATGCAAGTTTTTGAGAGAACCCAATACCAAAGTTGTCACTGACTTTTTGAAAACCTTGGTTCGGAGAGATGGTATTCCACGTTTTCCTTTTCTCAGATAATGGCATACAGTTTAAATCAGCTTGTATGGAAGTTTTTTAGTTTCCCTCAGCACAAAATATTTGAATGTGGCACTATATACCTCACAAAGGAATGGTATGGTGGAGAGAGTGAATCCCATGTTGAAGGATACCATACAGCTGGCTTTGGCCTCTTGATTGGAGGTTTGTGAGGAAGTGTGCAAGAGGTTGTGGAGGTATCATAACACTCCTCAATCCACTATGGGTGTTGCCCCATTTATGTTGTTGAAAAGCAGATGTTCATCTAATGAACTGTGTCCGAATTGGGGTCTGGACAACACCAAAGCTGGTGAGGTTGTGGTTGATTTCGAAAAGGTTCGCCATAGAGTAGAGATGGCGCAGGCTAAGAGTAAATCCAGATATGATGAGCTTAATAGAGTGAAATATGTATGTTTTCAGGTGGAGACATAGTGAGAATCAAAAGACCTCTGAATACAAGGAAGGGTAAATCCAAATGTTATCCAGCTACACGTGTTGTGAAAGTTTCTAACCATGCTGGTTTGGTGAAGAATGGTAAATGATGGAGTAAACAAAGTGTAAACTCGTCAAAAATGAGTATTCATCATCAGAAGCCAAGCTATCTGTCGACCCAATTACTGCTGATTATGACTTGGCAGGTTGGGCTGCTCTGGATAGAGGGTTGTTTAATGGCAGAGTGGATGTCCCTCATGATGGGTCAGAAATTCTCTGTAAGGTCATTCATGATGTGAATGTTGAGGAGCGGTCTTCTTGTAGGCCTTGCATGAGTAATGATTTGTGTGTCAGCACACCTAAGGGACAGGTTGGGGTACCGAAGTACTTGAATGATTTTGCTCTTTCTTGAAGGGGAGGGTTAATATTGTTTTCATTTCATTATATTTATTTCATCATAGTGTTTAGTTACTGTATTAGATTTTATTTGTACCATTGATGTCATAATAGTGTTCAGTTATTGCATTAGATGTCATTGTGTACTATGTATTGCTATTCTTTATATTATGTTAAATTCTTCACAGTGTTTATTTATTTACTGTGTTGGATTTACTGTACAACATTATTGTTAGGCATAGTTGCACTTGTTTTGTCTTAAGGGGGATGTTTGTTCTGGGCTGATTAATGTTACAATGAATGTTGCTTTATGTTGTTGTTCTTATCAGAACCTTTGTTTGGTTGGGGCTGGAGCTGGGATGACTACATAAAGACGTTGCATGCAGTTCATGTTTCTGGCAACTAAATACTTCACTTTTTTAGAGAAACTGTTACTTTCATGTGCGTTTGAATGTCAGAATATACTTCGTGATGCACAATATCAATATCAACATCATCAACCTCTGAAGCCTTCTCATGCTCCTTAAAGGGGACTGATGGTAGTTGCCTACATTGAGGAGACACTTATAGGTTGAAGTTGTAAGCTGCATGCCCTCTAAAACATCAGTGAGCCTTCTGAAGGCTGTAGTAATATCCCTGACAAGAGTTGATTTTTAAAAAAGCAATGTTCTCATTAAAAACACTTAAGGGTAGGTAGGAGTCAATTTTTAGCTCTAAATTAGTTTTGAAATTGATTATGTTTGCCAACTGATTTTAAATTTTTCAAAGTTAGCATTGAAGTCTGGCCCTTTTTGTTTTTCCTTAAACACTTCTGCTATGTCTGCTAGAGACTCATGTTCTCCATGGAGCGAAGAATAGGTACCTTTAATGTCCTAAGACAGAGGGACAGATTTTCAAAAACGGCACGCAACGCAGTGCAGCACCCAAAGAGGCTGTGCTGCGTTGCGTGACAGGGAGGAGGCAGGAGAGCGCCATATCTACAGAAATATGGCTCTCTCCTCCCCCTCTCCCTAGTGCCTGCGCTGATTTCAGCTGCTAAGTGCCAGCACACACCTTAGCACCATAGCGCTAGTGTGAATGAGTGAGTCTAGTATAGGTTTTGTACAGGAAGGGTACCCTTCCTGTACAAAAAACCATGCCTAGACAAGTTTAAAAGCTTTTCCCACTTTGTATGTGTGCTGCACAGTGCAGCATGCATGTGAAGTTGGAAAAGAAAGGAGAAATAAAAATAATTCTCCTGTTAGCCCCTCCTTTGAAGTGGTGTTAACTTTTGGCGCTAAACCCTATCTACAATTCTTTGTAGATAGGGTTTTGCATCAAAAGGCACGGGTGGTTGCATGGGAATACCCATGTACCACCCATGTAACACCCCCTTGGTGCTAAGTAACGCAAAGCAGTTCTTCGCGCTGCTTTGTGCTACTTTTAGGGTGCTTTCCAGTGCAAAACAAGTTTTGCACTGGAAAGTAAATTCCCCTCTAAAACTTTTTGTGTTGGATAGTGTCACGTTTGTGATGATAACCCAGCGCTAAATTTTTGAAAATCTACCCCAGCATGTCTGTGAGTGTATTCATCCCCTTCTTCACTTCTTCAATACTCGCTTTGTGTGTCCTGTGGCCACATTTCTCAAAAGTGACTTCAGGATCTTCATCATCCACAGGAGCACATAGATGTTATCTTTGCTGTGAAGAAGAGGCTTGTAGATGTATGGAAGACAAACACACACTGTCTTCTCCTGCCAGGATTGGTGGTGATAGGTTCAAAATATCCTTGAGATTTAAAAAGATATGCACTTTCAAGGATGGAAAGGTGGTAGCTAATGACTCAAAGATGTCAGTTTAATTATTGAGTTCATTAAAAGCATTTTCAGGATCGAATATTTAAAAAAGAGCTAATACATTACTGTTGGCAGTTATTCTAAGGGTGGTCATGAAGAAAGACTAAAAGATGATCTTCACTAAAAAACAATTAACAGTATGACAACATATTTTACTAAATGAACATTTTCAGAAAGTAAATTTGAAACTTTCCACACCAAAAATTAAATATGTGGTATATATGTTAAACTAACATTTTCATACGTTCAAAATGGATACATGTAGAACCTTTCCTTCCAGTCACCTACACACTTACACTATGTTTTTAACTGATTGACCTACATCTTTTGGCCATGAAAATGCCAAATATTTTGTAAGAGCTAACCACAGGACTAATTCATTTTTGTAAAGTCACACACCTTCCATATATGTTGCACAGGTCTCACATGCACATACAAAAGATGACATCCATGGGCTTTTTAAAACTGCTGAGACAGCAGACATGGGAAGACAAACTAGGACGAGTTCTTACAGAAAGGAAATAGGAAGATATCTTCTTTAGAACTCAACTACTAAGAATTTGGCATCAAGATAGGTCATAGTAAAGCTTATACGTTTTTGGCATCATACGCTAGCTAAGCTTCACCAAAGGGACACTCGATAATCTGACATTTGCTTTAGGGTGTGTGTGAGGAAGGACACTCTGTCAAATATTTAATGGGAATGACCACTGATCCAACCCTTCTGGACAAATGTCATTGATAACCTAGACACTAAAATTCCCTCTGTATACTCTATTGGTTCTACCCAGTTCTCAGATCTTCCCACTACCCTCACCTAGTGAAAAACAAATGTTTATTGTGTTATGCGTGGCCATCCAAACTCTGACTGCAAAATGGGGCAGTATGGTCATCCCTGATATCCCTGAGTAAAGAGGTTGTTATCATTAAATATGAGAGCTACTGAGAGCAAAGGCTGTGAAGCAGAGAGGGTACCATTCTTAAGTCACTTTTCATCTGAAATATCTAAGAATATGACAATTTATACTGCCACAGACCTCACATGTACTACAAATGCTCGAAAAGAGAAACCGGAAAAGGATACAAATAAGAAAAAAAATAATCTACAAATGTAATCATATATCATTGTTCTTTGTTGATGGATGTGGGTGGGAGCGGGGAAGAAGTTTTAGATATTTGTTGAATAATATATCTTGAGTGTGTTGCTTCTCATATCTACTATGCTGCCTGGTGAATGTAAGTGGGTGTTTTCTATGTGTGCTCTAAATAATAAGAAAAAAAGTGAACACATAAAGGAGGTCATTACGATGGCGGACAGAAAAAAAAACGACCGCCATGGTAGCCCGACGGCTAGATTAGGATCCTCGGCGGTAAAACTCCAACCGCAGCGGAAAGGAGATCCGAGAATCCGCCGCACGCCTGCAGAAAGGGCCCAAACCCGTCCGCGGCAGTCGGTTTCGCAGCGGAAACAGCCCAAACGCCCGCAACCACAGCGGAGACACCGCCATCAAAATTATGATATTCCCGACATCCCCGCGGTGCAGTGCGCTGTTTCCGACCGCCGCGGTCGACAACATTGAAGAATCAGTGAGACGGCGGAAGCGCCATAGCCGAGCCACCACTGCGGACGCTCCGTTAAAAAAATGGCGGTCGCTAGAAAAACACACAACATGGCCAAAAAGTGCACCAACCATACAAGGCATGCACCCAAAAATAGCTAACTCAGCCCAAAGACACACCCCCATGGGAAACTCCAAAACTACAAATCCCAAGTTCACACACACACCACACCTGCAACCAATACCCCATCCTGACACACCCACAGACACCAGTATAAATCCAGCTCCCAACAGACCACAATCCTTTGCAAAACTCCACAACTGAGGGGACATCCACCACAGATGACAGGAGAGGCAAATCTGCACAACACACACACATCACCACCACCACCACCACTCCCAAACCTGCACCCTAAACACCTTGACACATCACACACCATGTCACCACAGAGAATGCCCAAATTCAGTGAGAGTGAGTTGAGGGTCATGGTCGATGAGATAATCAGGGTAGAACCACAATTGTTTGGTAACCAGGTCCAACAGACACCACTCGCAACAAGGACGCAAATGTGGAGAAGGATAGTAGAGAAGGTCAATGCAGTAGGGACCGTGCCACGCAATAGAGATGAAATCGTGAAGAGGTGGCACGATCTGAAGGCAGTGGTCAAAAAGAAGAGAGCCAAGAACCATGAGCTGGCTCACAGGACAGGCAGTGGCCCTCCCTTTCCACTCAAAACATTCACTGAATGGGAGGAGAAGGTGCTTGGCATTCTACATCCAGAGAGTCTCTCAGGAATACCCGGGGGAAAGGAGGCTGGTAAGTACAAACAAATGCCTAACATCACACACATGTACTGTCTTGCACTATTACAAAATAATACCTCCTAGGTACAAATTCATTCATGTGCACAACACTCCCCCAACACATCTCTCACAGATACAACAGACACTCCCCCTGAAGCCCCCAAAGGTAGTTAGCAACATCACCATGGGTACATGTGTACATGCTGCCAGCACTACAACTCCCACCAGGCCCCCTTTTCCCACAGCTGAGCAGGATGTAGCCCTCCCCCACCCAGAAGCATGCCTCAGCCATTGTGTGCTACACCCTCACCTAACAGGTAGGTAGCCATCTTCACAGGGAGGTGGGTGGGTGTTTGGGAGGCCTGCACTACAACTCCCACCAGGCCCCCTTGGCCCACAGCTGAGCAGGATGGAGCACTGCCCCCACCCAGAAGCATGCCTCAGCCATTGTGTGCTACACCCTCACCTAACAGGTAGGTAGCCATCTTCACAGGGAGGTGGGTGGGTGTTTGGGAGGCCTGCACTACAACTCCCACCAGGCCCCCTTGGCCCACAGCTGAGCAGGATGGAGCACTGCCCCCACCCAGAAGCATGCCTCAGCCATTGTGTGCTACACCCTCACCTAACAGGTAGGTAGCCATCTTTACCGGGAGGTGGGTGGGTGTTTGGGAGGCCTGCACTACAACTCCCACCAGGCCCCCTTGGCCCACAGCTGAGCAGGATGGAGCACTGCCCCCACCCAGAAGCATGCCTCAGCCATTGTGTGCTACACCCTCACCTAACAGGTAGGTAGCCATCTTTACCGGGAGGTGGGTGGGTGTTTGGGAGGCCTGCACTACAACTCCCACCAGGCCCCCTTTTCCCACAGCTGAGCAGGATGTAGCCCTCCCCCCACCCAGAAGCATGCCTCAGCCATTGTGTGCTACACCCTCACCTAACAGGTAGGTAGCCATCTTCACAGGGAGGTGGGTGGGTGTTTGGGAGGCCTGCACTACAACTCCCACCAGGCCCCCTTGGCCCACAGCTGAGCAGGATGGAGCACTGCCCCCACCCAGAAGCATGCCTCAGCCATTGTGTGCTACACCCTCACCTAACAGGTAGGTAGCCATCTTCACAGGGAGGTGGGTGGGTGTTTGGGAGGCCTGCACTACAACTCCCACCAGGCCCCTTGGCCCACAGCTGAGCAGGATGGAGCACTGCCCCCACCCAGAAGCATGCCTCAGCCATTGTGTGCTACACCCTCACCTAACAGGTAGGTAGCCATCTTTACCGGGAGGTGGGTGGGTGTTTGGGAGGCCTGCACTACAACTCCCACCAGGCCCCCTTGGCCCACAGCTGAGCAGGAGGGAGCACTGCCCCCACCCATAAGCATGCCTCAGCCATTGTTTGCTACACCCTCACCTAACAGGTAAATAGCCATCTTTACCGGGAGGTGGGTGGGTGTTTGGGAGGCCTGCACTACAACTCCCACCAGGTCCCCTTGGCCCACAGCTGAGCAGGATGGAGCACTGCCCCAACCCAGAAGCATGCCTCAGCCATTGTGTGCTACACCCTCACCTAACAGGTAGGTAGCCATCTTTACCGGGAGGTGGGTGGGTGTTTGGGAGGCCTGCACTACAACTCCCACCAGGCCCCCTTGGCCCACAGCTGAGCAGGATGGAGCACTGCCCCCACCCAGAAGCATGCCTCAGCCATTGTGTGCTACACCCTCACCTAACAGGTAGGTAGCCATCTTTACCGGGAGGTGGGTGGGTGTTTGGGAGGCCTGCACTACAACTCCCACCAGGCCCCCTTGGCCCACAGCTGAGCAGGATGGAGCACTGCCCCCACCCAGAAGCATACCTCAGCCATTGTGTGCTACACCCTCACCTAACAGGTAGGTAGCCATCTTTACCGGGAGGTGGGTGGGTGTTTGGGAGGCCTACACTACAACTCCCACCAGGCCCCCTTGGCCCACAGCTGAGCAGGATGGAGCACTGCCCCACCCAGAAGCATGCCTCAGCCATTGTGTGCTACACCCTCACCTAACAGGTAGGTAGCCATCTTTACCGGGAGGTGGATGGGTGTTTGGGAAGCCTGCACTACAACTCCCACCAGGCCCCCTTGGCCCACAGCTGAGCAGGATGGAGCACTGCCCCCACCCAGAAGCATGCCTCAGCCATTGTGTGCTACACCCTCACCTAACAGGTAGGTAGCCATCTTTACCGGGAGGTGGGTGGGTGTTTGGGAGGCCTGCACTACAACTCCCACCAGGCCCCCTTGGCCCACAGCTGAGCAGGATGGAGCACTGCCCCCACCCAGAAGCATGCCTCAGCCATTGTGTGCTATACCCTCACCTAACAGGTAGGTAGCCATCTTTACCGGGAGGTGGGTGGGTGTTTGGGAGGCCTGCACTACAACTCCCACCAGGCCCCCTTGGCCCACAGCTGAGCAGGATGGAGCACTAGTCCCACTCATAGGCATGTGACGTCTGTGCAGCCGCACATGACACCATGCCACTTAGTCCACAGTCACCAACACAAATAATGCAAAACAGTTGTGTTGTAGTCACCATGCACAAGTCTCTGTTCAAAATTGACCCACATTGTGTACACTGTGCCAGGCATCACACACTGCAACACTAACAACGATCATGCTGCCCTGCAGCAGTGTCTGGCCGTTTGTATGGCAAAGTGCAAATCACCCATGTCATACCACAGTGTTGCAATGTAAACAGTGGAAGTGCAGTGCACCCAAAAACTACACTGCAGCTGGGACTCACAATGCTAAACTAAGCACATCCCAAATGTCCTGCAACACACCCAGCTACCACAGTGCTGCACTGAATTGCAGAACAGCACCTTGTCTGAATTAAATTGTCAAAGGTGTCTTGTTTGGACCACCAATGTGTGTATGCATTGACAATGTTCACATCTCACACTGTCTGTCTGAACAGTGCTGGTATAGTCTGGCCCCAAAACCACACATTGTCTGCACAGGGCTGAGTACATCTTACACACACACACCACTGTTGACCACAACATGTCAGTGTATGGATGCCCTGGAACAACTGCTTCACCAGTACTAGGCTCATGTTCTCAGGTCCACAAATACCATGAAACCATGACAGTGTGGAAATGTATGCTGGGTGAGATCTTCACCCTGCTGTATGTCACCACTGTGCTACGAGACCATACCCCTTGCCCTATTGTGCCTTCAAATGTCGGGGGAGTGAACCCCACAGCCAGATAGCTGGGACAACAGTGATGGGGGGCTATACCCCATGACCAAATGTAATCTGAAATCAATGGGTACAAAAAGCCACACACACATCTACCAAGTCACATAGCCATGTCATTGCTCACCTTCACCTCAAACGGTAGTTAGCCATCTTCACAGTGAGACGGTGTAGTGTGTTTGGCTATCCGTCCCACAAAATGCAACATGCATGCTGTTCCACCACTATGGAGGATGGGACACTACACCCCCAATAAGAAGCATGTGGCAGGCAATGAATGCTACCCACCCAACTCACAGGTAGGTAACCGCATCTCACAGGTCGGGGTGTGTGGGGCTGGGAAGCTTGCACAACAACTCACACTGGCCCACCTGACCGCCAGCACACAAGACCCATTACTTCCTGGCACCAACATGCATGTGTCAGTCATTGCAATGTACACTTCAAAAGAACTGGTATGTGGACATATCATGCTGACTTGTCCCACACTGGACCAAGATGGAAGCCCTCATCCTACACACACACAGAGGTCTCACAAATACAAGGAAAACACAGCAAACACAACATATCAACAGCCACAACATGCAGCCAGATATGCATTTAAAAAACATGTTGGCATAGGACACCAGGCCTCTCAATGCACAACTGCACACCCAGATAGCATTGGCAACTATAGTGTGCACACACCTAAGAAAATGAAACTGTGACAGCAACCAAAGTGTGAATGACTGAAACACATGTCGATGGAACTCCGAGCACAACCATGCAGACCACTACATGCCATCTGACAGTAGCAGTGGTCCAGACCACCTAGGATCTAATTAAAGCAAACTTAAGCATGTCTGGAATTGCAAATACAGATATCTACACCACATTGAAAAGGTATGCATGAAACTACAATGCTCACTCACTGTGCAGAGAGAACCGCTGCAAGGGCTCTACAAGTGACACTTACGCGTAAATGGATGACATATGATTGATCAATAACAGGATGCCAACATGAGACTGTCAATGTCAAAAAAATATATTGTGCATGTCATGTCTTGACAACTCCCAATATGGACAAGTAATGTATGTACCACAACAGCTTGTAATGCATCACTGGATGTCGGTCAATGCTAATTTGTACAGTGAACAACCGCTGGATGTACAAACAGTTGATGTAACACTGCTAACACAAACTTTGATGGGTGCAACACAATGACCATTTCTCATCTGACCCACAGGTGACCAAGAACTCACTGCAGAGGATGACACCACCCTGCAGAACAGAGACAACTGGATGAGGACTCCCTGGATTACTTGGATGAGGAGCTCCACGCTGGCCCATCTTGTGTGGCAGGCCGCAACCAGTCCCAGGCACCCATTGTCCCCCCCACCATCCTCTGACAGCTGCTGTCACGGCCTGTGTGTCAACCACTACTACCACCACCACCACCACCACAGCTGTCTGCAACACCCTCCCTCAACACCCTCCCTGCCCCAGGGGTTGAGCAGCCCACCACATCGACTGCTGAGGCCAGGGAGAGGATGCAGCGGGCCAATGTGAGGACCGGACAGGACTGTGGCAGCAGTGCAGCTGGTCAGGACAGGCTCATGCAGAGGGGGACTGATACTGGGACGGAAGCCCTGGGCCACATCGACAGAGTCCTTGGGGCATACCAACAGGCCCAGGGGCGAATGGGCCGGTTAGAGGAAGAATCTCGGGAGCACCTCCTGCTGCTGAGGTCCATGGACACACGCATGGGACAGATTGTGGACCTCTTGGGGCAGCTAGTGGCGGTTCTGAGGGATAGGCAAGCACAACATTCTACCCTCCGCCTCCCCCTGTTGGGCAGCAGGATGATACTTCATCATCCTCCCCTGCGTCCACAGAGGGGGTGAGTCCTCAGACACCACTGCCCCTGCAGCAGTGGCCCCTCCAGTGAAGCGCAAGAGGGGCCGTCCAAGGAAAGGCCAGGGGGACTCACGTGCCAAAGCACCTGCCAAACGCTAGTCCCCGAACCAGCCATGATGGCAGACCACTGCACCACTGCATTGACCTTTTGGACTATCCTTCACCACACTGCCATGTGAATGGCATCGATCTGTTGGACTGGGTCTCCACATCATTGTGGGGACTACTCAAGTATCTCATTTACCATGACTGTCAACTCACTTCTTCAATTCCCCCTTCACATTTTCTCCACCCTCGCATGTCACAGTTGTAAATAAATACACCTTACACACATGTTGTTGTGTCTGCTCCGTCTTTAATACAGGATGTGCAACCTTCACCGTGTAGGACATGGTCCAGGGGAATGGAATGTAGGTAACAAGTGAGATGCTGAAGGGACCTAGAGAAAACCGCAGAACAAGAGTCACTTGTATGGGTGTGGCATTGCACACATCACACAACACTTGTCAACAAGGTACTCAGATCTACAAACTTTACACAGAGCAACAGTCACCATGGAGACAATCTGTATCACACTAACCAATCACACATACATTGGCAGGCAGCAATGAGTCAACACCAAGCTGCAATCAGCAAGCTCACATACACCCACACAGCAACAGCAACACCATCAGACCATTTCGACCCTTCTACATCGTCACTCACCTTCAAGAGAAGTAGCGGGTGATGAGCTGTCGACGCATGTTGACCCCTTCCTCCTCTCCACTGCCCTCGTCACTGGATCCGGCTTGATTTGCAGGCGGCGGCCTTGGCTGCTCATCATCGTCATCCAGGATCAGGGGTATTGCCTTGCGAATGGCCAGGTTGTGGAGCATGCAGCATGCTACCACTATCTGACACACCTTCCCTGGCGAGTACATAAGGGCACCCCCAGTACGGTCCAGGCACCGAAATCTTGATTTTAGGAGACCAAATGTCCGTTCTATCACACGGCGTGTCCTCCCATGGGCATCATTGTATCGCACATCAGCTGGCGTGACGGGGTTCCGCAATGGGCTCAGCAACCACGGGCGGTTTGGATATGCCGAGTCACCTGGGTGTGAGAGACACAGATTAACCTTGCAGTCCCAAAATGCAACACAACAGCATGTCACACACACACACCACTCTTATCCACTATGCATACTCACCCACAAGCCATGCACGCTCAGGAAGCAGATTGGCCATCAACTGAGGAACGATGCTGCTGCGCAAGATGTGGGCATCATGGGCTGAACCGGGAAACTTGGCACACACGTGTGAGATGATCATGTCCGCCAGGCACACCACTTGAACATTTACCGAGTGTGAATGCTTCCTATTGCGGTAAACCTGTTCACGTGCCTGTGGTGGCACAAGCCCAACATGTGTGCAATCAATTGCACCAATGACATGGGGGATATGTCCAAGGGCATAGAAATCGCCCTTCACAGCCACCAACTCAGGCCCCCTGGAAAAATGGATATATCTGTCTTTGTACAGCATCATGGCCGACAGGACATCCCTCAGCACCATGCTGAACATCGGCTGTGACATCCCGCCTGCACTTGCGACCGTGTGCTGGAATGAGCCTGTTGCAAAGAAATGCAGGCATGCCATCACCTTAGATGTTGCGGTGAAAGCTGTTGGATATGTCCGACGTGGCTGCAGGTGGGGCTCCAACATGGCACATAGGTTCTGCAGGGTTTGTCGGTCCAGCCTGAATTTGCGGATTATATCCTCATTCTCCATGTCTGCCAGGACTGTGAACGGATGATGGATATTGTGCCTCCTCCTAGGACAGATCACAGTGCACAGATGTCAATGCAGAAGACCATGAAATGTGCATCACATCAATTTTTTCTACAGACACATTCCCAAGTCTTACAACATGCACCATTAACCGACAGGGCACTTCACAAGTAGGTACACATCAGGCACACTACTCGTACACCTGTCCCTTTACCAGCAGCAATCATCTGTGCACCCCTCCGGCTCATTCGCATGCACAGTGTGATGTACTAACAGAAATGTGTGCATACCTGTGAGTATGACCCCCAGCATATGTCACTAAAAGCAATACTACCCGAACACACCATGTTGCTGGCCGTGATACACCTACCAAAACAGGTTGCACATGGCACACTTAAACTACACACTGACCACCAGCTGAGAGTGGGGGACACGTGTGTGCATGTGCATTGGACAATGTGCCAGTTGCTGATGCCCCTAGTTCAGTAAATGAGACGACAGTGTGCGTTACATTGCACACACAGACATTGACCATTATCTACATATGCTATGCAACACATTAACTGGACAGTCTATATTTCATTACACAGCACATGTGACATGTGCGAGTGTATGTGACCATGCAATGTACTGGCAACACATATATGGTATGTGTTGGTGACATGGAGTGACATGTCCCTTTTGTGCATTTGCCCTCATGAGGACCCTTCAATTGTTGAGACACTGGGCACTGTACATGTTGGCCTATGCAGAGAGCTGGAGGACACGTTAGGTGCAGCACAGCTACTCCACAACTCCATTAACGCTCACTCCAGGCACTGTCTGGCAGATATATGGCGGTGTCTACCGCCTGGCCCCTGTGGTGTGGCACCGCCCATAACCCAGGCACGATCGCGGGTGACACCGCCAGATTTGTATGTGACAATGGCGGTCACCATGCCCCGCAACCCAAATCAAGGTCCCTCCAGGCACTGTCTGGCAGATATATGGCGGTGCCTACCGCCTGGCCCCTGTGGTGTGGCACCGCCCATAACCCAGGCACGATCGCGGGTGACACCGCCAGATTTGTATGTGACAATGGCGGTCACCATGCCCCGCAACCCAAATCACGGTCCCTCCAGGCACTGTCTGGCAGATATATGGCGGTGCCTACCACCTGGCCCCTGTGGTGTGGCACCACCCATAACCCAGGCACGATCGCGGGTGACACCGCCAGATTTGTATGTGACTATGGCGGTCACCATGCACCGCAACCCAAATCACGGTCCCTCCAGGCACTGTCTGGCAGATATATGGCGGTGCCTACCACCTGGCCCCTGTGGTGTGGCACCGCCCATAACCCAGGCACGATCGCGGGTGACACCGCCAGATTTGTATGTGACAATGGCGGTCCCCATGCACCGCAACCCAAATCACGGTCCCTCCAGGCACTGTCTGGCAGATATATGGCGGTGCCTACCGCCTGGCCCCTGTGGTGTGGCACCGGCCATAACCCAGGCATGATCACGGGTGACACCACCAGATTTGTATGTGACAATGCCGGTCACCATGCACCGCAACCCAAATCACGGTCCCTCCAGGCACTGTCTGGCAGATATATGGCGGTGCCTACCGCCTGGCCCCTGTGGTGTGGCACCGCCCATAACCCAGGCACGATCGCGGGTGACACTGCCAGATTTGTATGTGACAATGGCGGTCACCATGCACCGCAACCCAAATCACGGTCCCTCCAGGCACTGTCTGGCAGATATATGGCGGTGCCTACCGCCTGGCCCCTGTGGTGTGGCACCGGCATGGACCATGCCCTTGCAGCCAATGGGAAGCAGCCTTGCGGTAGCCTGATGCGAGTTTGAAAATCGCGGTAGGCGTGCACCACCCCCGCGGAGGCGGTCACTGGCGGCATTCAAAAGATGCACCACCGCGGTAGCGCGCACATGCACCCTACGGTGTGTCACCGGCATGGACCATGCCCCTGCAGCCAATGGGAAGCAGCCTCGCGGTAGCCTGATGCGAGTTTGAAAATCGCGGTAGGCGTGCACCACCCCCGCGGAGGCGGTCACTGGAGGCATTCAAAAGATGCACCACCGCGGTAGCGCGCACATGCATCCTACGGTGTGTCACCGGCATGGACCATGCCCCTGCAGCCAATGGGAAGCAGCCCCGCGGTAGCCTGATGCGAGTTTGAAACTCGCGGTAGGCATGCACCGCCACCGCAGAGGCGGACACTGGATGTATTTGAATGAGGCAGACCTGGTACACCAATTGCAGCACCCTAGGACCACTGACACAGCCCCAGGGGCCTATATATGTGTGGGAGGGCGCACCACATTCCCACAGCTACCAGGGACTGCTGACTGACAACACTCCACCTGCTGCTGCTTCCTCAAGGGACTGCTGGCTGCCACCCTGCACCTGCTGCTGCTGCCTCAAGGGTCTGCTGGCTGCCACCCTGCACCTGCTGCTGCTGCCTCAAGGGACTGCTGGCTGCCACCCTGCACCTGCTGCTGCTGCCTCAAGGGACTGCTGGCTGCCACCCTCCACCTGCTGCCTCAAGGGACTGCTGGCTACCACCCTGCACCTGCTGCTGCTGCCTCAAGGGACTGCTGACTGCCACCCTCAACGTGCTGCTGCTGCCACCTGTCCATTGTGATGTCGAGGACTCAGAAGATCCGTGCCAGTCCCTTCACCAGTGAGGAGCTTGGGGTCCTGGTAGACGGGGTGCTTGCACAGTACCCAAGGCTTTATGGCGGCCCTAAGGTCGTGGTAAGTCTCCCAGACTGTGAGTGAGAGTGCAGGGTGTGCACACGTGGGGTGGAGGTGCTTCGGTATGTGTCAGTGGTTGTGGGGCTCTGACATGCACTGCCTATCATGTTTACTACAGCGGGAAGGGCTTGGTGGGCTCTTTCACAAGTTACCCTGCATGCCTATCCTGATTAGAGGGACATGTCCTGTAGTGTCAGCCATACAGTGCAGCTGCATTTTGGTGATGCAGGAGTCTGGCCAGTTAGCGTTTGTGTGAATGGCTGTGTTGCTCCCAATTAACCCACTCAGTGTCAGTCCACCTGCCCTGCACAGTCCCCACCGAATGCCACATGTCCACATTACTGCATGTACAGTGTGTACCATGTGTGTTTGGCTCACGCCTCTTCATCTAAGTCCCATCTCTGCCATGTAGATTGCACAGGAGCAGGCGTGGGAGAAGGGTGTGTGTATGACAGTTGTTGTCACTCTATGTGAGTTCCAGGACACAGTGAGGCTTTCACAGGGCTAGGACACTTAGGTCTGCGCAGTGTTGGACACAGTGAGTCCAACAACATGACACATGTTTTGCTATCTTCTCTATGTGTAGTTGTAGGTAACTGCAGACAGTAGCTGCAGGCAGACTACACGTTGCTTGCTGTGTTGGTATCCTGCATGTGAATGGGATGTGGAGGTACTGTGTCCACCATCGAACATGCATGTCTGTACGTCTGATTGACCAATGACATTGCACCATGTTCAGAGCAATTGTTGGCTATGTGACAGTTGTAGCTGGAGTTTTGGATGAGTCACTGTTGTGCTACTGCATTTTCGTTGTGTTGTTATTGTGCACTGTGTCACTGGAACCTCACCCCTCTTGTCTCCCATGCCTGCAGCTGAAGGTCCACCAGCATAAAGCCGTGTGGAGGGCCATTGCCTCCAGAGTCCGGGATCTGGGTGTGTCAAACCGAAGGCACACCCACTGTCATAAAAGGTGGGACGACATCTGCCGGCTGAGCAAGAACGTGGCCGAGATGACGCTGGGGCTGCTCCCTCAGACTGGCAGGTTGGCTAGGCGCAGCATGACACCACTAATGGCCCGCATCCTGGCTGTCACACAACCTGAGCTGGACAGACGACTGAAGGAGCATCAGCAGCGAGCCAGGGGTGAGTATGTGTTGCAGGCTGCCTTTGGCTGAGAGTGGGTGCATGTGTCTACAGAGTGGGCAAATTGTCAGCTGTGTGACGTTGGTTGTGTGGTGCAATGTTTTGTAAGTGGCCTCTGTGCTGGGTGTATGTGCCATGCTTTTGCCCAAACGGCGCTTCATGAAGTGAGTTTTAGCACTGTGCATCTCTCTTACATTTGGAGTTGTGGCCTTCAGGTACCTTCTGCTGTGGGGTAGTGTGTGAATTCTGATGGATGGGAATGCCAGTGTGCCAACTGTGAATGCGTTTCAATGAATGCGTGCAATTCCAGACCTCAGATGTCTGCCAGTCAGACATCTGAGGCCAATGTGCAACAGTAGATGTGCCCATGGACTCGATATGGTGGATGGCATGTGTGCAGGGTCATTGTGGGCTGGTATGTTGTAGTCTGTGTGGTCCCCTACTGCTCCACACATGTAGGTGATGTGCACTATGTCGTGGTGTTCCTCCTTGCCAACATCGGGACAGTGTGTGTGCACAGGCCATTTTGGGGCTGTGTCTGATATGAGCCAACTGCAGGATGGTGTGCTGTGTGAATCACCTGGGGCACTTATGGCAGGACGTGTGGCGGACATGCACCGTTGTGTAGAAAGTTTGGGTGGCAAGATATATGTGTGCACAGGGTGGCATGCAATGTGCTGCACACCTCTTTCTAGGATGCAGATGTATTGGCACGTGTTAGTTCTGTTGATGCCACTCATCTCACAGTACTTCTCTCTCCTATGCAGCAGCTCCCGTATGTGCAGAGGGAGAGGGGACGGACACCAGTGGTGAGGCTTCCACTGCAACAGCTGCACCGGAGCTGACTGACACAGATGTGACCAGCGCCGAGGAGGGGGACAGGAGTCTGCTAGAGGATTCACAGCTGGAGACACAAAGCTCTACCTCATCTGACGCCAGCGGTGACACATCCATGTTGGGGGGTACAGGGAACGGGGACTCTGCACAGCGTCCAGTGCCCAGCCTCCCTTCAACATCCACTGGTGCTGCCCGTGTCTGCACGAGTAGGAAGGGAAGAGTCACCTTTACCCCAGGCACAGCTGCCCCAGCACATGTCAGCCCTGCTGCCCTCAGTGCAGAAGCAGTCGAGCTATTGCGCCAGCTGTGTGTGGGGCAGACAGCACTTCTCAATGCCTTCCAAGGGCACGACAAAAAGTTGGGGCAGGTTATAGCTTTCATGGAGGGCTTACATTCTGACGTAGGTGGGCTACACCGGACTGTGCAGTCCTTGTCATCAAATGTGACAGCACCCCTGCAACAGGCACAGAGTCAGGGAGCGGCTCCCAGCACTCGGTCCGGCCCGTGTCACTGTGCACCTCTGACGACAGTGACAATGCCCAACAGACCCCAAAGTCCCGATACAGAACCCGCAGCACACAGGAGCAGCAGCAACCCAAGCGTACTAGGGCACAGACACCATCCCCACATAAGAGTAAGGCCACCCCAAAGCGCAGAGAGAAAAGCCCATCAGGCGACAGCAAGGGCCACAAAGCAAAGAAAAAGCATCAGGGTCACAGGCCTCACCTTCCTCCCCTGCCAAAGACTCCCCTGTCCCAAAGACGTCTCGCAGAGGCAAAAAGACAGTTTCCACACACACTGAGAAGGTGTTGCCTGCAAACATTACACAGGATGAGGGCCCCATGGATAATCCATCCTTGACCTCCACTCCCATCCCAAGCCCTGTGAAGCCAGCACGGGAGGACACTGTAGGGGGCAAAGCTGGTGGACAGAGGGAGGCAGGGCGGCGGCAAATACCAGGCAAGCGCACAGCGGGTTCCAGCATGTCCCCAGAGGGGGTCACCATCCACACCAGAATCAGCTTTGGTGTTGGGGTCACCTGTTGTGTCTGCCCCAGTTCCCCTCAATCCCCAGACAGGGAAGCCTTTCAGGATCCCCAAGAAGTGGAGAGGCACCCCTCCACAATCTCCGGCACACACTGTGTCTCACCAGGGCATGAGTCCACCTCCCCGGGCCACCACCCCACCTGGTCCAAGCAGCCCCCCAGCTACCACATGCACAGTTGGCTCTTCCACAGTTGTTACTCCCACTGCCCAGGGCAGTCCTCCAACTGACCCCAACACACAGTCAGCTCCAAGTCCGACAGACAGCCCCATCTGAGTGGTGGTCACCCTCACACACCTGTCTGTCCACAGGGGTGCGTGTGATGCCCATTGTCAGGCCCATTACTCTGTTGCTGGGCATGGCATGGTAGAGTTGCATACATTCCCTGTGTAGCTTCTGATGTAACTACTCTGCACATTGTACTTGCCTTGTGTTTCACTGCTGTGTGCCCCCTGCCTGTGCAGCTTCTCATGGACTCACTCTGCACTTTGTCCTGCCCACTGGCCTTGTCATTCACTGCTGTTTGCCCCTTGCCTGTGCAGCTTCTGATGTGACTACTCTGCACATTGTACTTGCCTTGTGGTTCACTGCTGTTTGCCCCCTGCCTGTTCAGCTTCTCATGGACTCACTCTGCACTTTGTCCTGCCCACTGGCCTTGTTGTTCACTGCTGTGTGCCCCCTGCCTGTGCAGCTTCTCATGGACTCACTCTGCACTTTGTCCTGCCCACTGGCCTTGTTGTTCACTGCTGTGTGCCCCCTGCCTGTGCAGCTTCTCATGGACTCACTCTGCACTTTGTCCTGCCCACTGGCCTTGTCGTTCACTGCTGTTTGCCCCCTGCCTGTGCAGCTTCTCATGTACCTCACCTGCACTGTGTCCTGGCCACTGGCCTTGTTGTTCACTGATGTTTGCCCCCTGCCTGTGCAGCTTCTCATGGACTCACTCTGCACTTTGTCCTGCCCACTGACCTTGTCGTTCACTGCTGTGTGCCCCCTGCCTGTGCAGCTTCTCATGGACTTAATCTGCACATTGGACTGGCCACTGGCCTTGCTGTTCACTGCTGTGTGCCCCCTGCCTGTGCAGCTTCTCATGGACTTCATCTGCACATTGTACTGGCCAATGACCTTGTTGTTCACTGCTGTTTGCCCCTTGCCTGTGCAGCTTCTCATGGACTTAATCTGCACATTGGACTGGCCACTGGCCTTGCTGTTCACTGCTGTGTGCCCCCTGCCTGTGCAGCTTCTCATGGACTTCATCTGCACATTGTACTGGCCAATGGCCTTGTTGTTCACTGCTGTTTGCCCCTTGCCTGTGCAGCTTCTCATGTACCTCACCTGCACTGTGTCCTGGCCACTGGCCTTGTTGTTCACTGATGTTTGCCCCCTGCCTGTGCAGCTTCTCATGGACTCACTCTGCACTTTGTCCTGCTCACTGGCCTTGTTGTTCACTGCTGTGTGCCCCCTGCCTGTGCAGCTTCTCATGGACTCACTCTGCACTTTGTCCTGCCCACTGGCCTTGTTGTTCACTGCTGTGTGCCCCCTGCCTGTGCAGCTTCTCATGGACTCACTCTGCACTTTGTCCTGCCCACTGGCCTTGTTGTTCACTGCTGTGTGCCCCCTGCCTGTGCAGCTTCTCATGTAACTACTCTGCACATTGTACTTGCCTTGTGGTTCACTGCTGTTTGCCCCCTGCCTGTGCAGCTTCTCATGTAAATGCTGTGCATATTGAAATGCCCACTGGCTTTGCTGTTGCCCAAATTTGTTGTCTCAATATGCAAATTGTGAATAAACACAGTTGATCCTGCAGTGAGTTGTGTCAGTGTCCTTCCTGAATAAAGTTGTTTCTGTGTGTGCATGGTTTACTGTGTCACAGGCTCAGTATGCCACTTCGACATTGCCAATGGGTTGTGTCACATTTCATTTTTTTGCAGGGGTGGGAGGCACTTCATTTCTACCTGACTGTGATACTTATGGGTGCAGTGCAGGTGGTTGGCAATGAAATCTTGTAGTCATTTTCCTTCTTGGCTCATGTTATCTATGGTGGACACATGTCAGGTTTGTGGGCAATGGCAGCACAGGGTGGGAGTTTGGGCACAGGCTTACAGGCAGGCAGGCCAGGGTCATGGGGTCTGTGTGAGCTTCCTTTCTGTGTGCCAATCAGTGTCGGTGTATGGACATCTTGTGGTGATGAGTTATCCAGGTCCCATGGCTTACTTCCAATGTGTGCACTTGGGTGGTGGAGAAGTGTATGGTGTAAAGGGGGTGACTTTGTTGTGACTGTGGATGTGTGTGCACCTGCATTGTCAACTACTGCCATGTGTGACCCTGGAGTGGTGTGCCTGTATGTGTACTTGTTTAGCCCTGTGGTTGTGTTTTGTGCACATGGCAGTATTGTGTGTTGCTGTTGTGGGAGGAGGTATGTGTGACATATCCTACTTGTGCTTGGCTGTCATGTAGTGTATCACTGGGTCCTGTGTGTTGTGCAGCAGACATTGTCTTGTCCAGTATTTGGATGCCTATGTGTGGCTGGTCAGTGTTTGAGTTCAGGACCTTCCTTACATCCCAGTGCCTAGCCTATACATGGGTGTCCTTGCTGTCTCCAGGAGTTGTTGCATTGGGGTGACCGTGGTTTGTGTTGACTGACTGTGTCAGCCATGTGTGCTGTGATGGGCTGTGTGTGTTCTCACATGTGTCTTGTCTTGCATGTGCATCACACATGCTTGATGGTTGTGTCACTGCCCTTCCATTTGTGGGAACCTCACTTTGGCTTTCCTATATGTTGTCCTCCATTACTGCTGGCATGTGGTGTGTGTATGTAGCTGTGAGTCAGGGTGGTGTGTGTGTGTGTGTGTGACTTGTCAGGTAGTGTGTGCAGTGAAGTGTTTGGTCCTCATCTGTGTGTGTGTGCATTTTGTGCCTGGCCTCAGTGTTCTTGGCTTGTGTGTGATGTTGTTGTGGTGTGTGTGTTGGCTGGGGCCTGGGCTTCTGTGCTATGTGTTCCTTTGCAAAGGGTCCTGCTGTGGCTGTATATGCAGTTGTTGGGACGTGGGGCATGGTGTGGCTGTAGTCGTGTGGTTGTTGTGCAGGAGTGGCACTTGTGAGGCACATGTTGTGTCCCTTCAGGGAGGTAGCTGGTGTGTTGTGGATGGAGTTGTGGCTCTGTGCGATTTGTACGGTGCCCTTGGCATGCGCTGGCCCTGTGCTCTGCGTTGTGTGCATGGTTTCATGCACACTGACCGCGGCGGTGACGTGACCGGGACATTTGTTCATGAATGCGGTACATGGGTGGGCAGTATGTGGCGAGATGTTTTTGTGACAGGTGGGACATGTGTGTGTGTGCAGTGATGGCTGTGTGCCTGTCCCCACAGGGATGTATGTTGTTCCCATGCGATGTTTTTCAACCCTGGAGCTGTGTATTGTGTTACTTGCACTGTTGTGTCTGTACGTACCTGCGGAGGCGTCCGCGGCGGTGGATAACTTGCAGGTGGTGGATCATGTACAACACCGGGAAGGCATGTAGGGCAGGATCCATCGCGGTGTGTCCCGGGTGTTTCTTTTCTGTCTCCACTGTGATGTCTCCGCCGTCTTTCGCTGTGCGGATTCTCCATCGCGGTGCGCTGCCCTGTTTCCGGCATCGTGATATCTTCGGCGTACGGGACGTCATTCCGCACGGCGGTGTGTGGTGATTGGCTCACTCCGCCACGGTGGCAGGCGCACTTTGATGGCGGTCGGCATCGCACCGCAGCGGGCGGGAAATGTGCAATGTGTGGCCATCCTAATATGGCGGGCGTGAAGACCGCTGGCGGCGTGCGGTAGATGGGTGTTAAGGCCACCGCCGGCACCGCGGTCGTGTCTCCGCCCGCCATCGTAATAGGCCCCAAAGTAACTAAAGTGATCTCATCCTGGATGTTCAACTTCAATCAACATATAACTGTTTTGCGTTCGATCATATGACCTAGTTCATCAATCATACCTAACTCAATGTTTTAGTTTAAATGAAGCTATGATTACACATAGTGCATTTTGGTCACAATTTATGAATCTCTTGAAAAGTTATTTAGACCTTGGACATGGCTCAAATCAAAACCTTTTGGATCTTCAGCCACTGGAAGTGTCTCAATCCACTGGAACCATTTTTGAATTCTTCAAAAGATGCTGACCAAGATCTTTCTTAAAGCCAAGCCAACCTAATAGACCCTTTAATGGCTAATATTTAAGGTTTTTCCTGTGGAAGTTGCTGAAATCTCAAAGGCTCTTCATGGAAATACTGACTGAAGGGAACACTAATTCAACATTGCCACATCCTCTTATGTGTTACCCTTATTTGGCATCTGGTACCACCTAGATCTCTTCACCTCTGATTCCCACTTCTAACAGAGGGCTCCGAGCATCAGGGAACCCTACTTGCATGTTGTCTTTATGTTTGTCCCACTTAGCATTTCTTATTGTAGAACCTTTTTTTCGAAGTTTGAAGGTGGAATCTTTGCCTAGGAATACATATGCAACTTGGATATGACTGCATGCATTCATAGGCTGGTCACAGAAGTACCCAGGTCAGGCAGAGAAACAAATAAGAAGAGTGAGGGAAAACTCTCATTGACAACCTTGTCTTATAATGTATACAAAAAATAAAGAACCTGGAAGAACTGCACAGCAAAGTACAAAAGCCGGTGATGCGCCTGGGCGGCAGGCACTCAATGTAGAACATCCTCATTGTAACATACTATGGGGCATATTATCAAGAAACGGCGTTAAAATTATCGCCGCTTTGGCGGCAGAAAACTGCTACTAAAGCGGCGATAATGGGCTTGATAATATGCCCTTGAGAATTCCAATAGAAGCCCATGTTCTGGTGTCAACATGGGCTTCTATTGGAATTCTCAAGGGCATATTATCAAGCCCATTATCGCCACTTTAGCGGCAGTTTTCTGTCGATAAAGCAGCGATAATTTTAACGCCGTTCTTGATAATATGCCCCCAAATGAGTAATAGAGGAACTGTGATATGTGGTAAATGATCGTGATTATTAGAAAATAGCTTATTAAATGAGGTAGATGGGAGCCCACCACAATTAATTTGGTAAAACATACTTTCAATTATCTAAAACTGGGCTCAGTCTGTGGTAGCTACAGTACAGAACAGACATGTCTAACTTAGGAAAATGAGTAAAATATTTAGCAGTAACAAAAAAGCTAAAACTTGAAGACGCCACACAATAAAAATCCCAGAACGCAATTATGAAAATGGGAAAAATGACACAAAATTAAGAAAATCCAATAAGAGGAACCAGATATATGAATTTTAAAGATTTAAGTCAAAAAGCACCAAAAGAAAAGTAAATAGCCAATCAGTAGTCACTGTTCGTGGTTGACTGGGACCTAGGCACGATTTCAGACTGACTACAATGGAACGTGGGTTGGATACACCAAACCGGCTCATCCCGATCAATGCTTTTACCTTTTGATATAGGACCTGATTTATTTCCTAGTGGATGGCCCGTTGTGCCACCGGGGCAACAGAGAAAATGACGCGTCATCCTGGTGGAGGGACCGCCTGTTACATTTATAAAGCATTGGCAGGAACCGCTGTCACGGCCAGAAATATTCAAATTTTGCAGACACTGAAGTCCTTGTGCTAGGCGGATAGTTTTCATGCCTTAGATTGGTCAATATTTCCAGCTTCGAACTTCAAGCAAGCCTGAACCTGCATCTGCTGAAGTCACTTCGAAATCGGACACTTTTGCAGCGACGTTCTACTGAGGCTCTGGATGTCTTGGAAGTCCAAACATTTTCCAAATCCCAACTTGTCAGAGTTTCTGGGGCAGCTCCTCTTGGCCACTTCTATGGCTCCCAGGATCTTAGGGAGAGCACTTAATGGTCATGACTCACTTCAGCAGATGCTATTTGCAGCATTGAATTCAGTTTCAATTGCTAGTGATGAGCTTTGCACTTAAGGAAAAAGGCCTATTTCACCTTGGTGTGTCCCTGTAGTCACACTGCAGGTCATCAAACTGACTCTAGGAGTCAACTTCTTAGTCATGGGTAAATGTAGGAGCAGGTCCAGCCCTTCAGGTCTCCACACAGCTCTCAAACAGCAGGCCTAGTCCTCTTCTGTTCTTCCACAGGTCTAGAGAGTGTTCTGATGAGCTGCCTGTGTGTGATGTGCCTGCTTTGTAGGTTTCATTAGATAGTGGGTGAGGGTAACTCCTCGACACCCCCTAATGAAATAACAAATGTCCCTATGGACAACCCTTACCAATACTTGCAGCATATTCTGTTTGCCTTACTGCAAACTATCCCACAGTGCACTATTTAGAGGCAAATCCAACCTGATAGAATCTTACTGCCTCTGAAGAGGCCTTGTGTACCAGTCTGCTGTATTTATAGGGAAACAAGCAGGCCCCTCCTCTTCAGCTACACTAAACTGGCTATGGGACCAGCTCCCCCTCCAATACGCCTGGTGACAAGCTGGTGAGAGATGGCCCGGGGAAAAAATGTTTCCTTTCCTCAGTTCTCCCATTAGATATAACTATGAATAGACAGGCCTCACCCGGGTCCCTTTCAAGATTATGAAGTGCCTGGACCCACCTCAGCTGTCCTACCTGGGCTGGGAGGAATCACATTCCTCACCCCCAGAGTTCCTGTCAAAAGGCCTAAGCTGTTGTTCCGGTTCTGTGAGCAGTGTTGACACTTCAATAAGAAGAAGCACTTACAGGGGTCAGCTGCTGGTCATCACTAAATAGCTTACTGGTGGTTCAGGCAGGTAAAGTGTAACATTGCACATTCTTTGTTTCTTCCTACATTTTTGTTTGTTTGATGTGTGAAATACAGCATCTATCGACATTTTCTAAGATTCACTCTTATAACCCAAAGCTACCACTCAATTTTTTTTTTCTGCTTGAGTAGCATAGGAGCTCTTCCACACTTCTTATTAAGATTGTGGCTTCCCTCAACCATTGTCTGACATGTAGGCTTCCTACAAACTAGTACTTGAACAATGGAGAAAGATATACCTTTTCTAGACACTAGAAACACATCAATTCTTAAGGACAGTAGCGGCTGCTACCGATCGGGAGTGGTGGGCGGGAGGGGGGAGGAGGGGAGGGAGGGGGTTGGGGGTGGGATAGAAATGAAGTATATAAAAGAGCACTGACCTTGGCTGGCCGCCTGCCACCTCTCCCCCGTCCTCTTCTTCCTGTCTCCACCGGCAGCGGGAAGCACCCGGCTCCTAGGCTCACCATAGCCAATCACAACGCTGCAATACCCAAATTCAGGCTGCTCACTTAATTATTGTCACCTAATAATTAAGCCAAAACCCGGAATGTTTTCAATGGCATCTCACCTAATGTTTGTATTTGAAACTTGCCACTAGAACACTTATCTAAAATTAGATCTGTGTGGACATTTACATCATTAAGTAGAATATCAGAGTCCCTATCACTTTTTACCTTAGAAAAAGAATAGAATGGCAGATGTTCTATACTTGGCACATGTAAATAGAAATGAGATCACATGTAATAACATGGTTGGTCTCTTCTATCTCCAGCAATATAACAGCTACTATTCCATGCTCAGACTATATGTCTAATATCAATTGAGAGCAATAGATATGAAGCAATAGAAGCTACACTGCAAGCTTAAGTTGACCATTTCTGTTTAGTGAAACTGTGCACTCCCAAGCATGTGTATCCTGCAGAATTGCAGATTTTCTTATCTGTTTTCTTAAAATATGTCAATATTTTCTCCCTCCCCCCTTTACTTTCCTCGTGCTTAATGTGGTTGGAGCTTGGTTGCTTATTGCACTAGTTATTAGAAGAAAGGGTGGGCCTAACTCGGGTAAATTATGTAGCATGATTATGCAAAATTACTAACAAAATATGCAAAATTATGAATGATTAAGTGAGATGCATATTGCACTGAAAGAATTACCTGAACAGTCTGTTTGGGTGAAAATTCAGCTCGAAAATGTAATTTTAAGTTGATTTCCAGTTGTTCGCGTTCTGATTTGTAGTTTTGCACATAAAATTACCCATACAGTCCGCATGGGTAACAAATCTACTTGAAATGGTTGTTGCTCGCCCATGTATCGGCTGCAGGTTGTCCAAAATGCAGCTGCTAGATTACTTATTTCTCTACCCAAATCTTGTTTGTTCGCTCGACTCCTTGAAAATCTTCATTGACTGTCCATTGAGAAGCGTACTCAGTTCAAAGCTGTATGTATTTCTCACAATTTTTTTTACAAGCAGGGGGCACCCAGTCTAGCCACCTTGATGCAACCCTGTCTACCTAGTAGAGCATTATGCTCGGCAGATCTGAACCTGGCACATATACCCCATACTAGAAGAGCCAGAATGGGAGGACGTTCTTTCCAAGTTCTAGCTCTGACCTTATGGCATTCTATTTCTCTTAAGCTAAGAATGGTCCAGAATCATCTGAGTTTTCGCAAGCAGTTAAAGACCTGGCTATTCTCAGCCTAAACTGTATTTGTTCTTCTCTTTCTGCTGTTTTTGTCTTCTCAGTGATTAGCACCTAGAAGCCCCTTCCTGGGGCAGTTGTGCACTTTAAAAATCTTTTTCACATAACATAACATGTTAAAGGAAATGCACTTGAGTTAAAAACACTGCTGTTGACATTAAGATGTGTAGTTTTGCACAAAAAATGACCCAAAGGGTCAGCTTGGGTAACAAAATCGACCCGAAATGCTGCTTGCATTCAGAAATGATCCGAATGGTAGATCTTGGATTAAAATTTCTCCCTGAAATTATGCTATGTGGTGTAATGGCTTAATCTCTGTAATTTTATATAGATTTTGCTACACAAAATACTCAAATTGTGCCAATTACTCCAGCGTAATTAAAATTTCCCCCAGTTCTAATTAGAAGTCATCAGCTCAAAAACTCAAGTTTCTACTAATAAACAGCTAGCATATAAACCCTCTGTTGCCTTGTTACAATTCTGACAGCAATGACTACTTTGGGTTAGCACACAATTGTTTAGTATGATAAAAGGGAGAAGATAATTTACAGAGGAGCAAGCAAATCGCCATACAAGCCATCAGTTCATCAGAGTAGTAAGAGAACCACGCTCTATCAATGCAATATAAAGAAATGGAATCATCATTAAGATACACAGCTCTAATCACAAAACAGTGTGCACAACTAAGCTCAACTTAGTTTGCAAATGACTTGATTAATGAGTGCTAATTCTCTTTTGTGATTCACAAATGTGTATTTACGCTTGTAAATTAATTTGTAGATATGTGTCAATAAGACAGCATGGTGTAATATTATATGAGAGTAAACCTGCTCCTAGAGGTGGGTGGTGGGTATTGCAGGGGGGAATGCCAAGGAAATTTGGCAAGCGCCCACAAACTATTGAGTTAATGAATATTCACAAATCTTTATGTGGCTCATTCCCATGCTTGATACCATGCATGACTTCTTCTGCCAAGGGAAGGAATAAATCCATGTTCAAGTTGTGACTGAGGAGGGACTAGCCCCAAATCGAGTGGGGATGTGGGGCAGCGGGTTTGCCATAGAAGAAAACATTAACCCTGTAGAGAAAAAGTGGAGCAATTAGCACATGTAAATGCACGTTTGTATGTAGGAATTCAACGGGTGACACCTCATATGCAGGATAAAATAGTCAAAGAATTTGCTTTGTATCTTTAAAAATTCAAGTATGCGGTTCAAAATATAAAAATTCTAGTAGGGGTTACTTTCAATATCAATCCATATATATATATTGAATATCACATAAAAATGAATGGAGATATTGGTTATTCAAAGCCAATACATGTTTCACCCTGTTTAGCTTGTCATAACTAAAATACAGAAGACACGATACAGACAGAATTCAGACCTTTAATATGCAAGCATCCATAAAGGAAACTGATCCTAATCCTTAGAGTGAGATAATATACTCCTGAATAAAGCCCCAGGCGTGGACATGTCAAATAGGGAGAACTATGTGCTGGTTTCAAATAAACCAGGGCCCATATATTTCAATATAGCATGCAGCGCAACACAACAAGCCACCTTGCTGTGTTACACTGCGTGAAAAGGTGTGGGAAGGATGCACTGTATTTAACATTATATGGCGCTTTCTTGCTCCCTGCCTGCACTAGCGCACATACTGCTGCCTAGTGCCAACGCAGACGATACTCAGAGGTATTTTCCTCTTTCTAAGTGTGCTGAAGAATGCAGCACACTTAGAAAGAGGAAACAATGAGGAAAAACAAAGATAGTTCTTGTTTCTTTCTCTGGTGTGGAGGTGTACAATTCTGATGCATTCCCAGGTCTACTAGTGTTGGTAAATCTGGGGATGTGTCAGAATACATGGGTGGATGCATGGGAACACCCACGCTCCACCCATGGCATGCCTCCTTGCTGCAGAGTAACACAAGGCAGTGATTTCTGCTGCCTTGCGCTACTCTAGATTTATTAAGGAAAAGCAGGGCCACACAAGGTAGCCTTGTGTGGCTTGATAAATCTCATTAAGGTTTTGCATAGCTCTTGCTTCCCCTTGCGTGGCTCAACAGTGACGCAAAACCTAGATAAATATGGGCCTCCATCTGTACTAATTGCTAGGTAAGATTCAATATAGGATTCTTCCCATATTGTGTGATCTTGGAGTCAGAGGGCCTGATTCACTAAGGTAGCTTAGACGTACACTTACACATTTGAGTAAGTTTACTACTTTTCAGTATTCAAAAACTCCGAGTGTAGGTTATTAATAAAAAAGTAGGAAGTCCAGCACTACACATGGCCAACCACTGGTACTGCAACACCCTCCTATAGAAAACAATAGAGATAGGGATTTTAAATAAAACCCCATAAGAAACATTCTAAATTAAAATAAACTATTTAAATGAGTTAAAAATATAAAATATTTTAATAACCTATTTTTAATTGAAAAATAATGTAACTATAAATGTTATAAAAAAGAAATAAATTCATGCTAATTAACTCTATACTTCAATTAAAATTTTGATTGCACATTCCATTTGTTATCCTTTAGGTGGAATTTTGTTTTTTTAATTTCAACTAGAGGAAAAAAATGTTAATTTAAATTTATTTTGGAGTTAAATGCATTTTTTAAATTTGTTCTTTACTTTATAACAGGGAAACTCCATAGGCGGGCTGATACTGTGAAGAGACTGGTTCAAGCAGAAACAATCAATCAATCATTCAGTAGATTTGTAGAGCGCTTCTTGTCACCCATGAGGGTATCCAGGCACTGGCAGGGCCCAGTTGATTAGCCAAATAGCCAGGTCTTTAGGGGCTTCCAGAACTCTGCAAGAGATGGAGAGGTTCGTAGATGAAAGGGTAGCTCGTTCCATGTCTTCGTTACTAGGTAGGAGAAGGAGCAACCTCCGCAACTGCTATGCCATATATGGGGGGCAAGGGTTAGAGAATGGGACTCAGGCCGGAAGTGTCTGATGGGCTGATGGAAGTTCAGGCAGTGGTTTATGTATGCGGGTCCGCAGTTGTGTAGGGCCTTGTATGCATGGGTCAGGAGCTTGAACTGGAATCTTTCTTGTACAGGGAACCAGTGGACTTCCCTGAGGTAGGGGGAAATATGAGTTTGTCTAGGGAGGACGAGCCAGGCTGCAGCATTCTGTATGGTCTGTAGTCATAGGAGGAGGTGAGCTGCGATCCCTGCATAGAGAGTGTTGCCATAGTTTAGTCGGCTGGAGATGAGGGCCTGGGTGATGGAGCATCTTGTGTTTTGGGTAGTCATTTGGATATCTTATGAAGCATGTGTAGGATGAAGAAGCAGGAGGAGGAGACGGAGTTGACCTGAGTTGTCATGGTTAGCTTTTTGTCCAGAATGGGCAACAAGGTTCTTAGCCTGGTCAGTGGAGGTAGAAGTAGGTCCGAGTTCTGAGGGTCCCCGGGAGGCATACCATGGGGAGCTTTAGTTTCCGAAAATCAGTACCTCTGTCTTGTTAGTTCAGAGCTTCAGGCAGTTGTCCTTCATTCAGTTAGCGATGTCTGTCATGCAGTTGTGGAAGTTGGTGTTGGTGGTGTCTTCAGAGAGGGAGAGGATGAGTTGTGTGTCGTCAGCATAGGATATGATGTTGAGGCAATTAAATTTGGTGATGCTGGCCAGTGTGTCAAATAAGTGTTGAAGAGGGTGTGGCTGAGCAAGGATCCTTGGGGTACTCCACAGATTATTTCATTGGTTTCAGAGGTGAAGGTGGAAGACACACTTTTTGCGTTCTTCCGATGAGGAAAGGGGCCATCCATCTGAGAGCAGCTCCTTGGATGCTTATGTTGTGCAGCCCTGTGATGAGTGTGTGGTAGGAGACCATATTGAAGACTGCCGAGAGTTCTAGGAGGATCAGAGCCGCAGTCTCTCCTAGGTCAAGTAGGGCTTGGGTGTTGTATGTAGCAGCAAAGAGGGCTGTCTCAGTGCTGTGTTTGCTGTGGAATCTGGATTGGGAGGAGTCGAGCAGGAGGTTCTATTCCAGATGTGAGGAGAGTTGTAAGTTGATGGTTTTTTCTACTATTTTGTCTGGGAAAGGGAGTAGGGAGATTGGTCGGTAGTTGTTGAGTTCCCTGGGGTCTGTCAATGGTTTGTTGAGTAGGGAGTTGACTTCCGATTGTGTTTCCAGTCCTCCGTGGTGGTGGCAATTGAGGTGTTTAGCAAGGTGGTGAGTATGTGGCTGATTCTGGCATCGCCTAGGAGGAAGATTTGATGAGGATACGGGCCAGTTGGGGCGACTGAGTGGACCGAGCTCATGATAGAGGCGATGTCCAGCTAGGCAAGCTGTCCACTTGTAAGACATTTTCTGTGCAAACGAGTCTACAGCATAGAAAATTATGTGAAATTGTGTAATGAGTAGTTTTGAAAAAAATTACAGCCAGGTCTAAATAAAAATCATCTGCTGAGTGAACAACTGTTATCATATCATACACATGTGTTGTCCTCCGGTCACCTCTCCTCAGCCTTATGTCAGACAATCATTTGCTATTGGAGACCTTATGGCTCTGTGTTCTGGTCTATTCTAGACTGTTCTGGTTGTTTGCCCACTGTTAGAGATAGAGCCAACAAACTTTGATGTTGTGTGCTGAATCTAAGATTAAACATCCACTTGTGTTAGCCTTTAAAACGTGTGAGCATATTCATTACAGTTTTTTGATGAAGACACCTACTCCTGTGCAGGTGATGGGCTGTAGAATGCACAGTGAACTGCTAAACATATTCTAAAGCGGTGCTTAATTTGTAAAAAGGTAAATGCCAGAGCCTTTTTCAGGAGGCCAATGCAGCTGCACCACTAATTGCCCCTGCCAGCACTTCCAGTTCCAGTACCAACTATCACACTCTTACAAGTGTGACAATTTAGACTATTCCAGGCCACCTAAAACGATTAGAATGGCCTGGGTGGTATGTATTATTTTTTGTATGTATTTTTAATTCTTAAACACTCTGGTGTTTTGCTCAACTCAATACTGGACAAACAGTGCCACCATGTGGTAGACTGTTATAAGTGTTAGTGTTGAGTAATAAAGTGCTGGTGCCTAGCTCTGGCAAGCACCAGCTCAAATTAAGCACTGTTCTACAGACCTGGTAGATCGCAAAATAGAAGGAATAGTGGCAGGCTGAACAGTTTCAGTAAAAAGCTATCACCACCAGATATGAAGAAATGATGAAATTTGAGAAACTATGCAAAATATGTCACTTTCACTAATTCTTGCTTGCTGCACAGGCTATTAGATTGCTTAAGCTCTGGAGTGTTACGCTGTTATATGTGCTACAAGTTTTCAACCAAAGCATGCTGTCCCATACAACAACTGTGCACAGCTCCTGGATCAGCAGCCCACATGTGATAGGTGGAAGAGACAAGGAGCCATGCAGCCGTGCAACAACATGCAGCATCACATTAGTCAGGCACATTTGTGTGAAGGAGAAAACATCATTAGGATGATCCCACATCAGCAAGGAGGAAAACTATGCTGCATCAGTTAGTATAGGCAGTGGAGGAAGAGAGTAGCTGTTCAAGCAGAAAAAAGTGAGTAGGGATAATTAAAATTTGACTTGGCAAACTGAGATAGGAGGGCAACTGTAATGAGACGACGCTGTGAAAATAAACCCTTGGTGGCCAATGAAGATAAGAAGCATGAGAGTTGAACTTTCACACCTGAAAAAGGTTGCGTTTGTTTACTGAAAGCAAGCAAAACATTTCATTGAAAGCATGGGTCAGATTCATGCACCTTCATCGTCTTTGTGACACAAGCATTTTTTACAATTTAAACTAATGGTGTCTGGCATGGCTGATATGTTGGCTCCTATCACAATATTTATGTTGCTGCTGTGCTTTGTTATTATGCTAGTGTTTTTAATATTTTATTTTAATCCATTGATTGGCCTCGTTGTTTTCAGTACCCTAAGCAAAGTGAATGAAGTAAGCATGTCGGAGATATCATTGTTCCTGGTATCGGCTGGAGAACCAATTCTTCCATAGAAACAATGGAAACTTTTGATCAACAGTTACTTAATAGATACCAAGAATGGACTGGGAACCAAAATCAGCCCTGGCAAACACTGTCATACCAGCCTCAAAACTGTGCAGTGTGAGCCCAATAACCACTAGGGAGGTTTGGTGCCTCCTCAGGACTTTTTGAAAAAGTGGAGAGAAAGTGTGCATTTTACAGGTCATTATTCATTATACTGCCTTTACCCCACCTCCTTTTTCCTCACTTCTACATTCTCCTGCTGTCTCAACCTGCCTCAATATCTCTCCTCCTCCTTTCTCTAAACATATCATCTCTAGGAATTGCTTTCTCACTCCTCTTTTCATCTGGTCCCTTCTTTAGTCCCTCTTCTTCTTTCCCCTCATTCTTACCTCTGTCTTCTGCCTCTTTTTCCCTCACTATCCTATCTGTGCATCTCGATTTCCTTACTTCGTTCACTATGTTACCTCATCTTCCCCTCTGTGTAAACCTCTCAACACCGTCCCTTTGCTCTATCTCATCCTTGCTCCTCCACCTACCTTTCTCTTTCTCTCACTACCTTGTCCCCTCTCTCCTTTTTCCTTTCTCCTCCTTCCTAGTTACTATTTCTCAGCTTTCTTGCTCTTTGCCATCATTTTCCTTTCTATCGCATTGTCAAACTCAGAGGGTGGCTCAGTGTCAAGTTCATCCTTCCCTGAATCTATGATTCCAGTCCTAGCCAATTATAAGTACCTCAGAGGCAGGGGCTCTTCACACTGAAGTACAGGGAAGAAAAACTCTATAAGAATGACAGCAAGAAGACCAACAACTTATGAAGACAGAACAATTGAGCAAGTAAATACACATCTGATTATGGGTCCATTAGTGAATCAGTTAGAGAGGTATGTCCACAGATGGATTTGTTAGGTGTGAAAACACTGGGGGGCATATTTACTTACATTGCATGCATTGCAGGTCATCAAGCAAAGTCGATGCACTGTGCTGCGTTAAAAGCAGACATCAGAAATGTACGACATCTACTAAGATGTGGCACATTTCGGCTGCCAACTAGTGGCGGTGCACTATGTGCTGTGTAGCACCGATGAAGGCACCCTTGCACCATAGTGCAAAGGTTCCTGTGTTACAGGCAGGATTGGTTTTATGCAGGAAGGGGCACCTTCATGGCCAAAAATAATCCTTAAAGGCATTTTCCTCTTTCTATATTTGCTGAGAAATGTAGCATGCATAGAAAGAGAAAGTAACAAGGAGAAATAAAGATATTTCTCCTCGTTATGGCTGCTTCAGGAAGGCAAAGCTTTCTGATGCATTCCTTGGTTTACTAGCTGTAGTAAATCTGGGAATGTGCCAAAATACTTGAGTGGATGCATGGGAACGCTCATGCTACAGCCGTGGAATGCCTCTGAAAGGCAAAGTAACGCAATGCATGCTATGTGTTGCCTTGCGTTAGCTTTTGGGAAAAATCTCACTCAAAGCCATGCAAATCTAATTTGTGTGGCTTTGCAAATAGCAAATACAATTTTGCTTCATGGCAGCACCAAAAAAGTGGCGGATCCACAAAGCAAAATGTCTGTAACTTTGCCCCTAAATGTTCAGCCAGGACTGCCGGGTTCCTAAGCTTAGCCCCAACTCTACCCTATCCTGAGGCATGGGAGAACAAATAATACTAACCATAGCCAGGCTAAATCCTCCCCTTCCTACTGTAACCACCCTTCTTATGTGCCCCTTCCCTTCATCACCCCGCTCTCATTTACCACCTGTGGAAAGCTGGAGGTAAATGCGAGCTATAATCCTCATGAAGAATAGAATATTCTGCTAAATTTTACTGGAAAACACCCGACCCACTTAGCTATTCCCCATGCCATGAGGATTAACTTGTGATACGTGAATACAGGTGCTGAGATATTAGTTGGAATCATATATTCCATCGAACCATTCGTTTCTCATCTAAATCTGCCCTATTTGTAATAGAGGACTAATACGGATAACTCACACAGGATCAGATGACAGCATTCTAAAATTAGGGAAAAAAACACGTGAGTTAACCTGTCAGCCTTAGGGTGGTTTTCCCCTAAAATATTTGCCTTCACCCTCCTATTTTTCTGAATTTGTTTTTGCTGGCCTTAGGACTATGTGCACTTTACAACTGCTAACTATTGCTAAAGTGCTTGCGCTCACTCCCTAAAATATGGTAAAATTGGCTTACACCAGATTAGCATATATAATTTACTTATAAGTTCCTAAAAGTGGTATATCATATACCCAGGACCTTTCTAATTAAATGCTACCAGTGGACCTGTAGCACTATTTTTGCCACCCACTTACGTAGTCCTTTAAAACATGTCTCAGACCCATCATTGCAGCCTTCCAGCAGTTTTAAACTGCCAATGCGGCTCGAAAATATGACCCCCTTGCCAAGGCTAAAACATCCTTTTTATTACTTATTAGTCACCCCTAAGGTAGGCCCTAGACAGCCCATAGTGCAAGGTGCATTGTGATTAAAAAGTTGTGCACTTACTTTTAATTTTTATAGGTCCTGGTAGTGAACAATTCATACATTTGTTTTTCACTACTGTGAGACCTACCTCTCCCATAGGATAACACTGGGTTACATTATTACATTTAGTAAGTGCTCACTTTTGATGGGGAACAGGAAGGAAAGTAATGTTTGGTATCGGAGGAGTTGTACTTTAAAATCCCCTTTAATGGTAAAGTCAAATTTTAAGTCACAATTCTGAAAATGCCTCTTTTAGAAAATTGGTGTTTTCTTGTCCTAACCATTTTGTGCCTGCAGCCTGTTCCTGGGTCATATGACTAGGTGTGAGTGGAAGTTTGCCTTTGTATATTCCTCCCAGACAGCAATACAACAGAGGAATTAGGTATGCCTGGATGGGTCATCTCAGGCAGGATGGGGAGATGGAGCTGGGCATGGCCCCACTTACACGTCAATAGGCTGACCCCTTTTCTCACACAAAGAACTTCGCACTAGCCTATTGTCCGTGTAGCAAGGCTAAAGCCAGGGCAGGGAGGCTGGAAATCTGAGACACAGTGGGGGAAGCCTCCAGAAGTTTCTCCCACTTCAAAGAATGAACCAGGGATAAAAAGGGGGCTCTCAAACCCACTCTTCAGTTCACTCCTGGACCTGTGGAAGTGCTTCCCTCTCAGAGGACTGCTTGCTGTTGTGACCTGCTGTGTACTTAAGAGGGACTGCTTTGCTGCACCAAGAAGGACTACTCTGCTGCCTGAAGCCTACTTTAAGCCCCAGCAGTCTATCCTGCTGCATGAGCCCTGCTCTTCTCCTTGAACCCAGGGCTTCTAGAAGTGAATCCAAGTGCTAGTTAGCTGGCCTACTGATCAGACCCTCAGGGACCAAAAAGGCTCAAACCATCTTGAACCTGCACCTGGACCCTGTCTGAGTAAGTCTCAACCCTCCATGTGGTGCATCTCCAGTCCTGAAGCCTTGAAAGTGGTGCAATAGGTGCACAGATAGTCCAAATCCAAAACTTGGAACTTAGAAAAATTTCAGCCAAAAAGTGCTCTGAGAAACATGAGGAGACCAGGACCTACCTGCTTGTCAATCCACTCAAGGTGCATTGCTGGTCGACCTGACTTTGTGGCAGCTCCTGCTGTTTTGTTTTCCTCAGCAGCAAATCTTGTTCAACAGCTCCTTGTAGATGGGGTATCTGGCCTCATGGAGCCCTCCTCGGCTACAGACTGCAGCTTTGTCCTGCTGATGTTTTTTGACTTCCAAAAAGAGATTAAGTTAGAACATAGAAATCTTCACCGCGACTTCGTCCAGCAGAGCCCCGATGATGATGCCTCCTCCCTGGACACCGCTGAGGTCCTTCCCCCCGTGGAACTTTACCTTCTCAGACATTTTTTCTGCAAAATTTCTTTTAAGACCAAAGGTAAGCGGAGACTGGGCCCAACCCACTCTTTGTACCCAAGCCGCACTCCAGTGCAGTCGGCCAAAACTTTCAATTTTGGCCTGGTCTCTAGTTACTAGGGGCCATATGCACAAAGCATTTGCAACTTGCAAATCGGTCACAAATGGGTTTGCGACCGCAAAAGTGGTGTTTTGTGATGTACGAAAGGCCATCCCAATTTTTTATTTGCGATGCAAGCGATTTGCGAGTCGGTATTTTTTGCAATCCAAATTTAAAAGTCGCAATTACTGAGTCTATATTTGTGACTCGCAAATCATATGTACCAGCCAGTAACAATTAGCAACTGGTCGCAAAAAAGCCAGTTTACACATGCAATTTAACACCAATTTGTTTCAGGTGGTAAGTGTGTGCAAACTATAAAAGGTGACCCAGAATATGCAACAGGGGTTTCCAGAATGGCTGCTTTGTATGTGATTGTGAGGAGGCTGTGCCTACTGGCTGCTCAACAAAGGAAGAGGGGAAGGAGACAGGAGAGGATATACATTTGATTGAATTGCTGAAACCACACTTAGAAAGGAATAGTCTGCACAGCAATTCTACCACCACTCATGAGCAGGTGTTGATCGACAGGAGCCCACCTGCTCAAAGTCCCTAAATTCAAAAGGGCAAGGATGGGTGCACGCTCATTTGGCTATTTGGCAGCCGAAAATTGGAACACACTTCCACCTTCGCTGCGCGCAGAAAAATCTGAAAATGTCTTCCGTAGAGGCCTGAAAACCTGGCTGTATTAGACATAAGCCTAGCCGCTCTGTCTGACCTCGCATGTAGCTGCTTCTATAGCGCGGGGACACACCAGTTGGTGTAGCCAGGCACTTTATAAATGACTTATTATTATTATTGTGCTCTTTCCACCTTTTGGCCTCTGGCAGTCAACAGGGTGTTATTGCTGTTGGAGTGTTCCAAAGAGCACTTTTCTGTTTTTTTCACGCGATTTGTAGAGCCAATGGCCGCCCCCCCCTACTATATCAACCGGTACATATACCTACTCAGGGATGGTAAGGAACTGTAAAGCACAAATTTGAGATTTTCTAGGGTTGCCTTATTTCCCCATGTCATAGGGTGTATAGATGGAACACATTTGTCCACCAGCGCATCTTGAATACTTGTTTAGGAATAGGAAAAATACCCATTCCCTCCATATTCCAGTTGTGTGTGATGCCAACAATGTAATCACTTATATTGTGTCACAATACCTAGGGAGCACCCATGACTCATTCATCTTCAGGCACAGTGGAATACACCGACGCCTGGAAAGAGGGGATTTTGACTATGATTGTTTGTTAAGTAATGTAATCCAGTAGAATCACACATATGCATGTGCTAATCAAATGCATAATAAAGCAAGCTCAAAGTTATTTCTTAGTTACAGGTGACGTTGAGTATGCCTTAAGGCGTTGGTTGTTGACACCATACTTTTTCCCAGCAAACCCGATTGAAAGGTGATATAACATTGAACTTCGTTGTACCCGGGATGTGATTGAGTGCACATTAGGCCTTCTAAAAGCTGGATTCCATTGCCTTCCCAAAAGTGGAGATGCCTTACAGTATGCTCCAGACACCACCTGTAAAATAGTGGCAACATGTGCCATCTTACATAATTTAGCCACCAGGCGAGGGGTACCCATCACTATGAGTGACTCTGAATCAGAAAAAGATGATCTGGAGCCACCCCTGCAGCAGCCAAGATGGGAGAGAATAGCAGTGGAAGGGAGATGGCAATGGGACCACATTGCAACCCATTACTTTTCAAAGTAAGTAATATGTGACAGCATGCTCTAAAGAAAATGCTGAACGCTGATTTGATGCCATAAAGTAAAACTACCTTTATTGTCAGGGTTCTTATCAAACTGCAAAAACAAATAGTAACGTCTCACATGCAAATGGTCATGAATGTCCACAGACAATGTCAGTTACATCACCGACATGACAAATACACAGCATTATTTAAACAGCCTGTGCTGTGTCTTTCAACGCTTCCTGCGGCTATGTCCCAAATTGCTTGGAACCACATGTTCACCAGCAAGAGTACGGCTGCTGTTGCATTGCAGTGCACATGCATCAGTGGTAGAGATCCTTCTCACACTAGGCATGTCCTCACTATCTTGAGGGCCAACTACAACCCCAATAGCTATGTTGGCATTTTGTAATGCTTCAGCTGCAGAAGTTATCTGCCTTAAGCCCCTAACAACATCGCCACTAAAGTGTCCCATTCCCACCTGAAGCATTACATTCCGCCTGGATAGAGTTGAGGTGGCTTGTGCCAGTCTACTGATTGAATGGGTCAACCCCTCCAATCGAGCAGCAGTACTTCTGTATAAATGACTTTGATAGGCATTTTCTTCTGCAATTTGTTTGCATAACTTTTCTATTGCAGTAGTGAAACTGCCCATTTTAGAGTTCATGTTAGCCTGATTTTCAGTCATTTAAGTAGCAATATTGTTGAATATAAATGACATGCATTGTGCATGTTCTGTATTTTTTATTCATTAGCTTCATCTGCTTGTGTTGCAGATGCTGAATTTGGAGCATGAAAGCCTCAAGGTCTCCAAACATCTGGCCATTGGATTGTGGATCTTCAGGTAGTGTTGCTTGGCTGCCATGGCATGCCTCACACTGCTAACTGCACACACACATTGGAATGCACTGCTCTTGTGCCCTCCCAACAGGCTCCAAGATGAGACTATTAGACTGATTTTCCTCTCCATCATACATTAATGGTGGCTCTGGTGAGAATGTAGCATTTCCATGCTGGCTATGAGATGTGCTTGGATGTCTTGTCACTTCTAATGGTTTTTTAGGCACCATATGTGTGTCTTCCTGTCCCTCCACATTTGTGTCATCATCCTGTTCCTTAGGCTGATCTGTGCAACAAATTAACTTACAATTCGTTTTTTATATTTGGGAATATCAAATGTTATGTTTTGTTACTTTTCTAATATAAACTTCTAACACTGACTACAGTGAGTGGCATATTGACTACATGTCCCATAATGTTCTATAATGGTAGCTTTGGGTACTCTTTAAGAAGCCCTCTGGATTATTTTACACTATTAGTGGGTGTTGTGGATAGATTTAGGATGTGCAAATGCAAACATAGTTCACACTTACTTTGTGATGTTGCAGATGCCAAGGTGCCAATGCTTCTAAATCCCACAGCTGCCTCAGCTGCTAATGTAGTCCCAACCATAGTCTCCAGTGTAGTGGTGGGGGTACAGTTGAGGGGCCACCTCCTGTTTACCACCTCTTTCTGATCTCTTCAACAGAGTGGTGGTTGACTCTGTCAGCATCTATTTTGGGCTGCATCTACTGCCATATTTTGAGCTTCTATGCCTCTGAGACAGATATGGAGGCTTTTCCAAAGAGAACATTCATGGTTGTTGCGCCACTCTTCAGTCAAGATCTCCAATTCCTTCTCTGAAAACTTCTTTTTAAGTTTTCTGCCACCTGACTCCTTCTCTAACACATTGGCTGTTCATTGCTGTGATTGAGGCTTCTGTTACAATTCCAAAGTGTACTTTGTGATGGCAGCTGTTCTCCACCAACAATCCACATCCACTCTCCAGTCATGTAATGTGAGGCACTTCCTGGTTCAGGGCCCATTATCCATGACCAACCAGCCAGTGTTTTTCCATTGTTTTCTATCGCTGACGCTATTTGAGTCCACATTCGCAATTTAGGAAATCGCTAAATGCAATTTCCTAAATTGATAAGTGACTGATTCGTGAGTCGCAAACTGAGGGGGGAAATTGTTTGTTCATACTGTTTTGTGATTTACTAATTGCAGTTTGTAAAGAATCGCTATTCTGAAATCGCCAATCAGAACGTTCATACACCTAGCCCTTGATGGCTGTGGTTGTCTCTTTGATCTTTTAGGTGCTAGTTTTCACTACAACCTTCAAAAATTCATAACTACAAGAGGGTTAAGCACTGGTGACTGTAGTGACCTTCGTGGACCACCCTGACGGTCATTGTGGCTGATGCTAGAGAAGGGCTCACACCCCCCTCAACCAACAGCCCAATTTTATGCAGCTTGAAACACCTGATTTAAGGGAGAGACTTTTTCACCAAAACATAGAATATTTTAAGATTCCTCCTTCTTCAAATATCCCCATCCCAACGCAAGTTAATGGAAAACTAATTTCTCATTATTTGTTTTAGGTCTTCCTCTTAGGTGTTCCCAAATGTTGCCATGAATGTTTTATATCCAATTTCAAATTTATTTGAATGCACTAACATACTCGCAAAATATCAGCGTAAAGTAATCTATCTATATATTGTTCAAACTCAAAATTCACACTTAAAATATTGAGGAAATCACACATTTTTTCAAATTAGCATTTCGTTGGAAGCTTACAGACCGACATGGTAGGTTTACAGTCCGGCTGTCGAATTTCAATGTCGGCGGTCGGAGTGTTATCTGGCTGGTCAATCCGACTCGGTTCAGATGGGCTCAAGAACCCCGTTGGCCAGTCGGAAACCTATCATAATCCCTTTAGGATGGCGTATCCGCCGTTGGGATTATGATGTCGGTTTCCGACAGCCAGTCCATGTCGGCCTTTCTGACATGGAAAGGCTGTCCGAAAGTGATTTGGGGGGGCCCTACAGTTGTGGGCCTGGAGGCCATCTATTGTTCACCCCCGAAATTCCCAGCACCATGTGGCAGGCACCCTGAGATGCTTGCCACACAGTGCAGGGATTTACACAAACTGTGGTTTCCGCTCGCCGCACAAGCTCCCATTGAGAAATGGGAGTTTGCGACCGCACCATGTGCAGTCGCATCCTAATACAGTGTTCGGAACCGCCAACCTATGGTTGGTTGGTTCCCACAATCGAGACGGTCGACCAACATCGTAATAGGGGCCAAAGTGTGGTCTGTAAAATGTGACGATTTGGCTCAAAAGAACACAGTGGGATAGAGGGATACAGCTGTGTAGTTTGGGAGCATTGGGGAATCTAAACATCGTTTTAGAAAAACATACCACCGTTTTCACATCAGATCCATATATCGCTAGTTTCACAGCAGTTGTTTTTAACATACAGTTAATATTTTCCATATATTGCCTGAGGTTTGATAACAAAATACAGACATTTCTGTTCATCATTGAATTTATTTTCAGCTAGCCATATCAGTTTTGATAAATGCAACATAGAATGATGACTGTGACTATAAGAAAGCAAACGGTTCTGTGTATTATCTGAACATTTTAATAGACTGCAAGAGCTATTTCTTCTCCACTAAAAAGCAGAGCAAATAACAATCACCAAGCATTGAAGCAGAAAAACAATATGCTTTTTATGTCTGGATAGAGGCACCATGGCCTGTGAGTGTGTGGTTCTTGAGTCATACCTCTGAGTGGCACAAAGTACATAAAAAGGAAAAGTTCCTATTTGAGAGGTGTTGGCAGTATGATTGTATTTGGAGATGTTGCTTTTCATTGGTTATTACTAGTATCAGTGCTGGATGATGTCTCCAGAGCAGACTGCACTTTCAAAATCCAGGCCTATGCACTGCCTAAATATTAGCCTCACTCCCCCAGGCTCCAAGCTTTATTTCAGCAGCTTAAAGTTTTAACGTTTCTGTCCATTGTTTCTGCATTAGAGTTAGCATTAATCTCACCAGACACAGGTACACAGATTTGGTTTCACTTTCAATACAATAGAAGTGAAGATCTTTCACACTGTATTTTTAAAAATAAATTATTTTATTTTACACATAGTGCATCAATGTCATAACAAAGCACCACACTGGTTATCGGTGATCTTCTATACAGTATTAAACCTTATACCAATTCAATGCATCTGAGACCAGTGTCAGACTGGGTTACTACTGTAATGGAGGAGGTGCTGAATTAAAGTTTAAAGTCTGAAGAAGTTGGAGTTTAGGTAGAGCACAGGCCTGTCTTTAAAATCTCAGCCTCTTTTCTTGCAAGCAGCATAACTTTTGTCTTTACAGGTAGAGTATCTTAAGTAGGTGCAACCCATAACATGGGAAAAACAGATATAATCAAAACTATGACTGCCAAGAAGAGCAGCGGGGCACCAGGACCTAACGGGTCACATTGGCAGTATACAAGCACAAAATTGATTATGTGGAGATGCTCTACTGAAACTTTCAAGGGTGTTCTGAGCTCCAATACATTTCCAGAGAACTGGAGGAGATCAATTTTACATCCAATACATAAAAAGGGCACAACAAATAAACCAGAAAACTATCGAACTATAGCCCTGTTAGATATAGAAACCAAAGACTTTGGAAAACTACTGCTGGCAGATCTAGCAAATGGGATCAGTTTGCTGGCAGTGTTACCCTTTTGTCAGACAGGGTTCAGAAAAGACAATGAAACCATCAACAACGTAAGTGCAATCATCCTGTTGGCAAAAAAGCTACTGCCCAGAAGTCACCAATGTATGTTTGTTTTCTGGATTATAATGTGACCTTTGATAAAGTTAATCGGAGCACTATTGGGTGGAAGTTGAGTGAGTGGTAAATCCATGAAACCTTGTTCTGGCACCAGTTCATTTTAATTTGTATACAGCTGACCTTTAACAAGTGCTTTTAGATCTCAAAGTCTTTTCCCCGAAATTGGGAAGTCAACGTCTTCCATTTCTCCAGTACTTCTAGACGTAACCACAATTGGGCTACAAGGGGTTCTCAATAGGCTCTTCGAGTACAACTCACCAAATGACTTGAAAAAAACATGACAAAGACAATGATAATGAAATTTAGCTCTGGGAAATCCAACTTCGTCTGACGTCTGGTGGCCAAAAGATCCAGACGACCCAAGCCTATCATTATCTTGGAATCTGGATTGATTCAAAGCTCATGTTAAAAAATCAGTTGAAAGCCTTGAGAATCCAATCACAGCATCTACAACAACAATTATGGTAGATAAGTAATGGGCTAGTGTGCTGCAAATTCTTAAAGTCAAATTCGATCCAACCATAACCTATGGTGCTCCAATTTGGGGCAACAGATTTCATCCTGACGTGGTACAAATACAATCAGATGCTATCTGGAAGGTCTACCTAAGTGCTCGCCAGTCAGCCATCTTCGTTTGGAGTTTGGAACGGTTAATCTTTCCCTATCTGCTAATGCCCAATTGGTTCAATATTGCTATTGTCTGAGAATCTCATCATCTGGATCTTTAAAAACATACACCTGGAAAGAGCATCAAGCCAATGCTAAAATACACAGACATAAGAGCATTATGAATTAGAAAAACTTCTTAGACAAATTACAGCTAAAGGAATCATGGGACAGGCAGATAGAATATGGACAGCTTAAACTACAAGTAAAGTATGCATCTAGAGTCTACTCCTACATTATGAGCATCGAGTCGTATAAAAAAACTGGTCAGAGCAGACCTTCTCTTATCATTTTTTCAGCAACCTACCCAACAGTCTTACCTTGATATACATATGAAACAAGCTCTACGAACATGATATTTTCAATTCAGGTTCCTATCAATTCTCCTGATAACAATGTGCTGAATGGAGATTTTCTTACTCGTGCACATGCTACCGAGGATGCAGACAGTGCCCAGAGACTTTCTTATATTATTTGTATATGTCCATTTGTAATGACTATTAGGTGCCAGCTTCTGTGCCCTTGTTTGTTCCGACTCGGAAGAAGGGCTGTGGAGGCAGCAATGATAGCTTGTTTTCAGTGCACCGACCAACAATTATTGGTCACGTAATTTAAATTCTTGGAGAGGGCAACCAGTGTTCTGCAAATGGCGACATTAGACAAGCATGCATCTGCCTAACCTCTTGCTTCTCGATAGATGTCAACGTTCTGGCTCTGGCATTACTGTAGTCCATTGATGTAGCAGGTGACTGTCATTTAATCAGTTCTGATAGACTTGCAGTCTGGCAGCCCATTGACTTAGGGAGGGTTAGTATTGTCACAACTCAATGTACCTACCCAGTGGGGGATTGTTGTCTTACTACCATTGGCTAGCCTTTAATCAGGTCCTTAAGCTGGGCCACATCTCTGAGTTTAAATCAGTTGTCTTCATTTGTGTATGAGGCTGCCAGTTTGGTCTTGTAATCTGTTGATTTAGCAAGAGTCAGATGCTGATAATAGAAAATGATGAATGAAATAAGATTCTATATTGATGCACTTCACTGTCTTTATAATGCTGCTGGGTTCTGTTATAGTTTACTGAGCATTTGTTTGCTTGTTTTAGCAAGAGTCAGATGTTGACTCAGCCCAGGCATTGTCTGCTACTAGAAACACCTCCGCTTAATTCTGTAGAATGAAGAATGAAATAAGATTCTATATCAAAGCATTTTATTGTGTTTATAATGCTGTAAGGTTCTTTTACAGTTTACTGAGTATGTATTCATTGATTGTAATGATTTCGTAAGAAGACATTTTTATTTTATGTGCTGTCAGATTGCACGTTTTATTTCCTCTAAAACAGCACGGTCTAACGTGTTGAACATTATGGGGCTTATTTACAAGGCCCTTGCGCCACTTTTGCGTCATTTTTAACATGGGAAAAGTGACGCAAAAGTGGCGCAAGGGGCTTGTAAATCTGCCCCTCTGTTTTCAATTGTTTTATTTTATTTTGTATTGACGTTTTTAAATGTTAAACGAGTAGACGATTGCTATGATTTTGAGTAACTAGTCAATAAATATGAACCCTTAAGTAGAACTTAAACTGTGGGACACTTCCAGAATTCTATCCCTCACAAGCCTTTGCTGTCCCTTCACCACTTGCCAGAATGGAGCCAGGGGCCGGAGAGACGGATGGGTGGACAACTGTCTTGAAAACCAGCATCCTGGCCATCGGCACACTGTGAATTTGCCCAGTGCAAGCTATGGGAGTTCAGTCAGAGATAACCAGATGAGAGGAGAGGACATTTTCTCTCTGTTAAGCAAATAGAAAGCATTGTTGTAGAATCAGCGGAAAAAAGCAGGATCTATATGAAAGCATCATAACATTAAATGTTGCTGATGAAGGGGAGAGAGAAGCTTTTAATACACGAGAAATGTTAGATGTTAGAATAACTATTGGCCTAAGGATAAATGTTGTGTTTGAAAGTCACAAATTCATTGACAGGTGCCAATGGAAATCAGAGAAGATTCGGATGTGTGAATGTGGGAAGCTCTCACAGTCCCTCGTACAGATTGTTAGTGGTACCAGTAGCAGCGAGAAATGTTTGGCCAAGAATCCAGACTTAAAAGTGGCCAAAGATATTGTAGAGGGCGTGGCGCACACTCCTGACTGTGTGAAGGAACTACGCACTGATAGTGTAGCCAAAGGGGTTTGTGTGGTGTGTGAGAAGTTGGCCTGGCATATGCTGTCCACTAGTTATAGTGGGCACCTTGCACCAGTCCAAACAACCCCTTATGGATGATAGGTTAAAGACAACCTTTATAGAAAGCTATCCTAGTGGTAGCTATGGAGAGCAGTCTTCAGGCTAAGTCTTGAAGGAATGTAAAGCAGCTTGTTTTACCAGTCTATAATCTCTTGAGTGACCAAATGAAAGAGGACCACACCAGGTATATATATAAAATATATGTATTTAGTCTTAAACACACCCCTCTAGTCTCTTTATGAGGCTAGAGTTCGAAGTACATAAGTTACAAGTCAAATATCAGCAGTATTTAGCACAATACACGTTTGAGCCCTAGGGACGTACCAAACGATATACTAAAATAGTGGTATAAGAACCACGACTGAACTAGACACAAGGCCTAGAGCCTGTAGAAGTGCTTGGACCCCAAGGAACCACCCAAGGTAGTGACACAGGGGACCCACGGGGGACGCGTGCAGTGTGAGAAGACAGCCGCGAGCCACCGTTGACTTCTATGGGGAAAGTCGCGGTTAGATTTTTAAAGAAAAGGGACACTTCGGAGAGGACTTCCAGTTAACCCCTTAAAACTTAAGAGTTTCTAGGGCCCACGTGAGTACCGAAATACTCGAGTCACCTCACCCAGGGAAGCCGGGTGCATACGTGTTAAAAGGTGTAGGGAATCGTCGTCGTTTTCAATGGCGACCGCTGGAAAAGTGCTGCTGCCGTGGAGAAGAAGAGTGTCCGGAGCGATCCAAGCCTGGATCGAGGAAAAGGAAGACCTGAAAGCAGAGGGGACAGAGTCTGGGTCACTAGCCAGTGACCAGGGGCACGATAGTCGAATGCCCTCAGATGTCGGGTGCTTCAGGTGAGTTGACAGGTGCCTTGACTCTTCAGCCACGAGGTCCAGGAGATGTCGACGACAACCAGGAGCTGGATTCGAGCTGCCCACAAAGTTTGTCAGATGCTGCGGTGTCGGCGACCGGATTGGACCCAACAAGCCTTGGCAACGGCAAGTCATGGGGAAGTAAAGAAAAGGCTGCGGTGCAGACCAGCAAGGCCTGAGGGACTCACCCAGCAAGGGTAAGTCAGGGCAAGTCTGGAGCAACCAGAAAAGCCCAAGCAGTTGAAGAGTTGCCTTTGTGGGGACCCACTAGCCAATGGACTAGAGATCGCAAAGGAGCCTCAAGCGGTCGCACTTGGAGCTGGCCCACGGGACACTCGTGGAGTGTGGGCCAGTGATCTTCACTGCAGTTGGTGCTCGGGGATAGGGCTACTTGGAACCCAAAGCACAGCTTCGAGAAATGTCAGGAAGTTGATGCACTTGCAAATGTGCTTGGTGTCCAGGGGTCACGGTTCCACATTACCCACGATAGCTAAGGGCCTCAGCTTTGCTGGGGACTCAGGGCAGCCTTGGGAAGTCTGGAAATCTACCTCTAGTGATGCAAAGACTTCGGCGTCCAGTGGGAGCTTCAGCGATGCAGACCGGACAGATGCTTTGTTGGTGCCTGCCAAGCAGGGGATTCACTCCTTGACCCCAAGGGAGATTCTTCAGTCCTCTAATCTTGATGTAGAGTGTCGAAGGTCCAGGATTCAGCTTCAGAGTTTTGTCCAGGGATATCTAAAGTCCTGTTGCCAGGGTTCCCTTACTTATACTAAGAAAGGGGGTTGGACTAACTCTGGGGACTCACCTATGGGAGGGTTTGGAAAGAGGGGTGGCTACACCCATTTCCTTTGTCCAGTTTCGCGCCAAAGCAAGGGCTGGCAGCCCCTGCAACCGGTTTGAACTGGGGTATGCACGAGGACACCAAATGTGCCCCCAGTGCAGGACTTCAAAGCACTGATAGGTTTCTAGGTGCAGTGTTAGGTGAGATATAGTGAACCTATATCTCTGTAAGGGGTGCATGCACCACCTTACCCAGGCTGCAGTAGCAGTCCTGTGGTGTCATTTTGGAGGGCCTTCCAGGGGTGGCACAATACATGCTTCAGCCCCTTGTAGGCCTCTGGGGTGTCTATGCCCTTGGTACATAGTATACCATATACTAGGGACTTATAAGGGCACCCCAGAATCCAATCTGGGATGTACCTAAAGTACATGGAATCAATTTAGAGAGGAAGCAGCTAGGCTGGGGTCCTGAATAGCAGGGCCCCAGCCAGACTAAAGTCGAAAAACAGTGATACACCAGCAAAAAGTGGGGGTAACCATAAGAGGCAGATCCTACTTTCCTACATGGTGTAAAAGAGAAAGAATGTTGAAGGGGTTGTGCCCGATAAATTTGACATGGGAAAGAATTAGAAAGCTGAGGCAGATGACAAAATGAGGTGTTACAAACGTGGGCATGTGGGCTACACTTCAAGACAGTTTAGGATGTTGTGCTGGAAATTGAAGCTGTACAGGCGTAGAGAGAAGAGATACAATTTCTAAAAAGAACACACGAGGAGGACAGCTCACAATTCAAGTGAGGAAGAAGAAAATGTGATAATGTCAAAGTACATCATAGCACTGGCCGTGGTATACATAAGAGTTTTTGAGGACTCTGGTTTCCCATACATTGTTAGAGGAAGACGCTTTTAAGAAATGGTCCAGTGAGAAAAAGGGTAAATTAGAGTAAAACGATATCGACCAGAGTGGGTACAGGAAGAAGAATTAAGATTTGATTTGCATGATCTGGATGGAAATCTGTACTTTGTAGTATGGTTTGTAGTATTACAAACCATACTACAAAACCTACTATAAAATGTATGTTTTACCTATACTTATGTGTATGGAGTTCTGCCCCCCCCAACTACAGAGTATCCACACACAAAAATATAGGTTTTAGTTGTAAATGTGAGAGGGACACAGGAGTGGGCAGGAAAAGCAGCATTCTTACTCCTAAAGGGAATGGGATTAGGCAGGAGTAAGATGGGTTAATGAGGGATCAGGGAGGGGTTTATGGAGAGACATCACCCACCCACACAAGAGCATCGAATTTCTATACTCTAGGGGTGGAGACATGGAACTTACACTTTTGTAGTAAGTTTACAGTCAAAGCTTTTGAATACCAAAGGTAGTAAGCTTACTCCAAAGTGTAAATTTACTCAAAGGTGTAAATTATATTTTTGAATCAGCCCCTCAACATTGAATGTATACACAGTGAGAAAGGAAAATAATGTATAAATACTAGCGTGCCAAAAATATTTAAGGATGAGACTAGGTCCGAATGTTGCCACTGTTATGGTCTCTAGGACCACTATGTTGTGGAGAAGTTCATCAAAGTTTTAGAGATCAAGCTTAGTCAGTTGGGGAATTTTGAGGACCACATTGTCCTATACAAGCTAGCAGTACACAAGGTGAGACAGTTACGGAACATGAGCTGGAGTTCCTGACGTTAGAGTTAGAGAATTATTGGAGGTAGAAGTGACATAGGGGATTGTTCAAAACAATTAGGCCCAATGGTTCAGGCAGTCAGCGTGGGTAGAAATGGGAACTTGTTTAGACCTCGGAGACTGGTGCAGAAATATTCAAGTTGATAGATTCTCTCTGTATAACACTTCTGAAGAATTGGCTTTTTTGGTGATGTCAAACTGTTTAGGGTCATGGACCCTTCTTCTACTTACCATCAGGTAATGCTCCAAATGTTCTCCTCATTTGATATAATTATTCATGACTTTGGGAGTTTTTAAGTTTGTTTATATGCATTTGGACTAACCTGAGCTGCATTACTCTCCCAGATAGTGAGGTTGAATTTGAAGAATATGTTGAAAAATGTACAACGTATGATGTTTTTCCAGAATGATATCCTGAGCTATTGTTGAAGACCATGAAGAACTTCTGTGTAGGCTGGAAATAAGTGGATTAGCACTTAAGAAAGATTATTTCTGATGCATGTTAACTATTCGGGTGACATAATTTCTTGTGAAGGAGTTATGCCGAAGTTAAACTGGCTGATGCAATAGTGGAGACAGCAATGCCCAGAGATAGGCATTGTCTGATCATTTCTGGGTTCTGATGACTATTATTTTTAATTTGTGAACAATTTTAGGAAAATAGTTTATCCGTTGAGCTATATAACGAAACAGATGTCATTTTCATGTTAAATGAGGAGTTTGACAAGGATTTTTGTGTGATTGAGAATGAAATCAGTAAAGGAACCATTTTGGATCATTTAGACTGAAAGCCGATGAAGATTGTGAACATTAATGCCAGTGAATTGATGCCAGTGCGAGTGGCAATGTAGCAGCAGTCCTATCCTAGAAAGTGTATAAAAATTAATGTCACAGCTTGTGAATTTGGTCATTGAGAAAACAACATGAGTTGTGGTATTATTGGTTATGTTTTCTTGTGGGGCATACTGTTCATAGGAAAAAATGTGATGCAAGTTTTGATAAGTAGAGATTAAAAGAGAGCAACTCTAATAGTTTCTAGGTAGTTGGCAGGCATGGGGGACTGTAATTTTCAGGTGGAATTTCGATCTAATCTTAAAAAGGGTACTGGATTGTTTGTAGCACCTACCAGTGTTGAGGGATTGTGATGTGTCAGTCAGTGATGATAATCCTGTTTTGTTCATGACGAAACTATAAGCAGCGAAAATACACAGCTGTGTGATAGGAGATGGGTTGACAGATCCAATAATAATAAGGCTAATAAAGGATATTAACAAGAGAGAGTAGTACTCAATTGATGAAATATTACTTAGATTAATAAAGGGGATTCTTCCAAAGGAATCAAAGGAAACAATAGTTAATCTTGACCATGAGGCTCGCATAGGCTGGAATTTAACTAAAGTGCATTCTTGAGAAACATAATAGTGGTCAACTATAAACTATCAAATTGAGGATCAGGTGATAAACTGTGTGCACTGTATCACCAGTGATGCATCAAAGGTGGTCTGGGACGTTCAATTATCAGCAATAAGTGTGCTGGGGTGGTCGAGGAGGAACATGGCGGCCGCTAGCTAAACGGCCGCGGCTCGGCTCCCCCTCGGGTCTTATTAAGCAGCTATGGATCCCTGCTAGAGGAGTTTTTGTTTACTTTTCTCCCCTTTTTTGATGTCCCCCCCCCGTACCTGAGGGCATGCGGTTGGAGTTGATTTCTCCCGATTTTGGACACCCTGACGTCGGCGGTAGGGAGAGTGGAGCGGTCGGCGTGGTTTGTGGCTGGCGCTGGGAGGAAGCAGCCCGGACTCGGTGGAGACGCAACTCGGCTCTTTTCCTGTTCCGAGTCACGGGAGGCAGAGCCAGCACCAGCGTATGCGCGCCTCCAACCCCCGTGTCTGCAGTGTCCCGGGAGTAGTTGCAGACCTCCAGGTAGGGTGTCGCCGAGTTTGGTCCCACATACCTCCGGAGGACGCATATCTTAAGGGCAGCAACGAAGGTAAGAAGAAATTCTTCTTTCTCCCAGGGGGTACTAAAAACAAAGCCTTAACATCCCCGGCGCTTGGCTTATATAGCCCTCAAACTTGGAAAAAATTTCAGGCAAGAGAGGCACAGGGTAAGACACAAGATAAGTGTATGGAGACAGGAGAAGATGGCAAGCTAGGTGGGCCAGTGGCAGTAGATAACCACGTACCAAAAATAAATAGATACACCTTACGGACAAGAGTTGCCCACTCCTTTAACAACGACATCACCAAACCCAGTCTGTTTCCACAAACCCCCCCAGGAATCTCTGAAGTAAAAACATCTACGCGACAGCGCAGGCATAAAGGGGCCATTACGGACGACGGCGCCAACCTAAAAGGCAAAGAGGCTGACGTTGGCAAGGGAAAAGGAAGGGGTAAGAGGGTTTTTCCCTCTAAGGTTAAAATTACGCCCTCGCTCAAAACCTATTATAAAGTCATGTCCACCTCTACTGCCTCAGTAGGCGATATATTAAAGAACGCGGGCCAGGGCAGTCTATCGGTAGAAGCACTCAGTTCTGTAAGTTCCTCAAAAGGGGGGGCGGGCAATGTTGTGAAAGGGCCTGATATAGCCTCTGATAGGATATTAAGTACGCATCCATCAGTGAGCTTATCAAATAGATATTCAGCCTTAGCCATAAATGAACCCCCAGATCTGTCTCTGAAATCCCTTAATGCCTCCAACACTACCTCTCTCAATACCACAGAAGACAACGCAACAACGGAAAAATCAGTTGGCACAACAGGTACACCAGGTACGTCATGCTCCCTGGCCGATATATTATTGGCTATGAAGGATGAAATGGCCAACAGATTTACTGTGTCCGAGACAAATCAAGCTGAAATGACCAATAGATTTGCAGTCTCCGAAGCGAACCAGGCAGCTATTCAAGCTTCCTGTGAAGTACTAGCTAAAAGGCTAGACGAAGTCGTATTAAGAACAGACGCAATTGAACTGGAAATTCCTAAAATTAGGGACACCATGCATTCTACCACAGCGAAGCTGGCGAAACTAATGGCCCAGAATAAAGAACTGAAAGACGACATTGAGCGCCTGGAGAACCACTCCAGGAGGAACAACCTGCGGCTTTTGAATGTCTCTGAAGCATTGGAGGGATCGGATATAAAGGGGTTCGTGATATCTGTGTTAAAAGAGACAGTGCTAAAGAATGCGCCCGAAGTAGACCTAGTAAGTGAAATACAAAGGGTTCATCGTGACCCCTTCAAAAGGAACCTTGCAAGACAAAAACCTAGGAAGATATTGGTGAACTTTCTAACTTATTCAGTCAAGGAGCAGATCTTGTCATCCGCCCTCAAAGAAGGCACCATAACTTCTAATGGTTCCAGTCCCTTCTCCTTTCAAATAAGATCAGACATTTCTTATGTGACAGCAACACGACAGTGGGAGTTAGGGAAAAGGCTAGAGGAGCTGAATAGCATCGGGGCTAAGGCACAGTTAAAGTTCCCTGCACAACTACGCCAAATGTGGAAAAACCACATGCATCAGATTAGATCTACCGAGGAGGCAGATAAACTTATAGCGAAAATTAAAACTGAGCAGGGGGGGGGGAGGAGGGCATTGAGGAAGAGGGGAGATATCTGATTAGATCTGTTTTTCATTTGATTTGTCTTTTACTGATAGCAGGACCTAAATTATACATGTAGTTTCTATCCCAAGGGGGGGAAAGGGGCCGAATAGGCTTGCCTATTGGAAGGGAGGGTTCCTCATGGGAAGGGGGGGTAGTGGGGGAGATGGGAGGGGGGGGGTGCACCGGGTGGGGAGCAGTGGGTAAAAAACAAAAAAATGAACCTCATCTCACTTTAGATTTAAGGAAATACCGTCAAGCCGGTATAACAGATCAGCAGATCAATGGCAGGAAACCAAAATAAAAGGGATAGTAGGACCATCTTTATTTCCTGGAATGTTAATGGGTTAAGGTGTCCTCGTAGGCAAAGGCTGATTTTAAAATATTTAGAACTTTCCTCGGCCCAAGTATGCATTCTGCAGGAGACACATCTGAGCTTTTTGGAAAGATTTTCAGTTTTTTCAAGAGTGCCCTGGATAAAATGCTACTGTACTTCGCAGCAAACGATCCACAGTAGAGGTGTTGCAATTTTGATTAAGCATGGTGCCCCCTGTTCTATAAAAAATTTGCAGTCGGACCACACTGGGAGGTGGTTGGTTGCACAATTGGCTCTGGAGAACTCAGACTTAGTCTGTGCCTCGTTTTATGGCCCAAATGTAGATGATCCGACATATATCTGCAAGTTGCAATCAATATTGACAACAGAAACTCCTCCTTTTATAATCGGTGGAGACTTCAATGTCCTCATGGATCCTTCAAAAGATAGGTCCAATTTGAGTCATCATGTTGGGGCCCCCAGGGTACGTTGTGCATTGTTAAACATGCTACACGACTTGGACTTAGTGGATGTGTGGAGGGCAAAGAAGGGAGATCTACAGGGCTTTACGTTTTACAGCAAAAAGCACCGTCACTCCTCCAGAATCAACTATATATTGACGAACAGATCCACTCTGGGTGGTCTGGAGGGAATCTCAGTCTTGCCAAGCCACCTTTCAGACCATGCCCCAGTGCAGTTTTCACTTCAAAGTAAAGGGCGCTCGTTACAGACAAGATGGACGCTCAACAGGGTTATGCTTCTGGATTCCGAAATTATCCAGGCTGTTAAGCAGTCCACATTAGAATTTTTTTCTTTGAATATGGGCTCCACAACCATGGATTTTATCTGGGATGCCTACAAGGCAAACTTGAGAGGGAGGCTCCATGGTCTTATATGTTCCAAGAATAGAGCCGAGGCTAGGGCCCTAAATATAATTGAGGAAAAAATAGCCAAGTTAGAGAGCGAGAGGAATAGATTAAGTCATGGGGACCAAGGGCATCTGCGACAAGTTATGAGCGACCTAGAAGACGCAAGACAGGATTACAGGGGGAAACTAGATACAAAGTGTAGGGCATAATGGCATACCAAGAATATGCAAAACTTTGAATATGGGGAGAAAGCAGGTGCCCTACTGGCCTGGAAAGCAAGAACCGATCGCTCTAAGAACAATATTACTGAACTGATAGTTAACAGCAAGGGGGAGAAATTGAGGAGCATCGAAGATATGCAAACTTGTTTGCTTTCTCTTTTTTCGGATCTTTACAAAGAGGATCTGGCTCCGTCTCCAAGCACTATACAAGCATGGTTGAGGACTAAATCTTTGCCTTCCCTGTCAGAGGAGAGCCGTAACAAATTAGAGGCCCCCATCACATCAGAGGAGATAACAGAGCAAATTAAAAAATGTAAGAACAAAAAGGCTACAGGTATGGACTCGCTTCCGAATGAAGTATATAAACTGTTAGCAGAGGAGCTGACCCCGGTACTGGGTACCATCTTTAATTCAGTGTACTGCCTCACAGGTAAAGTCCCAGAGTCTTGGAAGGAGGCTACAATTGTCCTGATTTTAAAACCAGGCAAGGACCCGTTAAAGGCAGACTCATACCGTCCAATCTCTCTGCTGTACGCCGATTATAAGATCTTTATGGGCGTTCTAGCAGGGAGATTGGCGAAATTGGTCCCCAGCCTGATCCATATTGACCAGAAGGGCTTTGTCGCTGGAAGGCACATCCAGGAACAGACTCAATTGTTAATAGGTAACATCGACTTGGCCATTGAAAGATCTGACCCTTTGGCCATAGTTGCTTTGGACGCGGCCAAGGCCTTTGATAGGGTTTGCTGGGTGTACCTTTGGGAGGTACTAGAGGCAATGGGGTTCGGCCCGATTTTTATTCAAACCCTGAGAAACTGCTATCAGGGAGCCTCTGCTCGGATCCTTTTGAACGGTTTGCTGACTCCTAGTTTTAACATCCAGAGGGGGACCCGGCAGGGTTGCCCGATCTCGCCTCTCCTGTTTAACATCTATATTGAACCGTTGGCTCAAGCTATTAGACTAGATGACTTAATTTACCCCTTTAAGTCTCAACATTATAGCTGTAAGTTAGCTTTGTATGCTGATGACTTAATACTGTACACTAACGATCCAGAGGTGGTTATTCCCCGGGTGGAGGAGCTTCTGGAGGGGTTTGGGACCCTGTCAGGTTACCTAGCAAACACATCAAAGACCGAGGTGATGTGCTGGAATCTAGACCAATGGGAAGGCACAACCAGCAACGAGTTAAAATACTTAGGTATCATCATTGTTAAAGACTTGGAAAAAATTCCCCAGATTAACTTGAATAGAATTATTAAAGAAATAGATCGCCTCTTTGCCAGATGGAGTAACCTCCCCTTAACCATTTACGGGAAAGTCAATTTAGTAAAGATGGTCATTCTTCCCAAGCTTTCTTACCTGTTCTCCACAATACCCTTGGCCTTTCCACATAAGTGCATTAGCAAGGTGCAGAGTAAGATCGGGAGCTTCATCTGGGGAGATAAGGGTGTGAGGCTGTCATGGAAGAAATTGAGACACAGACTAAATAAAGGGGTACTGGCTCTTCCTGATATCAGCTGGTACGCAGCAGCATTCCAATTTAAGGAAGATCGGATGCTACGTGCGAAACCAGATGAGTCGGCGTGTGGGAATGCTGTTGGGAGAAATGGTAGGAACGGAAGGAGGAGGAGGCGGTGAGGCTTTTTTATATAAATTCAGGGCTCCAAAATACTTCAAGCGAGTACGTCTGAAGGTTCTCAGGGCAGCTCTGGAAACATGGTACAAAGTCAGAATTAGATGGGGGATAGGATACTACTCTGACCTAGCACCTATCTGGGGCTCCCCTGGAACACCCTGTTGCCTTAGAGGTAGCCTGGCGGTACCCATTAAGAGTGCGGGCATAAACATCTGGTCCGACCTGGTAGATTCAGGGGGGATACACTCCTGGGAACTATTGAGGGCCAGGATTGGTACAGGGTTCTCCAGATTTAAATATTTACAACTGGTATCTTGGTTTGATGTAGAAAAAGGCGAAACAAGAGGGAATTGGGATATGGAAACTCTGTGCCACTCTACACACCTAATAAAGAAGGAGATATCAGTGTGGTATAACCACCTATTAGAAGCTGAAGATCAGGAAATTCCATCCCCTACCCTGGTCTGGAATCAAACCCCTCTTGAACCTTGCATAGACACCCTGTTTGAGCCCTCACTAAAAGTACTATATACATTTATTAAACCCGCAAGTCTAAAGAAGAACCATTTCTTTGTTATCAATAGACTTTACTATACTCCAGCCAAGATAGCCAAGTTTGCCCCGTCCCCAACACCAAAATGCCCAAGATGTATGACGCAAACCGCCAATGACCTCCATATCTTTTTTGAGTGTCCCGAATTAAAAAATTTCTGGAAGGAGATTGGCGACACCCTTCCAGACGTTTTCAAAGCTAACATCGATGTCAATTTGTCACTAGTCTTCTTTGGGGACGATGGCCTTTTCTGTCAGACTGCACCGCAGATCCATCGCGGGCTACTTTTATATATGATCATACTTGCGCGACGAGAGGTATGTAAAAGGTGGAAAGACCCCCTCTCTCCGAAGAGTGAAGATTGGCTTAAAGCCGCATTTGCTATGGCCCGCCTGGACTATGAAGGAGAAGGGGATAGTTCGATAAACATCTGGCTGCCTCTCACGAGATGGGGACGTAATCTGAGATTAATATAGCTCGTCCTATGATTACACCAAGTCCCAATACGAGCAGGACTGGTCAGGCGACCTAAGCAAGTGCGGTAAGCCGAAGGGCCCACAGATCGAAACATCGGCTTCATAAGACCCGTATAAGCTTATTGGTGAGATGAGGACAAAAAAAAAAAAGACAAAAAAAAAAAGCAATAAGTGTGCTGGAAAACATGGTTGGCAGCAGTTTTAGAAATGATGTGCCCCTTTGAAACACTGCTGGTGGCAGATAAGTTAATTCACAATCTCGTGGACTACACATCTAAGTGGATGAATTTTAAGAACACTATATTCTCCACATGCATATGGTTTTGTTGAACAGATGCATAGGATGAAAAATGGGGAGGAAATGGCAGGAAGTATGAGAGAGAGAGAGTAAAGGGGACATTGTGGGAGGTGGTGTAGCCCAAAGGACAATACCCCATATCATCCAGGGAGGTCATCAATGGAGAGTTTGAGGGGAGAATGGCTGCAACAAAGTTGTCACTATGTTGGGTAGGCAAGAAGTGGGTCGCAATAAAGAATAAAAATGGTACAGTTCACTGGTTATGCAAATATCAAGTAGAATACAAAGGGCATTATGATGAGAAGAATTGGACAAACCAGTGATCCTGGAAAGAAGGGGTTTTGATATATGCAAAGTATTCATGTAGACTGCCAAAAGGTCTGCCCACATTTCCCAACCTGTGAGCATTTTCTAGGTGATAGGGAATGTCGGTGGTTTGGAAAATGGAGCATTATGGCATATTTCATGATTCAAGGTACAGGAAGTGATGAAGGGAGTTCTGGCAGAGGGTCCTGGAATCAGAGAAGAAATCAGTGATACTTGTAAATTTAAAGAGCAACAAAATTGGGTTTAGAAAAAGGCCAACATTGTGAAAAGACTTTTAAAGCTATGTTTAGTACATTTAGGGCCCGATTCCGATCTCGTAAGGAAAGCCCTCCATACGACTCGGATCTGGAGGGCTTTCCAAGCGAGACGTGCTCCGGGAGTCCGAACGAGCGAGTACGATGCTGCCGTATGCTTACGGACTAGGTTCGCTCGGACTCCCATTGAACTCTATGGGAGCCCATGTACAGACGCGTACACAGGCTCCCATAGCAAAAAAGGGCTGGGCGGGGAAAAGCGTACACCCTGTGGCGGACACCCCATGTGGCCCGCCATACTGTGCATGCTTAGACGGGGAGGACCCATGTGCACCCCGTGACCGAATCGGAGGGCTCCGGGTAAAGGGGGCCCTGCTTTGGCCCCCCGAAGTCCGAATCCGACAGCCGTTTCGTCTCGCTAGGACCGAGGCGATACAGCTGTCCGATTCGTGCATCGTACACGCTCGGTCGAATTCGGCTCCATTGCGTGGCACGATTCGGCTACGAACGTGTCGGACGGACAGGTTCGGGTCCGTAAAACGATTTGCACGGTGCGCACGGGATACACGCATCGTACTTGGTCGTTTGGAACAGGGGACGGAAAGATAGGCTCCGAATCAGATTTGCTCTTTACAAATCCCGTTTGGAAGCCTTCCTTACGCGATCGGAATCGGGCCCTTAATGTTTCACAGCATGACATTTTTGTTGTGATATTCAGCACATAATACCCTTTCTCTGACATTCTCCAGCATTAATAATATTACTTGTAGGTTGTGGTTCCATTCTCTAGTATTGTCACATTTTAAATTGTTTGTTCTTTCGTATGGTAGTAAGAGATATGTGTTATCATCTCATACCTATGTGCTATCCTCTGGTCACCACGCCTGAGCCTTGTCTTCCATAGTCATTTTTATATCAGGGACCTTATGGTTCAGTGTGGTGTTGTTTTACCGTATATCATTTCAAACAGTTGCCTACTGTCAAAGAGAGTGTAAGGGCACGTTGATGGTGTGTGTCAAAACTATTCAATTAGGCATGCACTTATTTCAGTCTTCAAGAGGTGTGGGCGAAATCATAACAAGATCCTTTATTACACTTCCTAGGTGAAATTCCAGAAATTAAGCCTTTAAATTATGTGGCGTATTACTATTTACGCTACAAACCTTTAGTTCGGGAGCACAGGAACGATGCAAATGATTAAAACGCAAGAGGCTTTTGTTTGCAACACTTGTGTTTTTGTGTGCTTTATTTTAGTGAAAAATGAGCCATGCGACGACACATTTTGTTCTAAAATATACCACTAAATGCCGGTTGTGCATTTCATGTAATTTCATGTAATTTTTGGGCAATTTCATTTTATTATGCAAAAGCAAATTAAGCAAATTTTACTCACTCCTAATATACAGACCACCCATGCATTATTTTCCACTCTATACCTATGCTTACGATTAAAGAACTCAGCTCAAAATGTGGTCCTAGCAAGACTTAGAGATGCATAGACTATTTGTTAGTGAAAAACTTAGGGGCATATTTACGTTCCCTGGCGCATCCCTGCAAATCAGCAGGGATGCGCCAGGGAAGATGCGTCACGCAAGTTTGCCCTTGCGCCACCGCCGATGCGCCGCATTTACAATGCGGCGCGCAGTGGCGCACGGATGGGCAGATGCGTGTCGCATCCCCCGACGGAAAGGCGGCGCATTGCTGGAGTCGCGTCGCAAGCGCGACGCGGCTCCAGGAAGGCTCGGGGTGCCCTATGCCTAACATGCTGCGTCAATCCTTACGCCTGCTTCAAGCAGGCGCAGGGTTTTGACGCAGCATGGGCGTAAAAGTGACTCAGTGAAATCTTGTAGATTTCACTGCGTCACTTTTACGAGGCGTACCTGCGAGGGAACGCCCACCCTGCGCCGGAACGCCCACATGAAACCTGACACAGGTTTCATGTGGCGCAGGGGTTTACAACGTGACGCATCTCCCTAGATGCATCACGTTGTAAATATTGCGCAACGTGGCGCATGTTTTGCGTCGCCGCTGCGTCACATAAGTGACGCAACGGCGGCGCAAAAGTGGCGCAAGGGGCTCGTAAATCTGCCCCTTAGTTTATCAGCTGGAACATACCTAACGAAAACATTTACATCTCAACATACGGATCACTTCCAATACCTCTGCAAACCTTTTGAAAGTCTTTCATCAAATCAGTTCTTCACAGAACTTTCATGGCTGAAATTTACATGTGGTTAGCTCTAATGAAGCACTTGCTGTGCTGTTTTTTTATTTAAAGTATCACTTCTTTTATTATGGAACAGCCAGTCATTTTCCCCATAATTATATATGTCACTTGTCTGCAGGTTTTGGCATTACTGGTGCCCTTTGATGTTGTGTTAATTGGCTAATCACATGCTCTTAGGTGTCACACTGACATTATGATATATGCATTAATGTGAGTAATACCTCACGACTTTCCTTCAACTGTTAAACATGGGATGAAAGATTTTGCTGCTCTAGGTACGAATCCTGCCTCAGATTATGATGACCTACTTCTTGTGTCTGTCTCAACAGATAGGTCCGCACTTTGATAGACTGTTTTTAAGTGTATTATTTTCTGTGTTTTTCCATACATATTTTACTTTGTTTTCCAATGTAGGAAACGTAATTGTTGCAAGGAAATATTATATATATATTGGGCAGTAATCATATTCTGAATAAAATCTGCTTAATTTAGTTAAATATATTTTGCATTGTTTTACACTCTACCTTGACATACACCTCACCACACTGACATTTCGGGCCTTACTTAGAGTGTGGCAGACAGATTGTGTTGGGTTTCCCATCCACCATATTACAAATGCATTATAGTCAGTGGCACTCTAAATAGAGAGGACAAGATGTCCGCCACGTTTTCAAGGAGTAGTCGTTTTGTCAAACTCTAAATAAGACCCTAAATCACTGAAGGAAACAATCCCTGTAAACTCTATTAATTTTCTATTTCAGTCGAGGCTTCACGACTGGAGTATCAACAGCAGTGCCAAGGGTACTAAAGGGTGTGCGTGGGGGGGGGGAGGGGGGGGGTAGCATGTGACTCCAGCACAACTACCCCTAGTTTATTTGTTTGAAAATTCTGCAAGATATCACAAATGGCTAATATCTAACGTATATACCAGACTCATATTTCTCTGTTGTGGTTTTGCTTTCTGCTAATATGAACATGCAAGACTCTTCAATGATTGACATTCAGGGTGGGCTTTCTGTAGCTAAGATAGCTAACATAGTCCAGCAATAACCGGGGTGTATCTATTAATGTGATAACAGACTTTCTTAATCTGAGTTGTCTCAATGGGGGATTTGTTTCTGATATGCCAGTTTCTAAAACAGTCATAACAAGCATTTCTAGATATCCTACTGATAATGGCTTTATCATACATGGGGAAGCATCACATCTTAATAATCTAGTTATGATTTTATTTGTTAGCTGTGCATTCTGATGCTAGGGCATGCCTGTAACAAGAACATTTTACCACTATTCATTTGTGATCATTTATAACGTGAATAGTGTTGTTACCCTACTCCATTCTTTAATGTAGCGGAGCATGCAGCCATTTTCCTGCGGAATGCAGCGCTTAATTTGAGCTGGTGGTTGTTTGTGGGGCCCACCGTGATTCATTTTTTGGACCAGCACATTTTTTCCTCATTAGACACTTCCCGAGAGCAAGAGGAGGAACACACGCGAAGGGGAAAGAAGGAGAAAGATAACGATGACAAACTGTCACAAAAGAAGAAAGCAAGAACCTGTAAGAGTGAGGTAAAGGGGCAGGGAGTGTCTGGAAGTTGATTAAAGAGGTATGAGGGGATTACAGGCTACGCTGTCTTAGTATCAGGTGCACCAATGCCAGCCGTGGGCTTTTGAGCAGAGTTTTGGGCACCAACACTTATTCTTCTACATGTAAACACTGGAGGAATGCATAATGGAAGAAGGAGTGCCCTGTCCGAGGACACACTCTGTGCACCAGAAGCAGGAAGGAATTACAAATACCTGTTTGTCCAAGAACACACAGACGTACAAATTCGTAGAAAAAGCTTATCAGCCATGATGCTTATCTTCTTCAATGAGAGCGGTGTCACCGCCTTGCACAAGCAGATTAAAGCAGCAGCACACAAAGCTGACCAGCAGTGGTAACAAGTAAGACCATTTACACTGAGTACTACCTTCCTTAAAAACGTAAAAGAGGTCAACATGGCAGCACTTGGCAACGAATAATCACTTCCCAAATGGGTGCTATGGATTATGCAATTTTATAAAGCAATTTTCATACTTTCATACGACGGACCAGATTTATATTCTGTTAGGTGCATATTTATTTGTTTTTGCTCGGAAACAACTGCTCCAAAGCTGCCAAGAGGCCCCATGTCAAATGTAACACTACGAGCCAGTCCTTCAGTCACTTGCCAACTATGGAAGGAGTTGGAGGCGAGGACAGACAGCGGATGATACAGCTTGGCCATACATTAAAAGAAATAAAATACTCACAGCTGTCCAAGAAAAGGCTATTGTAAGGCACAACAGAGTTTAAAAAGACAGTCAGCCTTATTTAGAGTTTGATGGGCAGAGTAACATCTGTCATATTGCAAGTACATTATAGTCATTGGCACTATAAATGCGAGTGTTGCAGCATCCTTCATGTTTTGAGGGAGTACCCAGCAGCCTGCCAGACTCTAAATAAAGCTCAGTGTCTTTCAATGTGCTTATAATGCAGGTTGCAAGTACTATACTGGTGGCTGCCGCACGCCGTCACGTCACATGGTCTGCCACTGAAGAGGGCGTTCGCCCGAAACGCGTCTGGCAGGAAACCAGAAAAGGTCTTTGTTCATGGCGTGTGCCCTTGCTTTGGCGTAATTTCCACCTGGGAGTGCATCCCACCTAGAGGCAACACTTTTTGCACCATATATATATATATATATATTGAAATATGGTCTTTCCTTTTGCCCTTCATCAGTATTTGATTATGCCCAAGCAAGGATTGATTTATTTTTGTTTATTAGAAAATTAAAAGTAAAAAAAATTCACAAATTGAAAAACAAATCTGGTATTTCTGTTATTGCACCATCTTGTGATTTGGCGATAGGGGAGGCTAAGGAACTTTTAGCGCTCGAAACATTACATAGAGAAAGTGAGGGTTGGGACCCTAATGTTGATATGGAACATCTTATGTCAAACCTGGGGATCGATATTGGATCCGCCAGTATGAGTGGTTTCAAACCTAAGTCCTGCGTATTTCCCATAACAGCTCATGATAACATAGATTGCTTTCACGAGATGGTTATTCATGACCTACTTGAATTAAGAACTAAAACTGGAGAGTACCATGATAACTTAACACCTGAATTGCGAAAGGCTTTGAAAACTTTAAAAGAGGAAGAAGAAGAGCAAAAGTGGGCACTCCCGGTAAGCAGAAATAGTTTATTTTTTCAGAGCGCAATGTCTGTCCTGACGCGTTTCGGCTGATCCCAGCCTTTCTCAAAGATATGTTAACATTCCATTTTTTCAAATTTAAAAGTACAGTGCATATAGACATAAAAGAAACAACATCTGCTGTTCACATTTCCCCATCATTATGCATGCTGTATATTAAACTGGCTGAATATATATTCTCATTTCAACATCATATTTATATTTTTAAATTATACTCTTTTTTATACTTTAAAAAAAAAAATGATATTTTATATGAAAACAAGCCAACTCCACATTATGATATAATATAATTCATACTAGGATCCGGGAGACATTTACGGAAGCATACTCTTGGGCCAGTGCCCAAACCTAATTCGAAGTATCATGCGTCATCTTTTGAATCAAGTCTATGATTACAGCTTATGGGGCATTGCCAACTCTCAAATATTGTGATCTTCTAAAGTATTGCACACGTGTAATAAATTATAAAACCAAGAACAATAGATTATAGTAGATAAATTAATAAATAGCAACTAGGACACGATATTTCAAGGATAGATCCCCATAAAATGTGTAATTGTCTAAATCCTATATCAATAAATTCCTATCCAACAGTACTAACTAACAATTCATCAATCCAATTGTTCTTGTAAATACAATAAATATTCGTATATATGCAAAACTTCTTTTTGTACATAAAAGTGTCTGAGTACAAACCTATAATTAAGATATATTAGACATACCAGACTCCAAGATATTAAGTGCATCAAAAAATGTTCAGCCCATATAATACATTGTAGACCCAAGAATATTAGAAAAAGAGGAATAATTAATAACTAAATAGGTAACGACCATGATATAATCCTAAATAGATCAATCCCCATAAAATATGTAATAATGTAGATCCTATATAAAGAAGGTCATATCAAAAGTACTAAATTACAATATATCAATTCAATCATTCCTATAGATGTAATAAATAACAATGTATGTGCAGACCTTCTCATGTGCATAAGGTGTCCAAGTGCAGGATATCACCTATTATGGATCAATGATGTACAAATGTCTAAAGTGCTCTAATGCGATGATAAAAAGCATTTCTTCTTGTGAGGCCCACCAATATAGAAACCCGGAGACTCAATTATTTCCAAAGGCAAGGCATCAAAAATGGACCATAAGCGGGGAACAGGGAGATCAACGGGCAATCCCTCACCCCAAATGTACTTCTAACTCCTCATCCCTGTTCAACCCATTAGGAAATTTAGTGTTCAGGTCCAAAATGTATCTATATTCTAAACGTCTTAGATTGTTGGTTCTGTTGCCTCCTCTGATGCTTGGGGGAACCCTATCAACCGCAAAGAGCATCAGTAAACCAGGATCACTTTCGTGTTTGTCATAAAAGGGTTTCGCCACAGAATATGTGAAATCCTGGTTCCTGATCGCTCGTTGATGTTCTAACATGCGTTTTTTTAAGGGGAAAATTGTACTTCCCACGTACATCACGGGACAAGGACAGCTAAGTACATAAACACAATGGTCGGTGTTGCAGTTATAAAACCCATTTATCCTTTTTGTATGCCCATCACTAGATTTAAAAGTGAGGACATTTTTACCATTATGCAGGCCTTACAATAATTGCACTTGTAGAACCCCTTCATGGTTGATAACCATTTCTCTGGTTTACGACTGCCTTCAAAATAGCTATGTGTCAGGTTATCACCCAATGTCCTCCATTTCCTGTAAGTCACTGGTGGTGCGATAGGTAAATCTTTGCCAATTATATTATCGCTTTTAGCTATCTGCCAGTGTTTTCTCAGGATCTGATATATTCTCTGAGACATTTGATTGAAACAGGTGATAAATCTGGTCGCTGTTCCTTCCTTGGGGGCTCTATCATTCAGATAAAGTAATTGATTTCTGGTGACACTCTTTGACTTGCGTTTTGCCTCAGCCAATATTTTGGAATGATACCCACGTTTACTGAACCTCTCATTCATTTTCCGTACCTGCCCTTGGAATTCATGTTCCTGGCTACAAATCCTTTTGAGCCTTAGAGTTTCCCCATAAGGGATGCTAGCTTTCAAGTTGGTTGGATGTTGACTTTTAAAGTGCAGCGTGCTATTCCCAGCTGTTGTCTTGCGGAATACCTTTGTATTGATTTTGCCTTCCTTTACTTGTAGCAAAATATCCAGAAAGGATATCTCGCTTACGCTCATCTGTGCAGTGAAATGTAGGTTATAGGGGTTCTTGTTAAGAATCTTAACATACTCTTCAGCCTCCTGTCTGGACCCGTTCCACAGCAAAAATCAATCGCCGCTATACCGGGTCCAGACCAGGGTATGTTGTACATGTTTGGCATTTTTATCTCTCCAGGCCACCTGCTTCTCCCTCCAGCCCATAACCAAATTGGCAAAGCTCGGGGCGAAGCAGGTGCCCATAGCAGTCCCCATAGTCTGCCTATACACACTTCCGTCATGCATGAAGATGTTATCCTTCAAACAGACTTGAATCATCTTCAACAGCATTCGCGTATGTTCTAGAAAGCAAGATGGTCTCTTTTTCTAATAGTACTCGCATGCTAGCATCCCTAGTTCATGGCCAATTGAAGTACATAGGGCAGCAACATCAAGAGTGATCATGATGTAAGAGTCACTCCACGCGAGGTCATTGATTTTATTCAAGAAGTTACCACTATCCTTGCAATAAGATGGTAATGTCTTAACAAAGGGGAAAAGAAATGAGGTGATGTATATAGCTGTATTCTCCAGAAAGCTCTCATTCGAGGAGACGATGGGTCTCCCTGGGGGGTTATGCAGTCTTTTATGGACCTTCGGAAATAGATAAAACTAAGGAATCTTGGGATGCTCTGATCTTAAAAAATTAAATTCATCCTGATCTAAAATACCGGCATCATACCAAGACTTAAGTTGTATTTGGAATCTCTTCACACTAGCACGATATTCCTCAAGTGTAATAACCTCGTAACATTCTACATCCTGTAATTGCCTCATAGCTTCTTGGTTATACTTCTCAGCATCCATAATAACCACATTCCCTCCCTTATCACTGTTTTTTTATTACAATGGAGGTATCCTCTTTTAAAGTTTTCAAAGCCTTTCTCAATTCAGGTGTTAAGTTATCATGGTACTCTCCAGTTTTAGTTCTTAATTCAAGTAGGTCATGAATAACCATCTCGTGAAAGCAATCTATGTTATCATGAGCTGTTATGGGAAATACGCAGGACGTAGGTTTGAAACCACTCATACTGGCGGATCCAATATCGATCCCCAGGTTTGACATAAGATGTTCCATATTAACATTATGGTCCCAACCCTCACTTTCCCTATGTAATGTTTCGAGCGCTAAAAGTTCCTTAGCCTCCCCTATCGCCAAATCACAAGATGGTGCAATAACAGAAATACCAGATTTTTTTTCAATTTGTGAATTTTTTTTACTTTTAATTTTCTAATAAACAAAAACAAATCAATCCTTGCTTGGGCATAATCAAATACTGATGAAGGGCAAAAGGAAAGACCATATTTCAACAACGTTGTTTCATCATGTGTCAGTTCTCTCTGTGAGAGATTAAGCACAGTTAATGTTTCCTCTAGGTTTTCTTTTTCTGGTATAAGTTCCGTTTGCTTTGTGCTCCTTCTCCATTTGCTTCTTCGGGTCCGGCGTCTTTGTTTTCGCCTCTTCCTCTTCCCCTCCCCCTTCCTCTTCCCCGGGGGGGGGGGGTTTGTCCTTCTTCAGCTTTTCTGCTCCCTGAATTAGGCAATATTCGTTGTGAAAACCCGAAACTCCAGCTCTGATTCCTGAAATGTCTCCATCATCAGTACTAACATCAGAGTTGGATCCAGAGGAGACAAGATCTTGTCTTCTCTGTACATCTTCTTGGAGCAATTCCTTTCTGTAGGTATCATATTGTTTGGCGAAAGTCAGGATACGCCCTTCCATGTAATCTTTTTTTATCTCTTTGGAATTTCTGTTGTTTTTTTAATTTCACCTCATTTTTGTGCCTTTGTAATCGTTCATTCATCTTATCTCTAAATTCTTTAACAAAATTGGCGTTTTCCGCATTCTCTATTTCCTCACATAAGCGTTTCAGTTCTTCTCTTATCTTGGCTAAATCCAATTCAGCATATTTCACCAAGATTTCAATCATGCCAGAGCTTGTTTTTGCTGTAAACCATGACCATTCTTCTAATAGCCCTGGGTGCGGGACTTCGTAGGTGGGCACCGTAAAAATCCTTAGCCCTCGTGGTACTCGTTTAACTTCCAAGTACCTAATCAATGAGGTTAGCTCCGACCATTTACTTATTTCCTTTTTGCTCAAATTTTCTAATTTAAATAACTTTCGCTTTAAAGTCAGCGTACCTGGATCTCCTGATGACGCTCCTCCACTGGTACTGCTGACTACTCCCTCAATGTCGCTGAAGACATGCTTGGCTTCCTCCGAGCATTCCCGGTCCAAATCGTTGCCAGACAACGTCGCGTACTGTGACGTCATTGCTGCTTGCCGAGCAGTCCCGAGATCGTCCTCTCAATCGGAACTGCTAACACTGCTGCGTTACAAACAATGTCCCCAATATCTTCCCGCTACTCTTTTCCAACAAGAGCAAAGAATATCAGTCCCCCAATTTGCTTTGAAACCACTTCTGGCATGTTTCCAGGTTATGGTTCGGGTCCAAAAAACAGCGCAAAGACGCAGCGGTATATATATATATCACCTGGTTCTCCCACAGATTAGATTGCACATTAAGGGGCCACTGAAACATCAAGTAGTGGAGAAAAAATGTTCAAAGAAGTAATGGGGCCACTCAATGACTGAGTTCTAGATCAATAAAAAGTTAAAGGATTTTATTACAAAATTAAAAAATAAGCAGTACAGAGTTAATGTTAAAAAGGCTCACAGGTGCAAAGTTATACAGAGTATGCAAAATCAAAAACTATAATAAGTCCCAAATGAGCAGCAAAATCAAAAGGAAATTAGACAGCATCCCTTGTAGAACAGGAAAGTCTTCTGGCTCACCCCCAAAATCGAGAGGTTCTTATAGACAATTCTTGCATAACAAATTAGACAAAATGTGAAATTATCATGGGGTGAGCAAAAGTATCGTTTTTTTAGCAAATCAGAACGTAAGAAAAATACACGCGGTTACCTTAACACATAAGCACTGTCCCAATCCAAAACAAAACATATTCAGCACCTTCTATGCTAGTACCATCCGGAGATGTTCTAACGAATCTGAAAAATTTAGACTATGTAACTTTCAGCAAATGAATTGGCTAGTTTCACAATGGAAATCAGTGGAAGGGACCTCAATAATGCATCAAGTCATAGAGAAGAGGGAAAAATTCATTGAAAGCATTGTAATCACAATAGTGGAAATAAACCACTACACGTCAGCTTGACCGTGCTTTGAAGAGCCTTTTAGGAGAAGTTTGTGGGGGGGATGCAGGAGTGAATGACAGAGATGGCCTCCATTTTGTCTAAGATGGCGTCTAACAGGAAAATATGACATCCCTAAAACACATTAAAAAACACACTGCTACACATTATATAAAACGTCAATATTCAACTGTAATCATGTAAATTCAGCCTATATATGCATAATCAATTGGAAAAAGGTATTTTTTAACCATCATTATTAATGCACAAAATGCAAACCCCAAAAATCAACCTAACACATGTGAAGAGAATTAGCAAGTGATATGCTGTATTGATTACTACAAGAAAAAAATGGCATTGAGCTATGTATCAAATAGTAGCAATAACACCAAAGGCAAACATGGGCTGAACTGTGAGCATAGCAACAGGAGAAGAGGCAGGAAGATGAGGTACAATGGAAGCTGTCAAATTCAACAGCTGGCATCCTCATAGTGTTTTAGGTAGCACCATGATGCAAGCTGCACATTGTGCAGCTGTAGAAAGGACCTGAATTCCAAAGCTTTTTTTCTGTGAGTAATTCTCTCTTGCTCCTGTTTTATGTGTTAAGTACACTGAGGGGCATATTCTCAAGGACCCATCGCCGATTTATCGGCACTTTGTGCCGCAAAAGTGGCGATAGATTTATCGCCCCATTCACAAGCTGGTGCAAACTGCCGACGTCGCCAGTTACCTGCGATAGTAACCGCAAAACACATCGCCACGGATGAGTGCGACAACTAACGCTAATGATATGCAGAGTAGGCGTTCCCGTGCAAAAACACACGAAAACCCCACTCCGCGAGATTCACAACGACCAGCCAGATTGGCGATGCGAACCAAGAACAGGCGATAAGGCGCGTTAGCAGCAGGGAGTTAACACCTGCCTTTTGCTGGTGTTAAGCAGGACGACTACCTGCAGCATGAAAGGGAGCCCAGCCCAGAGCCACAACTGAAGACCAACAGATGCCATGGAGCCAATGATCATGCAGCTCGGAGACCCTAGAGGCCCACAACACCCACCGCCACCACCCCCAAGACCCCCCGCATCCCCTCCCCCGGACTACCACCGATGCAGCGCAGAACAAGACAGCGGACCTTCTGAAAATGGCATGGCCCCTCAGCCACACAAGGGCAGAATGTGGGGAGAGGTGGGAACCAAGTAAGTGTGAAGGAGGCAACTCACCCATGAAGAAGAATGCACACAATGCCAAGTGTGGAGGTGATGTGCTGGACAGACCACAGAATGCAGAGCCCAGACATGGCCATGTGGACATATACTGCTGGCGTTTGCAGTGTTGTGGACAGTGGACGCAACCATGTCAGCTCAGGCAGTGGGTAAGACCTTGGACATGTAGCTTCGTCGTCAGCCCCTGTATGCGCAAGCGGAGTGGGCTGGGCCGGCGTACGCCAGTCCAGCGTAGGGGTTCGCAGATTTTGCCCGGGGCCCTGGGCGTGGTTCTATTCTGGCGGGAACAAGGAAGTACATAATGCGTGTGTCTCTGTTGCAGTGGGGGCGCCACCCGACCCACAATTGTCAATGTTGCAATGTATCATGCACCCGGAGGGCGGGCTCGCACGTACGGGAAAATGAAGGAGCGCAAGACCGCTTGGGGTCTTGGCCCATACATGCCAAGTGTTGTGTGTATCTGTATTGCCGCAGCATGAGCCAAATGCCTGGCCTCAATCGCAGTGCGAGTACAGCCAGCCATGAACTGTAAACCTGTGTCCGCCCTGTCCTTACCATAGGCCTACACTCACGTGGCCGCCCACTCTCAACGGCCAACATCACAGTGTCGTTGTCAGGCTTGTGGACATGCGCTGACAGGCATGACAATGGTGTTCCGTAGGAGTGCTAGTGATGCAACCGCGCAGCGCACACAAGTAAAAAGTCACGCTGGTAGGGAGGAGCAGCTGTGAGGCAACGTAACACACAGTGAGGCCGCTCATTTGCCACATGCTAGGCATGTCATACATGATTCCCAAAGTCGCACACATCCCACCCCACCCCCAACAAGCCACTTCACATTTCCTGACTGCAAGCAGATGAGAAACTAACATTAGGGATGAAAGCTCCTATGTCTGGACTATCAGGCGGAAGCACATCTGCACCTCTGACCTCGGAATTGCATGTGCCCGGCACCCCTGACAGATACTAGAGCAGCTGATGACGACTCCCACACTACGCACAGCCCGACGAAAGACCAACGTATACACACCCCACACACAGAAGTCCTTGCTCGAATTTATCTTGCATGGAATGGCCTTCACACTTACTCCCACACCATCCCAGGTGTAGAACCGTTGCACACTAAAACAACTCATTGATCCGAGCTGTGGCATTTCATCCACAGAACTGGCGCAGGTCAGAACAGTGCCGCTTCAACCAGAGCCACTGATGCAATGGCAGAACATCCCGGACACTTGCATAACCCCTGTCAGGTGGAACTCTACCGTGCACGTATGCTGCGTTTACTGGGGGCACTGCCATTGGTAGTGCTGCGGATCAGTTACCGGCTAAGCTTCCACCTTGCCAACGTCACCTGCATTCAGCCTGTGTTGCATTGTCGATCGTGCATATTCGAGTGGCCCATGGATGTCTGCCTATCCAACAGGACGGTAGCCGGACTGGATTTCGATATGTGTGTGTGCCCCCTGTTGGACCACGACCAGGAGTGTCACTGTGACACCCATCTATGGGATGCCTGGAAACTTGGCATACATGCTGGCAGCTGGACCTGGGAGATTGCAGAACTCCTCGTGTGCAATGACCACATTGAACCGCTCCCCTATTGGGCTGTAGTGCTAATTGGTGAGAGGGGGTGGACCCAGCACATCTGTCCGGACCTGGTAATGGATTACCTCGCCGTCCTGTTTGATGAAGTCGACAACGCCCTCATGTTGGAAATGCTTGCCTACGGAGCTGCACTCGCTTTCATGGACGTGTAACTACGTATCTGCAGCCACAATAGTTTGGAACCCATTGCACATGTCCCGACACCTTGTTGCATCTCGGGGTTCTGGTCACATCTCCCACGACGACAGTGAACATGGCTGCATTCGCCTGGACTCCGAATACATGAGCGGACAACAACGTGGGTGAACACACACCTGTGAATGGTGCGGCACTCCCCCGGAGTGGACAGCAGCGCTTGGCAACGTTCCATGTTGTGACATACTGCTGCATTGGTCTGCATGTTTTGGCACTTATCTTGCCCGTACTGACACGCATATGCTAATAAAGTCTGCGCACCTTCACTTGTATTCAACTGTGTTGAGTGTTGATTTGTTTGACAATGTGTGTCTCACTGCCTATCTGGGTCACGGCCATACATGTATTTCTACACCATCATGGATATGGGGTTGTACTGGTACATTATCTCACAGTTTCCTGCTTCCACATGCGAATGGCCATATTCCACACACAAGGGGCAGCAGTTATGTCTTCTGTCTGCATTCACCTTGTCCACGATGGACTGCCATATTGCATTTTTTGTTGCCAATGACACAGTGGAGGTGACGAACTGTTGATGGTGTTCTATCACCTCCGTTTTCAGGATCTGGTTTTCCTGCGGACTGAACCGCGTCCTCCTCTTCTTCTTGTCCTTGCCCTTCCCTGCCCCGAGGTCCCAGGCTGGTCCTCCGGGGGGCTTGTGGGGTTCTGGTTGTCCACTGTACTTGCTCCTGCTGCCTCCATTGTGCTTCGCTGTTGTTTAGTTTTTGTTTGTGTTATATTTTTTTCTGCTTTTGTGGTGATTTTCCACGCCTGACGTGTGTGAATTGCAGGCCTGGCGCTGCTTCTCGCGGATTGTATTTTCGCGGTTGGGCCCATTGCAGTTTTTTTCGCGTTCGGGTTTGGATCTTTATCGCCGTCCCGGTACTGTTATCGCGGACATTTGCCGCGTTATCGGGATACTATTGTTTGTTACCGCCGTGTTGAGAATGCGACATTGACACTGAGTTATTTTCCCGCGATAGACGGCGATATGAAAAATTGCGTTAACCTATTTTGGCGGTGTTTATCGCACGTTCTTGTGAATTTCCCCCTGAATTGGGAGCATTGATTCACAAACCGTAGGTAGATTGGTGTTGAGGACCATTCATTTTTATGCGGCAGAAACAGCCCCTGCTATTTTGTATTTGTTAAGGTACTCTTTTTGTTCTCCTGGCTCTCACATTCGTTCCCAGAAACTCCGACGTTTAGTGCTCAGGGATTCAGTATGGGGCTCTCTGAATAGTTCAACAACATGCATTTCTCCTGTTATGGTTGCTCATATTGTAGCCCAGTGTTGTAATTCTTTACTGATATTGTATGTTAGTGCTGATCACTACATTCATCTAATATGTGACAAACATCTGGCACGTGTTTTGCTTGCGTCCCACGCTGGCAGCAGATATTTTAAAGGCTGTATTAATGACTGAGTTAAGAGAAAAACAACAACAGCAAAAACACTTTTTTTTGCTTGGGCTGATCTCATTTTAACAAATACAATATATTAGTTGTTTTCCAAGCCCCAGTTGTGTAACCCCTTTGTGTAAAAAGCACATAAATTCTAGTGCTACCCAAAAGTAAAATACCAATATTAAAATATAGTTGAAAAGCTAAATATTATGGTACCTCTTTTAAACTGTATTATATGTAACATATTGAATAATTATAGTAAAATGTTAAGTCTACGTGTGGTTCTGCAACTAAATTCATGCTTGGCTCACATATCGTGGGGTGGGCTTTATAGTTGTTCGTATTAGTTCTTAAGTTGTGTACATTCTCATGCTCAGGTGTTTGTTGCAGAGTGCGCAAAATGGTTCCTCTTAGCAGCAGGAATTATGCTCTGTAGGTCTCAAAAACACTTAACAGTTTGGACAAAGTAGACCTTTCCTTCCTAAAATTCATGTTCTGTATTATGTCCATCCCTGCTTGAGTTTAGTTTGTAATTGCCATTTTCTTTCCCGCTCTTTTAGTTCCTCCTCACAAAGAAACATTCTTGTCTCAGGATTTCAATAATATAAATCAATAATTTAGTATTGTGATCATCTTGACAGTGTATGAGTGTCAGATTTTTTTGCGAAACATTTTTTATTAATTTTTAATGATTCCTACATTCCTTAATTATCACCGTAAGTGAGCACCTTGTACAAAGCAATGCAAATATTAAGAAAAACAATATTCACTGCTATATACTAAGCCCATATGATAAGTCTAAACAGTTTTAAAGTGCAATGCTACTTTATTCTTAGGGGTTTCCTACTCTATCCACTAATAATTTCTAGCTAAAAGTGTCAAAATTGGAGTATGGCACCATAAAGTATCCTTACCTGTCATCCCGCAGCCCCGGCCCAAAACGTTGCCACCTATGTAAAGACTCATCCCAACATATAGCCCCATACCAGGCATCCTGCCACCCTACTCGTTCTGTCGTGTAGTTCCTATATATCCTATACAGGATCTGCGCGTTCAACATAACATAAACTGTGGGTTTGGTGGCAGACTGATTCCGTGCACCCCCACCGGATACGTTAGCCTGTCTGTATCAGCTAGCTCACAGTGCCACTAGAGTCTCCTCTTATCGGGGAGAGAATAGATCTTGGCAACCTCAGAACAAGACAACCCTGATCCCCCAGGATCGTGGAAACAATATACTACCTTTCGCTCAGTCACTCGTGCTCGCTTATTTTGTCTCGGAGATACACAGAATAACCATACTGGGTGTTTGTCAATAAGGATTTATTGAACAGTTGTTATTCTGGTGTAGCATAGATGAGCTGCAACAACCATTAGACAGTAGCAGAGATATATGATTAGCAATACTACGAAAGTAAAGGGATGGTATAGTTCTACCATCTTGCATAAATCATGAATATATACAAGTACATAAAACACATGATAAAAAGTGCGTACTCCTACGATGCCTCCCTAACTAGATGTACCTAAATGTACCTAGCATCTGTGCAGGTGTTGTGCCAAGAATCCCTCTAGGATCTAGTCCACCCCATTACCTGAGAGTTTAGAAAATGTGGGACCCCGTCCTGGTCTCGAGTTGGACACCCCGCGAGGGATGTTAGACCACTGCTAGCTGGGGCGTCTGCATGCAGGAACCTCAGCGTCTCTGGTCAGTGTGTCAGCCGGGAAGTCACGGTCTCCTCTATCTTCCTAAGCAAGATGTGCTGTATATATACCCATAGGTCTCCCCAGGGGTCCTACCTTGCTGTGTTACTGTGTCAGCCTAAAGGATGACGTTGGGCCTGAACTTTATACAGAGATATTATACAGGAGATGGTAATCCTACTGTTAGTCCTGCTGTGCTTCCAAGAAGCCTCATGCATAATGTATGAGAATCGAACCAGGGAAAAACCCGCGTTCTGAATGTAGTGTCATATCTAGGTAAAAGGTCAGTGCCTAAGAACCGTTATGTATGTAATGTAGGGAAGGATATAGGTGAAAGGTTGCAGTGTTACCTGCACCTATATAGGGTACCTATATGGAATATAACAGTTCAAGCAAACTACACCATACCAGGAATCAGAATAGCATGGTGCCCCAAACAGCATGTTTCTATGCATAGAGTCCCCAGATGTTGGAGTGAGAGGAGGAGCCTGTCCCCAACATGGCCGCGCGGAGCTGATGCTCCGTGGTGAACCCTCTCACCAGCTTCCTGAGCGGCATCCCGCTGCACTGTTACCCCACCCAAAATAATGATTCCTCTACCAGAATGCTAGCGGATAGCTGGAAGCTAAATTTCGCCCTTCTCAGACCTTGCCTCGCTGAGAAATGAGCCGCGACGTCCTTACCATTGTATACGCCATGATGGCGCCCAGGGAGCTGTGAGAACACACCCGGTGCCGAAAGAAGAGTTCTGCGTTGCTGCCGACCTCCATTTTTCCAGCAAACAGCACCCCCACCACTCGGACCGCATCCTTAAACGTCGACTTGCCAGCTAACCGCTCTTGGGATGATCACCGTAGGGGAATACCGCTTCGACTCCAAAATGGTGGACGCACCCGATCGATCGCAGCTCCTCCAGCCCAGTGGTACATCTGTTTCCTACTCCGAGCGGCTGCTTCTTTTGAGGAAATCCATCTGTTTTCCTCTGCTCAAGGTACCATTTGTTTGCGGATTGTAGCTTTGTTCTCGTCATTCTCTGCATTCGGTCCCGATATGCTGCCTGTACCTGCCTGACTCTATAATGGTGGCCGCAACTTCCCCATTCGTACCTCTTCTGCACTCATCTCGCTGCAAATATCTGACTCGTGTGCACTACGGAGCACTAACGGACAGCGCTCCTTCACTAGTGGCCCCTTGATCTGTTGCAACTTCTCAATTGCTCACTTTTTCTGCGTTTGTTGAGGCAAACGAGTGCTCTGCAGTCAAGATGGCGCACAACACTTGTTGTGACCACATTTTACATACGGCAGTCTTTCCTACAGCATCTGTTGCACTCTGTTAGCGGGATACCATGAAGCTAACCCAGCGTTCCATCAAACTCCTGTGTCCTTAATGCCTTGTAGCTGCGCCTGAATTTGTAGTCATTGGCTGTGGCTACGCACCGTCCCTCTACATACATAACACCCCTCTGAGTGAGACGTTTCCACTACTTCCACCGCTAGGGAACCTTTTTCCTTTGACATCGCCAGTGATCCCTCCCTACTTCCTCCGACCTGGGGGCGAGCTGGAGGACGAGGCAGACGACGCCTTCCAGTAACACTGGGACTGATGCCTTCTTTGGAACTATGACGATGCCCCCATGGGCTGAAACTAAAACTGTTTGTATTTACAGCGGAGCCCGAGTACCCTTGGCCGGTGCCCGGTGGAGCTGTCCAATGCAGCTATAGAGGAGTCTGGCTCTGGGTCTCCCCCTCGGCCGTCACCTACCCAGCCGGACATTGGACAATGTTTTTGACGGTTCTTCACTGTTTTATATGTCTCTCTCTTACTGCTTTGTTCCCCCTCGAGTACTTTTCCCCTTCAGGTCTTCTTGACTCTGTCTGCTTTCCTCTCCCCTGTTTACCTTTTCCCCCACTACCTTCCATTCCCCATAAGACGTGTGTCTTGGATATGCTACGCGCTAATATCTTATATTATTGTGTAAGATCACGTTTTTCTCCTAAGCATATACTGGTAACTGCAACTGTAACTGTAACTGATGTAACTATGTAACAATTATTCTGAAACACTGTCCATTCTCATGTAAAGCGCTCTGATACCTCCGGGTCTAGCCAGCGCTATATAAAACTTTGCAAATAAATAAATAAATGTTTGTTTCGGCACACATTTTGCATCATGCCACAGGGATATTCAAATCCTTGGAGGAGTAGCCTGAAGCAAATTAAAGCACACTTTGACATAGGAGTCTGAGCTGTAATATTGACACACCGCAGGTGCAAACAGGTTCTAAGAAGGCAAACTAACTAAGCACCAGGTAGGAAGGCGGGCACATTTAGTGCGTCCTCAGCGGCCTCCCTTCAGGAGGGAATACATAGGATCCCATGGCCCTGCCAAAAATCCCTTTATGGCAGGGTAAAGTCATTGGGCCTGATTACGAGTTTGGCGCAGCGGCGCCGACTCAACGCCGGCTCCGCTGCGCCAAACCCATGCATGGACGCCGGCCGTACTACGAGTTGTAAAAGTACAAGTTGTAATAAGGTTGGCAGTCCTTTGGCCTTTCCCTGTTTGGAAAACAAGCACCGCAATGGGAACAGCCAAAAAGTTCCAGCACGGCATGGACGGTGATGTCCATGCCGTCCTGGAACTGGGGGGAATGCAGACAGGGGGCACATGTTGTGCCCCCCTGAATGTATCCCCATGGCGGGGGGACATGGGGGCCCTGTAGGGTCTACTTTGTTCCTGCAACGCCAGCCTTTTCATGGCGGGGCTTCGCCATGAAAAGGCTGGCGGTCCAGGAACTCAAAATATGCTGAGCGGGACTGCGCCATTCCCTGCTCAGCATAATGCATTGTGGCGCTACTGCGCCACCACCAGGGAATAACTGTTCCCTGGTGCAGCTGGCGGGTTCACCGCCGATACGATTTACAAAGTCGTAATTGGCAAAACAGTAGACCGCCACTCCTGCGCCACTGCGAGTCTGGCGGTCGGAAGACCGCCAGACTCGTAATTTGGCCCATTGATTTAATCAAATTGTGGGGAATTCAAGCACCCTTCCTAAGGCCCATCGATCTAGTTGCAAAAAGAGATGGAGCAGCATTTGGAAATATATCTTTATACTGCTATACTCTTCCCAATGCAAGAGCGAATTTTCCCAAGTTTGTACATGTTTGTAATGGGGAACATACTCCATGTATGCACCAGATGCACACAAAAAAAGTGCACCCGTTGTTGACCATGACCATGTGTAGGCTAGTGTAATATAGAGCTTAGTGTCAAACCAATTCTTACCCCAAGTATAGAAACATGCCTGTTATCCTGTACCATCAGCCCTCAAATCTCAGCCTCCTATGTTGCTCCTGCCAATGTTCTCACTTTACAAGTACATTCTAGCTAAGAGGAGGAGGGTCAGAGGGGCATGGCAATGTTTGTGTTTCCTGACCATCCTGGGAGCATGGCTTGCAAGTGGGGTTCACAAGTATCTGCAGAGTGCCCCAGATTAATTCTTGAATTGTACAGCGCTTGTGTTTGCATGCCTTCCTACTCTACATCAAAAATAAGTCCAGTCCTGATTGAACCACTTAGACATTTTGAGCACTAAAGGAAATGACTGTGGAGAACATTTAATGGCCAACATTCCCTCATATAGTGATTTCAGCAGATGCAGATGACTTGTTTTAAGAAATTGGTAATTAGCTGTGCTGGATGTGAGGCCTGCACAACTAAAAGGTCCACAATTGTCTTTTTATTAGGAACCAAGCACCCTATTGCAGCACTTGACTCTCTCAGGGTAGCAAAGTGGAGTAGTCCAAGGCCTACTCAGGGGAGGTGGTGTGGGTTAGTTATCACCATTCACTGGCACACAGCAATAACACTCAATAAATAATAATCCAGTCAGTGCTTTTTCTTTGAAAACTTAAAAGTACATTTATTACACACACACTACTAAATACTACACGTTAATTTACAAATATACACATCAGGCAGATAGAACTACTGTTGGGTGACATTCAGAAATCACATCTGAACCCTACTGGGTAGTGACCCCCAAAATCACAGTACCCTACCACCTATACCAGGTCAAACATCACAATATAGGGGGGTGTCATTGTAAACAAAACAAGTCTATAGGCTATGCAAGAGGTCACCACATTATAATATAAGGCAATCCCACTTGCTTTGTCAAGGGGTCATCACATTATAAGACCAATAACCACACGTTAAAAATCACCATCATATCACTAAAATCAATTACCATGTGGAAATGCAATCATTATTGCCAAAAAGCATTGCAATGCTTATTAAAAACTACTGTCAGCAATACACTTTAAATAAAGCATTGAAAAGCTGTGCAACAGCCATCTGAGTCTTAATTAGACATATTTAGGCTAGATAAAATGCAAACATAGAACCAACCACTAGACGTCACTGCACTCCCAGCTGCAGAGCAAAAGCTCCAATCCAAAAAGTGCCTGAAAATGAGGTAGAAATACTCCCTAGGTCATGTTTCCTCTGACCTGGGAGACATAGGCTTACATTTCAAAGAACATCTCCTGGGGTGCTGCTGTACTTCTAGCAGCCCCACACACATGTGAAAGACAATTGGTGGTACTCATGCCCTTTATGGGGCACCATAAAGCACAATTCCATATGTAAAAAAACCATGCGTGTCATGGTGTCCTTTTGTTTCTTTATTTTTGTAGGGGTGCCCTGGTCCCACATGGGACGGCCAGAATGAATGTTGGGTGCCTTGGAGGTAGCCCCCAGACCCCGTGGCCCAAGCCGGCTCCCTGCCCGTAACTCGGGTGCTGCATGGGAGCCGGCTGTCATTTCTGCTCTTCCCCCATGCTGGTCTCCTGGCACCCGCATGGTAAGTTTCTTCTGCTGTCCTTAGTTCACCTTTGCAAGACATTAGGGGGCTTCTCCTTACATCTGTCCATGATCCTGCTGATTCCACCTTCCAGTTTCAAAGTTTTGCTCTCTTTTATGTTTGGGGAGCCACTTTTATGCCCAGTGCCAGTCTCTGGGTGGTGACAGCCCCTTTATCTAATCCTAAACAGGTTCTGGTCAGTTCCTCCCTTTACCCTGGGTTTGGCTCCAGCATGGCTGGTGAAACAAAGGCAGTGGCCGATCTGGTATTGGGTTCCTTTGTGTATGCTAGATTTAGGTTCCTTTGAAATGTAATCAGGGCATGGCACAGCTCCTCCTCAGCCATACTTTCAAAAAGACCCACTCTTCTTTGCAACCAGGCCCCTTTCGTTCACTTTCTGGCTCCAATACACATTTCCCAATGGGAGAACCATCACCAGCCCAAGCAGCTAGCTACTCACAGAAAGGTACCAGAAACTTGAGGTAGGAAAATGCCAACTTCCAAAAATCATAATTTAAAATCCGTCTTCACCATAAAAGAGGATTTTAAATTACAATTAAAACTAGTGCTACCAATCCAAATTTAGCATTTAATAAATGTACCAATATAACTCTATGATTCCTTATGCCAGCAGCCAGCCTTGCTACAGTGAAAATTGCTTTTGGGGATATTTCACTTTGAGGAGATGTTCACCATTCATTCCTACATGTCCTACTTTTAAATATGATGCACCCTGCCTTTATAGGCAATAAGGCCTACATACGGATGACATTAAAATTTAGGCTAACTTAGGGGTGTTTTAACAGGTCGAATTTGTAGTTTAAAACTGCCACAAGCAGGTTACCTGTGCGCAGCTACTAGGCTGCAGATGACCATAGTCCCTCACATGCAGCCTGCACCCGTGTGCCCAAGTGTGTGCACATGTGTTCACGTGTAACCAGCCCATTGCCCCTCACCCTAGCTCCATCGCAGCGGCCTTATCTTAAAAGGTAGATGCTGGTGGAAAACATGTGCAATCCAAATACCACACAATTACTGGGATTGAGAAAACTGGGTCATGCAAGGCAAAAAAATCCTAGAGTACTAAGTGGGTGGAACACATTTAAAAGTAGAGACGTGCATATCTCTTGAAGATGCTTATAATATGATATACTAGGTTTGTTTTCTGGAGTTGAGCTGGAAATTAAACAAATCAGATGCCTTCTGCCTCTCTCCTTTGAATTGTTCAAAGATGAAGGTCTGCTTTCTCACCAGAAACTGAAAAACTCAAATTTGATGTATGTGAAATTTGCTATAAAATTAGATTATATTGTAGTTGGTAATGGATATCTTCCTTAGAGGAATTTGGCCACTTTGAATGGATTGTCCCCAATAACACTGTGAAGCCTTTGTCTTTTTTTAAAGCGATTGTGGCCTTTACGTAATTTTGAGGTATTAATTTTTAAACAATTGTTACTTTGCAAACCCAAGACTAACCCCTTGCATGCCCAGGACTATTTATTTTACTGGGCCCTAGACTCTAATTTGCTTTATATTAAAGAGATGTTTGTCAGATCACACTCGTTTATGCAACCCCATTGAAAAAGAAATGCTTGTTCTAACAAAAAACATTAAGGTCAGAGGGGCACATGTAAGACCGTTTTTAGCGGTCGCAAATGGAGATTCGGCCTGTTTGCGACCGCTAAAACAGCTTGTGCAATGTACCAACCCTATTTTGCAAGTCGGAAACCTATTACCGACTCGCAAAATAGGATTTGCAAGTTACTAATATGAAGGGGTGTGCCAAGGGTGTCCCTTCCTAATAGCGAGTCGCAAGGGCATGTACAATTGTTTTGCAACTGGAATGCAGTCGCAAAACTATCACAGCTTACTGCCCAATTCAAGTAGGTGGTAGCCACTCGAAACGGGAAGGGGTCCCCAGGGGACCCTTCTGCTTTGTGATTGACAGCTAACACTTTTTTTAAGAGCAGGCAGTGGTCCCACGGACCAATGCCTACTCTTAAAAAATGAAACTGAAACGTTTCATTTTTGCTTTTGAATTGCATCCCATTTTCCTTTAAGGAAAAGGGGCTGTATTAAAAAAAAAAAGTTGGTTTATTTAAAAAGCAGACACAGACATGGAGGTCTTTTGTCAACAGCAGGCCACCATCCCTGTGTTATTGCCTATTCCCAATGGGTCGCAAATTGTGACCTGCTTCATGAATATTGATGAGGCAAGTCATTTGCAACCCCATTGGAAATCGCAAAATGTGTCTGAGACACATTAGTACATTTCCTTTTGCGACTCACAAATTACGAGTCGCTAAAATTTGCAAATTGCGAGTCACAAAAAGAAATGCTCAAACATGTGGCTCAGAAAGAAAAAAACGTACTTCAAAGCTTCATCTGTACCCAACATTGATACTCTATGGATTAACTCAATAAGCTTTATAAACCTTCTTTATCTGTCAATAAGGAAAATGATGGCCCCACCTAAAGCCTGCTTGGTAAAATACAAGGTAATACCAGCAGGGAAATGATAAAGGGGCAAGATGGCGGCCGGTCGCACGGCTGTGTGAGCTGGTGGTGTATCCTCTCCTGGATAATTCCCCTGATCTAAGATTATTAAAGCCGCTGGGGTGACTGAAGCTTGAACCAAGTGCCTCATGCTGATTTAAGTTTAAAATATTTCGAGTGTCATGCTGCGGGGAGTCCCGCAACTACAGAATAGTCTCACCGACAGAATATTTTGGATGTGGTTCGGGTCATCCCCGTACTGCTCTGGGCTTTGTCGTCTTCTCCGCCTGCCTGGGTGCTCGTCAGTAACTATGGTCCCGAAATTGCCGGCGAAGAATTCCACTGCAAAATCTCGAGTGCCCACAGTGCGTGCAATCAGCCCTGGAAAATCTGCCAGTTCAGGGAAGGAGTCGCATGCGGCCCACGGGGGTGATGAGACGGCTGCCGGAGGTACGGGCAGCAATCAGGTGGCGCCCGCTGCAGTCGGAAAAGGAAAACAGACCCTGCCTGCATTGTTTAAACTCCAAGCTGGGAAAGTGAAGACCCCCGTGAGTGCAGGAAGCAGTAAGCGAGGGCAGCTGGCGGCATCCAAAACGCCAAATGCTACGGTCCCGGAGGCGGCAGGTGCTGACTCTATTCCCACCGACCCTGTGCTGACGGCTACAGCTATTGCCGCATCGGAGGATGGAAATCCGCTTCAGAGTGAGCTGAGTGCCTTGGGTTCCATTGGTGCCGGTATTACTAACGCCAGGTTGTTGTCTGACGGTAGTGGGGAGATCCCCGCAGACCGAGGAGAGGTGAACGGGGAACTCCAGTCCACAGGGTCTCTCCCGGGGAATGGAATTATGGGAGTTGTAGTCCCTCATGCTGAAAGCACTGCTACTCCTTCCCAACATACTCCCGGAGTGTCTGTCCAAAGTGGTGCTGCTGTAAGCACAGTGGTGCAAGAGGTTTGTCCCAATGGCGCTGTTGATGTCAAAGAAAATGTAAAGGAGCCTGAAGGGGGAGACCAATTTTACTCACTGTCCGAACATACTGGCTCGTCAGAGGACGAAGGTCCAGATAGAGAGTGGACAGATGATGACAGTGATCCTGGTGATTGGCGATCTAATGAAGTACTAAGGGATGAAGCTTTGCGAGGTCCTCGTACAGTTCGAAAAGCCATAAAATCGAAAGATCAAGGGGCTTCTCTGCTAAGCAAGGACCCGGGGTCACTAGGCTCAATGGTCTGGGACTACTCTTTCTCTACGCAACCTGGTTCTGTTGGCAGTGCTATAGCCTCGGGTGGAGGCAGTGTGACCGACCCCCCTCAGGTACCTCCTGGAGAGATGACACTCTCAATCATCTATCAGACTATCATGGCGCATCGTGAAGAGACGCACCAGGAGAGTGCTCGTACGCAGGGTGCATGTCGTAGGATGCAAAACTCAATTCGAAGAGTCGCCAAAACTTGCTCTGACATTGCTGTCAGAATTGTTGAAGCCGAGGAAAGGATCTCCACTTTGGAGGATGACTTGGCAACTCAGAAGGGTCTTATGGATCTGATCAAAATACAAAGGGACGACATGCTTTGGAAGTTGACTGATCTCGAAAATAGGGCCAGGAGGAACAATCTGAGGATTCTGGGGGTACCAGAAGGCAGAGAAGGGTCGGATACTAGACAGTTCGTTGTGGAACTCTTTTCCGAAGCTTTTCCAGATGTTAAGCAGTGGGATTGGCAATTGGAAGTGCAACGCGCGCATCGTTTTCCCTTCAAGCAAAGACAGAAGTCTGGTCAGGCTGGTGATAAGCCTCGGGCAATATTAATTTGCTTGAACAATTTTCTGGCTAGGGAGAAGATCTATGACCTAGCTAGGCCAGACAGGAAGAGGGTAGGGAAGGATTGTGAGTTCTTTGTTAGGCCATATTTCTGCCCGGCAACAGTTGAGCGGAGGTGGCAGCTCCGCCAGCTAATAGCCCCGTTCCAAGCGAAGGGTGCTCAAGCCTTCCTACTCTATCCCTCAAAATTGAAAATAATTCACCAGGGTCAGACTAGATTTTTTTTCTCGGAAGTTCAGGCGAAGGAGTTTTTGGATGGTATATAGTTAAAGTATGCCGGTCTTTTTCCTCTACCACCTCAGGGGCTTGGAGGTTTAAAGACGGGGGCTGAGCCGATTGGTATTTTGCTTTATTAGTAATTTTTTTCTGACTGGATTACAATCGGTTCAAATCCTCGGGTGTTGGTAATAATGGGGGGAAGGGTCTAGGGGAGAGTGGGGGCAGCTAGCTCACTCCATCACAAGGACCTTGGTCCTGTTGCCTTACAAGAGGGGTGTAGGGGGTGTAGGGGGTGGGGGGGTCTGGGGTAGGGTGGTTCTAGGGGTCAAGGGTGGAGGTGGGGTGAAGGGGGGGTTACTAAGGTGATGGATTCATGCTATAGTCGTGGTAATGTTATTAGTAGATGTTATGTTATGTTAGAATTTGTGATCAAAAAGGATAATGGTTCGCAGTGAAGATTAGGTTTTTTTATTGTGCTCAAATGGGGCAGGGTAAATTGCGGTTAAGTTCCTGGAATATTTGTGGCCTAAATGATGCCAAAAAATGGGCTTTGTTCTCCAAAATTGTCCAAACTATGCAATTGGATGTCTTGTGTCTACAAGAGACACACATACCCTGGGGTAAGCGGGAGTGCCTGAAAGTCCCTGGTTATGACTTAATTGCTTGCTCTCGACAGACATCCATGATTAGAGGTGTAGCCATCTTGCTGAGGCGAGGGATTGGGTTTTGTAGAAAAGCTCGAGAGGATAGTACAAGCAGATGGGTCATAGTCGAAATAGTGGTCGATGGCAGATTATTATCCATCTGCACGGTATATGGGTCAAACGCAGACGATCCAGAAGTGATAAAATGTCTAAATTTAGAATTAGCAGCATGGCCACATCCAATGCTGGTGTGTGGGGATTTGAATATTAATTTGGCTGGGAATTTTAACCTTGCAAGTGCTCAAAAATATTTTGGTAGGAAACCCAGGGTCTTTAAGGCCCTCCAGACTTTAGTTCAAGAGCACGCATTAATTGATGTCTGGCATAGGCACAATAAAGACAAAGATGGGTACACATATTATTCTGCCCCCCACAATAAAATGGTCCGGCTGGACTATTTTTTTATGTCAGATCAGGCGGCAGAGTTGGCTTCCGTTACAGTATCCCCAAGGATTTTATCCGATCATAACCCACTGATAGTGGAGTGTCCCTGGATCCGTCAGGTTAGAGCTCCCAGGACATGGACATTTGAAAGAAAATTATTGCTTGATCAGGCCTATCGGGATCATATGAGAAAGTGGTTAATCGAATTTTTAAACATTAATAGAAAAACTGCTTCTGACTGCATAGTTTGGGATACACTTAAGGCTGCAGTACGTGGGGAGACCAAGAGCTTTGCAGCCTTTCAATGGAAGACTGTTCAGGAGCAGACAAAGTCCCGTGTGGAGGAACTCAGGGTGGCAGAATTGGAACTAACACGTAATATTAAGGATGGCCTCAATACGGATCAGAGTCAGCAAACTGTAGCCATAATCAAGTCTAAACTGTTGGAATTTTTTGGGCAGGATCTGGCCACTAAGTACCTGCAAAATCGTACAATGATGTATGAATATGGGGAAAACTCGGGTAGAATCCTTGCCAAAAGGCTCCAACAGAAAAGTTTGTTAAACAGAATCACTAGAATTCAGGATCAGCAGGGTGATATACAGGATACGCAGGAGGGGGTTATGGATGTGTTTCAGAAGTTCTATACCTCGCTGTATACGGAAGATAATGTTAGATCTCAGTTCGAGCCTCTGGTGGAGGGCTTTCTTCTGGATATTGGTACCCTTAAAGTTACAGCCGAACAGAATGAGGTTCTTTCTGCTCCAATCATGTGGGAGGAGGTCGAGTTAGCAATAAAATCGCTGGCCAACGGAAAGGCTGCCGGTCCTAATGCTATTCCATTAGAATTCTATAGGGCATTCTGTTCAGAGATTCGTCAGGACATCTTATCAGTTTTTAGGGGAGCACAGGGGGGGTCATACCGGATTCATGGCGGCAAACCACGATTGTTCTCTTTAAGAAGAAAGACAAACCCGAGCTAAACCCCTCATCTTTTCTCTCTGATAAACACCGATAATAAAATGTATTCAAAAATTCTATCTTCTAGACTTGTGGAGGTTATTACCCCGCTAGTCTCCTTACGCCAGCACGGGTTTATCCCGGGCAGGGACACGGCCGACCATGTTCGGCGGGTCATTGCCCTATTGGATTGGGCTCAGGTTACTTCCTCCCCCCTCGGAGTGATCCTGTTGGACGCCGAGAAGGCGTTCGACAGGGTCTCCTGGGGGTTCTTATGGGCAGTGCTCCGTTGGAAGGGTTTTAGCACTGAATTAATTCAGGCTGTTCAGGCATTGTATATCTCTCCAGTCGCAACATTGCGCATGTCTGGTCAGGAGTCAGGGCCATTCAACATCAGCAGGGGCACCAGACAAGGGTGTCCCTGCTCGCCCCTCCTCTTTTCTCTGTACATCGATCCTTTTCTTAGTAAAATTGAATGGAAATTGGATATCTTGCCGATTAGGATCAATGGTACAGAATATAAGATGCTGGCCTATGCGGATGATATTGTTGTGTTAACTAGCGATGTCGGCTCTGCCTTTGTTGCCCTAAAGACTCTTGCTGAGCAATATGGCTCGTTATCAGGCTATAAGTTGAATGTCTCAAAAACCCAGGTTATTCAATCAGCTGCTATGTGTCCTTCTGTTGCCCCTGTTGTTACGGAAGCAACATATTTAGGGGTCAAAATTACTAACTCTGTGGATAACATCCCCGATCTGAATATTCGCCCGGTGATTCAATCTGTAAATACCAAGTTGGAAAGATTGGACCATCTGCATCTTTCTTTACATGGTCGCTGTAACATACTCAAAATGCTGGTTCTCCCAAAGTTGTTGTACTTATTCAGAACTATTCGATTAGAGCTTCCGCAAGACAGCCTGGCTAGGGTTGAAAGGATCTGCTATAGGTTCCTTTGGGGATATCGTCGCTCACATAGGGCAGCTAAGTGGATGTGTCTCCCTAGGATTCGTGGGGGTTGGGCGGTCCCAAATCGTTTATTATATTATTGGTCGGCCATGTTGCAACACTTTGGGTTACAGTTGTTGGGAGATAGGGCTGAGGTTCCACTCTCTAACAGACCTACTATCTATGAGATAGGCCTGGGAGAGGTTGCCAAGGGTATTTTAACGCGAATCCTTGAGCCGAGTTATTTTAAGAAAACAAGGTTCAAAGTTATCGGGGCTTTCTCAGTCTGGCGGAAAATTCGGCATAAATGGTCAATCTCGAATATTAATTTCTATACGCCTTTTAAAGCTGTCCGAGTGCTGCCTCCTATTTTTCAGGATCAGATTATTTTCAGATGGCAGCTACTGGGTTTGAAGGATATAGGTGATTTAGGTTCTGATGGGCAGTTGGCCTCTTTTTCCTTTTTAAGAGATAAGTTTCATCTAAATATTCACGACTTTTTCAAATATCTTCAGATCAGAAGTTTTATTGATAAACACCAACACGACACCCCCACAATGTTTGACAAGGTCACCATAATCGAATTAATTCAAAGGAGGGCTAGAATAGGTACAATCTATCAACATCTGCTATCTGATCTTCCGGACGACCTTGATTTACAGAATTCTAAGTGGGAGGGTAAATTGGGTAAGATTGGGGTGGATATAAGGCCCGCGTTGGAATTAGTAAGCTATGTTTTAGTTTCCGGTAGTTTACGGACTCAAAGCTATATGGCAATGTTTGACTTATACTATACACCAGCGAAAATTGCAAAGTGGGGCGGCCGGAGGGGTGATTGCTGCGCCAGGTGTGGGCTTAGAGCAGCTGATGTTGTACATATTTTTTACTCCTGTCCAAACCTGGGGCAATTTCTCTACGAAGTGGAGTGCTTCCTAAATTCGATGCTTAATATCCCGGTTACTGTCTCTTCAGAGATGGTAATAATGGGGTGTGAAGGCACTGCGATGGTCGAAAGAACGAGATATACCTCCGCTTTTCTGTTTGTAGTAATGGCTATGATTCGCCTATGTATCACTTCACAATGGTTAAGCTCTGAAGCCCCTATGTTTTTTAACTGGAGAGCTAGGATGCTAGCTTTGTATAATTTGGAGTCCTTAGTTTTTCTATTAAGGGGGAGAAGGAGGCGGGAGTTGGCTTCCAAGATCTGGGCCCCGCTAGAGGAATGGTTAAAGCAGTGATTCCTTATTATTGAAAAGGGCCAAATGTAAAATTAGATGTTTAATGCTTTCTTCTTAGGGCTGTTTTGCTGGCTGTCTTGCTGGTAGTCTGTATCCTGCCTATTAGGGCTTACAACTGATCTTTAGTTTTGTCTGATGTTCCTTATTTCTTTTATTTGTTTTTTCTATTATTCTCCACTGCGCTCATCATGTGTTTGGTGTTCTTATTTCTGTATGTATATTGGTTTTGTATATCTTTGTAAATATGGCTTATCATGACTTGTGTTGTTTCTCAAACTATCAAAATAAAGATTAAAAAAAAAAAAAAAAAGGGAAATGATAAAGGAGTGAGCTTCACTACATTAAGAAACATAAGACAGTCACAGCCATTTGGCACTAACCAAAAACAGCAAGTATTAGAGAGTGCCCAAAGGGGTTTAGGAGTGAGTATGAGCAGGTCATTAAACTGGTTAAAAACCTCCCACAGCATTTCGGTGAACTGATTCACCGTGTTTTTAATGAATGACGCACCGAAGGTCTTGTGCACTTTTTTAAAGTTGTGGGCTCTGGCCTTGTTACCTCCTTGCAAACTATCTTTGGTGTAATACCGGCTTTTATTCATTCCATTTTTTCCAGGTCTTTGGCGGCTTTCCATTGATCCTCGCCTTAGCGGCTGGTATATTGCTTTTGATCTGTTTGCTACGCAATGGCTGCACTTCCTGGGGGCCTCCTCGACCCAGGTCGACTCCGGATGCTCCGTGAACGCATCCTCGCCGGCTTCGGCATCCTGCCGTTGGCGACACTCAGTGTGTCCTATAGACTTTCTTTTTGCTTTGCGTATTTCACTTGCGTGCAACCTATGATGTCTTGCATCCGATGTCCTTTCTCATGGTCCTTGGATTATTGCCTCTCCAATACGTCTCTGTCTCACCCGGATTTTGTCCAGTTGGTGGGTCCCTTAGAGGCCCATGAGCGGGACTGTTCCGGTACTGGCTACATGGCGCGTGCGGCTGCACTTGGAATTTTGGCACAATGGGATGTCTGGGCGGCTGCTCAGACTCTCCTACAACAAAGTTATATTGAGTATCACGCAAGTTGTCCCGCAATGCTGTTCGCTGCTCCCTCTTGCGAGGAACATGAATGCAGTTTTGACCTATTGGACTGGATACCGTCTCTTTTTTCTGACGGTTCCAACGATGTCCTCTTGGAAGGTGTGGCGTTTTTCTGCACTTACACTCTATTGGATTAGGGGGCCTCCGCTTTCAGCGTCCAGCCTCCCTGGATATTTTTTTCTCTGCATTTATTTTCTTTTTTTCCCCTCTCCCATTCATTGTCCTTCTTTGGGGAATATTCCATCACAGATGCTGCCGTTCTGCTCCATCTATTTGAACTCTGTCTTCGTCCTATGTCTTCACCAATGGACTGACCAGGGGAGGGTGTCATGTGGTTTGTGGCCTCATGGTCTGCCTTGCTAAGTTGTCTTAGGCCTGGCTGCCATGATGCCTTTTTTGCGCACGTTGCTTTGTGACTTTGTTTTTCCAGCCTCTGCTTGTGCCCGGCTATATTAGGACAGTCTGCATTTCTGCCTTTCACCTTTTCTCCTGTTCCCTGTGGGTTACGTCTGCACAACATGTACAAGGTCGAAAAACAACGTCCCTTGTTCTTGCTGATCTGGTCAGCCCCTCGCACTTAGACATAACACTGAATGCAGCTGCACTGGAGAAATTTGTGTGCTTTTAATATTGTGATTTCACTGTTAGAGACACTTGGAGAAAAACCTTTCCAGGGAGAAGAGCTGTGCTTGTCTGATGATGTAAACCTTGCATCTAGATATTGAGGTATGGGGGTTCGCCTGACAATGCCCAGAGGTCTTCTATTTTTATAATAAGCTAGCTAATAGCACGGGGAGGGTGGTATGGTCATTTAGCCCTATATCCACTGCTTTATGAAATGCTTTCCCCGTTTGTATTCTATGGAATTGTAACTATGCTCATTGTTTTATCCTTATGCATTATGCTGATAGTACTGGCACGGGTACTGTATCTTAGAGCACGGTAGTTGAAATAAACATTTTAAACTATACAGTGTCTCTTATTACGCACGTTGTGGACAGGTATGAGTGAGTTATGAAAGGTGTCCTTGCTCCCGCGAGTCCTGAGAGAGAGAGACCGTGTTCTGGGTTGTCTAATCATTGGTAGCATCGTTGCTAATGAGACGCTAAAGCTAGTCGGATTGGGATTGTGGGTAGTAAGGTGCATGGTTGGTTCACCACTATACTCTGAGGTCCTATTATCCTGTGCATAGCTCTGTGTATGTGCAGAATCCCTACAACATGGCGCCACCAACGTAGTGGGGCTGCTTATCTGCGAGACGCTTGAGTAGTACTTGTGCTTGTCCACAACCCCCTTCGCAGACGCTTCCGGAAGCGTGTGTGAGGGTGATACCTCCTATATTGACGTTTTTATAGGTTCTTTCAAGCATGAAGTTGTTAAAAGGTGTTTAAATAAAACCCTATATTGTGCTGCCTCATACTAGGTTGTCGAATATTTTTAGCCTTAAATGGCTGTCCAAATTGCGGCACATAGCCGCGCTGCGCTCCGGGCTCACTTGACAGCGTATGGAGTGCCTGACGTGGGTGTCGATCTGATCTTTGTGGTACAAGCGGATCCTGCTTACCACTTTGAGGTGTTTTACTCTTGGGTCACGTTCCCGTAGGTGGATGGGACTGATAATGTGTTCCATGAATATACAGCCACCGCTCTTCCTATAATTTATAGGCCTTATCGGAATCTTGAAGTACCGCTCATGGCATGGCAACACCGTGTTTGGTTTAATGGCGCCGTCCCCCAACCGGTTACCCCGATTCGTTTAGGCCCCTTATCGATTGAAGGGGCCACTTGGCCAGTTTTGGCCGGGTATACCCCACATCCGCGTTATATGACGCTTGCGGTTGCTGAACTGCGTGAATTGCATACGTCTTTGATACGTGTGCACAGAGCTTTAGTACAGTATGTTACAGGCAACATCCAGGGAGCCCTGCCTGGAGTTGCGGCGCATCCAGCTGGACCAGGCGGTGTAACCATAAGTCCCGTCATGGTTAATTCGGTGATGGGCAAGCACCCACAAAATAAGGACGATTTTCCTTATTGGCTTGCAGAAACATTTGACCAGCTGGAGGTAGTTTTTCCAAATACTTCTCCTGTGGAAAAACACAGGATTTTGACGATTAGTTTGCCAAAAGACTTGATCCCTGAGTTGGCAGAATGCAACAACTGGGGTAAGGTATTCGCAGCAGTGTATGCGAAGTGTTTCGGCACTCCTTCCATGACAGTTCTCCCCTCTGTAATTAAACGAGTGCAGGATGAGCATGGCCCTGAAGCGGCTGTGGAATTAGGGATGAGACTGGTGGGAGTGTTCGATGTAGTAGCTGATTTGATCCTTGCGAATGTCAAGGGCGATGCAGTTAACTTTCAAGTAGCTAATGCTTTGGCTTTGATCCCAGAACCGGACAAGTCGCGCGAATTACCGAAAATTATTGCACAGGCTTACAAAACCATTGGCAGCAATAGCCTGGGAGTTAAGCATTTTGCTAAAATGCAAACACAATCGCAACCACAACCAAAAACTCAATCTGAGAAAGATGAGAAACCGTTCTTTACTAAAAAAGAGCTGGAGGTTGAAAAAACAGGGTAAGCAACAGAAAAAGCCAGGGTCGCGAGGCGCATCCCCGGTTTCCGTCTCTTCTGAACGCACTTATGATTTGCGCGATAGAGCGCGAATTAAATCTCCAGAGAGATTTCAAGTCCCTGATTTGCGTTCTCCTCGTTCTTCACAGGCACCATCGACCTCCCAGACAGGTGGAGGAGAATGCCAGGATAGAGGCAGGGGTCGTGAGGCTCCACAGGGACGAGACCAACCTCGACAACAAGTCCGAGGGAAACCAGAAGACTTTCCACGTTCTCGCCCACAGTTTCAGAAGAAGAAAGTTGCAGCTGTAACAGCGAGGTATGCCACAGACGGTGAGAACGAGACTCCTGAATTGGACGTGGGCAGTGACGCTCCTAGACAGCGCCGCGGAAAGTACCATAGTGCGGGAGGCACTACGTCCTCATGTGGAGGCGACAGCAACTGACACATTCATTACTGTCGAGACAGCTGACACCAGAGTGGCACCCCCTGACAGACTATATAATATAGTCCTTCAAATTGAAGGTGACATACAGCGTGTTATTAAAGGGATTTTTTGGGAGAATCTGACCTCTTCTTACGATATTTTGTTGGCAGAGGCGGATTGGCCGCCCCCATTCGTACTTGCTGCACATAGAGGGGAGGAGGTAATCCTTCCGAGCTTTTCTCGTCATGTCCCCAAGGACAAAGCGGAGGCTCTCGCAGCTGAGTGGGCTGTGTCCCTGGCTCCGGCGTTATACCGCAACCACGTGGGCTGGGATGAAGACTCTCCCCCCCATGATATTCCTTTGCGGTCGCTGCCACAGCCACAACCCCAATATCCCATCAAACGGGAAGCTAAAATTCTGACACAGTTAGAATATCAAGGAGTAATTGAAACATGCGTGTCACCCATGAATAATCCCCTTTTCGCGGTTTCTAAACCCGATGGATCGTACCGCCTTGTTTTGGATTACCGACATTTGAACTCCCATTGTCGGACCTTTGCGGTGAAAAATAGACACAGTTCTGCGCTTGTAGACAGTCTTATTCGTAAAAAATATAAAACGACTCTTGACCTATCCAATGGATTTTACACGCACAACTTGTCCCCGGAGTGCAGCCAATGGAGCGCTTTCACTTCCGGTGGTAAACAATTCAAATTCCGGCGTTTACCCATGGGCTACTAGAACAGTACGGGTGTATTCGCCGCCCGTGTTGTATCTTTGTTAGACAGCATAGACCCAGATGTGTGTTCGTATGTCGACGATATCTATCTGACGGACGACGAATTATGGCCGCATCTTTCCCAAGTGGACCGCATTATTCTTCAATTTGCGGTCTTAGGATATAAATTTAATTTTGCCAAATCTCACATTGCTGAATTTACCGTTTTGTTTTTGGGTTATGAGCTCAACAATGAAGGTAAGGGTTTAGCTCCCCATTTTTGGGAGAAATGCGCACTCTTGTGCCCTCCAACCACTCTGAAGAAGCTTCAGTCTTTACTGGGTTTTCTAAACTTCGGGCGTACTTACATTCCCGAATATGCCCAGCGTATCAAGCCTATTTATGCCTTGATACAACCTAACTTTTCAAAGTCATGCTGGCTTCCCGAGCATTCATCTATACTGCAGTCTTTGCAGTCAGATTTACTTGAATCTAAATTCTTGTTGACTCGTGACAACCACACAAACCTGGTGATTAAAATCGTTCCAGGGGCAGTGGGTTTCACTTACTTAACCTTTAACGAAGGTGACACAGTACCGATTGCATACAAGTCACATCTTTACACTTCCGCAGAAAAGCGCTTTTCCTCTGTGGAGAAAGTTCTGACTGCAGTGCAAATGGCGATTCTAAAGGAACGCGCACTGGCACAGGGAAAACGCATTTTGGTGGTAACACCATATCCTGCCCTTGAGGCAGTGACGAAAGCAAGTGTACCGAACTCTAAGGCTTTGCACCCCCGTTGGATACCATGGGCAACATCTTTGACGTCCCCGGATGTCACTTTTATCTTTGATTCCTCTCTACAGACACAGGAGTTCTTACAGTATGAATTTGTTCATCCTCCTCCTCTGTCCTTGCTACCGCTTGAGGAGTACGAATGTATTATCTATACCGATGGTTCGGCACAACCGGCCACGGGTTCCAAGCATGCTTATTCCGCAGCATGTGCTATTGTTGCAGGTACCATGGTGAACGGCAAATTCAAATCGACTGTAGTGCACACTCAGGCACTAGGAGACAGTACTGCACAATTGGCCGAGCTGCGCGCTTTGGTGCTCGCACTTGACTTTGCTAATCCAGACGTGACAACTCTTATTGTGTGCGATTCTTACTACTGTGTTCAGTCTTTCAATGACAATCTATTCTTTTGGTCGCAAAACGACTATAGAGATGCAAAAGGCAGCACTATTAAGAATAAAATGCTTTGGGTTCGAGTGGCAGATCTGAAACAACGTCTGCCTCTCACACAGGTGATTCACACTCTTGGCCACCAGCGTGTGGGCACACACGCTGTCGGTAACGGTTTGGCAGATGAAGCTGCCAAATCAGCAGTAGCCACGTACTCAGTAGCGGCAGTTACAAGATCCATGACTAAAATAGATAATGATATTTTGGCAGCTATTGCTGCGACAAAGGAAGGTGCTAATTACCCACGGGGTTTCCCTTCCAAATACTCTTATCAACTAGGTCCCGAACAGGCTCCTTACGTAAGAATTCCAGACGTTGGTGATCGGCTGATTCCCAACGCGGACCGCAGACTTTCCTTGATAACGGCCGCACACGAAGGCATGGCTTCGGCTCATGCTGGCGTGTCTGTGACGGTTTCCATCTTGCAGCAGCGTTACTGGTGGCGTGGTTTATATAAACAGACCCGTACTTATGTGCTTTCTTGTGACGTTTGTCAGCAAATTAAGCCTTCCACGGTTACACGGCCACCACAGACACCGCTCTGCATTTCAAACAGACCTTTGGGTGTGTTTACCTGGATCACTGCGGTCCATTTTCTTCTGACACTGCATATAAGTACATCTTGGTTGCAGTGGATTCGTGCACACGTTTCATCTGGGTTTGGCCACAACGGAGTGCTGACGCTCGAAATGTCATAAGGGATTTGCGTGTCTTTGTGGGAATTTTTGCCTGTGGCACCTTCCATTCTGACCAAGGTCCAGCGTTCGCCTCTAAGGCGTACAAGGACGCGATGGGGTCACTGGGGGTGCGGGTGAAATTTTCGTCTCCATATCGGCCTGAGGGCAATTCGATTGTTGAACGAATGAACCGTGACTTAAAGCAATCCTTGACAGCTAGAGTCTTAGGTACTGGCAGGAACTGGCTGGCCCACTTGTATACCGTACAACGTGCACTTAATAATCTCCCTAGAAGACCTCTGGGTGGGTGGACCCCATACGAAATGCTCTTTGGCATACGAATGTTTGTGCCCGACCTTGATGGTCTAGACATGGCGGCGCAATCCGCAATCTTTGATGTAGATAACCATTCTACTATGTTACAGGACTTACAAGAAGCCCGAGACAAACTTGCAATCGAACATTTACCTTCAGCCACAGATGCTGCACTGCAGATTCTGGTTGCCAGCTGGCTTCTGAAGGTTGGAGACCTGGTCCGAGAGAAGGTGGAGAACAAAAAAGAATTTGGCCCCTCTTATCGTGCACTGGTTCCAGTCCTTGGCTTGAAGGGTACTCATACAGTCATCTTACCACCGCTTCCTGGTCTCAAGGACAACAGATACATCTCAGTGGACAATGTTAAGCTACAACATCTTGCCGATCCTGAATAGTGTAACACCAGCGGTCTCTTGTCCCGTCATTTCCCGGACAAATGTTTGTGGCCCTCCAGCCCACACGGTCACTGATGTTGCTATCGAGATGGTAGATTTGCCTGATCGCTTACTCGACTACCCGGATTCTCCCTGCAACGAGGAGACTGAGTATACCTACCCCGCCACCGAGTCGGTGGCTCACCTACCATCAACGCCACTGAGCCCAACACGTTATTCCTTTGTCTCGGATTCCACCTCAGCACTTATCCTGTCCAGATTCTGTATTTTTGTATCCTGGTTCAGAGACAATTTTTTGATCCCTCCATGGACATACATCTGGTTGGTACTATTCCTGATTTTTCTGTTCATGTCCATTGGCTTTGTCACAGTTTTTTTCCTGCTCATTAATGGCCACTATTTACCAGAACGCTCTGCAGTGAACTGTGTCGCTGGAACTTTGGCTCCGCATTCTTCTTCTCACATCATGAAGCGTGACCACACATTTGTGAACATTTCAGCTTTCCCAGTCGCTGATGGCATCGTATGGGATGCGGTAAATTTGCAAATTCATGGACCTACCGAGATTATTAATGTACCAAATGGCCTTCGTGTTTCAATGGGTGATGTCGTTAAAAGTAATATTCCTTCTGACGATTGGGATGTGCATGCAGTTGAATCGTTATTTACTGATTTGAAATATTATGCTGCTTTTAATGCTGAAGATTTGTACATGAATTCTACTAGTTATGCCGATTTATATTGTTACCAGCATTGGGGCAACCATTTTCTCCATAAACCAAGTACCCATCGGGGTCCTGTTAATTACACCCAATGGGAGCATTGTCCGACCCCTTTGCCAGGTAGCTCCCAGACTCTTAGAAATAAGTTTACTTATTTTACAGACTTTGATAGATCGAACCCTGGGTCCTATTATTTTAAATTACACATTTGATCCACACAGAAAATCATGTTGACCAATACCAAGTTACTGTATTCGGGTTCCTTTTTGAACGCCTTAGCTGTGGGTGGGTATGAACATTGGCGGGACACCATTGACTTGAAATCTATTTGGGGCTCCAAATCATGGCAGGTACAAGGCACAGAAGCCTTGCACCGTGCTTGCCTCATCGCGGCCCAAATTTTATTTTTGAATCATACCATCTATCAAACAACATGTTGGGGTTTGGCTACTTCCAAACAATTAAATGCACCTTCCATTCCTGTATTGTCTTCCACTCCCAACAAGAGCTTGCACTTCAATATTTCCCTTAGAAATTTGCAAGCCGTGTTTCAGAACAATTCGTTTAATGTCTCTACGTTTGTTCAGTCACTCTGGTTGGCTTGGCCCATAGCATCTAATGCCTGCCAACTGCGTTTTCATGACACGGATCCTGGTTATAAACAGGATCGACCGGATCCAAGGTTTTCTGACTCTCGTACTGTTACAACATATTCTGTTGGTAAATTGTGTAAACAGTGGTTGCAGCACTCTTCCTTAGATTCTGTTAAACAACATTTATCCCTCCTATCAGGCAACATTGATCTGTCCGATTTTGTTCTAGGGCCTCGTGGCCCTCGACCTAAGAGATTCATTTATGAAACTTACAATGAACTCTGGAAGCTTTCGCAAATTGAAGCTGCTTTCCGTCTTCGGGACATAGATCAAGCAAATTTAGAAAAGGTGCTTGCTGTTGTTGACAATAGTATTAATACCCTGTCTTCCCGCATTTACACATTAGAGAATATTGTTTCCTCTGTTGTTGATATAGTACAAGATGATGTTACTGTGTTATATCATGGTCAGAATCAATTGCGTTCAGTGATGCAGTTTGCATGGACTTTGCAAACACTTAAAATGCGTAAAGTTCCTTGGCATTTTTTGAACACCTCTGCCTTATTCTTGCCTTTTAATTTAACTGAAAAACAGCAATTCATGTCCATGAAATATGCAACATACACTCTGTTACATATTGAAAAGATAGAGCCCTTACCATTCTCTGTGGTGGAAGTGGATTCTACAGTGTGGCTAGTTCATGGGGTTATCGCCTTGCCTTTTTCTTTATTTGAATTCAGTTCATGCATGAAACATTATCCTGTGGGCCGTTTTCAGCCCCTGGGCAGTGCCTTCCTGCATGAACTTTGGTCCCTGCCTTTCATGTATAAATGCCTTAGGGACGGAAAGGAGGTTTTTCTCACAGGGGAGTCATGCGATTCTACTGTGGGTCATTCCCTTATTTGCAAAAACATTAAATTGCACGGAGCTTGTAATGTTTCGGCTCCGAATCTTGCTTGTGTTTTGAAGGGCATTTCTGCTCCTGCTATATCTTCTACTGTTTCTGTGCTTGCAAATGGTAGCTATCTCCTTCTGAATAATCAGGACTGCTGTGGCATGCTTGCCGGCATACCCTATATTGTAACAGTTTCCCACAGGGTTGTCTGCTGCAAAAATTTGCTTTTTCTTCCCCCGCACAACATCATAGATAGTTCCATTTGGCCTTCCATTCCGACTTTGGAGGCGGATTTCAATAAATTGAGCAGAATAAAGGCACTATTATTGAACCAGGAGGTTATGCTCACATCCTCCCGGGAGACATTCATTCTCCAGGTGGCGAGTACCCACAGTGAAATACAGGCCCTTTTCTCACAGGGGAGTCATGCGATTCTACTGTGGGTCATTCCCTTATTTGCAAAAACATTAAATTGCACGGAGCTTGTAATGTTTCGGCTCCGAATCTTGCTTGTGTTTTGAAGGGCATTTCTGCTCCTGCTATATCTTCTACTGTTTCTGTGCTTGCAAATGGTAGCTATCTCCTTCTGAATAATCAGGACTGCTGTGGCATGCTTGCCGGCATACCCTATATTGTAACAGTTTCCCACAGGGTTGTCTGCTGCAAAAATGTGCTTTTTCCTCCCCCGCACAACATCATAGATAGTTCCATTTGGCCTTCCATTCCGACTTTGGAGGCGGATTTCAATAAATTGAGCAGAATAAAGGCACTATTATTGAACCAGGAGGTTATGCTCACATCCGCCCGGGAGACATTCATTCTCCAGGTGGCGAGTACCCACAGTGAAATACAGGCCCTTTTGAACACAAACCTCCCACAGCATTTCGGTGAACTGATTCACCGTGTTTTAATGCATCACGTACCGAAGGTCTTGTGCACTTTTTAAAGTTGTGGGCTCTGGCCTTGTTACCTCCTTTCAAACTATCTTTGGTGTAATACCGGCTTTTATTCATTCCATTTTTTCCAGCGTCTTTGGCGGCTTTCCGTTGATCCTCGCCTTAGCGGCTGGTATATTGCTTTTGGTCTGTTTGCTATGCAAGGGCTGCACTTCCTGGGGGCCTCCTCGACCCAGGTCGACTCCGGATGCTCCGTGAACGCATCCTCGCCGGCTTCGGCATCCTGCCGTTGGCGACCCTCAGTGTGTCCTATAGACTTTCTTTTTGCTTTGCGTATTTCACTTGCGTGCAACCTGTGATGCCTTGCATCCGATGTCCTTTCTCATGGTCCTTGCATTATTGCCTCTCCAATACGTCTCTGTCTCACCCGGATTTTGTCCAGTTGGTGGGTCCCTTAGAGGCCCATGAGCGGGACTGTTCCGGTACTGGCTACATGGCGCGTGCAGCTGCACTTGGAATTTTGGCACAATGGGATGTCTGGGCGGCTGCTCAGACTCTCCTACAACAAAGTTATATTGAGTATCACACAAGTTGTCCCGCAATGCTGTTCGCTGCTCCCTCTTGCGAGGAACATGAATGCAGTTTTGACCTATTGGACTGGATGGCGTCTCTTTTTTCTGACGGTTCCAACGATGTCCTCTTGGAAGGTGTGGCGTTTTTTTCTGCACTTACACTCTATTGGATTAGGGGGCCTCCGCTTTCAGCGTCCTGCCTCCCTGGATATTTTTTTTCTCTGCATTTTTTTTCTTTTTTTTCCCTCTCTCATTCATTTTCCTTCATTGGGATATATTCCATCACAGACGCTGCCGTTCTGCTCCATCTATTTGAACTCTGTCTTCGTCCTATGTCTTCACCAATGGACTGACCAGGGGAGGGTGTCATGTGGTTTGTGGCCTCATGGTCTGCCTTGCTAAGTTGTCTTAGGCCTGGCTGCCATGATGCCTTTTTTGCACACGTTGCTTTGTGACTTTGTTTTTCCAGCCTCTGCTTGTGCCCGGCTATATTAGGACTGTCTGCATTTCTGCCTTTTACCTTTTCTCCTGTTCCCTGTGGGTTACGTCTGCACAACATGTACAAGGTCGAAAAACAACGTTCCTTGTTCTTGCTGATCTGGTCAGCCCTCGCACTTAGACATAACACTGAATGCAGCTGCACTGGAGAAATTCGTGTGCTTTTAATATTGTGATTTCACTGTTAGAGACACTTGGAGAAAAACCTTTCCAGAGAGAAGAGCTGTGCTTGTCTGATGATGTAAACCTTGCATCTAGATATTGAGGTATGGGGGTTCACCTGACAATGCCCAGAGGTCTTCTATTTTTATAATAAACTAGCTAATAGCACGGGAGGGTGGTATGGTCATTTAGCCCTATATCCACTGCTTTATGAAATGCTTTCCCCGTTTGTATTCTATGGAATTGTAACTATGCTCATTGTTTTATCCTTATGCATTATGCTGATAGTACTGGCACGTGTACTGTATCTTAGAGCACGGTAGTTGAAATAAACATTTTAAACTATACAGTGTCTCTTATTACGCACGTTGTGGACAGGTATGAGTGAGTTATGAAAGGGTGTCCTTGCTCCCACGAGTCCTGAGAGAGAGAGACCGTGTTCTGGGTTGTCTAATCATTGGTAGCATCGTTGCTAATGAGACGCTAAAGCTAGTCGGATTGGGATTGTGGGTACTAAGGTGCATGGTTGGTTCACCACTATACTCCGAGGTCCTATTATCCTGTGCATAGCTCTGTGTATGTGCAGAATCCCTACAACACTTTATTTTGCCAATTACATAAAGGAAGCTGGAAATTGCACTAATAAGCTTCCCTGTCTCTTGAAGGAAGTAAACTAGGTTAGACTCTTGAAGCATTAAAGGAGAATATCAAAGATTGAACAGTACTTACCCAGATTTTTCATCTCTGTACTAGTTAGAAATATAGTTATGCTATACGGAACAAGCAACAATAGAGTGCCACAATATCAATAGATCCTGAAATATTCAGAGGAAATATACATGAATATCTTATTTCTCGTTCAGCGCCAACCAACAGAAGGAGGTGGAAGGTATTATATGGAGCACTAATGTTAGAATATGCCTACTTCATGTGACGTCCCTTTATGGTGAAAGATTATGTTATAATTATCACCAAAAATTATTATCTTTCACTAAAATTGAGCCCCAAGGTGTTTGAGCCAGTTATTTCAAGATTCTTCTAATCAAAAAAGTGTGCTCCACTGCAAGAGCTATGTGTAATAGGAATGTTTCCACACTGCCTTTATCTGAACTTGCAGACTTCCAGCTCCTTCCTTCAAGGGCAAAGGGGCTTCCCATAGACCTGAATGGCCATGACACCGGCACTGGTGATACATACACAACAATATTGCTACACTACTACAGTAAAGACATAAACAAATTAAATTGAAAAAAACTGTTAGCTAAAAAGACAAACATTTCATGAGTAACATGGCATAAAAAGGTAGAACAATAAAGCCATAATGAACCATGGGAAATAAAAAATGAATGTTAACATACTAAGAGCCTGATTTAGAGTTAGGCAGAGGGTTATTTCGTCAGAAACGTGACAGATTCCGTATGCCTTTTTACAGGTGCCATAGGATATAATGTACATGTAATAAGGTGGCCATATTTGTTACGGAGTAAGTCATCTGTCACACTCTAAATCGGGCTAGAATCTTAGTAGACTGAATTTAGGCACCTTCTGCAGCCAACCCATGAAGGAGAGTGGTCATAAGAAGCCTGGTAGTTTGTCCTTGTCAAAGTTATAGAGGACTGGAGATTAGGCACCCTTCATTGCCATCAGGAAAGAAATAATGTGGTTAAGTAAGAATGAGTGTTTTAGCAAATCAAAGGTTTACTTCAGGTTTAGAGCATTTCTGAAGTCAAAATTCTTTAGGTAAGCATTACTAGAAACGGTAGCCAGACAGGGTTGCCAAAGTCCTAAAGTAGCCTCAAACATTGTGGACGTACTTTTTAAGCTAGAGAGTTTCACCAGTGGCCCAGGTTTCACAACTGAACAATATGAGTACCATATGTTTTATCATGTTATCAAATTCTATATGAGATTACCATTCCTGTTGTTAAAGTGCCAGATTTATTATGTGATTAATGTATTACCTTTGTGTATTATCCCCTCAGGTAACAATGTTAGCAGTACACATGACCATGCATTTAGGCCCTGTACCAGCCACCCCGATTCCCACTTAGACCTCAGCATTTGGCCTTCGGCACAAAACAGTGGGATTCAGTTGCAAGGACTGGCCTGCATACAGGCCCTGCAAAATACCCTGTGCCTATAGTTCTCTCTGAAGATGGGTTTTGACTATGTATAATTGCACTGTAATATTTTATTTTATAGGACAAATCCATTCTCTGAAAATTGAGAGCTGTGAACTGTAGAATGCCATTAACCAGGATTCTTTCATGGATTTCACTGGGGATCCGCAGATCGCCAATTAAAAAGAGCATTTATTTTTTGCTTTAAGACTGTCTGGCATAATATGCTACTCCCATATCGCTCTGGGTCACTGAATGTTTCCCCCTGCCGATTGATTGCTCCACAATTGTTTTTCCCTGCAGGATGCTAACATCTTGCAATGGTAGTGGTGACAAAAATTAGAAAACTGATAAAGAGCTCTCCAATTGAAATTAAGACTTAACCAGAATTACAGAGGAACTAACACTGACTCTATAAAATATGAAATATTAAAGTGTTGCATAACACTTTAGCTGGATGGTCATACTTCATTGCAACTGCGATAATTGGTTGTGACCAAAGCCAGACTCATCCCACCCAATCAATCAATCAATATGTTTTGTAGAGCGCAGCTACTCACCTGATAGGGTCTCAAGGCGCTGTGGGGGAGGGGGAGTGGGGGGGTGCAGCTCCTGGATGTTCAAGGTGAGTCATCGAAAAGCCAGGTCTTGTGGTCCTTCATGAACTTGTAGAGTGTTGGTGTCTGTCGGAGGTGGAGAGGGTGGGTGTTCAATGCCCTGGCCACGAGGAAGAAGAAGGAGTGCCCACCATGCTCTCGTCTTCTTGATGTGAGGCACCGTAGCAAGGGAGAGCTGGGCTGAGCAGAGGGTTCTTTGGGGTGCGTGGAACGAGAGGCGGTGGTTCAGGTAGGCAGGTCCAGTGTTGTGGAGGGCTTTGTGGGCATGGGTGAGAAGCTTGAAGGTGATTCTCTTTTTGACGGGGGAGTCAGTGTAGTGTCCGCAGGTGTTGGGTGATGTGGCAGTGGCGCGGTAGGTTGAGGACTAGCCAGGTGGAGGCATTCTGGATGTTCTGGAGTTTGCGGGTGAGGTTCTTGTTGATCCCAGCATAGAGTGCGTTGCCGTAGTCCAGCCTGCTGCTGATGAGGGTGTGGGTGACCTTTTTCCTGTGTGTGAGGGGAATCCAGTTGAAGGTCTTTTGTAGGAGCCAGAGGGTGTGGATACAGGAGGAAGAGACAGCGTTGATTTGGCGGTCCATTTTGAGTTTAGAGTCCAGGATGATTCCGAGGTTGTGTGCATGGTCCGTGGGGGAGGGTGGGTTCCCGAGGGTGGTGGGCCACCAGGTGTCGTTCCAGGCGTCGGGGTGTGGGCCCATGATGAGTACTTTGGTTTTGTCCGTGTTTCGTTGTAGGCAGCTGTTCTTCATCCACCTGGCAACTGCTTCCATTCCTACTTGAAAGTTGTGTTTAGAGGTGTTAGGTTCATTGGATAGGGAGAGGATGAGTTGGATGTTGAGTCCGTGGGATCTGACGATGGGTGGGAGTGGGGCCATGTCGATGTTAAACAGGGTGGGGCTGATGGAGGATCCTGGGGGACTCCGCAGGTGGTCAGTGTGGGATCCAAGAGGAAGTGTGGGAGTTATGCCGGATAGGAATGAGCGGATCCAGTCGAGGGCCTTTTTCCAGATTCCTACGTCATGAAGTCTGTGGGCTAGGGTGTGGTGTGAGACTTTGTCAAAGGCTGCGGAGAGGTCCAGAAGGATGAGTACCACAGTCTCTCCTCTATCACGGCAAGAAGCGCGGTTTCGGTGCTTTGGTTTTTCCTGAAACCTGATTGGGAGGAGTCAAGGATGTTGTTTTCTTCTATGAAGGAGGCGAGCTGGCTGTTGACGGCTTTTTCTATGACTTTCGCCGGGTATGGGAGTAAGGAGATCAGTCTGAAATTCTTGAGGTTGGTGGGGTCCGCCGAGGGTTTTTTCAGGAGAGGGTTGATCTCGGCGTGTTTCCAGTCATCAGGGAAGAAGGCGGTCTCGAAGGAGTGGTTGATGATTCGTCAAAGCTTGGGGCGATGAGTCTGCTGCTCTGTGGTAGATGTGGTGGGGGCAGGGGTCCATGGGGGCCCCGGAGTGGGCTGACTTCATAGTCTTCAGGGTGTCTTCAGTGGTGAGGGCGGTCCAGCTGTGAAGTGTCGGCTGCGTGGTGAAGGGAACAGTGGATGTATGGTCCGCGTGTAAGTTGTCGTTGTCGAAATTGTAGTAGATGGTCTTGATTTTGTAATGGAAGAAGGCGCTGAGTCTGTCGCAGAGGTCATGGGAGGGTGGGATGTCGGTTGTCTCTCTTCTGGGTTAGGCGAACTCTTTGATGATGCCAGAGTTCCTTGCTGTTGTGTGCATGAATGGAGATTCTGTCCTGGAGTGCTTTCTTCCTTGTGTATCTGATGAGCTTTTGGTGGGTGGGGGTGGCTGTTTTGAAGTTGTCGAGGTCTGCTGTGTTTTTGGAGTTTCTCCATATCTTTTCGATACATCTGCAGGTTCGTCTAGATTCATGGAGTTTGGTGGAGAACCAGCTGGCTCTTTTTCCGTGTGGGTTAGTTGTTTTCTTGATGGGGCAATGGTGTGGTGCAGTCAGTGATCCAATTGTGCAGGGTTCGGGCGGCGGTGGTTGCGTCATTGTCTGTGGTGGTGGGAGCGGAGCTGGTGAGGAAGGCAGTGAGCTGGTCGTCAGAGATCTTGTTCCAATTCCTGCGCTGGCGTGGACGTTTGCAGGTGATGTTTGTTTTGAAGGTGAAGTGGACGCAACGATGGTCACTCCATGGGAGTTCGGAGGTGTGACTGAAGGTGATGAAATGAAATGAAATGAAATTTGTACTTGTAAAGCGCACCTATACCCCCAAAGGGGTGTCCAGGCGCTGTACGCATACCGCTGTGGAACCCTTCCTGGCTTTTCCCTGTGAAATGTCCACTCCTGGGCACCCCCAGGGTGAAGCCAGGCATCCCAGCGCTGTTGGGGCCGTTGTGGAGATTAAGCAAGCTATTGCCCAGAGTTGCAGAGTGGGACCCATGATTAGAATAGGCACCGAGGCGAGAATTATCAGGTCCGAGGAAATTGAGCCCAAGACCCGCCGAGGCGGGAATTGAACCCTGGTCCCGGGCCAGATCTCTGCATCAGGGTCTGCCGCTCTAACCATTGAGCCACACTTCTCTGATGGAGTTTCCTGCTGTGAAGATGGGGTCGAGGGTGTGTCCAGCTGAGTGCGTGTGTTCGGGTACGATCTGATTGAGTCCGATGTTAAGGAGGTTGTCCAGGAGGGAGGTGGAGTTAGGGTCTTGGAGGTTGTCGAGGTAGAAGTTGAGGTCTCCCAGCATGGTGTAGTTGGTGGAGGTGAAGGCTTGCGGGGTGATGATGTCGGGGATGGAATCAGAGAAAGGTGTGCGGGGTCCGAGGGGTCTGCAGGTGAGGGTGCCTTGGAGGGTGGTGGTCGGGTTGGTCTGTATCTTGAAGTGGAGGTGTTCCATCAGGTCTGTGGGCCCATCGGAGTAGGTGCTCAGTCGGTTGGATCTGTGAGCGATAGCGATGCCTCCTCCGAGGCAGTTGGGGTGGTCCTTCCGGGTGATCTTGTAGCCTTCGGAGATGGCGATCGCAATGTTGGGTCCCGAGGCGGCGTTCGTCCAGGTTTCTGTAAAGAAGGCGACATCGGGGTGGTGCTGTTGAGGAGGTCCCAGATTTCTGCAGCATGTCTGTGGAGGAAGCGGATGTTGAGGAGGATGCATTGCAGGTTTTGGGGTGCGGTGGAGTTGTGGTGGGAGGGTTGAGGAGGGTCCTGGGTCTTGGTGAAGGTGAGGGAGTGGCGATAGTGGAGGCAGGTGAAGGGTCCGTGGGTGTCAGTGGGAGAAGACAGCTTGCAGTGTTGTCCTGGCCTGTGTTAAGTGCGTGGAGGGCCGAGGAGCTGTAGCGCTGGTAGGTCGGAGGACCAGGGTCCTTGGCGCTGGTCGAAGTCGGGTCCTGGATGAGCGCAGACGGGCTTGCATTTGGCGCAACTTCGGCGCGCCAGCAGCACACGTGCTGCGCGTGGCCACACATTGGCCGCCATTAAGTGAGGAAAAAGGCAAGAAAAGGGCAAAGAGAGGAAAAAAGGCAATAAGGAAAGAGGCAAGAAAAGCGGAAGGACCACGGGCAAGGCAAGGCACAGGGGCCTCAAACACCGGCCTGAGGCAGTGCTTGGGGCTGGGCACTTACAACACAGCTGCGTGAGGGGAGAGCAGATTCCTACCTTGAGTTATGCTTGGCTGCTCATTCGGGTCTTCCGAGAGACTCAAGAGTGAGGCATAGATGAGGCCCACTTTCTGTGGAAGAACTAGGGGCACATTTACTAAACTTTCACACAGGGCAGTAAGCAAAGTTGCTGTGCTGCGTTACATGTAAGGGCGGGAACAGAAATGCTCAATATTTACAAAGATATGGAGCATTTCTGCTCTCTCCCTCCCTGGTGCATTATGGGCTACTGGGCATGAATGCAGGTACCCTTACACCGTTGTTACAGCCAAGACTGTTTTTGTGCAGGATGGGACATCTTCCTGCACAAAACCAATCCTTAGAGGCATTTTCCTTTTCTTATGTGATCCTTAGAACGCAGCATACGTGGAAATAGGAAATAATGATTTCTCCTTGGTATGCCTCACTTGGAAAGACGTAGCATTTTGAAGCATTACCAGATTTTCAAGTCTTTGAAAATCAAAGCAGGATCCTTAAAAAGAAAAATAAATCACATTTTTTTAAATTTGGTGGCATTCTGGCTCAATTTGTGCAGCCAGTAAGTGCTTTTATGTGAGGCACATGTGGGTAAAAAATGGTCCTGTGCTTGTCTGCCCATTCGCACTCCTTTTTTACATGCAAATAGAACGATCTGCGCATTCAAGCTGAAAAATCAGTACGAACGGTAATCCACGTGGGCTGTTCTCTACATGGTGCTGAGCTTGATTTCAGTATTCATTTCAATCCGCCGCCTATCCCACTCATCCACCCCTCATTTACCTTTTTTATCAGTGTGTGTCTTTGTGTTTGTGTATTGTACATTTTTGTCTTCTTTTTTTACTTTTCTGTGAATCTTTTTAATTTTTTTGTTTTCAGTTTCTATTTCCTTTAGTTCTTCCTTTGTGCTTCTTTTATATTTTTCCACCCCATCTCCATGTCTGAGGAGAATCAGGAAGCAAGCTGCGGCACCACTGTGGTTGCTACAAGCCACACACCTTGCGGTGGCTGGCACTGCCAAGAGGTGCAACCCGCCCCATTTTTCTGAGGCGGAGGTGGCTGCACTTAGTTTTTTTTGTGCCGCACCACCTCCCCTCCATGTTGGCAGCAGGCGGCAGACGTGGGTGTGGGAACGCCCACCGAGAGCACTGGCTGCTGTGGGGGAGAGTACACCGGTGTGTGTGTCAGAACACTGGGGTGCAGTGCACTGTGCAGTAGCTAATGCATTGCTGGGCGGACATCATTGACCGCGAACAACACCTGCTTGACCTGGTGGGTGTCGAGGTCGTGGTGCTCAGTGAATAATCATTTATTGTTTGTTTTCTAAAATGTTAATTTTTTTTCAAATAGCATGTTGCTCACACTCAGAGGTAAGTTAAGTTTCCGTAACGTTACAAATATTATGTAAGCCAACTTGATTTAGCCAGGTGCTCGGCGCTACCTAATTGTACTCGTCGGTGCTCGCTTTGGCTAATTATTTAAGAAGTCATGCAGACTCCTCTGCCCTGTCACTCAGGTAGTGATAGTAATATCAGTGAGTTAGCAGTCTCTGTGCCTTTCTTTATGTAGCTCATACAGTCCCAATCTCCCAGTGATGTGTAGTATGCATCTATGCATTGAAAAGGGAGAGTGAGTTGGCCCATCAAAGGGTGTGAGAAACAAAATCATTCATTGCAGTGCTTTAGTAGTTCCAAATGTAGTTTAGGTTTAGTTAATTAGGATTCGGGCTTAGGTAGAGGAAATTTGGAATAGGTCAACTCAATACTAGTACTATCAGGAATCTGATTTAGAAAAGTACAATGTTACTGCGTTTGCCTTTGCCAGTTAAAACATTTTTAGGGAGATTGAATGTACCACGAACCTATTATTTTTTATCCTCTATATTTCTTACATCAGCACCCAGGGGAAGGAAGACGGCACCAGCAAAGGCGGGTCAGGGTGAAGGAGCTGCCACCACCAGTGTCATGGCGGGCGGAAGTACCACCACCAGCGCCATGGCCGAGGGCTCTGCTGGCCCCAGTAAGACCTGTTATTATCATTATTTCCCTAATTTTTGTCTCTCCCATTTAGAATTATTTTGCCTTTTTTATTTTTTTATACTGTCTCCATTTTTTTTCCAACTCCTCTTCTATCTGTCTGTAAAATTCTTTTTAATCCCTGCATTATCCTTTTTTTATATTTCAGTAGCTGCCTACCTCATGTCTGTAATAGTCTGTAGTTTTCTTCTGCTTGTTAGTAAGCTTTCCCTCTGACCTTATATATCTTGTGGAATGGTACTTTAATACCAAGAGATTTGTTTTAGCTACTCTACTGTGGAGATTGCATGTTTGTTGTGAAGGCTTTCATTTTCTTGCTCATGCTCAAACAGTAAAACGAGAGAGGGCCAATGTCATGGTGTACCCCCCCCCCAATGCTGTGTTGTGTTGGGTTATCATTCATTTTATACCAGTAGTTTCCATGACAGTGCAGCATGGCAGGAAAGTAGTATGAGGTCCCAATGCCTTTGCCAACCAAGGCCATCCTTCGTTGACCAATTTATTCCACCCTTCATTGCACTTCAATGACTTTTTAACATTTGCAACCAACAAAAAGCCCTAAGTCCTTGTCCTATAGCCCTCTATAACTATATTGACCATTAGGGGGTATGCTGCGATTGCCTATACTGCCTTTAACAACCTAGATACACAAAAATGTACTTATATGCTGTAGAAGTTAATAACTTACTAATTAATCTAGTTCACTTCACTCCATAGCTCTTTTACATGAATAGATGAAGCAATGGCTGCTACCTCTCTCTTAATCTTCCAAAACCTTACTACAGGGTTTCCCAAGCTACCTTCTTAATGGTGGGGGTAGTAGTAGCAGGCTAGCGCACAAACAGTATTGTCCATCATGGAGGCTAGATTGAAAGAAAACACAAAGGCAGTGAGTTATATTCATATCATAACTTTGCAAAGACTGAGACCAGACTACCACCATGACAAAACAAAGAAGACCTGATAATATAACAAAAACTAGCAATATTAACTTCTTATGAGCAATGGAGAGCTAGTATTTAATTAAAACTAAACTTACAAAAGCCTCAAATCAGGATAAGAGGACTCAGAGTCAAACAAAAGGGGGGAGAGAGAGGTAAGGTTACAGAGGATGCTTGTTTCCGGTCCAGGGAAGACATGACTTGGCAGTTCGGGCTGGACAGTTCCCATGAGCCCCAGGGTCAAGACTGATTTGCATACATCTGTGTCTGAACTGGGGTGGCGAAGTGAGCTAAAGAACGATGATGGATTCAACCCAGATCTGTGACTGCGGGTGAGTGTCTGAAAAGTTTCAGCGCTCCGTCCATCATCTCCTTGTGTTTGTTTTGTTCGCCCTAAGTTGGCAGGGTATGCCCAGACGTGGGTCCCTTGCTCACTTTGGCACTGGATTCAAGCTAGCCTGGCTGATGAGGGCTGTTAGCCCGAAACCGGTCCCAGGATGCTTGTTTCCGGTCCAGGGAAGACATGGCTTGGCAGTTCGGGCTGGACTGTTCCCATGAGGCACAGGGTCAAGACTGATTTGCATATAGCTGTGTCTGAACTGGGGTGGCGAAGTGAGCTAAGGAACGATGATGGATTCAACCCAGATCTGTGACTGGGGGGAGTGTCTGAAAAGTTTCAGCGCTCCGTCCATCATCTCCTTGTGTTGGCTTTGTTCGCCCTAAGTTGGCAGGGTATGCCCAGACGTGGGTCCCTTGCTCACTTTGCCACTGGATTCAAGCTAGCCTGGCTGATGAGGGCTGTTAGCCCAAAACCATTCCCAGGATGCTTGTTTCCGGTCCAGGGAAGACATGGCTTGGCATTTCGGGCTGGACTGTTCCCATGAGGCACAGGGTCAAGACTGATTTGCATATAGCTGTGTCTGAACTGGGGTGGCGAAGTAAGCTAAAGAACGATGATGGATTCAACCCAGATCTGTGACTAGGGGTGAGTGTCTGAAAAGTTTCAGCGCTCCGTCCATCATCTCCTTGTGTTTGCTTTGTTCGCCCTAAGTTGGCAGAGTATGCCCAGACTTTGGTCCCCTGCTCACTTTGCCACTGGATTCAAGCTAGCCTGGCTGATGAGGGCTGTTAGCCTGAAACCGGTCCCAGGATGCTTGTTTCCGGTCCAGGGAAGACATGGCTTGGCAGTTTGGGCTGGACTGTTCCCATGAGGCACAGGGTCAAGACTGATTTGCATATAGCTGTGTCTGAACTGGGGTGGCGAAGTGAGCTAAAGAACGATGATGGATTCAACCCAGATCTGTGACTGGGGGTGAGTGTCTGAAAAGTTTCAGTGCTCCGTCCATCATCTCCTTGTGTTTGCTTTGTTCGCCCTAAGTTGGCAGGGTATGCCCAGACAGGGGTCCCTTGCTCACTTTGCCACTGGATTCAAGCTAGCCTGGCTGATGAGGGCTGTTAGCCCGAAACCGGTCCCAGAATGCTTGTTTCTGGTCCAGGGAAGACATGGCTTGGCAGTTTGAGCTGGACTGTTCTCAAGAGGCTCAGGGTCAAGACTGATTTGCATATAGCTGTGTCTGAACTGGGGTGGCGAAGTGAGCTAAAGAACGATGATGGATTCAACCCAGATCTGTGACTGGGGGTGAGTGTCTGAAAAGCTTCAGCGCTCCGTCCATCATCTCCTTGTGTTTGTAAGGTTACAGAGGACTCAGCCTCCTTACTTAGTCGAGCAACCAAGAGGAGTCCACTGTGTTAGAGTTAGCTATCTTCCCAGTGGCCTTTTTAGTTCAAGGAAAACAGTAAGTTTTCTTAAAATAGCTCTTACCCACCAAGATGTCCCATGGTAGCATGCTCCATCATCGGGTTCTTCCCGTCCCACTGCGGGACGGGCGTACTGCGACCTACGGAGACATGGGAGCACTTTTGCAAATTGTGAACTATAAGGTTAATGATGGTATAAGAGTGGGAGGGTCTAGTATTGGGTTAAAATTTACCTGGCTATATGGGAACTAAATATTTATTCAATCCGTCAGCTGCTATTGTTAAAAATGGGGAAAGGAGAAACACACGTCTATGTGTATTTGTCTCATGGTCTCACGGTCGAAATGTTTCATGCCATTACCCCAGGGCTTTTCTTCAGGACCATGACAATGATCCCATGTACCACTCCTAAAAAATCAGCACCACCTTGGTCTTCTCAATCAATATTAAGGCAAAATAGGTGCAATACGATACCTAATCGGTATTATTTTTGTAAAGAACTGGAAAGATAGGACATAGCGTTATTGCATACATATCAATAAAGTAGTATTTCAAAAACACATCATTATTTGTGGAAAAAACACACATGATATATTTTTCTGTTCTGCCAGAGTAATCCTAACATTATTGTTGATAGTGTTGTGCTGCCCTTTACAAGATTTTCAGAGTTGACTAACAAGACAATACAAGACAAATAACATAAATCACGCACTCTAAAGTTATTTCTTCTATGCCAATGAAGAACTCAAATTGTGGTTCTCCAACCGAGTGACCTTGTACCCATCGTTTTAGATATGATTTGGTTAATGCATTCTATACTGATGGTAGAAAACCGATCCTCTATTACCAAAGAAAGTGGTGGCTATGCTAAAAAGGGTTAAATACTGTCCCATATCCTACTTATTGGATGCCTTTAATCTGGCCCCATGAGCTCAGCGGGGGAAGGGGTGCTTGTAGTCACACACTGTTAGGAGGAAAAATCAAGCGAGAGGTTTTTGCATTCATTGTTCGTTTCTGAGAAAAGGCTCAATGGTGGAAAAAGAGGAAATGCTCATTGTCAAGGGGTCGGCTATGCCGTACTCACGTCGTCAAAGCTGCTCCCTTGCCCTGTGTACTCTGCCTGCCCGCGGCTCCGTTGACAACCATGCCGCAGGAGACCGACCTGTTAAATGACAGGTGGCTCCTTGTTGGCATCCTCGTGCATGCGGTAACTAGACCGCTAACTTTCCAAAATGTCTGTCCTCCGACGGCACTACTTCCTGGTTACTACAGCGCCCGCCGATTCACGTCTACACTCAGTTTAAAAAAAATGAATAATAATGTTGCTCCTAATATAATAATTATTATATTGTGTGTATTAAACATTATAAAATAAGTATGGGCAGTCTTAGAGGGTTTTTTTTGTATATTCAAAGAAATGGTACTTTATGTAGATACGGCAGGGCCCTGTTTCTATTTTGAGACAGAGTCAAAAAGGGTCCCACAAAAAAATGAAAAAATCTGCTAGTTATGATTAATCTTAATATTTTTGAAGAAAAATCGATGGGATGCAGGGTAGTAGTTTGTGAGGAATAAGATATGACTAAGACCCAATGATTGGAAAATGGTTAATGTGTCTTTTAAAGGTGCTGACAAATCATCTAAGTGAGATGATATTTAAGGATGATCACTTCCCCCAAAAAAGGGGGTTGCCAGCTGCAAGTGTTGTTAAGTGGTTGATGTTTCTTTGTGCTGATATATCACCTAGGTGAGGTGATTTTTAAAGATTAATTCCGCCCCAAAAATGTTTTTGCATGGTTAGCGGCTGTACCACAGGTAGGGGGGCTTCATCTAATGCCAACTGTTCCATATGCTTACACCCATATACATACTGGATGTGGTCACGAGAAATGGCTCTCGTTCAGACTGTTTACGTGTGTCCTGAAACGGAAAACCCATCATTGTTCTTTTTCAGATAGTTGTGATTCATACGAAACTTGTTCTAGGACGGTCCCCTGGAGGTCTTGTACCATGTGTCCCTTCTCAATATAATGTGCCGACATTTTGGTTGTGGCCCGGTCACATCTCAGGTTGTTGCGATGTTCGGAGATACGAGTTTTGATCATGTGTTTCGTCATTCCGATGTAGTGGAGATGGCATGGACAGGTGATCATATATATGACCCATCTAGAGTTGCAGTTTGTGAATTGTCTTTGTTCCCAGATGGTGTTGTTATTGAACGTTACTTTTCTACTTGTGCTGGTCAAAGGGCATACACTGCAAGTACCGCATGATTGGTGACCTGTGAGGGGGAGAGGAATCTTTGTGATGTTCTTGAGTCCTCACTTCTGCGGGGTCTGGTGTGTACTAGCATGTCTGCCAAACTGTTCCCTCGTTTATGCGAAAACATCAGTTTAGGAAAACTCAAGGTTCCGCTGTTTAGAGTAATGCCTGTTGACTATCTTGCTCACCTGGTTAGATGCTATATTGTAGGTAGTAATGCAAATAGGTCGTTCCTCTTTTATTTTGATGAATCTTTCCACTAGGAGGCCTTCTCCGTTATTGTTTCTGGCTCTTTTCATTGCTTTATCTATGATTTTGTGGGGGTAGTTTTTCTTCACCAGTTTGCTGCTTAAACCCTTGGCTTGTTCTTTGAAGTCTTTCAGATCCAAGCAGTTCCTCCTGAGTCTGAGGAATTAGCCAAAAGGGAGATTCTCTCTGAGATGTCTTGGGTGGAAGCTTTCAAAAACCAATAAGCAAGTTTTTGCTATTGGCTTTATATGTGTCGTTGTTTTCAGTTTGCCCTCCTCTGAGATGATATTTAGGTCAAGGAATACTAGCTCATTGTTTTATATGGTGTGCGTAAATTTGAGAAATTCATTTTGGCGGTTCAGCCATATCAAGAAATGGTTTTCTGTTTCTTCATTGCCGTTCCATATGATTAGGACATCGTCAATGTACCACTTCCACAGTTGGATATGGGGCAAGATAGGGTTGGTAGGACTGAGGATCTTATGTTTCTGTAAGTGTTGTACATACAGTTCTGCTATGCTTGGAGCAAAGGTGCTTCCCATGCTGGTCCCATGTTTCTGAAGACAGAGGGTATCTTCAAACTGAAAGAATTTCTTGGGTAATGCCCATTTGCAGCATTCTATCACTATATTGCATGGGGTTTGGTACTCCCAGTCCACCTCAAACAGTACGTCCTCGATGATGTTCAATGTTTCTCTATGGGGAGACTGGTGTACAGACTCTCGATGTCTAGACCCATCAGGAGTTCGGTCTTAGGGTCCCCCTACCTGTAATACAGCTGCTAACCATGCAAAAAAAGTTTTGGGGCGGCATTCATCTTTAAAAATCACCTCTCCTAGGTGATATATCAGCACAAAGAAACATCAACCACTTAACAACGCATGCAGCTGGCAACCCCCTTTTTTTGGGGAAGTGATCATCCTTAAATATCACCTCACTTAACCATTTTCCTATCATTGGGTCTTAGTCATATCTTACTCCTCATGAACTACTACCCTGCATCCCATCAATTTTTCTTCAGAGATATATTAAGGTTAATCATACCTAGCAGATGTTTTCATTTTTTTGTGGCCCCCACCCCCTTTTTTTACTCTGAGTAACAAAATGGCAACAGGGCCCTGTCGTATCTACATAAAGCACCATTATTTTGAATATACAAAAAAACCTCTAAGACTGTCCATAATAATTTTATAATTTTTAATACACACAATATAATAATTAATATATTGGGAGCAAAATAAAAAATGTTGAAAAAAACCTGAGTGTAGATGCTAACCGACTGGGCACCGTACTAACCAGAAAGTAGTGCCGTCAGGGGGACGGCCATTTTGGAAAGTTATTGGTCTAGCTACCGCACACACGAGAACGCCAACAAGGAGCCACCTGTCATTTAACAGGTCGTTCTCCTGCGGTATGGTTGTCAACGGAGCCGCGGGCAGGGAGAGTACACAGGGCAAGGGGGCAGCTTTGACGACGTGAGAATGGCATAGCCGACCCCTTGACAATGAGCATTTCCCCTTTTTCCACCATTGAGCCTTTTCTCATAAATGAACAGTGAATGGAAAAACCTCTCGCTTGATTTTTCTTCCTTACAGTGAGTGACTACAAGCACCCCTTCCCCCCACTGAGCTCATGGAGCCTGATTAAAGGCATCCAATAAGTAGGTTATGGGACAGTATTTAACACTTTTTTGCATAGCAACCACTTTCTTTGGTAATAGAGGATTGGTTATCTACCATCAGTATAGAATGCATTAAACAAATCATATCTAAAGCGATGGGTACAAGGTCACTCGGTTGGAGAACCACAACTTGAGCTCTTCATCTGCATAGAAGAAATAACTTTAGAGTGTGTGATTTATGTTATTTGTCTTGTATTGTCTTGTTAGTCAACTCTGAGAATCTTGTAAAGGGCAAGACAACACTATCAACGATAATGTTAGGATTACTCTGACACAACAGAAAAATATATCACGTGTGTTTTTTCCACAAATGGTGATGTGTTTTTTAAATACAACTTTATTGATATGTATGCAATAATGCTATGTCCTATCTTTCCATGTCTTTACAAACATAATACCGATTAGGTATCGTATTGCACCTATTGTCCCTTAATATTAATTAGGAAGACCAAGGTGGTGTTGATTTTTCAGGAGCGGTACATGGGATCATTGTCATGGTCCTGAAGAAAAGCTTTTGGGTAATGGCTTGAAACATGTCGACCGTGAGACACACACACCTAGACGTGTGTTTCTCCTTTCCCCATTTTTAACAATACCAGCTGAAGTATTGAATAAATATTTAGTTCCCATAATGCCAGGTATTTTTAACCCACTACTAGACCCTCCCACTCTTATGACATCATTAACCTTATAGATCACAATTTACAAAAGTGCTCCCACGTCTCCGTAGGTCGCAGCACGCCCTGTCCCGCAGCGGGGTGGGAAGCACCCGATGATGAAGCATGCCACCAAGGGACATCTTGGTGGGTAAGGGTTATTTTAAGAAAACGTACTGTTTTCCTTGAACTAAAAAGGCCACTGGGAAGACAGCCAACTCTAACACAATGGGACTCCTCTTGGTTGTTCGAAGAGGACTCAGAGTCAAGAGTGGGCAAGGTTAAGCATTTGTGCAACACAAGACCTGAATGATGATGTTGACAAATGATGTTATATATCTGAAATATGGATCCCTTTTACGCGTTGGTGTGTAAGTGAGGCTGGTGTGGGCTATTGCTCAGGCAATAGATGATCCTGCAGCGAGTTGGTGTTGTTTTCACCACATCCACCCCTCCAAGTGTGTGTTACATTTTGGTGCAAATTAAGTCACACCTCAATAAATCACACAGCCCGGGAGAAGAGGGTTAGGGTTTTGATGAATGGATGTGAAAGGGGAGTTGGTGAAAGGTGTTACAAAGACAAATACTACCCAACAACAATATTCATCAGGGCGATAAGCAGCGCATCATCCTCACCCTGTTGTGGAAGGAATGACACAGTTCAGTTGAATGCATTGCAATCAATCCTTCAGCCCCAGAGACCCAAGCTATATCTAAATGCTCTTTAATCTAGCTTTGAAAAATAAAAATTATGGAGGAGTGAACCAGCACAGGTCTAAACAATACGATTGTTAAAAGAAAAATGATACTGTATATAAATGCCAAATTGGGCAGTGCATCTGCATTCTTCTTGTAATGTCCATCTTGGGTGCCTGGCTCAACCAGTCCGGAATGGTAAGCAGGAGTGCTAGGGAGCTTTTCCCATTCATACAGGAGAAGAGAAGGTCTGCAGATTGTAAAACAGAAACGATATTGTACAGTCAAGGAGAAGGACAGAAGATAAGCTTCATGAGGAGTGTACCACAGCAGAGCAGGAGCATAGGCTGCTGCAATCATTCATTTTATGACTCATGTGCGAACGATTAACTGAGAAGTGAGAGCAATTTTCAACCAATCACAGGTAAGTAGCTGCATGTACCAGGCCGATCACTCACACAACTGTCATCATAACATTTAACCAAATGCCTGCATCATCTGATGATGATGTGGCATCACAAGTCTGTCTCCAGTTACAAGCCACAGCCTCCCGACTACAACCAAATAAGAGGAGTTTCACATTTGAGCCAGCACACACACTCAGCAGCATTTCCCAAATCAATGCACCTCTCTCCAGTCCACAGAGCTGAGTAGGCCTCAGAGTCACCATCATGTTGGTTTCCCTTTGAAGTCCATAACTTCCTTCTTCTGACTGTTGAAGTAGTCTCACCCTGAGTCTTTCCATCCTCCTCCTGACTCAGAGTAACAAATCAGTCCAACTCCATCCCGACCCGAGCGAGATAGACCTGTAGTGCACTGCTGTTAAAGAACAAGAAGAGAAACTGAATTTGAGTATTTTGTGTAGATGTGTGTTTGTTAACTAAAGTGACTGATCTGATCTCTGAAGAACTAGAAAACAGAAGTGTGAAAGGGCCAATCACTTTCAGGAAAAAAGATCACCCATCAGGCCCCAAACATTGCAAGTAATCAAAATCAAGTTTAAAAATTAGTTAAACATCCTCCCTCACTATCTGCCACCACATGGATCATCAATAATCACTCACAATTACTCAATATTATATCACTCATTGGTGCAATATTTGCCTGTTCCATTTCAAGCACTGTGGTACACAATTTAATCTCCCCTTTGATGCAAGCAAGCAATACAGCAGGTTGAACAGGAGGGATAATGTTGGTGTTCTCTGAGCCAGCTTCCATGACAAAGACTGGAACTTTCCCTTTCCTTTGTCTCTCCTGGCATGTCTCGGTCTCAGCTGGGGTCCAATCCATGTCCAGATCATCAGAAGGGGGACTTGGAGAAGATGGTGGAGTGCCCTTCCTTTTTCTCACTGGATATCTGGCTGCCAAAGGTTCAACAACAGGTATATCTTTCTCAGCAGGAAGCTCAACCTTCTATTCTGCTCCTACTTCAGGAAGCTCTACTATTGCTGGCTGCAGCTCCTGTTGTCCACTTTGCTCAGTTGCCTGCGATGATTGGGTACCAGTTTTCACCTGAGACAAATACAATTCAGACTCACTGCTTGTCGCCATGATTGCAATGGCTGCCTCGCTGAGAGACAAGGACTTGGGCTTAGGTTGGGGGGCTGCCATCGTTGATGCAGGAGTGCTGCTGCCAGCTTGCTGCGCCATGAACGGTGCAGCAGGCACACAAAGTTTCCTGAAAAAAGAGGAGGGTGGCATGCCAGTGGTGGCAATCTGCTTCTTCTTCTCCTCCTCACTGGCCACTCTCTTTGCAGCACCTTTCTTTGTGGCCATCTTGAAGATGTCAGTTGGGAGTGGCACTTAGCTGCACAAGCAGAAGAGACTGGAGGACTCACGTCATGTGCTGTGGTCACGTCACTTTGTACAAGCCTTCTGTTTGGCAGTAGTGTGGGTGAATGTCTCGTGCACCTAAAAGCAAACAAGTAAAAAAAAACTTTAGTTAAACGTGGCATTTTTGCAGTTTGAATTCTTCATAGTACAGACAATATAACTTAGTGTGGTTACCTATTGTCCTAAATAATTAACAAATTAACAACAAAAGTGTATCCATTCCAAAGTCAAACCACACCACCATAACATGTCATTTTCAATCAGGATAATAACATACAGATGTAACTGTTTGCTTCATGTGCATCTAAGGGAGACACTTGTTGCTGTCAGGGAGGTGCAGGGGAAAATGGAATAATCCTTAAAAAATGAATGCTGGTGTGCACCTATGGCAGGGAAGAAGTCCAGGGGGAAATGGAAAAATCCTTAAAAAATGAATGCTGGTGTGTGCACCTATGGTAGGCAAGGGGGTCCAGGGGAAGATGGAATAAAAATAAATGCTGGTGTGAGTGCACCTATCGCAGTCAGAGTGTCCATGAGAAAATGGAATAATCCATCAAAAATGAGTGCTGGTGTGTGGCTGTGCCCATATGGCAGGTAGGGGATCCACCGGTCCAGGGAAAAATGAGAAATGACAATCCTTAAAAAATTAATGCTGGTGTGTGGCAGGCGCCTATGACAGGCAGTGGGTGGATGTAGAGAAAATATAATAAATAAATAAACAAATAAATAAAAATGTTTTAATTTTTTTTTTAAAACACTGTTCATATATACATATACTACAGTGTTCCTCACGCATATTAAACTGATATCAGAGAAAAGTAAAACAAAAAATAACAAAAAGGCATAGCCCTCTCCTATCAATCTCCCTAGAAAATGGCTATGAAAACTGGAAGAAAAGGATTTTCACTGTGGCAGGCTGCACAAAATGGCTGTCGGCCACATGGTCAACCAACAACAAGCAAGGAGGCATGGCCATAACAAAGAACACATGCAGGCCCATGGCAAAAGCACATTGGCTGCTAAACAAAGTGGCCACCGGCCAAGAACAGCAAGTAAGGAGGCATGGCCACAACAAAGAACACATTCAGGACTATGGCAAAAGCACACTGGCTGGCTACACAAAATGACCACTGGGCACATGGTCAAACAATAACAGCAAGCAAGGAGACATGGCCCCAAGAAAGAACACATGCAGGCCTAAGGCAAAAGCACACTGGCTGGCTACACAAAATGTTCGCTGGCCACATGGTCATACAACAACAGCAAGCTAGAAGGCATGGCCCCAACAAAGAACACATGAAGGCTTATGGCAAAACCACAATGGCTGGCACCACAAAATGGGTGCTGGCCACATGGTCAAACAACAAGCAAGGATTCATGGACAACAACGAACACATGCAGGCCTATGGACACTGACTACACAAAATGGCTCCTGGCCACATGGCCACAAAGACAAATGGTGGCCTATGGCAAACACAAACACACACTGGCCAGACAAAGGAGGCATGGTAACACTGAAGAAAATACTACAATTAATGTAGCAATGCCACATCCTCCCAAGTCATCAAATATTACCCCACCAAAATACATGTGAAATGCAAAAAAAAACACATGTTTTATGTAATCCAATGCCATCCCTGCCATAAATGATGTTTTAAAGCAATATAAACCACAGAAACAGTTATTTTGTGTACCAATGATTAGTACTGAGCCTACTGGCTGGATGGCCCGTGGGCAGACTAGGCAACATAGTAAAATAAATAAATAGTGCAAATTTGACAAACATGAAGAAAATGTATTGAACTGTGCAACCTTTTCCCTTACAAAAGACACAAAATTAAATACCAAAAAAAATACCTAGGCCCCTACTGAAACTGCAGACCACCCACCATAATAAAATCAAAAAATCAAATAAAATTACAAATAAATACTGGTACATCCCCTCTATCAAACAAACAACACCCTTATACAAATGTTTTTTAACTTACTTGTGATATCACAAAAACAATGTCCTTAACTTCAATGGTATATACGGAGCAGACAAAGAGAGTGATCCTTCCACCTCAAAATCCAAATGAAAAGTGACCAGGAGCTGGATAAAGCACTGGGAGGAGCCTGCTGAACAGGAACCGGAAGTTGGAGTCTCTGGGGCACTTCCTTCTTGTTGAAAAGAGAAGTAAAATAAAAAAATGTGTCTCGCACTAAAAAACAACCTGAATGGTCCATTGGAGTAGAATATTAACTCAAAAATGTCTTTTCGAGTAGATTTAACTGCTTCTCGAGTAAAGAATCTGCTGGAGATGCAGGCGCAGCCACTCACCAGCATCACAAAATAGCACCGGAAAGCGCCGTGGTCAACCGGAAGCCGTGCTGGCGGCCAATAAATCTCACTCTTGCTCAATAGTGGCCAGCAAATCTCTTTGCGTTCACCAGCACATGCCAAAACAAGGCTTGTGCGCACCAACAGAAAAATAATTCCGCCATGTGCCAGATGGCCGAATATAGCAGTAACTCCATGTTACATACGTAGTGTTGAGCTCCTGAACTCCGCCAACTCCGTGAGCAGAATTATATTTCCGCCCATGCCTGTGTCCATTGTTGTTGTTGTAAAGAATGTGAGTTGGTGAATAGTTATGATGACCTATGAGCTGAGGGTATTCCATCTTTATACCGACCACAGAATATAGTGCTACCAGAAATCATGCCAAAAATATTGAGAGGCAAAATATTCTTTTGAAGGTAAGTTTACATAGGTAAGTATATGTATACTTTACATACCTTCATGTCTATGTACCTTGATGATATATATATATATATGAGGAGATAAGAAGCAGCAGTATGCTGCTTGAAGGTGGCTTAAGTTGGAAGTGACATCGTTGCACCCTGCCTGGACTGCCGGAGGAAGATTGTTACACGCAGCCAGCAATGGGACACCACTTGGTGTATGAATAGGCAGATCACTGTATCTGCATTCACAGCGTGAGACATGGAAAATCAGGCATGGACCACTGCAGGAGTGGCGGAGTGAAAAGCTGAGGGAGGTTGGGCTAGTAGTTTACTCCAATGAGGGAAGATCTACTTACTTTCAAATATGAGCCCCCAGGCAGAACATCATTCAAGTGAAGTGGACACTTAGGAAAGCCGCAAGGCTGAAACGCGTCTGCCCAGCATTTCACCACAATAACAAGACTTTTGACTTGAAGCCTGTATTGCAATAAATTAAACTTTTGCCACCGAGCAAGTGTCGGACCCGTTCCTTTGGAGTGGGATTGGATTGAATGTTAGACCAGTAGCAAGCACCATTTACCGGCACGCCTTTTCGATTTGGAGCTACGCACTTGGCTTGTTCAGCGTGGTTTGGTGTTGAGAAAACACAGCGCATCACCCCCCCCAGCTGGTTTAAAACACTCACTGGAGTTCGAGACCGGATGGGGAGAAAAGAAGCAGCAGTATGCTGCTTGAAGGTGGCTTAAGTTGGAAGTGACATTGTTGCACCCTGCCTGGACTGCCGGAGGAAGATTGTTACACACAGCCAGCAATGGGACACCACTTGGTGTATGAATAGGCAGATCACTGTATCTGCACTCACAGCGTGAGACATGGAAAATCAGGCATGGACCACTGCAGGAGTGGCGGAGTGAAAAGCTGAGAGAGGTTAGGCTAGTAGTTTACTCCAATGAGGGAAGATCTACTTACTTTCAAATATGAGCCCCCAGGCACAACATCATTCAAGTGAAGCGGGCACTGAGGAAAGCTTCAAGGCTGAAACACGTCTGCCCAGCGTTTCACCACAATAACAAGACTTTTGACTTGAAGCCTGTATTGCAATAAATTCAACTTTTGCCACCGAGCAAGTGTCGGACCTGTTCCTTTGGAGTGGGATTGGATTGAATGAATATATATATATATATATATATATTCACTGAAAAAAACATAGGTTTCAGGGACATTATAGTTAGTATTTAGCATTTAAAAAACCTTTGAAATTCACTGAAAAAACCATAGGTTTCAGGGACGTTTTAGTTAGAAATTAGCATTTAAAAAACCTTAGAAATTCACTGAAAAAACCACAGGTTTTAGGGACGTTTTAGTTAGTTGGACATTTCACTCATACAAAACCAGAAAAATTCAGCCGTTATAGTTATTTGAGGTAACTATAACTCTCGCACCCGCAATGCACTGCAGATGACGTTACATATTACATAACTCATGACATGGTCAGTGACATCACTGATGACATCACTGATGACATCTCAAAAGACATCACTGATGACATCATCCGCTAATATCTGATGCAACTCCTCACACCCTAATATAACCTTTCATACACCCACTCTGAAATACAGACTACCATTCTCGAAACCATAGACACACCAATACCAGTTGGTACATACCCACTCACTGATTCATAGGTCTACACACATCCACTCACTCACTGATACAGTCACTCATACACGCAGTCACTCATCAATACAGCCTCTGATATATGCACTCATACACCCACACAGACATTCACATACTGCCACTCATCCACAGAGATACTCACACACCTAGTCAGTCACCCAAAGACTCAATCACTCTGCCATTTACTCACCAATACAGTTATAAACACACCACCTCACTTATTCATACAGATACTAACACATACTTACTCTCTTATACAATCACTGACACAAGCACACACTCATCCATACAGCCACTCTCACAATCACTCACTCTCACATATAGTTAGTTATATACTCCAACACTCACATATACTGCCTTTCACATATGTAGTTACTCAGACATATACCACTGAGATATCCATTTACTCACCAACACAGCCATACGCACACTCACTCACCCATACAGCCCGTCGCAGATGCACTCATGAACCCATACACCCACTGAATCACCCACTCACACATCCATGCGGGGAGTTACAAACACAGACACTCAGGCACCCATACAGGTGCTCAGACAACCAATCATCAACCCATATAGACACTCATGAAGCTACTCACCATCCCATGCAGCCACTTACATACCAACTGACAGACTCTTACAACATTCACACAGATTAGTCATTCACCTATGCATTCACTAAGACACGTTTAATCACTCACTTATACAGTCAGTCACGCACCCACTAACTCATCCATTCAGACACTCATACACCCACTCATTCTTCAATACACCTTGGCGTATATATATATAACATTCTTCAACTTTTTTGAAACACTCAGTCACTGGATGATATCATCAGTGATGTCATCAGTGATGTCATTTGAGATGTCATCAGTGATGTCATCAGTGATGTCACTGACCATGTCATGAGTGGTGTAATATGTGACGTCATCAGCAGTGCATTGCAGGGGCGCGGGTTATAGTTGGCTCAACTAACTATAACGGACGAATTTCTCTGGTTTTGTATGAGTGAAATGTCCAACTAACTATAACGTCCCTGAAACCTGTGGTTTTTTCAGTGAATATATATATATATATATATATATATATATATATATATATATATATATATATATATATGAAAAAAGAAGCAAAAGCGTTCCCCCGTTTCCGGAGCCCCAGACTCTTCAGGGCGGCCTCACAGTATGGGCACGGAGCAGCCCATTAACCACACTGGACAGCAAAGCAAGGTGAGGCCCAATATCGTGAAAGTGGCTTTATTTCCAAGGAAAACTGCAGCGCTTGCATCCATTCGTCTAACGTTTCGGCTAGTTGCCTTGATCACAGACTGGAGCATTGCGCCCAGGTGCGCTCGGGCGGGATTTAAACAATTAGTCACGTGACTGCATTCACCAAACTACTCGTCCCACAGTGCATTGTGCAAGTTGTTACAATATGCATTTGGAAATCCAAGATGTAAAATCCATAATGGTGATTATATATAGCACAGGCACTGTTGTTGTCATGGAACTCTTTACACACAGTCAGGTGAGTTCTGCCCTTACCGCAAATGTTCACAAAGTGCTTAACCTCTTGGAGAGGCAACTTTCACGGCACGATCATGACAGGAAACTCCTGTCTGAATCCCTTCCACGCGCCGTTTCCATTTTCGCACTAGTGGCATATCCTTGGTAGGTGGGGGCGCGTGTGAGTCAGGCTCCTCAATGAACATGAAAAAAGAAGCAAAAGCGTTCCCCCGTTTCCGGAGCCCCAGACTCTTCAGGGCGGCCTCACAGTATGGGCACGGAGCAGCCCATTAACCACACTGGACAGCAAAGCAAGGTGAGGCCCAATATCGTGAAAGTGGCTTTATTTCCAAGGAAAACTGCAGCGCTTGCATCCATTCGTCTAACGTTTCGGCTAGTTGCCTTGATCACAGACTGGAGCATTGCGCCCAGGTGCGCTCGGGCGGGATTTAAACAATTAGTCACGTGACTGCATTCACCAAACTACTCGTCCCACAGTGCATTGTGCAAGTTGTTACAATATGCATTTGGAAATCCAAGATGTAAAATCCATAATGGTGATTATATATAGCACAGGCACTGTTGTTGTCATGGAACTCTTTACACACAGTCAGGTGAGTTCTGCCCTTACCGCAAATGTTCACAAAGTGCTTAACCTCTTGGAGAGGCAACTTTCACGGCACGATCATGACAGGAAACTCCTGCACGATCATGACAGGAAACTCCTGTCTGAATCCCTTCCACGCGCCGTTTCCATTTTCGCACTAGTGGCATATCCTTGGTAGGTGGGGGGGCGCGTGTGAGTCAGGCTCCTCAATGAACATGAAAAAAGAAGCAAAAGCGTTCCCCCGTTTCCGGAGCCCCAGACTCTTCAGGGCGGCCTCACAGTATGGGCACGGAGCAGCCCATTAACCACACTGGACAGCAAAGCAAGGTGAGGCCCAATATCGTGAAAGTGGCTTTATTTCCAAGGAAAACTGCAGCGCTTGCATCCATTCGTCTAACGTTTCGGCTAGTTGCCTTGATCACAGACTGGAGCATTGCGCCCAGGTGCGCTCGGGCGGGATTTAAACAATTAGTCACGTGACTGCATTCACCAAACTACTCGTCCCACAGTGCATTGTGCAAGTTGTTACAATATGCATTTGGAAATCCAAGATGTAAAATCCATAATGGTGATTATATATAGCACAGGCACTGTTGTTGTCATGGAACTCTTTACACACAGTCAGGTGAGTTCTGCCCTTACCGCAAATGTTCACAAAGTGCTTAACCTCTTGGAGAGGCAACTTTCACGGCACGATCATGACAGGAAACTCCTGTCTGAATCCCTTCCACGCGCCGTTTCCATTTTCGCACTAGTGGCATATCCTTGGTAGGTGGGGGGGCGCGTGTGAGTCAGGCTCCTCAATGAACATGAAAAAAGAAGAAAGAAGCAAAAGCGTTCCCCCGTTTCCGGAGCCCCAGACTCTTCAGGGCGGCCTCACAGTATGGGCACGGAGCAGCCCATTAACCACACTGGACAGCAAAGCAAGGTGAGGCCCAATATCGTGAAAGTGGCTTTATTTCCAAGGAAAACTGCAGCGCTTGCATCCATTCGTCTAACGTTTCGGCTAGTTGCCTTGATCACAGACTGGAGCATTGCGCCCAGGTGCGCTCGGGCGGGATTTAAACAATTAGTCACGTGACTGCATTCACCAAACTACTCGTCCCACAGTGCATTGTGCAAGTTGTTACAATATGCATTTGGAAATCCAAGATGTATAATCCATAATGGTGATTATATATAGCACAGGCACTGTTGTTGTCATGGAACGTCACGTGACTAATTGTTTAAATCCCGCCCGAGCGCACCTGGGCGCTATGCTCCAGTCTGTGATATATATATATATATATATATATATATATATGAAACAAACAACCACCTCCCACAGAAGCTCTATGGAAGAAGGCACGGACTCGAGGTGGTTCCGGATTCGGCATCTTTTTATTTATTCAGGTCGCCCTCAATCCCAAGCGCAAAGAAAGACGCGTTTCAGCCTTCAAGAGGCCTTTGTCAATCTCTATATATATAAGGTGAGGAACTCCTTCCCAAAAATAAGTCCAAAGAAAGAACGGCACTCAGCGGGGCTTCAAATTCAGGATGTGGTTTTATTCCATATATATATATTTATACGGTATATATGGTCAAGATGTGGATCATAAGGTGGAAAGCGTTGCTAACTCAAAAAAAAGCTGGCCAGGTGAGCTGCTATGTGTTTTTTCTTTGAGGAGGATACAGTATCTTCCTCTAGTATAATAGTGACTAACAAAAAACTTATAATATAATTGCTTCATTTTATAGCCAAGGTGCAAATGTTCCCTCGTTTCTTTAATTTCTTTCCTTTCTTTATAACTACAGTCATGTAGCGACTGAAAATTACAATTTGCACATTATCTAATGGTTGCTTAGCTGTGCTCACCAATTCCAGCTGATGATAATTGTGATTGACCAGCCATCTAAAATGAATGCAATGTATAGGCTAACCTGATTTTACTCTGTTAGGATGGCAGATGTGTTGGTGGAGCCTTTTTAGACATATTATGCATTGTTATTTTAGATATTTTTACGCTATATTGCTCAAATAATTTTTAGCACTGATGGTTATTGCTTAATTTTAATATGAGTTAGCTCTATATAAGATGTGATGCTAGAATAATTACGTATTTTCTCTACGCTATTCCATTCTATGCCAGTGCAATCTATGCCACTCCATTGCATGTCACTTCACTGTACACTGTTCCACTATAGGCCACTCCACTCTGCCAATCCACTGTACGCTACTCCACTGTAAGCCACTCCATTCTACGCTATTGCAGTGTACCACTCCATTTTACCCAAATCAACTCCATGCCACACCACTGAACTCCTAATAATGACACTGTAATCCACTCAATGACAAACTACGCTCCTCCACTCTATCTCACTATGCTCCACTCTGTTCCACTCCACTGTACAACAATGTAGTCCAGTCAAGGCGAGTCTACAGCACTCTACTTTACAGTATACCAGTGTACGACACTCTATGACACTCTACGCCACTTCACTGTACCCCATTCTATACTACTCAACTCTACGACCGTCTATGCCACTCCAGTGTACCATACTGTAACACACTCTACTCTGTTCTATGCTACTGCACTGTACAACACTGTAATCCACTGTGTGGCACTCCACTCTACTACATTCAAGAACACTTTCTGACACTCTACAACACATCAATCCACTCCACTGTACGACACACCACTCCACTCTATTATACTGTACTCCAGTGTATCCTATGCTAGTCCACTCTACTCCACTCCATGTCACTCTCCTCTACTATACTCTACTCCACTCTTTGCACTCTACGCTATCTCACTCCACTGGACTCTACTCCGCTCTACACCACTCTACTCCACCATACTCTACTCCACTCAATGAAACTAGACTCTACACAACTTTACTACACTGTGTGCCACTATACCACACTGTATTCCACTCTATACCCCGACACTACACTGTACAGCCATCCACCCCATTCTATGCCCAAACACTCCAATGTTCAACATACTACTGGATCAACTACTATATTTAGTACTGTCATGTCGACCTGGCAAGTGCCTCCACTTGCCTGGCCCTAACCTTCTCTTTTTTGACATGTGAGACACCACTAAGATAGTCCCAAGGTACCACTGTGGGCGGGGTGCAGTGTCTGTAAAAGATAGGACTTGTGTTGATTTGTGTAACATGTCTTGATAGTGAAATACAGGGAATTTAGTTTTTCACTATTGAAATGCTATCTGTCCCATAGGATAGAATGAGAGTTTATTTATAACATCTTATAAATATAAATTTCCATCAGGACAAGATAGGAAGATAAAGTTTAGTAGGCCTGAACCCAGAATATAAAGATGCATCTTTTAAGAAGGATGATTTTTACATTCTGTGTTTGAAAATACCACTTTTAGGAAGTGGGTATTTTCTTGCTTAGCCATCCTGGGTGCCTCTGCTGGTTTGTGAATTGGCTGTCTGGCTTTGGAGTGACCGGGGCTGGAGATGTGCATTCACTGTAGACAGCCACTTGGGGGGTTGAGTAGTGTCCTGCTTTTGCTGGATGAGTCAGGGCTGGACTGAATAGACCTGGGCTGCATTTAGAGTAGGGGGAGGAGATTTCCTTTCACCTGAATGGGCCTGGTCCACCTTACAAAATGCTGTCTCTACCTCCTGCCGGGAAGCTGCACCAAATAGGACAGAACTGGTTTGGACTGAGCACAGAGCCTCTCTGACACAAGAGAACAAAGAGAAATGGACTATAAATGTAAACTTTAGATTACTTCTGGAATTCAAGAGGAACCTCTGCCAAGGAGAAGAGCTGAGAAAACTGAAGGAGAAGTACTGCCCCTTTGCTGTGTGCTGTCTGGGGTTGGCCTGCAGTGGCTGTTTCTGCCAAGGAGAGGATAAAGACTTTGCTGTGTGCTGTGTCTCCTGCTTGAGGAAGATCTCCAAGGGCTTGAAGTAGAGCTTGCCTCCTGTTTTAAATTTTAAAGTCTCAGGGATACAAAAACTTCACCACCAGCTCCCCTGAACTTCCTTGCTGAGAGTTCTGACCTGCCAAGAGGTACCTATTTCTGAATTGGGCCTCTGGAGGTTATTCTTGCAGTTGGGAGCTGGAAAAGAAATGCAACTTCAAGAAGTGCAACGCATCCGCACCTGTTTCTGACGCATCGCTGAAAAAACTGATGCAGCGCCTGCCTGCAGCTGAGAAATCGCTGCATGCCGAATCCTGTGCACCGATCTCCAAAGTCCAAGATCACGGCACCGATTCCAACACGGCCCTGCTGTGTGGCTGCAAGAACCAATGCATTGTGGGACCACGGCTGGAGAGACCAACGCAGCGCCGTTGCTGCCGCCACAATGAGAACCGACGCACCCCGATCATCATGCATCGCACCGGGGCACCAAGTCTACAAGAACGCTGGGGTCGCAGTAAGAAACCAACACATCACCTACCTGCACAGTAAGAAACCGATGCATCACCTCCCCTTCAGTAAGGAACCAACGCATCACCTCCCCTGGAGTAAGGAACGATGCATCATCTTCCCTGCAATAGTTTTTTTTGTGACTGTGCCACATCCAAGGTACTTTGTGTTGAAAGTGTTGCATCTATAGTTTGCTATGGACAGAACTGATTTTACCATTTAAAAGTCATATTTTGATTACTGTATTGTGGATTTTTGTCATTTTGGTCTTGTTTGGTTTAGATAAAGATTACGTATTTTTCTAAACTGGTGTGGTGTCCATTTTTAGTGTTTTCACTATATTACGGTATGTGTACACAAATACTTTACACACTGCCTCTGAGATAAGTCTGTCTGCTCATGCCAAGCTACCAAGGGGGTGAACAGGGTTTATTTTAGAAGTGTATCCCCCTTACCCTGACTAGGAAGAAGGGTCCCTACTTGGACAAAGGTGCAAACCATTGCCAACTAGAGACCCCCATTTCTAACGCATACATTCATCCAAACACTGATGTACTCGGCCTTCGGCCGTGTGTGGTGGGGGTTTGCCCGCAGGACCTTGACAGTGTCCATATATGTGGCCAACCCCTGCATGCAGCGATCCCCAAGCTGTGCACTGCCTTTGGCTGTGCCAGTGAGGGGTTGGATACAAGGTCTTGCCTGTGGATAACCCCCCAAAGGCAGCCAACCCACAGTCCCCCTCCCTGGGCCACTTTTGGCACCAATGACCCTATCCCCCGGGGCATGGCACCATATTTAATGCAAAGGGGGTCTCCAGGCCCCTTCCCTGGGCCAATTTGGGCCCCAATTACAGTATCTCAGGGTCCAGCACATTTTTTGGTGGAGGGGGGCAGGAGCGTGAGTGGCATTGTGGGTGTGTGAGTGGGTGCATGAGTGGTTCTGTGGGTCTGTGAGTGGGTGTGTGAGTGGCTGTATGGGTGTGTGAGTTGTTGCGTGTATGTGTGAGTGGGTGGATGGATGTGTGAGTGGCTTTGAGGGTTTGTGAGTAGGCATGTGAGTGGTTTTGTATGTCTGTGAGTGGGTGTGTGAGTGGCTGTATGTGTGTGTAAGGTGGTGTATAAGTGATTGTGTGGGTGCATAAGTGGTTGTGTGAGTGCATAAGGGGGTGTGTGAGTGTGTAAGTGTCTGTGTGAGTTGTTTTGTGGGTTTGTGAATGGGTGTGAATGGCTGTATGGGTGTGTGAGTTGTGTAGATGTGTAAGTGGGTGAGTGAGTGTGTGAGTGGGTGTGTGAGTGGGTGTGTGAGTGGCTGTGTGAGTGATTTTGTGGGTCTGCAAGTGGGTGTAGCAGTGGCTGTATGGGTGTGTGAGTAGGTGTGTGGGTCTTTAAGTTGGTGTGTGAGAGTGTGAGTGGGTGGTTGAGTGCCTGTGTGGGTATGTGAGTAGATGTGTGAATGGTTCTCTGCGTCTATAAGTGGGTGTGTGAGTGGCTATATGGGTGTGAATGGGTGTGTGACTGCCTGTATGGGGTGTGAGTGGGTGTGTAAGTGATTGTGTGAGTGTGTAAGTATGTGTGTAAGTATGTGCTGGGTGTGTGAGTGAGTGTGTATGTGGCTGTGTGGGTCAGTGAGTGGGTGTGCGACTGACTGTATGAGTGTGTACATAGATGTGTGAATGTCTGAATGGGTATATGAGCACCTATGTGTGTCCATGAGTAGATTTATGAGTGGTTCTCTTGGTCTGTAAGTAGGTGCGTGAGTGGCAATATGAGTGTGTGAGCAGTTTACTGACTCTATGAGTGGTTTTATGAGTGGCTGTATGGGTGAGTGGGTACGTGAGTGGTTGTGTGGGTATGTGAGAGAGTTTGTGAGTGGGTCTGTGAGTGGATGTCTGTGTTTTTTAACTGGGGTCTGGATCCGCGGTTCCATGCCAGATTCACACAGGAGCCATGATGAGTGCCATGGTGGATCCACGGAGTCTCGCACGCCAAAAATAAATAAAATTGGACAATTTCTTGCCCATGAGGGGCCCTCACAGACACCTCAATCAGTCCAATGAGGTCATGATTCCTCAATCCTGACTCCTTATATCCTATTTATACTTTATTCCCCCATGGGAACCATGTCCCAATTCACAAAATGGCGGCAGCAAATTTTCTCTCAGGTTGTAGGCAGCCAATCACTGCATTGCTGTTGGCGCTTGCATCTGCGTCTCTAGACCTACATAAATCTTTTTTTTAATAACTTCAAAACTACTGAACAGATTTACACATAATTACAAAAAGCACTCTTTCTGGACCAAGATCTAACTTTCTGCTAAATTTGGTGTAATTCCGTTCAGCGGTTCGGACTCTAGTTGTATCTAAAATCCCAATGGGAAATTGCATGGGGAAAGCATGTTTTGGGACTCCTCCTTTTTCTTTGTCTTCGGTTGACAAATCACCTCAAATTTTTCCAGACAGCAGCGGAAGTGACTGCCACACTAATTTCATGAAGATTCGGTAAGGGCGGCAGAGTTATTAGCAAAACAAAAAATGCTTTTTCTATGAAAACTAGGTCCTAACTATAACTACCTACTGGCAATATATATGTATATATATATATATATATATATATCACGCTCCAAGTTGCCCAAAAGGTCGAGGGATGCACTCAGGCAACAATTGACATCCTGCCCTCCATTACACTCGGACTGCCTTGCCGACGCGTTTCGGAAATGTATTCCTTCTTCATGGGCTTGTGGCACAGAGGTTCGCTGCTACATCACGCTTATATTTGAATAAGACCTTCTGATAAGCTAACGTGATCAGTCTCTCACCTCCTGATAGGCACATTTGACAGAGTCATAGGCATATTGCCTTCTGGGAGATGTATTTCCCCTTTGCAGCGATCTCTAAAAGTCTTTACTTGTCCTTCAATGGACTCCAAGGTAAGGAGAGTAACAATCCTCGGTGTTGTGGCCTCACGGTTGTGCCGGACATATTCGCAGCTCCGTGCCCGCTGTTATTGCGGCGGTGCATTCCCCATGGTGTAGGCTGCCGTTTAATATCCCAGAAGGCAATATGCCTATGACTCTGTCAAATGTGCCTATCAGGAGGCGAGAGACTGATCACGTTAGCCTATCAGAAGGTCTTATTCAAATATAAGCGTGATGTAGCAGCGAACTTCTGTGCCACAAGCCCATGAAGAAGGAATACATTTCCGAAACGCGTCGGCAAAGCAGTCCGGGTGTAATGGAGGGCAGGATGTCAATTGTTGCCTGAGTGCATCCCCGACCTTTTGGGCAACTTGGAGCGTGATATTAAACGGCAGCCTATGCCATGGGGAATGCACTGCCGCAATAACAGCGGACACGGAGCTGCGAATATGTCCGGCACAACCGTGAGGCCACAACACCGAGGATTGTTACTCTCCTTAACGGCCGAATTTCTCTGGTTTTGTACGAGTGAAATTTCCAACTAACTATAACGTCCCTGAAACCTATGGTTTTTTCAGTGAATTTCTAAGGTTTTTACATGCTAATTTCTAACTATAACGTACCTGAAACCAATGGTTTTTTCAGTGAATTTCAAAGGTTTTGTAACTGCTAATTCCTAACTATAATGTCCCTGAAACCTCTGTTTTTTTCAGTGAATTTCTAAGGTTTTTAAATGCTAATTTCTAAATATGCCTACATAGGTAGGACATGTGCAGAAAGAGGAAGAAAGGTAAAGAAAGAAGCAAGAGAAGTGCAGAAAGAGGCAACAGAAGTCCAGAAAGAGGAAAAAAGGTACAAAAAGAGCATGAGAAGTGGAGAAAGAAGCAACAGATGTACAGAAAGAGGCCTACTTCTACTGTACCTTTCCACAGACTCATACAAAGTAGCCTAAACACTAATCTTTCTCCCAAGATGCCTTAAACCTCACTTTTCTCTTGAAGGTTCACTATTCATCGACTGTTCAGAATGTTAGGCCTACCAGAACAACAATCCTAACCATATCACTGTTTTAAGTTTGACCAAGTTTGTGAAGGTATGCATGCGTGTGTCTCTGCTTTTACCTGGTAACATGTTACATAAAAATAAACAAACAAAAACTTGAATATCCGTGTTTCAAACAGCATACTCTGTAAATTTGTGTACAAGAAGGTGCATGTATTTCTTTCTGCTCCTAATACAGGTCACATGCATATTCAATAGTACATTTGAGGGGCTCTATTACACCTATATACATAACACATGTCTGCCTGTGCAACCGAATGACAGAGCAGAACTAAGAAGATTTGACCACCTATAAGAGAAGCTACCTGCTTTCTAAGCTATTATCTTCAGATCCATACCATATGTGAGAATACATGTACAAGTAGACATATACCTCAGCCACGAGAGCACACAGACCTATAAACTTAACAGCTTGCACTTCCCATTTCAATATAGAATCAGGCAAGAGAAGTACAGAAAGAAGCAAGAGAATTGCAGAAAAGAACAAGAGAGGTTCAGAAAGAGTAAGAAATGTGCAGAGAGAGGCAAGAGAAGTGCAGAAAGAGGCAAGAGAAGTGCAGAAAGAGGCAAGAGAGGAGGAGAAAGAGGCAAGAGAGTTGCAGAAACAGGAAAGATAACTGCAGAAAGAGGCAAGAGATTTCCAGAAACAGGCAAGAGAGGTGCAGAAAGAGGGAACAGGGGTGCAGAAAGAGGCGAGGGGGCCGATTCACAGAACTAATCTGAGATAAAATCCTAAACTTACTACTTTTGGTATTCACAGAAGGCATTTAGTAGTAGTAAAGTTAGGACACCTAACTTTACTACTACTAAACTGAGACAAAATCCTAACTTTACGACTTTCGGTATTCACAAAAGGCATTTAGTAGTAGTTAAGATAGGAGTCCTAACTTTACTACTACTACTAAATACCTTCTGTGAATACCAACAGTAGTAAGTTTAGGATTTTATCTCAGTTTAATAATAGTAAAGTTAGGAGTCCTATCTTTACTACTAATAAATGCCTTCTGTGAATACCAAAAGTATTAAGTTTAGGATTTTATCTCAGATTAGTTCTGTGAATCGGCCCGAGATGTGCAGAAACAGGCAAGAAAGGTGCAGAAAGAGGGAACAGGGGTGCAGAAAGAGGCAAGAGAAGTGCTGAAAGAAGTAACAGAGGTGCAGAAAGAGGCAAGAGAACTGCTGAAAGAAGGAACAGAAATGCAGAAAGAGGCAAGAGAAGTGCAGAAAGAAGCAACAGAGGTGCACAAAGAGGCAAGAGAAGTACAGAAAGAGGCAAAGAGGTATAGAAAGAGGCAACAGAGGTGCACACAGAGACAAGAGAGGTGCGAAAGAGGGAAGACGAGTGCTGAAAGAGGCAACAGGGGTGCAGAAAGAAGCAAGAGAGGAGCAGAAAGAAGCAAGAGAAGTGCAGAAAAAAGCAACAGAGGTGCAGAAAGAGGCAAGAGGGTTGCAGAAAGAGGCAAGAGAAGTCCAGAAAGAAGCAAGAGATATGTAGAGAGAGGCAAGAGAAGTGCAGAAAGAGGCAAGAGAAATGCAGAAAAAAGCAAGAGAAGTACAGAAAGAGGCAAGAGACGTGCATAAAGAGGCAAGAGAAGTGCAGAAAGAGGCAAGAGAAGTGCAGAAAGAGGCAAGAAAACTGCAGAAAGAACCAATAGAGGTGCAGACAGAGGCAAGCGAGGGGTGCTGAAAGAGGCAAGAGAAGTGCAGAAAGAAGCAGCAGAGGTACAGAAAGAGGTAAGAGAACTGTAGAGGGAGGGAAGAGAGGAGCAGAAGGAGGCAAGAGAGGTGCAGAAAGAGGGAAGAGGGGTACTGAAAGAAGCAAGAGAGGTGCAGAAAGAAGCAAGAGAAGTGCAGAAAGTCCCAACAGAGGTGCAAAAAGAGGCAATAGAAGTGCAGAAAGAGGCCGGAGAAGTGCAAAAAGAAGCAAGAGAAGTGCAGAAAGAAGCAAGAGAAGTGCAGAAAGAAGCAAGAGGAGTGCAGAAAGAGCCAAGCGAAGAGCAGAAAGAGGCAAGAGATGTGCAGAAAAAGGCAAGAGAGGTGCAGAAAGAGACAAGAGAACTGCAGAAAGAACCAACATTGGTGCAGACAGAGGCAAGAGGGGTGCTGAAAGAGGCAAGAGAAGTGCAGAAAGAAGCAACAGCGGTACAGAAAGAGGCAAGAGAATTATAGAAAGAGGCAAGAGAGGTGCATAAGGAGGCAAGAGAGGTGCAGAAAGAGGGAAGAGGGGGCAGAAAGACGCATGAGGGGTGCAGAAAGAAGCAAGAGAGGTGCAGAAAGAGGCAAGAGAAGTCTAGAAACAAGCAACAGAAATGTAGAAAGAGGCAAGAGAAGTTCAGAAAGAGGCAAGAGAGGGCAGAAAGTGGGAGGAGGGGTGCAGAAAGAGGCAACAGGGGTGCAGAAAGAAGTAAGAGAGGTACAGAAAGAAGCAAGAGTAGTGCAGAAAGAAGCAAAATGGGTGCAGAAAGAGGCAAGAGGGGTGCAGAAAGAGGCAAGAGAAGTGCATAAAGACCAACAGAGGTGCAGAAAGAGGAAAGAGAGGTGTGGAAAGAGGCAAGAGAGATACAGAAACAGGCAAGAGAGGTGCAAAAAGAGGGAACAGGGGTGCAGACAGAGGCAAGAGATGTGCAGAAAGAGCAAAGAGGGGTGTAGAAAGAGGTAAGAAGGGTGCAGAAATAATGCACAGAGGTGCAGAAAGAAGCAATAGAAGTGATGAAACAGACAAGAGAGTTGCAAAAAGAAACAAGAAAGGTGCAGCAAAAATGAAGAGAAGTGCAGAAAGAGACAAGACAGGTGCAAAAAGAGGCAGGAGAGGTGCAGAAAGAGGGAAGTGAGGTGCTGACAGAGGCAAGAGGGGTGCAGAAAAAGGGAAGAGAAGTGCAGAAAGAGGGAAGAGAAGTGTAGAAAGAGGGTAGAGAGGTGTAGAAGGAGGCAAGAGAGGTGAAGAAAGAGGGAAGAGGGGTGCAGAAAGACGCAAGAGGGGTGCAGAAAGAGGCAAGAGGGGTGCAGAAAGAGGCAAGAGAAGTGCAGAAAGTCCCAACAGAGGTGCAAAAAGAAGCAATAGAAGTGCAGAAAGAGGCCGGAGAAGTGCAAAAAGAAGCAAGAGAAGTGCAGAAAGAAGCAAGAGAAGTGCAGAAAGAAGCAAGAGGAGTGCAGAAAGAGCCAAGCAAAGAGCAGAAAGAGGCAAGAGATGCGCAGAAAAAGGCAAGAGAGGTGCAGAAAGAGACAAGAGAACTGCAGAAAGAACCAACATTGGTGCAGACAGAGGCAAGAGGGGTGCTGAAAGAGGCAAGAGAAGTGCAGAAAGAAGCAACAGAGGTGCAGAAAAAGGCAAGAGAATTATAGAAAGAGGCAAGAGAGGTGCATAAGGAGGCAAGAGAGGTGCAGAAGGAGGGAAGAGGGGGCAGAAAGATGCCTGAGGGGTGCAGAAAGGGAGGTACAGAAAGAGGCAAGAGAAGTCTAGAAACAAGCAACAGAAATGTAGAAAGAGGCAAGAGAAGTGCAGAAAGAGGCAAGAGAGGGACAGAAAGTGGGAGGAGGGGTGCAGAAAGAGGGAACAGGGGTGCAGAAAGAAATAAGAGAGGTACAGAAAGAAGCAAGAGAAGTGCAGGAGGAAGCAAAATGGGTGCAGAAAGAGACAAGAGGGGTGAAGAAAGAAGCAAGAGAAGTGCAGAAAGAAGCAACAGATGTGCAGAAAGAAGCAAGAGGGGTGCAGAAGGAGGCAAGAGAAGTGCATAAAGAACCAACAGAGATGCAGAAAGAGGAAAGAGAGGTGTGGAAAGAGGCAAGAGAGATACAGAAACAGGCAAGAGAGGTGTAAAAAGAGGGAACAGGGGTGCAGACAGAGGCAAGAGAGGTGCAGAAAGAGCAAAGAGGGGTGTAGAAAGAGGTAAGAAGGGTGCAGAAAGAAGCAACAGAGGTGCAGAAAGAAGCAATAGAAGTGATGAAACAGACAAGAGAGTTGCAGAAAGAAACAAGAAAGGTGCAGCAAAAATGAAGAGAAGTGCAGAAAGAGACAACACACGTGCAAAAAGAGGCATGAGAGGTGCAGAAAGAGGCAAGTGAGGTGCTGACAGAGGCAAGAGGGGTGCAGAAAGAGGGAAGTGAAGTGCAGAAAGAGAGAAGAGAAGTGATGAAACAGACAAGAGAGTTGCAGAAAGAAACAAGAAAGGTGCAGAAAAAAGGAAGAGAAGTGCAGAAAGAGGCAAGAGAACTGTAGAAAGAGGGTAGAGAGGTGAAGAAGGAGGCAAGAGAGGTGAAGAAAGAGACAAGAGAACTGCAGAAAGAACCAACATTGGTGCAGACAGAGGCAAGAGGGGTGCTGAAAGAGGCAAGAGAAGTGCAGAAAGAAGCAACAGAGGTGCAGAAAAAGGCAAGAGAATTATAGAAAGAGGCAAGAGAGGTGCATAAGGAGGCAAGAGAGGTGCAGAAAGAGGGAAGAGGGGGCAGAAAGATGCATGAGGGGTGCAGAAAGGGAGGTACAGAAAGAGGCAAGAGAAGTCTAGAAACAAGCAACAGAAATATAGAAAGAGGCAAGAGAAGTGCAGAAAGAGGCAAGAGAGGGACAGAAAGTGGGAGGAGGGGTGCAGAAAGAGGGAACAGGGGTGCATAAAGAAATAAGAGAGGTACAGAAAGAAGCAAGAGAAGTACAGGAGGAAGCAAAATGGGTGCAGAAAGAGACAAGAGGGGTGAAGAAAGAAGCAAGAGAAGTGCAGAAAGAAGCAACAGATGTGCAGAAAGAAGTAAGAGGGGTGCAGAAGGAGGCACGAGAAGTGCATAAAGAACCAACAGAGGTGCAGAAAGAGGAAAGAGAGGTGTGGAAAGAGGCAAGAGAGATACAGAAACAGGCAAGAGAGGTGTAAAAAGAGGGAACAGGGGTGCAGACAGAGGCAAGAGAGGTGCAGAAAGAGCAAAGAGGGGTGTAGAAAGAGGTAAGAAGGGTGCAGAAAGAAGCAACAGAGGTGCAGAAAGAAGCAATAGAAGTGATGAAACAGACAAGAGAGTTGCAGAAAGAAACAAGAAAGGTGCAGCAAAAATGAAGAGAAGTGCAGAAAGAGACAACACACGTGCAAAAAGAGGCATGAGAGGTGCAGAAAGAGGCAAGTGAGGTGCTGACAGAGGCAAGAGGGGTGCAGAAAGAGGGAAGTGAAGTGCAGAAAGAGAGAAGAGAAGTGATGAAACAGACAAGAGAGTTGCAGAAAGAAACAAGAAAGGTGCAGAAAAAAGGAAGAGAAGTGCAGAAAGAGGCAAGAGAACTGTAGAAAGAGGGTAGAGAGGTGTAGAAGGAGGCAAGAGAGGTGAAGAAAGAGGGAAGAGGGGTGCAGAAAGATGCAAGAGGGGTGCAGAAAGAAGCAAGAAAGGTGCAGGAACAAGCAAATGAAGTGCAGAAAGAAACAACAGAGGTACAGAAAGAGGCAAGAGAACTGTAGAAGGAGGGAAGAGAGGTGCAGAAGGAGGCAAGAGAGGTGCAAAAAGAGGGAAGATGGGTACAGAAAGATGCAAGAGGGGTACAGAAAGAAGCAAGAGAGGTGCAGAAACAAGCAAGAGAAGTGCAGAAAGAAGCAACAGAGGTGCAGAAAGAGGTAAGAGGGGTGCAGAAAGAGGCAAGAGAAGTGCAGAAAGTCCAACAGAGGTGCAGAAAGAGGCAATAGAAGTGCAGAAAGAGGCCATAGAAGTGCAGAAAGAAGCAAGAGAAGCGCAGAAAGAAGCAAGAGAAGTGCAGAAAAAAGCAAGAGAAGTGCAGAAAGAGGCAAGAGAAGAGCAGAAAGAGGCAAGAGATGCACAGAAAAAGGCAAGAGAGGTGCAGAAAGAGCCAAGAGAACTGCAGAAAGAACCAACATTGGTGCAGACAGAGGCAAGAGGGGTGCTGAAAGAGGCAAGAGATGTGCAGAAAGAAGCAACAGAGGTGCAGAAAGAGGCAAGAGAATTATAGAAAGAGGCAAGAGAGGTGCATAAGGAGACAAGAGAGGTGCAGAAAGAGGGAAGAGGGTGCAGAAAGAGCAAGAGAAGTCTAGAAACAAGCAACAGAAATCTAGAAAGTGGCAAGAGAAGTGCGGAAAGAGGCAAGAGAGGGACAGAAAGTGGGAGGATGGGTGCAGAAAGAGGGAAGAATGGTGCAGAAAGAGGCAACAGGGGTGCAGAAAGAAGCAAGAGAGGTACAGAAAGAAGCAAGAGAAGTGCAGAAAGAAGCAAAATGGGTGCAGAAAGAGGCAAGAGGGGTGCAGAAAGAAGCAAGAGAAGTGCAGAAAGAAGCAACAGAGGTGCAGAAAGAAGCAAGAGGGGTGCAGAAAGAGGCAAGAGAAGTGCAGAAAGAACCAACAGATGTGCAGAAAGAGGAAAGAGAGGTGTAGAAAGAGGCAACAGAGGTACAGAAACAGGCAAGGGAGGTGCAAAGAGAGGAAACAGGGGTGCAGAATGAGGCAAGAGAGGTGCAGAAAGAGCAAAGAGGGGTATAGAAAAAGATAAGAAGGGTGCAGAAAGAAGCAACAGAGGTGCAGAAAGAAGCAATAGAAGTGATGAAACAGACAAGAGAGTTGAAGAAAGAAACAAGAAAGGTGCAGCAAAAATGAAGCGAAGTGCAGAAAGAGGCAAGACAGGTGCAAAAAGAGGCAGGAGAGGTGCAGAATGAGGCAAGCGAGGTGCAGACAGAGGCAAGAGGGGTGCAGAAAGAGGGACGAGACGTGCAGAAAGAGCGAAGAGAAGTGATGAAACAGACAAGAGAGTTGCAGAAAGAAACAAGAAAGGTGCAGAAAAAAGGAAGATAAGTGCAGAAAGAGGCAAGAGAACTGTAGAAAGAGGGTAGAGAGGTGTAGAAGGAGGAAAGAGGTGCAGAAAGAGGGAATAGGGGTACAGAAAGACGCAAGAGGGGTGCAGAAAGAAGCAAGAAAGGTGCAGAAACAAGCAAGAGAAGTGCAGAAAGAAGCAACAGAGGTGAAGAAAGAGGCAAGAGGGGTGCAGAAAGAGGCAACAGAAGTCCAGAAAGAGGAAAAAAGGTACAAAAAGAGCATGAGAAGTGGAGAAAGAAGCAACAGATGTGCAGAAAGAGGCCTACTTCTACTGTACCTTTCCACAGACTCATACAAAGTAGCCTAAACACTAATCTTTCTCCCAAGATGCCTTAAACCTCACTTTTCTCTTGAAGGTTCACTATTCATCGACTGTTCAGAATGTTAGGCCTACCAAAACAACAATCCTAACCATATCACTGTTTTAAGTTTGACCAAGTTTGTGAAGGTATGCATGCGTGTGTCTCTGCTTTTACCTGGTAACATGTTACATAAAAATAAACAAACAAAAACTTGAATATCCGTGTTTCAAACAGCATACTCTGTAAATTTGTGCACAAGAAGGTGCATGTATTTCTTTCTGCTCCTAATACAGGGCACATGCATATTCAATAGTACATTTGAGGGGCTCTATAACACCTATATACATAACACATGTCTGCCTGTGCAACCGAATGACAGAGCAGAACTAAGAAGATTTGACCACCTATAAGAGAAGCTACCTGCTTTCTAAGCTACTATCTTCAGATCCATACCATATGTGAGAATACATGTACAAGTAGACAAATACCTCAGCCACGAGAGCACGCAGACCTATAAACTTAACAGCTTGCACTTCCCATTTCAATATAGAATCAGGCAAGAGAAGTACAGAAAGAAGCAAGAGAATTGCAGAAAAGAACAAGAGAGGTTCAGAAAGAGTACGAAATGTGCAGAAAGAGGCAAGAGAAGTGCAGAAAGAGGCAAGAGAGGAGGAGAAAGAGGCAAGAGAGTTGCAGAAACAGGAAAGAGAACTGCAGAAAGAGGCAAGAGAGTTGCAGAAACAGGCAAGAGAGGTGCAGAAAGAGGGAACAGGGGTGCAGAAAGAGGCGAGGGGGCCGATTCACAGAACTAATCTGAGATAAAATCCTAAACTTACTACTTTTGGTATTCACAGAAGGCATTTAGTAGTAGTAAAGTTAGGACACCTAACTTTACTACTACTAAGCTGAGACAAAATCCTAACTACGACTTTCGAGTATTCACAAAGGCATTTAGTAGTAGTAAAGATAGGAGTCCTAACTTTACTACTACTACTAAATGCCTTCTGTGAATACCAAAAGTAGTAAGTTTAGGATTTTATCTCAGTTTAATAATAGTAAAGTTAGGAGTCCTAACTTTACTACTACTACTAAATGCCTTCTGTGAATACCAAAAGTATTAAGTTTAGGATTTTATCTCAGATTAGTTCTGTGAATCGGCCCGAGATGTGGAGAAACAGGCAAGAAAAGTGCAGAAAGAGGGAACAGGGGTGCAGAAAGAGGCAAGAGAAGTGCTGAAAGAAGTAACAGAGGTGCAGAAAGAGGCAAGAGAACTGCTGAAAGAAGGAACAGAAATGCAGAAAGAGGCAAGAGAAGTGCAGAAAGAAGCAACAGAGGTGCACAAAGAGGCAAGAGAAGTGCAGAAAGAGGCAAAGAGGTATAGAAAGAGGCAACAGAGGTGCACACAGAGACAAGAGAGGTGCGAAAGAGGGAAGACGAGTGCTGAAAGAGGCAACAGGGGTGCAGAAAGAAGCAAGAGAGGAGCAGAAAGAAACAAGAGAAGTGCAGAAAAAAGCAACAGAGGTGCAGAAAGAGGCAAGAGGGTTGCAGAAAGAGGCAAGAGAAGTCCAGAAAGAAGCAAGAGATATGTAGAGAGAGGCAAGAAAAGTGCAGAAAGAGGCAAGAGAAATGCAGAAAAAAGCAAGAGAAGTACAGAAAGAGGCAAGAGACATGCATAAAGAGGCAAGAGAAGTGCAGAAAGAGGCAAGAGAAGTGCAGAAAGAGGCAAGAAAACTGCAGAAAGAACCAATAGAGGTGCAGACAGAGGCAAGAGAGGGGTGCTGAAAGAGGGAAGAGTGGTACAGAAAGTAGCAAGAGCGGTGCAGAAAGAAGCAAGAGAAGTGCAGAAAGAAGCAACAGAGGTGCAGAAAGAGGCAAGAAGGGTGCAGAAAGAGGCAAGAGAAGTGCAGAAAGTCCCAACAGAGGTGCAAAAAGAGGCAATAGAAGTGCAGACAGAGGCCGGAGAAGTGCAAAAAGAAGCAAGAGAAGTGCAGAAAGAAGCAAGAGAAGTGCAGAAAGAAGTAAGAGGAGTGCAGAAAGAGCCAAGCGAAGAGCAGAAAGAGGCAAGAGATGCGCAGAAAAAGGCAAGAGAGGTGCAGAAAGAGACAAGAGAACTGCAGAAAGAACCAACATTGGTGCAGACAGGGGCAAGAGGGGTGCTGAAAGAGGCAAGAGAAGTGCAGAAAGAAGCAACAGAGGTGCAGAAAGAGGCAAGAGAATTATAGAAAGAGGCAAGAGATGTGCATAAGGAGGGAAGAGTGGGCAGAAAGACGCATGAGGGGTGCAGAAAGAAGCAAGAGAGGTGCAGAAGAAGTCTAGAAACAAGCAACAGAAATGTAGAAAGAGGCAAGAGAAGTTCAGAAAGAGGCAAGAGAGGGCAGAAAGTGGGAGGAGGGGTGCAGAAAGAAGCAACAGGGGTGCAGAAAGAAGTAAGAGAGGTACAGAAAGAAGCAAGAGAAGTGCAGAAAGAAGCAAAATGGGTGCAGAAAGAGGCAAGAGGGGTGCAGAAAGAAGCAAGAGAAGTGCAGAAAGAAGCAACAGAGGTGCAGAAAGGAGCAAGAGGGGTGCAGAAAGAGGCAAGAGAAGTGCATAAAGACCAACAGAGGTGCAGAAAGAGGAAACAGAGGTCTGGAAAGAGGCAAGAGAGATACAGAAACAGGCAAGAGAGGTGCAAAAAGAGGGAACAGGGGTGCAGACAGAGGCAAGAGAGGTGCAGAAAGAGGGAAGAGGGGTGTAGAAAGTGTAGGAGAGTAGGATCTGCTTCACATGGGTACCCCCACTTTTTGCTGATGCTTCACTGTTTTTCGACCTTAGTCTGGCTGGGGCCCTGCTAATCAGAACCCCAGCCTAGCTGCTTCCTCTCTAAAATGGTTTCCATGTGCCTTAGGCACATCTCTGATTGGAATCTGGAGTGCCCTTATAAGTCCTTAGTATATGGTATACTATGTACCCAGGGCATAGGTACCTCAGAGGCCTACCAGGGGCTGCAGAATGTATTGTGCCACCCCTGGAAGGCCATCCAAACTGACACCACAGGTCTGCTACTGCAGCCTGGGTAAGGTGGTGCATGCACCCCTTACTGTGATATAGGCTACCTATATCACTACATACATACACACATATAAACCTATAAGTCACTCCTATGGCAGGCCTTATCAATCCTGAAGGCAGAGTGCGTGGTTCCTATGTGAGAGGGTGCCCCTGCATGAGCTGGGCCCCTCTGCAGCATTCAGAGACCCTTCTCTGATGCTGTTTTGTAGTGCAGCCCGACCATATACTCTTAAGCGCATTATAACCTTGTGTTAAATGCTAACTTTGGGATGGCTGCACGGAAACATGTCGTGTTTGGTGTCAAACATCTTGGAATACTACCCCCCCGCCAGTTCTGGCGGCGGGGGTAGCATTCCACCCTTCTAGAGGGAAAGACATGTACACCGGTATACCCGGTACTGACTTTCCAGAGCCCTGGCATCACAAAATGGATGCCGCTGCCACAGGCCCGAGTCTGGCCTCCTGCTGCTGACCGAAACTCCGGCAGGGGAGGCCTGGACAATAGGTTTCCTGTCCCAGGGAGGTGTGACCACCTCCCCAGACAGGATAGTGTGTATTGGGGCTGGGCGGGAGCACTCTCGGGTGCTTTGAAGTCCTGCACTGGGGGCACACTTGGTGTCCCTGTGCATACCCCAGTTCAAACCGGCTCAGGGGCTTCCAGCCCCTGCTCTGGCGCGAAACTGGACAAAAGGAAAGGTGTAACCACCCCTCTGCCCTGACCCTCCCATAGGTGGGGCCACAGAGTATGTCCAACCCCCTACCTTAGTATAAGTATGGGACCCCAGTCCTTAGGACTTTAGATTTATCTGGATGAAACTCTGATACAGAATCCTGGACCTTCAATGCTCTACTTTAAGATTAGAGGACTGAAGAATCTCCCTTGCGGTCAAGGAGTGACTCCCCTGCTTGGCAGGCACCAAAGAAGCAATTGTCCGGTCTGCATCGCTGAAGCTCCCGTCGGACGCCGAAGTCTTTGCATCACCAGAGGTGGATTTCCAGACTTCTCCGAGGCTGCCCTGAGTCCCCATCAAAGCTGAGGCCCGTAGCTGTTGTGGGTAATGTGGAACTGTGACCCCTGGACACTGAACGCATTTGCAAGTGCATCCTCTTCTGGGTCTCCCACGAAGTCATGCTTTGGGCTTCGAGTAGCCCCAGCCTCCAGCACCAACTGCACCGAAGATCACTGGCCTCTACTCCACGAGTGCCCTGTGAGCCAGCTCCACGTGCATCATCTCGAGGCTCCTTTGCGGTCGCTAGTCTGTTGGCTAGTAGGCCCTCCCGAAGGCCAATCTTTTTCTGCTTGGGCTCCCTGGTTGCACCAGACGTGCCCTGACTTATCCTCCCTGGGTGAGTCCCACAGACCTTGCTGGTTTGCAACATTGTCCTTCTTCCATTTCCACAAGACTTGCCGTTGCCAAGGCTTGTTGGGTCCAATCCGGTCGTCGACACCCCTGCAATCGACAGACAGACGTCGTGGGACAGCTATAATCCAGCTCCTGGTCATCGTCAACGCCTCCTGGACCTCGTGGCTGAAGAGTCAAGATGACTGTCAACCTACCTGAAGCACTCGACATCGGTGGGCATCTGCTCATCGCCTTCCTGGTCACTGGCTAGTGACCCAGACTCTGTCTCCTCTGCTTTCAGGTTCTTCAGATCTTCGATCCACCTTTGGATCCACCCGAACACTTTCGACTTGGCCGCCAGCAGCACTTTGCAGCAGATCGCCATTGAAAGCGACGACGAAACCCGACCCCGAAAGACACCTATGCACCTGGCTCCCCTGGGTGAGGTAACTCGAGTACTCTGGTGCTCCCATGGGTATTGACACTAGAACAGCCTAGTTCTCAAAGGGTTTGCTCCAAGTCCTCCTCTAAGTGTCCCTTTTCTTTTAAATTCTAATTGCGACTTTCCCCATAGAAGTTAACGGTGGTTCGTGGCTGTGTTCATACACTGCACGCGTCCCCCGTGGGTCCCCTGTGTCACTGCCTTGGGTGGTTCCTTGTGGTCCAAGCACTTCTACAGGCTCTAGGCCTTGTGTCTAGCTCAGTCGTGGTTCTTATACCACTTTATTGGTATATGGTTTGGTACGCCCCTGGGGCTCAAACGTGTATTTGTGCTATTACTGTAGATAACTAACTTATAATTTATGTACTTCGAACTCTAGCCTCATAAAGAGACTAGAGGGGTGTGTTTAGTAATAAATACATATATTTTGAATATATACCTAGTGCAGTTACAGTTGGTGGTGGGACTACACAAGCCAAGGGTTTAGTAGGGTTGACCCTGGGTAAAGAGATGAGCTCTGACCTAGTCAGAGAACTCACTCAGGCTGTCCTAGTCTGTGATGGAGGCATGGATATGACCTCCTCTGTGAGTCCCAGTAATCTGGGCAAGTACAGACAACAGCCCTTAATCAATGGAAGAGAGGCTTTGGCATTTAGGGACACAGGGGCAAGTGTCACCATGGTGACACAAGACCTTATGAATCCTGGGCAGATCATACTTGGTGAAATGTACCAAGTGACCAATGCTAGCAACGTCAGAACAGACCATACTCTGGCAGTTGTTAACTTCTCCTGGGGAGGGGTAACTGGCCTTAAGAAGGTTGTGGTAAGTGCAGACCTACCCGTTGAATGCTTGCTTGGCAATGACTTAGAAACTTCAGCTTGGGCAGAAGTGGAGCTCAGGACCCATGCAGAAATGCTGGGCATCCCTGCAGATGTGTTTGCTGTGACCAGGTCACAAGCCAAAATGTCTAACACTGAACAGGCCTTGGATTCTGGAATAATGGACCAAGTGCCCTCCAAGAAGAGGAGTAGTAGGGTAAAGGCAGTGCCTTCCCCCTTGGCTCAGAAGGAAGATCAGTCCCTTGAGGGGGATGATCTCAGTCCTGAGGAAGGAACTGTCCCAGAGGAGCTTGAACCTGACCAGGTTGAGTTCTTGGGGACAGGGGCCCTTCCAGGGCAGATCTGAGCAAGGAGCAGCAGAGCTGCCCCTCTCTTGAACCCCTCAGACAGCAAGCTGCTGCTGAGGCTGCTGGGAAAGCTAGTGGTCCCCATACTGTGTATTGGGATGATGGACTCTTGTACTCAGAGTGTAGAGACCCCAAGCCTGGTGCTACCAGGAGGTTGGTTATACCTTTGAAGTTCAGGGGCTTCCTATTGACCCTAGCCCATGACATTCCCTTAGCAGGTCACCTGGGCCAGAACAAGACTTGGGACAGGATTGTCCCTCACTTTCACTGGCCCCACATGTCTGAAGACACCAAGGAGTTTTGTCGCTCCTGTGTAACCTGCCAGGCCAGTGGCAAGGCAGGTGGCACAACAAAGGCCCCCTGATACCACTACCTGTGGTGGGGGTTCCCTTTGAAAGGGTGGGGATTGACATTGTTGGTCCCATGGATCCCCAAACAGCATCTGGGCACAGGTTTATCCTGGTGGTAGTGGATCATGCCACCAGGTACCCAGAGGCTATTCCCCTTAGGACCACTACAGCACATGTGGTGGCAAGGGCCCTCCTGGGAATTTTCTCAAGGGTGGGCTTCCCTAAGGAGGTTGTATCAGACAGGGGTGCAAACTTTATGTCTGGATACTTAAAAGCAATGTGGAAGGAGTGTGGAGTGACTTACAAGTTCACCACACCCTATCACCCACAATGCAATGGTTTAGTTGAGAGATTCAACAAAACCTTGAAGGGCATGATTAAAGGGCTCCCAGAAAAGCTTAGGCGAAGATGGGACATACTCTTGCCCTGCCTTTTATTTGCATACAGGGAGGTGCCTCAAAAGGGGTTGGCTACAGCCCTTTTGAACTTTTGTTTGGTCACCCTGTCAGGGGTCCATTGTGCTTGGTGAAGGAAGGATGGGAGTTACCTCTCAAGCCCCCAAAGCAAGACATAGTGGACTATGTACTTGGTCTCCGCTCCCGGATGGCTGAGTATATGAAAAAGGCAACTAAAAACCTTGAGGCTAGCCAGGAACTTCAAAAGCCTGGCATGACCAAAGGCTGTACTGACTGTTTACCAGCCAGGACAGAAGGTATGGGTGTTGGAGCCAGTGGCCCCAGCAGCTCTCCAAGACAAATGGAGTGGACCCCATACTATTGTTGAACAGAAGGGTGAGGTTACCTACTTAGTAGACCTAGGAACACCCAGGAGTCCCCACAGGGTTCTCCATGTCAACAGGTTAAAACCGTATGTGGACAGGGCAGACATGGGCTTGCTCATGGCTACTGATGAGGGACAGGAGGAAGAGAGTGACCCACTCCCTGACCTGCTCTCACAGAACCCTGGTGATGGGTCAGTGGATGGTGTAGCCTTGGCAGGCAGCCTCACTACCCAGCAGCAGACTGATTGCAGACAGGTGCTCAATCAGTTCAGACACATATTCTCACTGACACCCAGTCAGACTACCTGGTGCACTCATGAAGTGGACACTGGGGACAGTCTGCCTATTAAAAATAAGATTTATAGGCAACCTGACCATGTCAGGGACTGTATCAGGACAGAAGTCCAGAAGATGTTGTGATTTGGGAGTTATTGAACCCTCAGATAGCCCTTGGGCTAGTCCAGTGGTCCTTGTGCCAAAACCTCACACCAATCGTGGGAAAAGAGAGATGAGGTTTTGTGTGGACTACAGGGGTCTCAATGCAGTCACTAGGACTGATGCCCATCCAATACCAAGGGCAGATGAGCTAATAGACACTTTGGCCTCAGCCAAGTATCTAAGCACATTTGACCTGACAGCTGGCTACTGGCAGATCAGACTAGCTGATGATGCAAAGCCAAATACAGCATTCTCAACCCCTAGTGGGCATTATCAATTTGTGGTGATGCCCTTTGGTCTGAAGAATGCACCTGCCACTTTTCAGAGGTTGGTGAATACAGTCCTTACAGGTCTGGAAGCCTATAGTGCAGCATATCTAGATGATATTGCTGTCTTTAGCTCCACCTGGGAGGATCACCTGGTCCACCTCAGAAATGTTTTGCAGGCCCTGCAGAAAGCAGGCCTGACTATCAAGGCCACCAAGTGCCAGATAGGGCAGAGTCAGGTTGTGTACCTGGGCCACCTTGTGGGTGGAGGCCAGGTTCAACCACTGCAGAGCAAGATCCAGACCATCATGGACTGGACTGCTCCAACTACCCAGACTCAGGTGAGAGCCTTCTTAGGCCTGACTGGGTACTATAGGAGATTTGTCAAGGGGTATGGATTAATAGTGACACCCCTGAATGACTTAACTTCCAAGAAAATGCCCAAAAAGGTTCAGTGGACAGTTAGCTGTCAAAAGGCATTTGATGACCTAAAGCAGGCCATGTGCACTGCTCCCATTCTACAGAGTCCTGATTACTCCAAGAAGTTCATTGTTCAAACTGATGCATCTGAATTGGGGGTAGGGGCTGTACTGTCACAATTGAATGATGAAGGTCAGGATCAGCCAGTAGCTTTTATTAGCAGAAGGCTGACCCCTAGAGAGAAACGTTGGTCAGCCATTGAGAGGGAGGCCTTTGCTGTGGTCTGGGCTCTGAAGAAGTTGAGGCCATACTTGTTTGGTACTCACTTCCTTGTTCAAACAGACCATAAGCCCCTCTTATGGTTAAAACAAATGAAGGGTGAAAACCCCAAACTGCTTAGGTGGTCCATTTCCCTACAGGGGATGGACTTCACAGTGGAACATAGACCTGGGAGTAACCATGCCAATGCAGATGGACTCTCTAGGTACTTCCACTTAGAACATGAAGACTTAACTGGGCAAGGTTAGTTTAATGTCCCTACGTTTGGGGGGTTGTGTAGGAGAGTAGGATCTGCTTCACATGGGTACCCCCACTTTTGCTGATGCTTCACTGTTTTTCGACCTTGGTCTGGCTGGGGCCCTGCTAATCAGAACCCCAGCCTAGCTGCTTCCTCTTTAAAATGGTTTCCATGTGCCTTAGGCACATCTCTGATTGGAATCTGGAGTGCCCTTATAAGTCCCTAGTATATGGTATACTATGTACCCAGGGCATAGGTACCTCAGAGGCCTACCAGGGGCTGCAGCATGTATTGTGCCACCCCTGGAAGGCCATCCAAACTGACACCACAGGTCTGCTACTGCAGCCTGGGTAAGGTGGTGCATGCACCCCTTACTGTGATATAGGCTACCTATATCACTACATACATACACACATATAAACCTATAAGTCACTCCTATGGCAGGCCTTATCAATCCTGAAGGCAGAGTGCGTGGTTCCTATGTGAGAGGGTCACCCTGCATGAGCTGGGCCCCTCTGCAGCGTTCGGAGACCCTTCTCTGATGCTGTTTGTAGTGCAGCCCGACCATATACTCTTAAGCGCATTATAACCTCGCGTTAAATACTAACTTTGGGATGGCTGCACGGAAACATGTCGTGTTTGGTGTCAAACATCTTGGAATACTACCCCCCCACCAGTTCTGGTGGCAGGGGTAGCATTCCACCCTTCTAGAGGGAAAGACATGTACACACCGGTATACCCGGTACTGACTTTCCAGAGCCCTGGCATCACAAAATGGATGCCGCTGCCACAGACACGAGTCTGGCCTCCTGCTGCTGACCGAAACTCCGGCAGTGGAGGCCTGGACAATAGGTTTCCTGTCCCAGGGAGGTGTGACCACCTCCCCAGACAGGATAGTGTGTATTGGGGCTGGGCGGGAGCACTCTCGGGTGCTTTGAAGTCCTGCACTGGGGGCACACTTGGTGTCCCTGTGCATACCCCAGTTCAAACCGGCTCAGGGGCTTCCAGCCCCTGCTCTGGCGTGAAACTGGACAAAGGGAAAGGGGTGTAACCACCCCTCTGCCCTGACCCTCCCATAGGTGGGGCCACAGAGTATGTCCAACCCCCTACCTTAGTATAAGTATGGGACCCCAGTCCTTAGGACTTTAGATTTACCTGGACAAAACTCTGATACAGAATCCTGGACCTTCGACGCTCTACTTTAAGATTAGAGGACTGAAGAATCTCCCTTGGGGTCAAGGAGTGACTCCCCTGCTTGGCAGGCACCAAAGAAGCAATTGTCCGGTCTGCATCGCTGAAGCTCCCGTTGGACGCCAAAGTCTTTGCATCACCAGAGGTGGATTTCCAGACTTCCCCGAGGCTGCCCTGAGTCCCCAGCAAAGCTGAGGCCCGTAGCTGTCGTGGGTAACGTGGAACCATGACCCCTGGACACCAAATGCATTTGCAAGTGCATCCTCTTCTGGGTCTCCCATGAAGTCGTGCTTTGGGCTTCGAGTAGCCCCAGCCTCCAGCACCAACTGCACCGAAGATCACTGGCCTCCACTCCACGAGTGTCCTGTGAGCCAGCTCCACGTGCATCGTCTCAAGGCTCCTTTGCGGTCGCTAGCCTGTTGGCTAGTAGGCTCTCCAGAAGGCCAATCTTTTTCTGCTTGGGCTCCCTGGTTGCTCCAGGTGTGCCCTGACTTTTCCTTGCTGGGTGAGTCCCACAGACCTTGCTGGTCTGCAACATTGTCCTTCTTCCATTTCCATGAGACTTGCCGTTGCCAAGGCTTGTTGGGTCCAATCCAGTCGCCGATACCCCTGCAATCGACAGACGTTGTGGTACAGCTAGAATCCAGCACCTGGTCATCGTCGACACCTCCTGGACCTCGTGGCTGAAGAGTCAAGACAACCTTCAAACTACCTGAAGCACTCAACATCGGTGGGCATCTGCTCATCGCCTTCCTGGTCACTGGCTAGTGACCCAGACTCTGTCTCCTCTGCTTTCAGGTTCTTCAGATCTTCGATCCACCTTTGGATCCACCCGAACACTTTCGACTTGGCCGCCAGCAGCACTTTGCAGCAGATCGCCATTGAAAGCGACGACGAAACCCGACCCCGAAAGACACCTATGCACCCGGCTCCCCTGGGTGAGGTAACTCGAGTACTCCGGTGCTCCCGTGGGTATTGACACTAGAACAGCCTAGTTCTCAAAGGGTTTGCTCCAAGTCCTCCTCTAAGTGTCCCTTTTCTTTTAAATTCTAATCGCGACTTTCCCCATAGAAGTTAACGGTGGTTCGTGGCTGTGTTCATACACTGCACGCGTCCCCGTGGGTCCCCTGTGTCACTGCCTTGGGTGGTTCCTTGTGGTCCAAACACTTCTACAGGCTCTAGGCCTTGTGTCTAGCTCAGTCGTGGTTCTTATACCACTTTATTGGTATATGGTTTGGTACGCCCCTGGGGCTCAAACGTGTATTTGTGCTATTACTGTAGATAACTAACTTAAAATTTATGTACTTCGAACTCTAGCCTCATAAAGAGACTAGAGGGATGTGTTTAGTAATAAATACATATATTTTGAATATATACCTGGTGTGGTCCTCTTTCATTTGGTCACTCAAGAGATTATAGACTGGTAAAACAAGCTACTTTACATTCCTTCAAGACTTAGCCTGAAGGCTGCTCTCCATAGTTACCACTAGGATAGCTTTCAATAAAGGTTGTCTTTAACCTATCTCCAATAAGGGGTTGTTTGGACTGGTGCAAGGTGCCCACTATAATTAGTGGACAGCATATGCCAGGCCAACGTCTCACAGAAAGAGGTAAGAAGGGTGCAGAAATAATGCACAGAGGTGCAGAAAGAAGCAATAGAAGTGATGAAACAGACAAGAGAGTTGCAAAAAGAAACAAGAAAGGTGCAGCAAAAATGAAGAGAAGTGCAGAAAGAGACAAGACAGGTGCAAAAAGAGGCAGGAGAGGTGCAGAAAGAGGCAAGTGAGGTGCTGACAGAGGCAAGAGGGGTGCAGAAAAAGGGAAGAGAAGTGCAGAAAGAGGGAAGAGAAGTGTAGAAAGAGGGTAGAGAGGTGTAGAAGGAGGCAAGAGAGGTGAAGAAAGAGGGAAGAGGGGTGCAGAAAGACGCAAGAGGGGTGCAGAAAGAAGCAAGAAAGGTGCAGAAAGAAGCAAGAGAAGTGCAGAAAGAAGCAACAGGGGTGCAGAAAGAGGCAAGAGGGGTGCAGAAAGAGGAAAGAGAAGTGCAGAAAGTCCCAACAGAGGTGCAAAAAGAGGCAATAGAAGTGCAGAAAGAGGCCGGAGAAGTGCAAAAAGAAGCAAGAGAAGTGCAGAAAGAAGCAAGAGAAGTGCAGAAAGAAGCAAGAGGAGTGCAGAAAGAGCCAAGCGAAGAGCAGAAAGAGGCAAGAGATGCGCAGAAAAAGGCAAGAGAGGTACAGAAAGAGACAAGAGAACTGCAGAAAGAACCAACATTGGTGCAGACAGAGGCAAGAGGGGTGCTGAAAGAGGCAAGAGAAGTGCAGAAAGAAGCAACAGAGGTGCAGAAAAAGGCAAGAGAATTATAGAAAGAGGCAAGAGAGGTGCATAAGGAGGCAAGAGAGGTGCAGAAAGAGGGAAGAGGGGGCAGAAAGATGCATGAGGGGTGCAGAAAGGGAGGTACAGAAAGAGGCAAGAGAAGTCTAGAAACAAGCAACAGAAATGTAGAAAGAGGCAAGAGAAGTGCAGAAAGAGGCAAGAGAGGAACAGAAAGTGGGAGGAGGGGTGCAGAAAGAGGGAACAGGGGTGCAGAAAGAAATAAGAGAGGTACAGAAAGAAGCAAGAGAAGTGCAGGAGGAAGCAAAATGGGTGCAGAAAGAGGCAAGAGGGGTGAAGAAAGAAGCAAGAGAAGTGCAGAAAGAAGCAACAGAGGTGCAGAAAGAAGCAAGAGGGGTGCAGAAGGAGGCAAGAGAAGTACATAAAGAACCAACAGAGGTGCAGAAAGAGGAAAGAGAGGTGTGGAAAGAGGCAAGAGAGATACAGAAACAGGCATGAGAGGTGCAAAAAGAGGGAACAGGGGTGCAGACAGAGGCAAGAGAGGTGCAGAAAGAGCAAAGAGGGGTGTAGAAAGAGGTAAGAAGGGTGCAGAAAGAAGCAACAGGGGTGCAGAAAGAAGCAATAGAAGTGATGAAACAGACAAGAGAGTTGCAGAAAGAAACAAGAAAGGTGCAGCAAAAATGAAGAGATGTGCAGAAAGAGACAACACACGTGCAAAAAGAAGCATGAGAGGTGCAGAAAGAGGCAAGTGAGGTGCTGACAGAGGCAAGAGGGGTGCAGAAAGAGGGAAGAGAAGTGCAGAAAGAGAGAAGAGAAGTGATGAAACAGACAAGAGAGTTGCAGAAAAAAACAAGAAAGGTGCAGAAAAAAGGAAGAGAAGTGCAGAAAGAGGCAAGAGAACTGTAGAAAGAGGGTAGAGAGGTGTAGAAGGAGGCAAGAGGGGTGAAGAAAGAGGGAAGAGGGGTGCAGAAAGATGCAAGAGGGGTGCAGAAAGAAGCAAGAAAGGTGCAGGAACAAGCAAATGAAGTGCAGAAAGAAACAACAGAGGTACAGAAAGAGGCAAGAGAACTGTAGAAGGAGAGAAGAGAGGTGCAGAAGGAGGCAAGAGAGTTGCAGAAAGAGGGAAGAGGGGTACAGAAAGACGCAAGAGGGGTACAGAAAGAAGCAAGAGAGGTGCAGAAACAAGCAAGAGAAGTGCAGAAAGAAGCAACATTGGTGCAGACAGAGGCAAGAGGGGTGCTGAAAGAGGCAAGAGAAGTGCAGAAAGAACCAACAGAGGTGCAGAAAAAGGCAAGAGAATTATAGAAAGAGGCAAGAGAGGTGCATAAGGAGGCAAGAGAGGTGCAGAAAGAGGGAAGAAGGGTGCAGAAAGAGGCATGAGGGGTGCAGAAAGGGAGGTACAGAAAGAGGCAAGAGAAGTCTAGAAACAAGCAACAGAAATGTAGAAAGAGGCAAGAGAAGTGCAGAAAGAGGCAAGAGAGGGACAGAAAGTGGGAGGAGGGGTGCAGAAAGAGGGAACAGGGGTGCAGAAAGAAATAAGAGAGGTACAGAAAGAAGCAAGAGAAGTGCAGGAGGAAGCAAAATGGGTGCAGAAAGAGGCAAGAGGGGTGAAGAAAGAAGCAAGAGAAGTGCAGAAAGAAGCAACAGAGGTGCAGAAAGAAGCAAGAGGGGTGCAGAAGGAGGCAAGAGAAGTACATAAAGAACCAACAGAGGTGCAGAAAGAGGAAAGAGAGGTGTGGAAAGAGGCAAGAGAGATACAGAAAGAAAATAATGCAAAGAGGTGCAGAAAGAAGCAATAGAAGTGATGAAACAGACAAGAGAGTTGCAGAAAGAAACAAGAAAGGTGCAGCAAAAATGAAGAGAAGTCCATAAAGAGACAACACACGTGCAAAAAGAGGCATGAGAGGTGCAGAAAGAGGCAAGTGAGGTGCTGACAGAGGCAAGAGGGGTGCAGAAAGAGGGAAGAGAAGTGCAGAAAGTGAGAAGAGAAGTGATGAAACAGACAAGAGAGTTGCAGAAAGAAACAAGAAAGGTGCAGAAAAAAGGAAGAGAAGTGCAGAAAGAGGCAAGAGAACTGTAGAAAGAGGGTAGAGAGGTGTAGAAGGAGGCAAGAGAGGTGAAGAAAGAGGGAAGAGGGGTGCAGAAAGATGCAAGAGGGGTGCAGAAAGAAGCAAGAAAGGCAGGAACAAGCAAATGAAGTGCAGAAAGAAACAACAGAGGTGCAGAAAGAGGCAAGAGGGGTGCAGAAAGAGGCAATAGAAGTGCAGAAAGAGGCCATAGAAGTGCAGAAAGAAGCAAGAGAAGCACAGAAAGAAGCAAGAGAAGTGCAGAAAGAAGCAACAGAGGTGCAGAAAGAGGCAAGAGGGGTACAGAAAGAGGCAAGAGAAGTGCAGAAAGTCCAACAGAGGTGCAGAAAGACGCAATAGAAGTGCAGAAAGAGGCCATAGAAGTGCAGAAAGAAGCAAGAGAAGCGCAGAAAGAAGCAAGAGAAGTGCAAAAAAAAGCAAGAGAAGTGCAGAAAGAGGCAAGAGAAGAGCAGAAAGAGGCACGAGATGCACAGAAAAAGGCAAGAGAGGTGCAGAAAGAGCCAAGAGAACTGCAGAAAGAACCAACATTGGTGCAGACAGAGGCAAGAGGGGTGCTGAAAGAGGCAAGAGATGTGCAGAAAGAAGCAACAGAGGTGCAGAAAGAGGCAAGAGAATTATAGAAAGAGGCAAGAGAGGTGCATAAGGAGACAAGAGAGGTGCAGAAAGAGGGAAGAGGGTGCAGAAAGAGCAAGAGAAGTCTAGAAACAAGCAACAGAAATCTAGAAAGTGGCAAGAGAAGTGCGGAAAGAGGCAAGAGAGGGACAGAAAGTGGGAGGATGGGTGCAGAAAGGGAAGAATGGTGCAGAAAGAGGCAACAGGGGTGCAGAAAGAAGCAAGAGAGGTACAGAAAGAAGCAAGAGAAGTGCAGAAAGAAGCAAAATGGGTGCAGAAAGAGGCAAGAGGGGCGCAGAAAGAAGCAAGAGAAGTGCAGAAAGAAGCAACAGAGGTGCAGAAAGAAGCAAGAGGGGTGCAGAAAGAGGCAAGAGAAGTGCAGAAAGAACCAACAGATGTGCAGAAAGAGAGGTGTAGAAAGAGGCAACAGATGTACAGAAACAGGCAAGGGAGGTGCAAAGAGAGGAAACAGGGGTGCAGAAAGAGGCAAGAGAGGTGCAGAAAGAGCAAAGAGGGGTATAGAAAGAGGTAAGAAGGGTGCAGAAAGAAGCAACAGAGGTGCAGAAAGAAGCAATAGAAGTGATGAAACAGACAAGAGAGTTGAATAAAGAAACAAGAAAGGTGCAGCAAAAATGAAGCGAAGTGCAGAAAGAGGCAAGACAGGTGCAAAAAGAGGCAGGAGAGGTGCAGAATGAGGCAAGTGAGGTGCAGACAGAGGCAAGAGGGGTGCAGAAAGAGGGAAGAGACGTACAGAAAGAGCGAAGAGAAGTGATGAAACAGACAAGAGAGTTGCAGAAAGAAACAAGAAAGGTGCAGAAAAAAGGAAGAGAAGTGCAGAAAGAGGCAAGAGAACTGTAGAAAGAGGGTAGAGAGGTGTAGAAGGAGGAAAGAGGTGCAGAAAGAGGGAATAGGGTTGCAGAAAGACGCAAGAGGGGTGCAGAAAGAAGCAAGAAAGGTACAGAAATAAGCAAGAGAAGTGCAGAAAGAAGCAACAGAGGTGAAGAAAGAGGCAAGAGGGGTGCAGAAAGAGGCAACAGAAGTCCAGAAAGAGGAAAAAAGGTACAAAAAGAGCATGAGAAGTGGAGAAAGAAGCAACAGATGTGCAGAAAGAGGCCTACTTCTACTGTACCTTTCCACAGACTCATACAAAGTAGCCTAAACACTAATCTTTCTCCCAAGATGCCTTAAACCTCACTTTTCTCTTGAAGGTTCACTATTCATCGACTGTTCAGAATGTTAGGCCTACCAAAACAACAATCCTAACCATATCACTGTTTTAAGTTTGACCAAGTTTGTGAAGGTATGCATGCGTGTGTCTCTGCTTTTACCTGGTAACATGTTACATAAAAATAAACAAACAAAAAGTTGAATATCCGTGTTTCTAACAGCATACTCTGTAAATTTGTGTACAAGAAAGTGCATGTATTTCTTTCTGCTCCTAATACAGGGCACATGCATATTCAATAGTACATTTGAGGGGCTCTATAACACCTATATACATAACACATGTCTGCCTGTGCAACCGAATGACAGAGCAGAACTAAGAAGATTTGACCACCTATAAGAGAAGCTACCTGCTTTCTAAGCTACTATCTTCAGATCCATACCATATGTGAGAATACATGTACAAGTAGACATATACCTCAGCCACGAGAGAACGCAGACCTATAAACTTAACAACTTGCACTTCCCATTTCAATATAGAAACAGGCAAGAGAAGTACAGAAAGAAGCAAGAGAATTGCAGAAAAGAACAAGAGAGGTTCAGAAAGAGTAAGAAATGTGCAGAGAGAGGCAAGAGAAGTGCAGAAAGAGGCAAGAGAAGTGCAGAAAGAGGCAAGAGAGGAGGAGAAAGAGGCAAGAGAGTTGCAGAAACAGGAAAGAGAACTGCAGAAAGAGGCAAGAGAGTTGCAGAAACAGGCAAGAGAGGTACAGAAAGAGGGAACAGGGGTGCAGAAAGAGGCGAGGGGGCCGATTCACAGAGCTAATCTGAGATAAAATCCTAAACTTACTACTTTTGGTATTCACAGAAGGCATTTAGTAGTAGTAAAGTTAGGACACCTAACTTTACTACTACTAAACTGAGACAAAATCCTAACTTTACGACTTTCGGTATTCACAAATGGCATTTAGTAGTAGTAAAGATAGGAGTCCTAACTTTACTACTACTACTAAATGCCTTCTGTGAATACCAAAAGTAGTAAGTTTAGGATTTTATCTCAGTTTAATAATAGTAAAGTTAGGAGTCCTAACTTTACTACTACTAAATGCCTTCTGTGAATACCAAAAGTATTAAGTTTAGGATTTTATCTCAGATTAGTTCTGTGAATCGGCCCGAGATGTACAGAAACAGGCAAGAAAGGTGCAGAAAGAGGGAACAGGGATGCAGAAAGAGGCAAGAGAAGTGCTGAAAGAAGTAACAGAGGTGCAGAAAGAGGCAAGAGAACTGCTGAAAGAAGGAACAGAAATGCAGAAAGAGGCAACAGAAGTGCAGAAAGAAGCAACAGAGGTGCACAAAGAGGCAAGAGAAGTGCAGAAAGAGGCAAAGAGGTATAGAAAGAGGCAACAGAGGTGCACACAGAGACAAGAGAGGTGCGAAAGAGGGAAGACGAGTACTGAAAGAGGCAACAGGGGTGCAGAAAGAAGCAAGAGAGGAGCATAAAGAAGCAAGAGAAGTGCAGAAAAAAGCAACAGAGGTGCAGAAAGAGGCAAGAGGGTTGCAGAAAGAGGCAAGAGAAGTCCAGAAAGAAGCAAGAGATATGTAGAGAGAGGCAAGAGAAGTGAAGAAAGAGGCAAGAGAAATGCAGAAAAAAGCAAGAGAGGTACAGAAAGAGGCAAGAGGCATGCATAAAGAGGCAAGAGAAGTGCAGAAAGAGGCAAGAGAAGTGCAGAAAGAGGCAAGAAAACTGCAGAAAGAACCAATAGAGGTGCAGACAGAGGCAAGAGAGGGGTGCTGAAAGAGGCAAGAGAAGTGCAGAAAGAAGCAGCAGAGGTACAGAAAGAGGTAAGAGAACTGTAGAAGGAGGGAACACAGGAGCAGAAGGAGGCAAGAGAGGTGCAGAAAGAGGGAAGAGGGGTACAGAAAGACACAAGAGAGGTACATAAAGAAGCAAGAGAGGTGCAGAAAGAAGCAAGAGAAGTGCAGAAAGAAGCAACAGAGGTGCAGAAAGAGGCAAGAAGGGTGCAGAAAGAGGCAAGAGAAGTGCAGAAAGTCCCAACAGAGGTGCAAAAAGAGGGAATAGAAGTGCAGAAAAAGGCCGGAGAAGTGCAAAAAGAAGCAAGAGAAGTGCAGAAAGAAGCAAGAGAAGTGCAGAAAGAAGCAAGAGGAGTGCAGAAAGAGCCAAGCGAAGAGCAGAAAGAGGCAAGAGATGCGCAGAAAAAGGCAAAAGAGGTGCAGAAAGAGACAAGAGAACTGCAGAAAGAACCAACATTGGTGCATACAGAGGCAAGGGGGGTGCTGAAAGAGGCAAGAGAAGTGCAGAAAGAAGCAACAGAGGTGCAGAAAGAGGCAAGAGAATTATAGAAAGAGGCAAGAGAGGTGCATAAGGAGGCAAGAGAGGTGCAGAAAGAGGAAAGAGGGGGCAGAAAGACGCATGAGGGGTGCAGAAAGAAGCAAGAGAGGTGCAGAAAGAGGCAAGAGAAGTCTAGAAACAAGCAACAGAAATGTAGAAAGAGGCAAGAAAAGTTCAGAAAGAGGCAAGAGAGGGACAGAAAGTGGGAGGAGGGGTGCAGAAAGAGGCAACAGGGGTGCAGAAAGAAGTAAAAGAGGTACGAAAGAAGCAAGAGAAGTGCAGAAAGAAGCAAAATGGGTGCAGAAAGAGGCAAGAGGGGTGCAGAAAGAAGTAAGAGAAGTGCAGAAAGAAGCAACAGAGGTGCAGAAAGAAGCAAGAGGGGTGCAGAAAGAGGCAAGAGAAGTGCAGAAAGAACCAACAGAGGTGCAGAAAGAGGAAAGAGAGGTGTGGAATGAGGCAAGAGAGATACAGAAACAGGCAAGAGAAGTGCAAAAAGAGGGAACAGGGGTGCAGACAGAGGCAAGAGAGGTGCAGAAAGAGCAAAGAGGGGTGTAGAAAGAGGTAAGAAGGGTGCAGAAATAATGCAAAGAGGTGCAGAAAGAAGCAATAGAAGTGATGAAACAGACAAGAGAGTTGCAAAAAGAAACAAGAAAGGTGCAGCAAAAATGAAGAGAAGTGCAGAAAGAGACAAGACAGGTGCAAAAAGAAGCAGGAGAGGTGCAGAAAGAGGCAAGTGAGGTGCTGACAGAGGCAAGAGGGGTGCAGAAAAAGGGATGAGAAGTGCAGAAAGAGGGAAGAGATGTGTAGAAAGAGGGTAGAGAGTTGTAGAAGGAGGCAAGAGAGTTGAAGAAAGAGGGAAGAGGAGTGCAGAAAGACGCAAGAGGGGTGCAGAAAGAAGCAAGAAAGGTGCAGAAAGAAGCAAGAGATGTGCAGAAAGAAGCAACAGAGGTGCAGAAAGAGGCAAGAGGGGTGCAGAAAGAGGCAAGAGAAGTGCAGAAAGAGGCCGGAGAAGTGCAAAAAGAAGCAAGAGAAGTGCAGAAAGAAGCAAAAGAAGTGCAGAAAGAAGCAAGAGGAGTGCAGAAAGAGCCAAGCGAAGAGCAGAAAGAGGCAAGAGATGCGCAGAAAAAGGCAAGAGAGGTGCAGAAAGAGACAAGAAAACTGCAGAAAGAACCAACATTGGTGCAGACAGAGGCAAGAGGGGTGCTGAAAGAGGCAAGAGAAGTGCAGAAAGAAGCAACAGAGGTGCAGAAAAAGGCAAGAGAATTATAGAAAGAGGCAAGAGAGGTGCATAAGGAGGCAAGAGAGGTGCAGAAAGAGGGAAGAGGGGGCAGAAAGACCCATGAGTGGTGCAGAAAGGGAGGTGCAGAAAGAGGCAAGAGAAATCTAGAAACAAGCAACAGAAATGTAGAAAGAGGCAAGAGAAGTGCAGAAAGAGGCAAGAGAGGGACAGAAAGTGGGAGGAGGGGTGCAGAAAGAGGGAACAGGGGTGCAGTAAGAAATAAGAGAGGTACAGAAAGAAGCAAGAGAAGTGCAGAAAGAAGCAAAATGGGTGCAGAAAGAGGCAAGAGGGGTGAAGAAAGAAGCAAGAGAAGTGCAGAAAGAAGCAACAGAGGTGCAGAAAGAAGCAAGAGGGGTGCAGAAGGAGGCAAGAGAAGTGCATAAAGAACCAACAGAGGTGCAGAACGAGGAAAGAGAGGTGTGGAAAGAGGCAAGAGAGATACAGAAACAGGCAAGAAAGGTGCAAAAGAGGGAACAGGGGTGCAGACAGAGGCAAGAGAGGTGCAGAAAGAGCAAAGAGGGTGTAGAAAGAGGTAAGAAGGGTGCAGAAAGAAGCAACAGAGGTGCAGAAAGAAGCAATAGAAGTGATGAAACAGACAAGAGAGTTGCAGAAAGAAACAAGAAAGGTGCAGCAAAAATGAAGAGAAGTGCAGAAAGAGACAAGACAGGTGCAAAAAGAGGCATGAGAGGTGCAGAAAGAGGCAAGTGAGGTGCTGACAGAGGCAAGAGGGGTGCAGAAAGAGGGAAGAGAAGTGCAGAAAGAGGGAAGAGAAGTGATGAAACAGACAAGAGAGTTGCAGAAAGAAACAAGAAAGGTGCAGAAAAAAGGAAGAGAAGTGCAGAAAGAGGCAAGAGAACTGTAGAAAGAGGGTAGAGAGGTGTAGAAGGAGGCAAGAGAGGTGAAGAAAGAGGGAAGAGGGGTGCAGAAAGATGCAAAAGGGGTGCAGAAAGAAGCACGAAAGGTGCAGAAACAAGCAAGTGAAGTGCAGAAAGAAACAACAGAGGTACAGAAAGAGGCAAGAGAACTGTAGAAGGAGGAAAGAGAGGTGCAGAAGGAGGCAAGAGAGGTGCAGAAAGAGAGAAGAGGGGTACAGAAAGACGCAAGAGGGGTTCAGAAAGAAGCAAGAGAGGTGCAGAAACAAGCAAGAGAAGTGCAGAAAGAAGCAACAGAGGTGCCGAAAGAGGCAAGAGGGGTACAGAAAGAGGCAAGAGGGGTACAGAAAGAGGCAAGAGAAGTGCAGAAAGTTCCAACAGAGGTGCAGAAAGAGGCAATAGAAGTGCAGAAAGAGGCCATAGAAGTGCAGAAAGAAGCAAGAGAAGCGCAGAAAGAAGCAAGAGAAGTGCAGAAAGAAGCAAGAGAAGAGCAGAAAAAGGCAAGAGATGCACAGAAAAAGGCAAGAGAGGTGCAGAAAGAGACAAGAGAACTGCAGAAAGAACCAACATTGGTGCAGACAGAGGCAAGAGGAGTGCTGAAAGAGGCAAGAGAGGTGCAGAAAGAAGCAACAGAGGTGCAGAAAGAGGCAAGAGAATTATAGAAAGATTCAAGAGAGGTGCATAAGGAGACATGAGAGGTGCAGAAAGAGGGAAGAGGGTGCAGAAAGAGCAAAAAAAGTCTAGAAACAAGCAACAGAAATGTAGAAAGTGGCAAGAGAAGTGCAGAAAGAGGCAAGAGAGGGACAGAAAGTGGGAGGATGGGTGCAGAAAGAGGGAAGAATGGTGCAGAAAGAGGCAACAGGGGTGCAGAAAGAAGCAAGAGAGGTACAGAAAGAAGCTAGAGAAGTGCAGAAAGAAGCAAAATGGGTGCAGAAAGAGGCAAGAGGGGTGCAGAAAGAAGCAAGAGAAGTGCAGAAAGAAGCAACAGAGGTGCAGAAAGAAGCAAGAGGGGTGCAGAAAGAGGCAAGAGAAGTGCAGAAAGAACCAACAGATGTGCAGAAAGAGGAAAGAGAGGTGTAGAAAGAGGCAACAGATGTACAGAAACAGGCAAGGGAGGTGCAAAGAGAGGAAACAGGGGTGCAGAAAGAGGCAAGAGAGGTGCAGAAAGAGCAAAGAGGGGTATAGAAAGAGGTAAGAAGGGTGCAGAAAGAAGCAACAGAGGTGCAGAAAGAAGCAATAGAAGTGATGAAACAGACAAGAGAGTTGAATAAAGAAACAAGAAAGGTGCAGCAAAAATGAAGCGAAGTGCAGAAAGAGGCAAGACAGGTGCAAAAAGAGGCAGGAGAGGTGCAGAATGAGGCAAGTGAGGTGCAGACAGAGGCAAGAGGGGTGCAGAAAGAGGGAAGAGACGTACAGAAAGAGCGAAGAGAAGTGATGAAACAGACAAGAGAGTTGCAGAAAGAAACAAGAAAGGTGCAGAAAAAAGGAAGAGAAGTGCAGAAAGAGGCAAGAGAACTGTAGAAAGGGGGTAGAGAGGTGTAGAAGGAGGAAAGAGGTGCAGAAAGAGGGAATAGGGGTGCAGAAAGACACAAGAGGGGTGCAGAAAGAAGCAAGAAAGGTACAGAAACAAGCAAGAGAAGTGCAGAAAGAAGCAACAGAGGTGAAGAAAGAGGCAAGAGGGGTGCAGAAAGAGGCAACAGAAGTCCAGAAAGAGGCAAAAAAGGTACAAAAAGAGCATGAGAAGTGGAGAAAGAAGCAACAGATGTGCAGAAAGAGGCCTACTTCTACTGTACCTTTCCACAGACTCATACAAAGTAGCCTAAACACTAATCTTTCTCCCAAGATGCCTTAAACCTCACTTTTCTCTTGAAGGTTCACTATTCATCGACTGTTCAGAATGTTAGGCCTACCAAAACAACAATCCTAACCATATCACTGTTTTAAGTTTGACCAAGTTTGTGAAGGTATGCATGCGTGTGTCTCTGCTTTTACCTGGTAACATGTTACATAAAAATAAACAAACAAAAAGTTGAATATCCGTGTTTCTAACAGCATACTCTGTAAATTTGTGTACAAGAAGGTGCATGTATTTCTTTCTGCTCCTAATACAGGGCACATGCATATTCAATAGTACATTTGAGGGGCTCTATAACACCTATATACATAACACATGTCTGCCTGTGCAACCGAATGACAGAGCAGAACTAAGAAGATTTGACCACCTATAAGAGAAGCTACCTGCTTTCTAAGCTACTATCTTCAGATCCATACCATATGTGAGAATACATGTACAAGTAGACATATACCTCAGTCACGAGAGCACGCAGACCTATAAACTTAACAACTTGCACTTCCCATTTCAATATAGAATCAGGCAAGAGAAGTACAGAAAGAAGCAAGAGAATTGCAGAAAAGAACAAGAGAGGTTCAGAAAGAGTAAGAAATGTGCAGAGAGAGGCAAGAGAAGTGCAGAAAGAGGCAAGAGAAGTGCAGAAAGAGGCAAGAGAGGAGGAGAAAGAGGCAAGAGAGTTGCAGAAACAGGAAAGAGAACTGCAGAAAGAGGCAAGAGAGTTGCAGAAACAGGCAATAGAGGTACAGAAAGAGGGAACAGGGGTGCAGAAAGAGGCGAGGAGCTGATTCACAGAACTAATCTGAGATAAAATCCTAAACTTACTACTTTTGGTATTCACAGAAGGCATTTAGTAGTAGTAAAGTTAGGACACCTAACTTACTACTACTAAGCTGAGACAAAATCTAACTACGACTTTCGGTATTCACAAATGGCATTTAGTAGTAGTAAAGATAGGAGTCCTAACTTTACTACTACTACTAAATGCCTTCTGTGAATACCAAAAGTAGTAAGTTTAGGATTTTATCTCAGTTTAATAATAGTAAAGTTAGGAGTCCTAACTTTACTACTACTAAATGCCTTCTGTGAATACCAAAAGTATTAAGTTTAGGATTTTATCTCAGATTAGTTCTGTGAATCGGCCCGAGATGTGCAGAAACAGGCAAGAAAGGTGCAGAAAGAGGGAACAGGGATGCAGAAAGAGGCAAGAGAAGTGCTGAAAGAAGTAACAGAGGTGCAGAAAGAGGCAAGAGAACTGCTGAAAGAAGGAACAGAAACGCAGAAAGAGGCAACAGAAGTGCAGAAAGAAGCAACAGAGGTGCACAAAGAGGCAAGAGAAGTGCAGAAAGAGGCAAAGAGGTATAGAAAGAGGCAACAGAGGTGCACACAGAGACAAGAGAGGTGCGAAAGAGGGAAGACGAGTGCTGAAAGAGGCAACCGGGGTTCAGAAAGAAGCAAGAGAGGAGCAGAAAGAAGCAAGAGAAGTGCAGAAAAAAGCAACAGAGGTGCAGAAAGAGGCAAGAGGGTTGCAGAAAGAGGCAAGAGAAGTCCAGAAAGAAGCAAGAGATATGTAGAGAGAGGCAAGAGAAGTGAAGAAAGAGGCAAGAGAAATGCAGAAAAAAGCAAGAGAAGTACAGAAAGAGGCAAGAGACGTGCATAAAGAGGCAAGAGAAGTGCAGAAAGATGCAAGAGAAGTGCAGCAAGAGGCAAGAAAACTGCAGAAAGAACCAATAGAGGTGCAGACAGAGGCAAGAGAAGGGTGCTGAAAGAGGCAAGAGAAGTGCAGAAAGAAGCAGCAGAGGTACAGAAAGAGGTAAGAGAACTGTAGAAGGAGGGAAGACAGGAGCAGAAGGAGGCAAGAGAGATGCAGAAAGAGGGAAGAGGGGTACAGAAAGACACAAGAGAGGTACATAAAGAAGCAAGAGAGGTGCAGAAAGAAGCAAGAGAAGTGCAGAAAGAAGCAACAGAGGTGCAGAAAGAGGCAAGAAGGGTGCAGAAAGAGGCAAGAGAAGTGCAGAAAGTCCCAACAGAGGTGCAAAAAGAGGGAATAGAAGTGCAGAAAGAGGCCGGAGAAGTGCAAAAAGAAGCAAGAGAAGTGCAGAAAGAAGCAAGAGAAGTGCAGAAAGAAGCAAGAGGAGTGCAGAAAGAGCCAAGCGAAGAGCAGAAAGAGGCAAGAGATGCGCAGAAAAAGGCAAAAGAGGTGCAGAAAGAGACAAGAGAACTGCAGAAAGAACCAACATTGGTGCATACAGAGGCAAGGGGGGTGCTGAAAGAGGCAAGAGAAGTGCAGAAAGAAGCAACAGAGGTGCAGAAAGAGGCAAGAGAATTATAGAAAGAGAGGTGCATAAGGAGGCAAGAGAGGTGCAGAAAGAGGAAAGAGGGGGCAGAAAGATGCATGAGGGGTGCAGAAAGAAGCAAGAGAGGTGCAGAAAGAGGCAAGAGAAGTCTAGAAACAAGCAACAGAAATGTAGAAAGAGGCAAGAAAAGTTCAGAAAGAGGCAAGAGAGGGACAGAAAGTGGGAGGAGGGGTGCAGAAAGAGGCAACAGGGGTGCAGAAAGAAGTAAAAGAGGTACAGAAAGAAGCAAGAGAAGTGCAGAAAGAAGCAAAATGGGTGCAGAAAGAGGCAAGAGGGGTGCAGAAAGAACCAACAGAGGTGCAGAAAGAGGAAAGAGAGGTGTGGAAAGAGGCAAGAGAGATACATAAACAGGCAAGAGAAGTGCAAAAAGAGGGAACAGGGGTGCAGACAGAGGCAAGAGAGGTGCAGAAAGAGCAAAGAGGGGTGTAGAAAGAGGTAAGAAGGGTGCAGAAATAATGCAAAGAGGTGCAGAAAGAAGCAATAGAAGTGATGAAACAGACAAGAGAGTTGCAAAAAGAAACAAGAAAGGTGCAGCAAAAATGAAGAGAAGTGCAGAAAGAGACAAGACAGGTGCAAAAGAAGCAGGAGAGGTGCAGAAAGAGGCAAGTGAGGTGCTGACAGAGGCAAGAGGGGTGCAGAAAAAGGGATGAGAAGTGCAGAAAGAGGGAAGAGAAGTGTAGAAAGAGGGTAGAGAGTTGTAGAAGGAGGCAAGAGAGTTGAAGAAAGAGGGAAGAGGAGTGCAGAAAGACGCAAGAGGGGTGCAGAAAGAAGCAAGAAAGGTGCAGAAAGAAGCAAGAGAAGTGCAGAAAGAAGCAACAGAGGTGCAGAAAGAGGCAAGAGGGGTGCAGAAAGAGGCAAGAGAAGTGCAGAAAGTCCCAACAGAGGTGCAAAAAGAGGCAATAGAAGTGCAGAAAGAGGCCGGAGAAGTGCAAAAAGAAGCAAGAGAAGTGCAGAAAGAAGCAAAAGAAGTGCAGAAAGAAGCAAGAGGAGTGCAGAAAGAGCCAAGCGAAGAGCAGAAAGAGGCAAGAGATGCGCAGAAAAAGGCAAGAGAGGTGCAGAAAGAGACAAGAGAACTGCAGAAAGAACCAACATTGGTGCAGAAAGAGCCAAGCGAAGAGCAGAAAGAGGCAAGAGAAGTGCAGAAAGAAGCAACAGAGGTGCAGAAAAAGGCAAGAGAATTATAGAAAGAGGCAAGAGAGGTGCATAAGGAGGCAAGAGAGGTGCAGAAAGAGGGAAGAGGGGGCAGAAAGACCCATGAGTGGCGCAGAAAGCGAGGTGCAGAAAGAGGCAAGAGAAGTCTAGAAACAAGCAACAGAAATGTAGAAAGAGTCAAGAGAAGTGCAGAAAGAGGCAAGAGAGGGACAGAAAGTGGGAGGAGGGGTGCAGAAAGAGGGAACAGGGGTGCAGAAAGAAATAAGAGAGGTACAGAAAGAAGCAAGAGAAGTGCAGAAAGAAGCAAAATGGGTGCAGAAAGAGGCAAGAGGGGTGAAGAAAGAAGCAAGAGAAGTGCAGAAAGAAGCAACAGAGGTGCAGAAAGAAGCAAGAGGGGTGCAGAAGGAAGCAAGAGAAGTGCAGAAAGAACCAACAGAGGTGCAGAAAGAGGAAAGAGAGGTGTGGAAAGAGGCAAGAGAGAGATACAGAAACAGGCAAGAGAGGTGCAAAAAGAGGGAACAGGGGTGCAGACAGAGGCAAGAGAGGTGCAGAAAGAGCAAAGAGGGGTGTAGAAAGAGGTAAGAAGGGTGCAGAAAGAAGCAACAGAGGTGCAGAAAGAAGCAATAGAAGTGATGAAACAGACAAGAGAGTTGCAGAAAGAAACAAGAAAGGTGCAGCAAAAATGAAGAGAAGTGCAGAAAGAGACAAGACAGGTGCAAAAAGAGGCATGAGAGGTGCAGAAAGAGGCAAGTGAGGTGCTGACAGAGGCAAGAGGGGTGCAGAAAGAGGGAAGAGAAGTGCAGAAAGAGGGAAGAGAAGTGATGAAACAGACAAGAGAGTTGCAGAAAGAAACAAGAAAGGTGCAGAAAAAAGGAAGAGAAGTGCAGAAAGAGGCAAGAGAACTGTAGAAAGAGGGTAGAGAGGTGTATAAGGAGGCAAGAGAGGTGAAGAAAGAGGGAAGAGGGGTGCAGAAAGATGCAAGAGGGGTGCAGAAAGAAGCAAGAAAGGTGCAGAAACAAGCAAGTGAAGTGCAGAAAGAAACAACAGAGGTACAGAAAGAGGCAAGAGAACTGTAGAAGGAGGAAAGAGAGGTGCAGAAGGAGGCAAGAGAGGTGCAGAAAGAGGGAAGAGGGGTACAGAAAGACGCAAGAGGGGTTCAGAAAGAAGCAAGAGAGGTGCAGAAACAAGCAAGAGAAGTGCAGAAAGAAGCAACAGAGGTGCAGAAAGAGGCAAGAGGGGTACAGAAAGAGGCAAGAGGGATACAGAAAGAGGCAAGAGAAGTGCAGAAAGTTCCAACAGAGGTGCAGAAAGAGGCAATAGAAGTGCAGAAAGAGGCCATAGAAGTGCAGAAAGAAGCAAGAGAAGCGCAGAAAGAAGCAAGAGAAGTGCAGAAAGAAGCAAGAGAAGAGCAGAAAAAGGCAAGAGATGCACAGAAAAAGGCAAGAGAGGTGCAGGAAGAGCCAAGAGAACTGCAGAAAGAACCAAAATTGGTGCAGACAGAGGCAAGAGGAGTGCTGAAAGAGGCAAGAGAGGTGCAGAAAGAAGCAACAGAGGTGCAGAAAGAGGCAAGAGAATTATAGAAAGAGGCAAGAGAGGTGCATAAGGAGACATGAGAGGTGCAGAAAGAGGGAAGAGGGTGCAGAAAGAGCAAAAAAAGTCTAGAAATAAGCAACAGAAATGTAGAAAGAAGCTAGAGAAGTGCAGAAAGAAGCAAAATGGGTGCAGAAAGAGGCAAGAGGGGTGCAGAAAGAAGCAAGAGAAGTGCAGAAAGAAGCAACAGAGGTGCAGAAAGAAGCAAGAGTGGTGCAGAAAGAGGCAAGAGAAGTGCAGAAAGAACCAACAGATGTGCAGAAAGAGGAAAGAGAGGTGTAGAAAGAGGCAAGAGAGGTACAGAAACATGCAAGGGAGGTGCAAAGAGAGGTAACAGGGGTGCAGAAAGAGGCAAGAGAGGTGCAGAAAGAGTGAAGAGGGGTATAGAAAGAGGTAAGAAGGGTGCAGAAAGAAGCAACAGAGGTGCAGAAAGAAGCAATAGAAGTGATGAAACAGACAAGAGAGCTGAAGAAAGAAACAAGAAAGGTGCTGCAAAAATGAAGCGAAGTGCAGAAAGAGGCAAGACAGGTGCTAAAAGAGGCAGGAGAGGTGCAGAATGAGTCAAGTGAGGTGCAGCAAGAGGGGTGCAGAAAGAGGGAAGAGACGTGCAGAAAGAGCGAAGAGAAGTGATGAAACAGACAAGAGAGTTGCAGAAAGAAACAAGAAGTGCAGAAAGAGGCAAGAGAACTGTAGAAAGAGGGTAGAGTGGTGTAGAAGGAGGAAAGAGAGGTGCAGAAAGAGGGAATAGGGGTGCAGAAAGTCGCAAGAGGGGTGCAGAAAGAAGCAAGAAAGGTGCAGAAACAAGCAAGAGAAGTTCAGAAAGAAGCAACAGAGGTGCAGAAAGAGGCAAGAGGGGTGCAGAAAGAGGCAAGAGAAGTGCAGAAAGAGGCCGGAGAAGTGCTGAAAGAAGCAAGAGAAGCACGGAAAGAAGCAAGAGAAGCACAGAAAGAAGCAAGAGAAGTGCAGAAAGAGGCAAGAGAAGAGCAGAAAGAAGCAAGAGATGCAAAGAAAAAGGCAAGAGAGGTGCAGAAAGAGGCAAGAGAACTGCAGAAAGAACCAACATTGGTGCAGACAGAGAAAAGAGGGGTGCTGAAAGAGGCAAGAGAAGTGACGAAAGAAGCAACAGAGGTGCAGAAAGAGGCAAGAGAACTATAGAAAGAGACAAGAGAGGTATAGAAGGAGGTAAGAGAGGTGCAGAAAGAGGGGTGCAGAAAGACGCAAGAGGGGTGCAGAAAGAAGTAAGAGAGGTACAGAAAGAAGCAAGAGAAGTGCAGAAAGAAGCAACAGAGGTGCAGAAAGAGGCAAAAGAGGTACAGAAAGTGGGAGGAGGGGTGCAGAAAGAGGGAAGAGGGGTGCAGAAAGAAGCAACAGGGGTGCAGAAAGAAGTAAGAGAGGTACAGAAAGAAGCAAGAGAAGTGCAGAAAGAAGCAACAGAGGTGCAGAAAGAGGCAAGAGAAGTATAGAAAGAGGCAAGAGAGGTGCATAAGGAGGGAAGAGAGGTGTAGAAAGAGGGAAGAGGGGGCAGAAATATGCATGAGGGGTGCAGAAAGAAGCAAGAGAGTTGCAGAAAGAGGCAAGAGAAGTCTAGAAACAAGCAACAGAAATGTAGAAAGAGGCAAGAGAAGTGCAGAAAGAGGCAAGAGAGGGACAGAAAGTAGGAGGATGGGTGCAGAAAGATGGAAGAATGGTGCAGAAAGCGGCAACAGGGGTGCAAAAAGAAGTATGAGAGGTACAGAAAGAAGCAAGAGAAGTGCAGAAAGAAGCACAAAGGGTACAGAAAGAGGCAAGAGGGGTGCAGAAAGAAGCATGAGAAGTGCAGAAAGAAGCAACAAAGGTGCAGAAAGAAGCAAGAGGGGTGCAGAAAGAGGCAAGAGGAGTGCAGAAAGAACAAACAGAGGTGCAGAAAGAGGAAAGAGAGGTGTAAAAAGAGGCAAGAGAGGTACAGAAACAGGCAAGAGAGGTGCAAAAAGAGGGAACAGTGGTGCAGAAAGAGGCAAGAGAGGTGCAGAAAGAGCAAAGGGGTGTATAGAAAGAGGTAAGAAGGGTGCAGACAGAAGCAACAGAGGTGCAGAAAGAAGCAATAGAAGTGGTGAAACAGACAAGAGAGTTGCAGAAAGAAACAAGAAAGGTGCAGCAAAAAGAAAGAGAAGTGCAGAAAGAGGCAAGACAGGTGCAAAAAGAGGCAGGAGAGGTGCAGAAAGAGGCACGTGAGGTGCAGACAGAGGCAAGAGGGGTGCAGAAAGAGAGAAGAGCAGTGCATAAAGAGGGAAGAGAAGTGATGAAACAGACAAGAGAGTTGCAGAAAGAAACAAGAAAGGTGCAGAAAAGAGGAAGAGAAGTGCAGAAAGAGGGAAGAGAACTGTAGAAAGAGGGTAGAGATGTGTAGAAGGAGGAAAGAGAGGTGCAGAAAGAGGGAAGAGGGGTGCAGAAAGACGCAAGAGGGGTGCAGAAAGAAGCAAGAAAGGTGCAGAAACAAGCAAGAGAAGTGTAGAAAGAAGCAACAGAGGTGCAGAAATAGGCGAGAGGGGTGCAGAAAGAGGCAAGAGAAGTGCAGAAAGAGGCCAGAGAAGTGCGGAAAGAAGAAAGAGAAGCACAGAAAGAAGCAAGAGAAGTGCAGAAAGAAGCAAGAGAAGTGCATAAAGAGGCAAGAGAAGAGCGGAAAGAGGCAAGAGATGTGAAGAAAAAGGAAGAGAGGTGCAGAAAGAGGCAAGAGAACTGCAGAAAGAACCAACATTGGTGCAGACAGAGGCAAGAGGGGTGCTGAAAGAGGCAAGAGAAGTGATGAAAGAAGCAACAGAGGTGCAGAAAGAGGCAAGAGAACTATAAAAAGAGACAAGAGAGGTGCAGAAGGAGGCAAGAGAGGTGCAGAAAGAGGGAAGAAGGGTGCAGAAAGACGTAAGAGGGGTACGGAAAGAAGCAAGAGCGGTGCAGAAAGAGGCAAGAGAAGTCCAGAAACAAGCAACAGAAATGTAGAAAGGGGCAAGAGAAGTGCAGAAAGAGGCAAGAGAGGTACAGAAAGTGAGAGGAGGGGGCAGAAACAGGCAAGAGGGTGCAGAAAGAAGCAACAGGGATGCAGAAAGAAGTAAGAGAGGTACAGAAAGAAGCAAGAGAAGTGCAGAAAGAAGCAACAGAGGTGCAGAAATAGGCAAGAGAATTATAGAAAGAGGCAAAAGAGGTTCATAAGGAGGCAAGAGAGGTGCAGAAAGAGGGAAGAGGGGGCAGAAAGATGCATGAGGGGTGCAGAAAGAAGCAAGAGAGGTGCATAAAGAGGCAAGAGAAGTCTAGAAACAAGCAACAGAAATGTAGAAAGAGGCAAGAGAAGTGCAGAAAGAGGTAAGAGAGGGACAGAAAGTGGGAGGATGGATGCAGAAATATGGAAGAATGGTGCAGAAAGCTGCAACAGGGGTGCAGAAAGAAGTAAGAGAGGCACAGAAAGAAGCAAGAGAAGTGCAGAAAGAAGCAAAATGGGTGCAGAAAGAGGCAAGAGGGGTGCAGAAAGAAGCAAGAGAAGTGCAGAAAGAAGCAAGAAAGGTGCAGAAAGAAGCAAGAGGGGTGTGTAGGAGAGTAGGATCTGCTTCACATGGGTACCCCCACTTTTTGCTGATGCTTCACTGTTTTTCGACCTTAGTCTGGCTGGGGCCCTGCTAATCAGAACCCCAGCCTAGCTGCTTCCTCTCTAAAATGGTTTCCATGTGCCTTAGGCACATCTCGGATTGGAATCTGGAGTGCCTTTATAAGTTCCTAGTATATGGTATACTATGTACCCAGGGCATAGGTACCTCAGAGGCCTACCAGGGGCTGCGGCATGGATTGTGCCACCCCTGGAAGGCCATCCAAAATGACACCACAGGTCTGCTACTGCAGCCTGGGTAAGGTGGTGCATGCACCCCTTACTGTGATATAGGCTACCTATATCACTACATACATACACACATATAAACCTATAAGTCACTCCTATGGCAGGCCTTATCAATCCTGAAGGCAGAGTGCGTGGTTCCTATGTGAGAGGGTGCCCCTGCATGAGCTGGGCCCCTCTGCAGCGTTCGGAGACCCTTCTCTAATGCTGTTTGTAGTGCAGCCCGACCATATACTCTTAAGCGCATTATAACCTCGCGTTAAATGCTAACTTTGGGATGGCTGCACGGAAACATGTCGTGTTTGGTGTCAGACATCTTGGAATACTACCCCCCGCCAGTTCTGGCGGCGGGGGTAGCATTCCACCCTTCTAGAGGGAGAGACATGTACACACCGGTATACCCGGTACTGACTTTCCAGAGCCCTGGCATCACAAAATGGATGCCGCTGCCACAGACACGAGTCTGGCCTCCTGCTGCTGACCGAAACTCCGGCAGGGGAGGCCTGGACAATAGGTTTCCTGTCCCAGGGAGGTGTAACCACCTCCCCAGACAGGATAATGTGTATTGGGGCTGGGCGGGAGCACTCTCTGGTGCTTTGAAGTCCTGCACTGGGGGCACATTTGGTGTCCCTGTGCATACCCCAGTTCAAACCGGCTCAGGGGCTTCCAGCCCCTGCTCTGGCATGAAACTGGACAAAGGGAAAGGGGTGTAACCACCCCTCTGCCCTGACCCTCCCATAGGTGGGGCCACAGAGTATATCCAACCCCCTACCTTAGTATAAGTATGGGACCCCAGTCCTTAGGACTTTAGATTAACCTGGACGAAACTCTGACACAGAATCCTGGACCTTCGACGCTCTACTTCAAGATTAGAGGACTGAAGAATCTCCCTTGGGGTCAAGGAGTGACTCCCCTGCTTGGCAGGCACCAAAGAAGCAATTGTCCGGTCTGCATCGCTGAAGCTCCCGCCGGACGCCGAAGTCTTTGCATCACCAGAGGTTGATTTCCAGACTTCTCTGAGGCTGCCCTGAGTTCCCAGCAAAGCTGAGGCCCATAGCTGTCGTGGGTAACGTGGAACCATGACCCCTGGACACCGATCGCATTTGAAAGGGTATCCTCTTCTGGGTCTTCCACGAAGTCGTGCTTTGGGCTCCGAGTCGCCCCAGCCTCCAGCACCGACTGCAATGAAGATCACTGGCCTCCACTCCACGAGTGTCCTGTGAGCCAGCTCCACGTGCATCGACTCAAGGCTCCTTTGCGGTCGCTAGTCCGTTGGCTAGTAGGCCATCCCGAAGGCCAATCTTCTTCTGCTTGGGCTCCCTGGTTGCTCCAGGCGTGCCCTGACTTACTCTTGCTGGGTGAGTCCCTCAGTCCTTGCTGGTCTGCAACATCGTCCTTCTTCTATTTCCACGAGACTTGCCGTTGCTAAGGCTTGTTGGGTCCAATCCGGTTGCCCGACACCCCTGCAATCAACAGACATCTTGATGCAGCTCGAATCTAGCTCCTGGTTGTCGTCGACGCCTCCTGGACCTCGTGGCTGAAGAGTCAAGACGACTGTCAACCTACCTGAAGCACTCGACATCGGTGGGCATCTGCTCATCGCCCTCCTGGTCACTGGCTAGTGACCCAGACTCTGTCCCCTCTGCTTTCAGGTTCTTCAGATCTTCGATCCACCTTTGGATCCACCCGAACACTTTCGACTTGGCCGCCAGCAGCACTTTGCAGCAGATCGCCATTGAAAGCGACGACGAAACCCGACCCCGAAAGACACCTATGCACCCGGCTCCCCTGGGTGAGGTAACTCGAGTACTCTGGTGCTCCCGTGGGTATTGACACTAGAACAGCCTAGTTCTCAAAGGGTTTGCTCCAAGTCCTCCTCTAAGTGTCCCTTTTCTTTTAAATTCAAATCGCGACTTTCCCCATAGAAGTTAATGGCGATTCGCGGCTGTGTTCATACACTGCACGCGTCCCCCGTGGGTCCCCTGTGTCACTACCTTGGGTGGTTCCTTGTGGTCCAAGCACTTCTACAGGCTCTAGGCCCTGTGTCTAGCTCAGTCGTGGTTCTTATACCACTTTATTGGTATATGGTTTGATACGCCCCTAGGGCTCAAATGTGTATTTGTGCTATTACTGTAGATAACTAACTTATAACTTATGTACTTCGAACTCTAGCCTCATAAAGAGACTAGAGGGGTGTGTTTAGCAATAAATACATATATTTTGAATATATACCTGGTGTGGTCCTCTTTCATTTGGTCACTCAAGAGATTATAGACTGGTAAAACAAGCTGCTTTACATTCCTTCAAGACTTAGCCTGAAGGCTGCTCTCCCTAGCTACCACTAGGATAGCTTTCAATAAAGGTTGTCTTTAACCTATCTCCAATAAGGGGTTGTTTGGACTGTTGCAAGGTGCCCACTATAATTAGTGGACAGCATATGCCAGGCTAACTTCTCACATTGGTGTGCAGCGTGTGGGATTCCAGCTTGCTATTGTTTTACCAGATAATCTCAATTGAATTGATCAACTGAAAACCACTAAGGGTACCTAAGGTACATATAAATCAAGCTTAGTAATACAGTAAGTTCTACTGAACTTAGAGTTGTGTGTTAAGGGATAGCACACCCTTTCTACAACTCAAGAGAGTTTAGTAGGCCACACTAGAGTAGGTAGTGCATACACCACACCTCACTAGTAATGTCTTCAAAGCCAGGACCCAGTGAGTCCTTGCCAGAAGCCAGTGGGCTTCTTCCCTCCAAGTATGATAAACTCCCATTCTTGGAATTGAGAGCATTATGCAATACTAGGAAGTTGAAGGCAGGCAAAAGTGCCAGCACCCAACACCTCAGGGAGGTGTTACTAGCTGATGATCTCAGCAGGCCCCTAGGGCCTGAAGGGGTAGGCAGAGAGGGTGGGGCAGAAGATGAGGAAGGGGCCAGGGGTGAAGAAACCCAGGCCCCCCTCTGAAACTGGCCAGGAAGGTGAAAATGACCTTGTCCTGGATAACCCAATTCCTCCTGTGGAGGAGGAGGAGGAGGATCAGAATGACCTCCCCTTTGTCCCCCCAGGAAGAGTACTGAGTGTGCCCAGAAGGTCTAGATCTCCTTCTCAGGAGTCTAACCACTCTGACACCTCAATAGGGACCTCTGTCTCCTCTCATAGGAGGGAATCCTCTCATGAAAGGAGAAAGAGATTGCTTCAGTATGAACAAGCCCAGCTTGAGCTCAGAAAACAGCAATTGGCTATAGACAGGGAGTCCCTAGATCTCTATAGAGAGAGACAAAAGATGGGACTAGAGTCCCATGGTGGCAGCAATTTCCCAAGAGATAGGGAAAGGTCTTATGACCATAGAAACCTGAGCAAGATTGTCCCTCCCTACCAGAGTGGGGATGACATCCACAAATGGATAACTGCTCTAGAGAGGGCCTGTAAAGTACAGAGGGTCCCTCAGGAGCAGTGGGCAGCAATCTTGTGGCTCTCCTTTGCAGACAAAGGTAGAGATAAGCTCCTCACTGTTAGAGAGGAGGATGCTGATAATTACAAAGTCTTGAAGAGTGCTCTAATTGATGGGTTTGGCCTAACCACTGAACAATACAGGTTAAAGTTCAGGGATACCCAAAAGGCACAGACTCAAGACTGGGTGGACTTTGTTGATTGTTCTGCCAAGGCTCTGGAAGGTTGGTTATTGGGCAGTAAGGTATGTGACTTCACAGGATTGTACAATCTTATCATGAGGGAGCAGATCCTTAACAATTGTCAAAATCAGCTGTTGCATCAGCACCTGGTGGACTCTGATCTGACCTCTCCCCAAGAATTGGGAAAGAAGGCAGACAAATGGGTCAGAACCAGGGTGAGGCAGAAGGTACAGAACCAAGGTGGTGACCCTAAGAAGCAAGATTCGAAAACCTCTGATAAGGGTGGGGAGAAGGGTAAAGACCAAAAGTCTTCACAAGGCCCCCAAAAATCTTCTTCAGGTGGGGATTCACAGTCTAACAAAGGGAAAGGCCAAAAGAAACCATGGTGCAAGGTCTGTAAGCAAAAGACCCACTGGACCAGTGATTGCACCAAGTCCAAAGACTCTACTCCAGCCCCCACCAATGCCCCTAAGGCACCTGCTCCCCTAGTGCAGTTACAGTTGGTGGTGGGACTACACAAGCCAAGGGTTTAGTAGGGTTGACCCTGGGTAAGGAGATGAGCTCTGACCTAGTCAGAGAACTCACTCAGGCTGTCCTAGTCTGTGATGGAGGCATGGATGTGACCTCCTCTGTGAGTCCCAGTAATCTGGGCAAGTACAGGCAACAGCCCTTAATCAATGGAAAAGAGGCTTTGGCATTTAGGGACACAGGGGCAAGTGTCACCATGGTGACACAAGACCTTGTGAATCCTGGGCAGATTATACTTGGTGAAATGTACCAAGTGACCAATGCTAGCAACGTCAGAACAGACCATACTCTGGCAGTTGTTAACTTCTCCTGGGGAGGGGTAACTGGCCTTAAGAAGGTTGTGGTAAGTGCAGACCTACCCGTTGAATGCTTGCTTGGCAATGACTTAGAAACTTCAGCTTGGGCAGAAGTGGAGCTCAGGACCCATGCAGAAATGCTGGGCATCCCTGCAGATGTGTTTGCTGTGACCAGGTCACAAGCCAAAATGTCTAACACTGAACAGGCCTTGGATTCTGGAATAATGGACCAAGTGCCCTCCAAGAAGAGGAGTAGTAGGGTAAAGGCAGTGCCTTCCCCCTTGGCTCAGAAGGAAGATCAGTCTCTTGAGGGGGATGATCTCAGTCCTGAGGAAGGAACTGTCCCAGAGGAGCTTGAACCTGACCAGGTTGAGTTCTTGGGGACAGGGGGCCCTTCCAGGGCAGATCTGAGCCAGGAGCAGCAGAGCTACCCCTCTCTTGAACCCCTCAGACAGCAAGCTGCTGCTGAGGCTGCTGGGAAAGCTAGTGGTCCCCATACTGTGTATTGGGATGATGGACTCTTGTACTCAGAGTGTAGAGACCCCATGCCTGGTGCCACCAGGACGTTGGTTATACCTCTGAAGTTCAGGGGCTTCCTATTGACCCTAGCCCATGACATTCCCTTAGCAGGTCACCTGGGCCAGAACAAGACTTGGGACAGAATTGTCCCTCACTTTCACTGGTCCCACATGTCTGAAGACACCAAGGAGTTGTGTCGCTCCTCTGTAACCTGCCAGGCCAGTGGCAAGGCAGGTGGCACTACAAAGGCCCCCTGATACCACTACCTGTGGTGGGGGTTCCCTTTGAAAGGGTGGGGATTGACATTGTTGGTCCCATGGATCCCCAAACAGCATCTGGGCACAGGTTTATCCTGGTGGTAGTGGATCATGCCACCAGGTACCCAGAGGCTATTCCCCTTAGGACCACTACTGCACCTGTGGTGGCAAGAGCCCTCCTGGGAATTTTCTCAAGAGTGGGCTTCCCTAAGGAGGTTGTATCAGACAGGGGTGCTAACTTTATGTCTGGATACTTAAAAGCAATGTGGAAGGAGTGTGGAGTGACTTACAAGTTCACCACACCCTATCACCCACAATGCAATGGTTTAGTTGAGAGATTCAACAAAACCTTGAAGGGCATGATTAAAGGGCTCCCAGAAAAGCTTAGGCGAAGATGGGACATACTCTTGCCCTGCCTTTTATTTGCATACAGGGAGGTGCCTCAAAAGGGGTTGGCTACAGCCCTTTTGAACTTTTGTTTGGTCACCCTGTCAGGGGTCCATTGTGCTTGGTGAAGGAAGGATGGGAGTTACCTCTCAAGCCCCCAAAGCAAGACATAGTGGACTATGTACTTGGTCTCCGCTCCCGGATGGCTGAGTACATGAAAAAGGCAACTAAAAACCTTGAGGCAAGCCAGGAACTGCAAAAAGCCTGGCATGACCAAAAGGCTGTATTGACTGTTTACCAGCCAGGACAGAAGGTGTGGGTGTTGGAGCCAGTGGCCCCAGCAGCTCTCCAAGACAAATGGAGTGGACCCCATACCATTGTTGAACAGAAGGGTGAGGTTACCTATTTGGTGGACCTAGGAACACCCAGGAGTCCCCACAGGGTTCTCCATGTCAACAGGTTTAAACCATATGTGGACAGGGCAGACATGGGCTTGCTCATGGCTACTGATGAGGGACAGGAGGAAGAGAGTGACCCACTCCCTGACCTGCTCTCACAGAACCCTGATGATGGGTCAGTGGATGGTGTAGCCTTGGCAGGCAGCCTCACTACCCAGCAGCAGACTGATTGCAGACAGGTGCTCAATCAGTTCAGACACATATTCTCACTGACACCCAGTCAGACTACCTGGTGCACTCATGAAGTGGACACTGGGGACAGTCTGCCTATTAAAAATAAGATTTATAGGCAACCTGACCATGTCAGGGACTGTATCAGGACAGA